>JAVJGI010000032.1:14401899-14441332 GCA_035590275.1 Ibycter americanus | reverse complement strand
GCTGGCTGCGGGCCGGGCTGCGCCGTGGGACGGGGAGCGGCTCCGGGGCGCTGCCGGCGGCGGTCCCCGGCCGAGGGAGAGCTGGGTGCCTCCTGACAGCTCCCTCGTACCCTCCTGCCCCTCCTCTCCGCCCTGCAGCGCCTCGTCTCCTCTCTGCTCTGGGGCTGGGGAACATGTAAGCAAGAGCAGCGGCGTGAGGCGTTCCCCAACGGCCGCCGGCCGCCCGGGGGTCGCCGCTGACCTGTGGGTTTTTGTCTGTGTTCCCTCACGGCAGGGCTCGCTTCTCCCTCCCCGAGGTGAGTCTCTTGGCGCGGGCGGAGCGCCGGGCAGACGGCCGCAGCCATGCCGGGCGGTAAGGAGACGCGGCTGCTGCACCTCAGCGAGATGGAGAAGCTGGACAAGACCCTTTTCAGGCTGGAGCAAGGTAGGTCGGGGGGCGGGCGGCGGGCTGCGGCCTCCCCCTCCCCGGCAGGGAGCCCCCGGGCCGCCTGAGGGAAATGGCCGGGAGCCGGCCGCCGCCTTCGGGCAGCAGTGGAAGGGGAGATCAGCCTGCGGGGGTGTTTTGGTGGTGGCGGTTTGGGCTTTTGGGTGGGTTTTTTTCCCCCCTTGTTTTAATACGAAACAATTTTTGACATGCTTGCTCCCACTGCAGAGCTCTGTGGGCTCCAGGCATGGTTTGGTCTGACTCCTAAAACTCTTCGAGAAGTGAAGAGCGGATTGACTAGGACCTGTCAGTCTTCATGGGAATTAAGTGCGAAGCATTTTTTAGACAGGCCCTGCAGGACAGGACCTCTCCGTTTATAACATGTACTTCAGGGACCTGAAAAAGTCCTCATAAGTCTAGCTCTCTAGTATTTATCTGCAATGTGTTATGCAGCACCCCATCTTTAATGTTATGATTTTGAAATGCATCAGTAATACTAGCATTTTGCAAAGTCTGAGGTAATGTTTCAGGATATGGGCTCTAGCTCTTCCCAAATCTTACCTTGCCTCTCAGATTTCTTATAGCAGTGCTATGTTAGTATTCTGGCTGCATACTTCTGAGAACTTGACATTATTTCTCTGAAAGTGTTCTTAAGTCTATTAAAAAAAAACCCAAACCCCAAAATAAACAAAAAACCAACCCACTGTTATGCTGGTCAGCAAATTCAGACTATACAACTAAAGCCACTGTCTATAGAAACAGTTTCTAATGATGCAAAACAGTTTTATTCCTCATGAAATTTTATGGGGTTTATTACTTTCCTACTGATCTAGGAACCTAATATCAAAGTGGTTTAGTAGAAGAGCAAGATTTTGGTTCTTGAGAATAAGAATTCAGCTACACTGATTTCAAAATTTTCAGACAGTCTAATCTAAGAAAATGTCAGTAGTGAGGAAGTGCGGAGTTGACCCAAACCTCTGTTGCTAATTTGTCCTTCCAGTCCTGTAAATTTTGTTGGAAGGAGTCACACAGAAGCGCATGGCTATCAAACATTCAAAGTGCCTCTGCTGGCAGCGGTCTCTGAGAGGGCATAGCTAATTTTGAGCACCACATTCCTGATGACAGTGTAACTGTTACAGGAAATAAGATATCAATGGCATATATCCCTGTGCTCTAATTTTAGTAATCCCTGTAATAAAATGTCAGGACAGTACTGGGGAGAGCGCATCTAAACTTCCAGTGTGCTCTTTTTTTTTTTTTTTTTTTTTTTTTTTTGTGTGTGTGTGTGGTGGGGTTTTTTCTTGTTTGTTTTGGGGTGGGGTGGTTTCTTTGGGGGCTGGTGGTGGTGGTGTTCTTGGGTTTTGGTGTGGTATTTGCTTTTGCAATCAAATATCTTCCTTTTACCTGACAGACATTCAGATCCTAAAACCACTGCTTTTATCTGGTTGGTTTTGTTGCAGTGGTGATTATATTAGTAAGTGAAACTGTGAGCGTGGTGATACATACATTTAAATGTATTCAGACTGTCTGGCATTAGAGTCCCAGTGATTCTACGTAATTAGCAAGTGGCTTTTTTGTCTACCTAAAATACTGGAACTTGACCTTGTTCAGGGTGTTTTTTATTCTTTGCAATTCAGTATCTGTGTATTAGTAACTTTCTTTTTACAAATACTGAGGTTTCTTTTACTCCCTATTTTGTAGACTGCTAGGGCTAGTAGGTGTTTTACTACAGTTAACTACTGTAGTAGTGACTGCCATGTAATTGAGTAAAATTTACTGTGCAAGCACTTATACCTGTTTCAGTCACTTGAAAGGACCCTGTAATTAGCCATGCATGCGATGGTGTCCCTCATACCTGCAAGTGGAAACCTATTCTGAAACCTCTTGACTAAATTGAATTTTTAATGTCTAACTGAACAGACTACAGTATGGTTTTTAGATCCTAATATTTTAACTTAATTTTGTTCTCATTATCATGGGTATCGTAAGCCTAAATACTGCGCTCCCTGTGTGTTTCACCTGCAGCACATACACAAAACGCCCTTTGGTTGGTTGGCATTCTCTGAAAGTGTAATAATTTGTACGTTGTAGATTACACACAAGTATATATTATTTTACAGTTAAAAGCATAGGGAGTTAAGTGTTGTTTAGTGAGCCCTCAATAGAGAATGAAGGAATTTAAAATATTTTCAGTTTCAAAATGTGTTCCAAATTTTTTTCAGAGGTTTTCGTGGGTCAGCTTTATATATAGACTTGGTAAACCTTGATACTTAAATGTAACGTAGTCCAAAATCTGTATAAAATTGTATGTGGTTTGATGATCATGTTGTTTTGCTGTATTTTGGTTTTAAGACTTTTTATATAGCAAAGAGGAACAAATTGGAAAGGAGATGAATAGTGCCATATAAGCAAAGGAAAAGGACTATATGTAAAGTCTGCAAAGAACAGTGTTAGGAAGGTAGGGAGAGATGGTGCAGTAGAATATACCATTCTGCTGAAATTCTTGGAAGATATGTTGGTGCACTTTCTTAACGTAATATCAAACTATAATTCGTAATTACAGAATAGAAATATCTAGTCCTCCTGATAAAGTGACTTTTATCTTTTTTTCTTGAGGCTTTGAACTACAGTTCCGATTGGGCCCGACTCTTCAAGGCAAGCCCGTTACTGTGTACACAAATTATCCAGCTTCTGGAGAAGTATTTGATCGCCACAAGTTCAGGACACTATCGTGGCACAATCCTACAGGAAAAGAAGATGACTCTGACAAATACTGCAAGCTGGATCTCCAGATTTCTGGGTCGTACCAGTACTATTTCAGTCTTGGGTAAGTGAAATTCTATACTGCAGCCAAATGCAGTCTGCTCCCCTGGTCTACATTTTAACCTGAAGAAATCACTGTTAAGAATAAAAACATTTTTTTTCCATTAATTTTTCAAATTGCAACCACGGGGCCTATCTGAATCTGCTAATGAAAGACAGTAGCTGTGGTGGTTGTTTGATACTTTCTGATGCAAAGATACTTGGGAGAATATACAGAATAAATCTGATCAATTTTCTGTGAATATTGGAAAGGCAAGCCATTTTTACAAGTTTTAAAGTCGTCAGCATTCTGAGTATCTGAATGATTAATTTGTGGTTTCTTCATTGACTTTGAAGGTTGTTTTCTGTATTTCTAGCACAGAGGTTCTGGCATTGTTTACTTCACATTCTTCACTTCCTCCTTTGTTTCAACAGGGGAAGTGCAAACGAGAATGCCAATATCTGTAATGATTGTAGTCTGGTATTCTGAGTGCCTGGAAGATGGGTTGCTAAATTCCCTTGAGCTTAAAAGGGCATTTAGCTCGGGACTCTTCCCGAGGATGGTGCTCCAAATGGAGGTATTTGTATGAAAGATGGGCAGTCATGCTTGCTTTGTTTCTGTCCATATCCTAAAAGGGAGAACCTGTACCCTGTCTCAGAAAACAAGAAAGGTATCTCACTATTGCGGAGAATGTAAAGCTCTCTAGCCCAACTGTATTCTTGTAAACTCTGCAGTCCTGTTCCCCACCTATCCCCAACCACTATACTGCACTACTGTGTTTTTGAAATAGCTGTGCTTATTGTATTCTCTTTCTGAAACTGAACTGGTACAACGGGTATTTACTATACTAATGAAAATTAATTTTTCCTAGAAATGAAAAAAGTGGTGGAGGTTACATAGTTGTGGATCCTATTTTGCATGTTGGAGCCGATAATCATGTGTTACCTTTGGATTGTGTTACACTCCAGACGTTCCTCGCTAAGTGTCTGGGACCATTTCATGAGTGGGAAGATAGGCTTAAAGTTGCAAAAGAAACAGGTAATGCCAATACAGGTATTAAAGGATATCCATTTTTGTCTTATGATCAAAAACCAAAGTTACACTGAAGAGTGAACAGCTCATTTGTTCTTTAGTTTGTAGACTACATATTTTCCGCTAGAGTCAATTTAATTAACAGATTAAGTCAGTGAAATGATTAAAATATTTGCAGAGGTGCAAAAAGTCAAGGATTTCCTAACAAGGGGAGCCACTTTTGGTTTATTGTTTTGATTTCAGGTAAACTTGGAAGGTTGTAGAACTGACAGGGTGATTTTTGAAGTTTGCGTTATATAGAATTTCAAGAAGATTCAGATTAATTTACACTGGTTATTCCACACACTAGCTTTAAGTACATGTTATAATTGCAACTTGTTAAGCTTCTTTCAATTAACTGAAACTTGCTTTTCTTACTAAATAAATGGCTTCTTATTACATAGGTTACAACATGATTCATTTTACACCACTGCAGAAGCTTGGACTGTCTAGATCGTGTTATTCACTGGCTGATCAGTTAGAAGTAAATCCTGAATTTTCAAGCCATAATAAAAAGTGCACTTGGAGTGATATAGGAGCTCTTGTGGAAAAACTGAAAAATGAATGGAATATGCTTTGCATCACAGATGTGGTCTACAATCATACTGGTATGATTTTTTTTGGTGTGTGTTAATAACCACATTGGTCCTATAATTATATTTCATTATTTGCCTTAACTTTCCTCCTTGAACCAAACTTTTAGTAGTTGTTCTAAGCAGCTTAGTTGTCTCTGCCTTTGAATGTCTCAAATGCAGGACAACTCTATGATTGTAACTGATATATCTCCATAACTGATGTGAAAGAATTTAGTATTGTTACTGAAAAGCATGAATAGAGCCCTTAGAGAGAACTAATGAACTGTGCATGTGTCTGTATTTTTAGTAATGCACTTATTTTTGTGATCTGGGGTGTGCAGCTCCCACATAAATGAATGGAATCTGCATTATGAATTATTTGGTGAACATAAACTGAGTACTTTCTTGTTAAATGGGGTATTGTTCTTGTAGTTGCTTAAAAGAAACTGCTCTAATTTGGATCTAACATGCAGACAACAAACGGAATAGGGACAAGAGGCTAGGATTAAGCAATGGAGGAAATGTTGCAGCTAGTCTGTGGGGAAGGGAGAAAAAGGAGAGAGCTTTGTGTTTGGGGTGGGGTTTTTTTGACACATACACCAAGGCATTGAAGGCTTTACTTCTCTTAATAGTTTGAGGGATGGTGGGTTTTTTTCAGTATGATCTGATGAAATTTCAATTATAGTACTTCATCATTTGTAGTTTTGCTGATTGTTTGGATAATGAGTTTACTTTGATTATGTTTATAATGTAGTTTTCATCTTATGCTGTAATCCTGAAGATCACAATAATTAGCATTGTCGTACCAGAGAGTACAACAAATGGTTGTGTATGTTGATGTTGCAGTCCTTTGATGCTTTAAAAAAACCAAACACCTAACCACAGATAACTGTGAATTTAAAGCTTTATTTGCTTTATTTCTTTGGTGTTGACCACTGCCAAACACTCCTATCCAATCAGTCAGCGGTGCAGTGTGGGCCCTGTTTGCCCTATCTATTTGTGGAAAAGTTACTAAGCATAGTTATTGGCTGTGTGTCTAAGGGAATTAGGCTTTTAAACGTTCTCCCAATTTTGGATAAAAAATTTGCACTTTACCAACTGGAAGTCCAGTGTCTCTCACACATGCTTGAGGTCCTGTCATCTTTTTATTGTGTGTATTTGCATGCTACCAAGGAGAATGTTTTTATGAAAGAAATACCTAACTCTAAGATAATTATTAGACTCCAAAATACTTGAGAAGAAGAATGTCACATTATTTGACTGCATTTGTAGAAGGACCTTTTCAGGTTATGTTCAGAGTTCAAAGTAATCTTTATTGGGATGGATGACTAAACATCTGTACTATGGTGAAAAGATGTTTAGAAGTGTCTTCTAACAGGATAGAAATACTCAGGTGACCATGGTCCTGACTTATGTCATGAAGCAACATATACTTGATGGCTTTGTTCTTTGCTTTCAGACATTAAAGTGCAATTCCCTCCCCCCCCCCCCCCTTGTTATTTATTATGAAAACCTCTTGATTTCCAACCGATTCCGAATTTTGTGAAATGCCAAAATTTGGCATAAACAGAAAGATAAGTTGATAAATGTCTGAGTAATCAATAATGTTGTATATGCCTGGAGGGCTTTTGAAATAATAGGCAAATAGTTTGGGGATTCTTTTTGTCTGGATCTTGATTACATGGAAATTTAATTTTACTATTTTTTTTGTATTTTAATTGAACAGTAATTTCTAGTAGTTAAACTAGTTCATTCCTTCATGTTAGGGTGATTTTAATTGTAAAACATGTTTCATACACCCATTTGAATATAAAAGACACAAAAAGTATAGTCAGTTATTTTGAGTGGGTTATGGATACTTGCACATCATTATTAATTCTGCAGCATGTCTGCATTAAAAGCTTAAGTTGTATGACAGTAAATCCTCTAATGCTGGTAATTCTAACAGCCTGTGACCCCTCAGCTTACAGTAGTTGTATCTGTATCTGTTGGAAGTCTCTGCTGTCTAGCTGAGACCACTGTATAAAAATGGCAGTGCTTCCATTCTACTCCTGTTGTAAAGTCAGACAGCTCACTTTCAACATTAAGTGGTTAAGCTAAGGTGTTTGGCTTTTAGGCTGGAATGGAGAACAGACTGCTCGCACAGTAGAGAATGGTGGGAATCAGTTTTTGGTGTTAACATCTCTGTTAGGCTCTAACGAAAGCCAGCATCTGTGGTTGGACTTTAAAAGTAAAGTAGATGCATGCGCTAGTGTTAAATATAGATAAAACTTTGGCATGTTAGCATGAATATGACAGATAAACTTGCAAGCACTGGTAACTGGGTAGATGTGCCCTTTCTGGGCTGCTGTTTCCTTCAGGGTATTCAGATGCCCTCAAGTAAGCAATACTGTGTTTGCTGGCATTTACTTTTCACCAGGAGACAGAAAAAGGAGAGTTGTTTTTCTTTTCTGAGCTTTCAGTGAGTGTAATAAATCCTACAAAGTAATAAAAATAAACTGAAATAAATTATATTCTCTTTATCTTTCAAAGAGGCTACTATTGTTTAATGGAAATCTAACACTTGAGTAAATCCCACTTCCAAGCACTTGACTAATCAAATCAAATGCCACCTTTTCTCAGCTTTATAAAGGCAAGGGGACAAAAAAAAAAAAAAGTCTTGGGCAGTAAGCATCGCTACTAAATATTAAGTTTGTGTTTCATTTATATAACAATGGATTAGTCCTTTAAAAATGTGAATTTATTTTCTTAAATAAGAATGTAATGAATTTAAAAAATTGTTTCTGTAATTACTCATCTTGATATATCCATATTTTTATATTTATGTGTATTTTCTTCCTAGCTGTAACAAATGTAATCACAAGTGGTGTTATGGGCAGGTTTTTTTCTTTTGGTGTTTTGTTGTGAATCATTGGAGCTTAACTTCTGATCAGAAAACATCAGTCTGTGCCATAGCAGAATTAGTGGAAGTCTCGACTTTTCTTTTGCATGCTGACACCTTAGATTTAAATGATATATTGTCATTTTAGGATTAATTGTGTTTACTCATTAAAGTCCTTAATAATAAATCATGATTCTTGCTAGATGAGTAGAGTAAGCTGGTTTTACTTCTTGGAGAAAAATATTTTTTTGAAAATAGTATATGTATTTTCAGAAAAGGGGGGTGGGGGGGTGGTGTGATCTGGTTGGCCTAGAACAGCCTTTAACAGCCTGAGCTTATTATTGCTTTATGTAACTTCAAGTATGGTGTTTTTAGTTGTAGGTGGCATTTAAACCATGAAGATCTTAATTTCCACAAATGGTCTGACCTTACAAACATGAAATTTTGCCATTTTCATAATGGTCTTGAGGTGTAATGTAAGAGGGTGTTCAGAAGAGCTGTTCATATGATAGACTGAGAGTATACTTTTTTTTCCCCCCTTTGACATTTTTGTTTTAACTTCTTTAACTAAGCAAACTTGGGGTTAGTTGTTCTACTATAATTTTAGACACATTAATGGCTCTTTCTTCATGTTTCCAATATAATTGTTAGTATTTTCCCTTGTATGAAGTACTATTACTATTTTTCTCTGCTTTTCTAAAACAAGGGATTAATAAGACATGTTCTGTGAGAAATTATTAAAAAAAAAAAAACACCAACTTGTAAAACCTGAGTAAAAATTTTTTTTGTTCTTATGCATTTCTTGCTTTTTTTTTTTACATCTAACTTTTCAATTGCAAAGATTAATTCAAAAGAACATATGAAAATTATTTTCAGTTAAGCAGTGTTTAGGATGGTTGGAAAGAAATTAACTCTTGAGGATTTTTTTTCTTGTCATGCTTCCAAAATCAAAATTGTCCCTTCTGCGTATGTATTTACTCATACTGCTGCATGCACACTACTGTCTATATTAGAATTATTACGCCCATTTTCTAGTGAAGGCTCCTTACCTTCTCTGAGTTAATTCTTAATGTTCAGCATACGTTCTGGTGCTTATTGATGCTACTGGGGAAGTTTAGGGAAATAGACACAGTAGAGTGTAGTGTTTGATCTGAACTAGTGTGCCATTTGCATGCACCAGAAAGTGCAGTCATCTTACTGTGTAAGTGGCATTGCTTCCCACCGCTCAGCTTCTTATTATGTATGCAACAGTGTCAGAGCTAATCCTTTCTTAAAAGCCCATTTAAACTACATTTTTCATTAATTATTTTTTGGGTGGTGCGTGTACTCTGGCTCTGTATGTGTAGCATTTGATAGGGTTAAGAATATTAAAAAATAAACAACTTAGGCCATCTTAAATCTTGGTTTGGGATGTACATCTGGCTTTCAGCCCACAAAGAACATTTCGTATCCATTATTTGATGCATTTTCTGCAACGAAAATATGATATTTTTTTTAATAGTTTCAGTGTTTTAGAATTGGTGGTACTATTGCATATTTTTATGTAAATAATAAGTTTCTTTGCAGTCTCTGCAACTGTATTTGTTTAAAACAAATGGCTATCAATAATACACACTTCTGCATAAGAAGTGGTTTTCCATTGGCATTGAAAACTTAAGTGAAATACGAACTAATCATAGATGCCATCATAGGACCTTAACTTCTTGGTGTTAAGACATTTGCAGAAAACAAGTAAGTGTTCAGTTTGTGTACTTACTTTTTTCTTTTTCCCACCTCCTCCTTTTCTTGAATAAGCTACTAACAGTGAATGGCTCAGGACGCATCCAGAATGTGGTTATAACCTTGTAAATTCTCCTCATCTGAAGCCAGCTTGGGTCTTGGATAGAGCTCTGTGGCACTTGACCTGTATGGTGGCTGATGGAAAGTGCACTGCTAAAGGGATCCCTCCCTTGATTGAAAATGATCATCACCTGAATGTAAGAAAGAACTAAGTATAAGCTAATGAACACTACAAATAGCTGAATAAACCTTTAATATTTCTAAAGTTGGTGTTATACTTTGCAGGTATATTTAATGATTTACTCCCAATATTTTTTTCTGAAAAATTCATATGAGTGCTTAGCTTTTCTTAATTATATTAATCATCAACATTATTAACTAACATAATTTTTATTTTTACAGTGTATCCGTAAAATAATTTGGGAAGATATATATCCAAAAATTAAACTATGGGAATTTTTCCAAGTGGATGTTAACAAAGCTGTGCAGCAATTTAAAACTCTTCTAACTCAAGGTAAAGGAAGAGTATGTTACTGAAACAGGTGGCTTAATATAGTATAGTTCAAGAAACTTATAGGTAAATGTAACAGTAAGCTGGAAAACCAAATAATCCCTTTTTTTGCTATGTGAGAAATTTACCATGCTGATTTAAGCATGCAAGAATGCTTTGAGGGCTAGGAAAGCCTTTGAAGACTTTGCACCCCTTCAAAGCCTTTACCCATATCTTGCTTATGCTAGAATTATGAAAGTCATGTGTCTTTTAAATGTAATTCCTATTTTTACTTTTTTCTATCTTGTTCTTAGGCAAAATAAGCACTAAATCTGATCCAAATCAACATCTTCAAATAGTTCAGGACCCTGATTATAGACGATTTGGCTGTACTGTAGATATGAATATAGCATTGGCAACATTCATACCACACAGGTATTGTATTATTGATTACAACTTAAAATCCCAAGTGAAGTTAAATTTGCAAAACCAAGTAAATGAAACTATTTTCAGAAGTGGGAAAAATTAAGTTTTCATTCATTTTAGTTATGTATACTGCATGTTCTAAAAAAAATTCTTCTAATTTTTCTCTGCTTTTAATGCCCTCCTGACAAGCAATGGACCAGCTGCAATAGAAGAATGTTGTAACTGGTTTCGCAAGAGGATTGAGGAACTGAATGCTGAACAATACAGACAGACTAATCACCATCAAGAGCAGGTCTTATAATTACTGTGTTTTATGATGAATTGTTTTAAATTGCATATGAATGCAGGCATTTCAGTAATGCATAATTTAATTATTTCTAGGCTGTCAATTGTCTTGTGGGGACTGTGGTTTATGAACGACTGGCTGGCAATGGTCCTAAGCTGGGTCCTATCAGTAGAAAATGCCCTTTAGTTACCAGGTATATATTTTTGTTGTTGTTGTTGGAAACTATTGGAATCTATTCAGGGAAACTGAGTTCAAAGTTCATTAAAAATATGCATTTGTAGGTGCAAGTGTATGTTTTCTTTCCCATGGACAAATGCCATGTAATGAATTGACCCTCTTTTTTTAAGCAACAGTGATAACTCTTTAAAAAACCAATGTGACCAGAGAGCATAAAACAGTACTCAGAGAACAGTGAGGCCTTTAACAGTGCAGATTGCTCTTGTAGGTGGAAGAGGGGTGGAACTAGGAAAGCTTACACCTTTCGTTTGATATACTTTATGCCACTCGGGTATCTGAAGAGCTAGGGCTTTAATCTTGCATTACCAACTGACACTAAGATAGTGACAACACCTGTCTTTTCTCCTTCAAGGCATGCTACAAAATAGAAAACTCCCCATCATTTACAGTCTAGCAGCTGCTTTTTTTTGTATCTGTTTTATCTACAAGGCAGTTCATAACAGATATTTTAATTTCAAAGACCATGAATTTCAGCTTAGGTTACCTTACGTGGATTTTCTTTCTTAATTGCCTGTCTGTTCCATAGGTATTTTACTTATCCATTCAAAGAGCTGACGGTGGAGGAAGAAGAAACTTTGATACATCAGCCAGATAAAGCTTGTTATTTCATGGCTCATAATGGCTGGGTTATGGGAGATGATCCTCTTAGAAACTTTGCAGAACCAGGTTGGTAAAAGAACTTTGAATCATCTTATAAACCTTTTGATATTCTAGACAAAGCAAAAAGGATTTTATTTAATCTGTCTTTTCTCCAGATGTATTCCTATGAAGCTGCATGATACTTCGTTTATAGCACTTTTACTTCCAATTCAGCATACAAATCAACTGTAATAACTGGGATATGAGGTACAGTTTTTGCAAGATTTGAGAGGGAAACTACCAGCTTTCTGCCACTGAAATGGGGACATTCTGCCTCCCTGCTTTTGTCATTGTCTTTGTTGCTTGCTTCGTTCCAGCACCACTGTTTGTTGGCATTTCCATAAGACAATGACAGTGTGGCAGAAAACTAATACAATAAAAAGGTAGACAGTATTTTGCTGCATTAGTGAGCAAAAACTGGATCCTTGAAAGGCCCACTGAGTGGCAGTCAGGCAGTCAAGAGATGATGCAGTTAATCTAAATCAGGTATGCAGATTACTTGTGAAGGTAAGAGAGGGTATGAAATCACCATGCACTAAAACATTGTATTCTAACTCTTTTGGGGACAGTGTTGGTATCCAATAAAAGCAAGGCTCACAACCTTTGTTTTCAGAGTAGTCATTCACTTTGTAAACTGAATCAAACAAAGACCAGTTTAATTTTAATTAAAAACATCTGAGAGTTTGTCTGCTTTAGCAGCTAACCTGATTGATACTCCAGAGTGATCTGGAGTTAGTGAACACCTCATTTGTGCAGAATAATCCACAGCCCTTTCACTGCTTTTTATTTACTTCTTCTTTTCTCCTGCGCAAGAATGAAGATAATACATGTTTCAAGGATGGTTTTGTTTAGTTGCCTTTCAGCTAATTGCCCTTTCCTCTGGGCTGACTGTTGTATTTTTTTTTTTTCCTTCGGTCACTGGCTTTAGTTAGCTTACCTAACTTCCATTACTGAGTTTTCTCTCTCAATTAGTGTACAGCTTTTTGAGCACTTTATACTTGTGTTACACATTTTTTTTTTTAATGTCATATGTTATTTCAGCTGAGAATACAGTGTGAAAAGATGATACATAACGGCACAAATACAGGTACTGCAAAACAAATGCAGCCAGTTCTGTAAATGGCCCTTAAGTTGTGGTTTGTATTCAAAGAAAGTAAATTTTTCTGTCCGTGTAGCTATGTTGCTACTAGTGAAGACAAAAGGTAGGCTTAAGTGAATGTTTTTGGAAGTAGTGGTGATTTATAATCCCTGCTCTTTACTTACTAGTTGCATACTTTTGTTGTGCGTCTTTCATTGTGTAGACCCAATCGCTTATGTGTCCATAATGTGAGCCTTTATTCTGGCTGAAAAATAATCTCTTTGCTAAAGCAAGATTACTTTTCAAGTTTTACAAGTTTCTTGGTCTAATTCAAGGTTCAACCACTAAAATAACTGTGGTGATGCATCAGTATAGCTGGTCCAGGAGTAAGAGAAAGCAATGGAGTAGCTAGGTCTTACCCATGCTCAGTGGTGCTGACCCTGTTCATGCCTTGATCAGATTTAAGTAAGAGGAATATAAATATACCTTCAGAAGACTGATGGCTCAAACATAATTGTATTTCTCTTATGTGGGCTCTGATTATTGACAGTTCCACAGTTCTACCTGGATATTACTTGCTGAAAATAGTGTGAGGTTTTGGTGGGTGGGTTGGGTTGTTTTTTAAATTACACTACTCCTGTTGTCAAATATGTGATTTATATAGGACAGAAATAATTTTTTTTAGAAATAACTGATTATTTAAGTTTTTGTCACAGTTAAATCTCAGTATGTTCTCTGCAGTAAGTATATTACAGGTGAACTCGGATTTAAAGATTATTTTTTTATATTAATTGTATCAAAAAGAAAGCAAAAAATAGTATATGAAGCTAGACTAGATGGAGGATAAATATTCTCATACACAAGAATTATTTAAGGACTTTATCCATTTAAGTGACCTACCTGCATGAGTACTTTGGAAATTTGCCTTACATCATCACAGTCTGCTGTTAACAGGAGATGAAACTTCAAATTGTGGCTGTGGCAGTTTATGGTAACGCAGTGAGATGCTCTTTTGAATTCGGCCAGTATAAACAGCCAAACTGCAGATTTTGTTTGTTTGTGTGCTGCTTTTTTCTTATTTTTTTCCTCATGTACAGTTTTTATACTACTTTGAAGAATTAAAAGGAATGTGATTCCAAGCTGAAGAATTATTTCGTTATCACTATAGGAGTTAAATATTCCCTTGGACTAGTCTGACATTATACATCAGTGTCAGGTATATACATTTCGAGCTGATATGATTATTGTTAAAATTTTTACTCTTTATCAGTGTTCTCCAGCTTTTCAGCAGCAGAAAATGAAATACCACGTTTTCATTTTGGTGCATATTTTATACTATATATATATATATATATACACACACTCTACAGTGAATTTATTTCCCTTACAGGTTCAAATGTTTACCTGAGAAGAGAGCTTATTTGTTGGGGAGACAGTGTGAAACTGCGTTACGGTAATAAACCTGAAGACTGCCCATACCTCTGGGCACATATGAAAAAATACACTGAAATCACTGCCAAATATTTCCATGGTGTTCGTCTTGACAACTGTCACTCAACACCTATTCATGTAGCTGAGGTACGCAAAATTAAGCATGTTTATTATAAAGCAGCTTCTGTCTGTGAAATAAGTCTTGCCCTGTTGCTACAAAATCTGCAGGATCTGTATGGCAGAGTTCAGGTGTGAATGACTCTTCCTCATACCATAAGCAAGGTTTCTTGACTGGTGATGTTTAGATATGGTTTCAGCTACTTTAAACAGTAGAGTGGTGTGGCTGTTGTATCTTTTAATTATCTACTTTAGCTGAAATATTGTGGATGTGGGTGGACCTGGCTAACTTTTTCCTCATTTAGCTATGAACTTAGTGCAGTGACTGCCAGTATCCAGTGTGTCAATTTTAGCTGGGGTCATTGCCAAGGCATGGTTGGAAGTCTTAGTGTTTCTTTGCCATATATATATTTTGCTATTGCTGGAACAAACAGGAAGTGGTTTACTTCCCAGAATTTAAAAGTTAGTAAAAAACCTGCAAAAAGTTTAGTCTGGCACGCTTGTTGCTAAGATCAGTGTTTATTCTTTACTATGGAGCTGACTACATCCAGAAGTTGTACTTACCTGGTAAATTAGCTTTAAATAGATCTGAATGGTGCAGCTTGTTAGTCTTACCTTGGTTACAGGGCTTACCTAAATTCATGAAGAGCACTCTAAAACAAGTTCATTTCCCCACACAAAAGTTGTAAGTGGCACTTAACTGCAGCTATTTCAAAACTTCTGCCATTCTTTCCTTTATTCATTTATTTGGAACGTAACTTTGAGGGCTTAAACTGGTGTCCTCCCCAGATTTCTTACCTTAACAGCTATCTCTTATCCAGCCTTTGTTCTTACATTTTCAGTTGAGCTTTTATTTAAAAACAAAGTTGTAATTAGCTTAAA
The DNA here is from genome assembly GCA_035590275.1 of Ibycter americanus. Classification (NCBI taxonomy): domain Eukaryota; kingdom Metazoa; phylum Chordata; class Aves; order Falconiformes; family Falconidae; genus Ibycter; species Ibycter americanus. Next base: position 14,426,213 of record JAVJGI010000032.1, on the reverse strand, counting down.
GTCTTCAGAGAATTTCATAGAATTACTTAGTCCATACGTAAACTCTGTAAAATATAAACATGGTTTTATGAATCTTACCTGTTATTACTATTTTTAATGAATTGCATATATGAATGACTCATCTATATTTGGTTAACATTCATGTTAATGATTGCATTTACATAGCTGACAATGGATGTCTTGCATTAAAAATGTATTGTGATCTATAGGAGATGCTAGCAACAGCCAGATCAGTCAGACCTAATCTTTATGTGATAGCTGAACTCTTCACGGGCAGTGAGTACATTGACAATGTTTTTGTCAACCGCCTGGGAATTACCAGCCTGATTAGAGGTACAATAAGCAGTTGAAAATTATGTAGGATTGTTGTGTATGGTTTGGAGTTTTTAATGTGAAACTAACATTGGTATGCCTTTTTTTTTTTCCTTACATATTCATGTTCTTTGCTTATGCAATTACCTCTTCTTCTTCATGTTCTATTTAACTTCTCCTGTGTTGTATGCTAATTCTTGATTTTGCTTATGTTTGCGTGTCCTCTTCTGTGTAACAACTTTTTTGTTCCTTAATTTTGGCTTTCTATTTATCTTTGCTGCATGGCATTTTCCTATTGTCCAATCCCTGCCTAGCTTTGAAACTTGTCCTTTTTTGTATCTACCTTTCCCCTTTCTGTGGCTTTTTTGGCTGTGCTTTTTGCAGTACATGCTGGACACAGCTAGAAAATTGCGAGCCGATTTGTATGTAGTGGCTGAACTGTTCACAGGAAATGAGGAGCTGGACAATATCTTTGTGAATAGGCTGGGCATTACCTCCTTAATAAGAGGTAGGCTTGCTGTATGTGTGGTCTCTTTCCAATGAGAGATTATAGATGACGTGCTTTTGCCAAGGAAAAGTTTTCTTCTGGATTATGCACTTTTAATTTCATACTCTCTGTAATCAGAAGTACAGGTTTTGTATTGTGACTTTTGATACTTGGCAAAAAACACACTACTAGCTGTAAAATAAGAGAAAACAACCTGCATAGTTTACAGAAGGCTAAATATTTTGTTTTTATTCTAGTGACAGAAAAAGAAGTTGTAGCACAGTTCTGCTATGCAAGTCCTGCATCATGTCTGATTTTTGTTGCATGAGTTTCTTGAAGCCTATGAGAAACAGTTTCAGATCTCTGCTTTTTTCTCCCTTTTGTGTCTTAACTTTCTTTACTGTAATGTGGTAAATGGAATACTCCAAGGTTGTGTATCCACACTGGAGAATGTAGTTATATGTGATGGTTTTTTCTTAATGACTGAACACACCAAAATAACAACTGTAGAATGCTGCATTAACATGTTTGTGTATGCTGTACTCTCTGGTAGCTGTTATTATGAAACACTTACCTATTTTGTCCCTTAGAGGCAATGACTGCTTATAATAGCCATGAAGAGGGAAGGTTAGTTTATCGTTTTGGAGGTGAACCTGTTGGCTCTTTTGTTCAGCCACGTTTGAGGCCTTTGATGCCAGCTATTGCTCATGCACTGTTTATGGATATTACACATGATAATGAATGTCCAATTCAGGTGAGCACCTCAACTGAAAACCGAAATTTACATTTAATGTTTTCTGAATTGATATTTCTGAACCATGGGAAGGCTTGGTGCAATCTGGATGTTTTTCCTGAGCGATATTTAGGAAAAGTGTGTTTCAGATCTTCAGATTTTCATGCAGAGAATAAAATTTTATAACAACCCCCTCTGACATTCAAGACTGTCTTTCAAAAGAAAAAGTATATAAAGCTACTTAATGAGCTGGTTTTAATTCTTTCATTCCAGCTACTGTAAGTGGTTGTGTCTGCTTGTTAATGTGCTCTCCTAAGCTCCTGTTTTACAGGACAGAATGAGAGTGTGTGGTGGGAATTGGAGTGCTTATTTTTGAGGGTTTCTCTTAAGTTGCTTTTGTTTAGTGCATTTATAGTATTTTTTTTTTCCGTAATTCTATTGTGATTGAGAAAATGATGATCATGTGATTAGCAATTCCTCTGTTAAACTGAGTATATCTTCTGTATGCTGAATTGGGAGGGGTGAATTATGTCTCTGTATCACTATTTATTACCTATTTATTTTTCAACATAGCACCGATCCGCATATGATGCGCTTCCTAGTGCAATGATTGTTTCCATGGCGTGCTGCGCTACAGGAAGCACCAAAGGCTATGATGAACTAGTACCACACCAGGTATGTGTCTACAGTTTAACTTCTAAGTTACTTTTAAAAATGTAAACTTTATTCTTGTCCTAAAAACATATATTTAAACATCGCTTATTTGAAATTCCAAGCAGTTTACTAGCTGATAATACTTCAAATGGTCAATTTCATATGAAATTTGAATTTATTATATAGTTGAGAACTCAGCTGTTAGGTTTTTTCCCCAGAGTAGTTGATATTTGCTTAAATCTTAATTTCTTCACAGATCTCTGTAGTATCTGAAGAGAGGTTTTATGCAAAATGGAATCCAGCAGCACACCTGACTTCTGGTGAAGTTAATTTCCAAACAGGAATTCTAGCAGGAAGGCTGGCCATGAACAGGCTGCATCAGGAGTTGGGGGCCAAAGGCTTTAATCAGGCAAGAAGTGAGGTTGACATGGCAGTTTCTCCGTATTTATGTTCTGAGGGAGCACAGTTGCAATGATACGTCTTTTCTAGGTGTATGTAGATCAAGTTGATGAAGATATAGTGGCAGTGACAAGACATTGCCCTAACACGCACCAGTCTGTTGTGGCTGTAAGTCGAACTGCCTTCAGGGATCCTAAAACTTCCTTCTACAGTAAAGAAGTACCTGAAATGTGTATCCCAGGTAATCAGATTTCTTTTTAAGAGATAACAGATGTACAAAAATTTGAAGTAATTCTAATTCTGTACCTTTCAACTTTAAACACATTTTCAGTATATAACACTCCTTTTATATGTGCTAACATGCACACACCAAAAGTGGTTAAATAAACAAAACCAAACTTACCTTGCTTAGGGTTTTCAGAGACGTTAATATTGAGTACACTTCCTGCTATAAGGTTCCTGTGAGGGCATCGTTTTGTTTACTGTCTTGTTTTTGAACTGGCAAGAAATATTTAACAGCAGAATGGTTAATTGCACAGAGTTGGGGAGGGAATTACTATTTATTAAGTGTTATACTGGGGAGAAGGACTACAATCTCACCATGTTTGTTGATGTCATTGCTGTTCAGCTTTCTTACATATAACTATTTCTGTAGTTTTAAAATACATCTTAGTAAGAAACAACTTCGTACTGCATAAGTTAATGTAAAGATAACATATAGGTAATATGTACATAATACTAATTAAATACGCAAAGTATTTACTATACTGAATAGTAGCAAAGTGTAAGAACTTCTATACATTACCTGGATGTATTTCTGAAGAGGAGCTTTCCACACTGGCTTTTAAGTGTACGCAGTTCTCTGAGTGCATGTGTGTGCCTGTTGTAAAGTCAGACACATTATATGTTAAGACATTCACAGGTGGCTTCAGGTCTTGCATACCTTAGTTTGTAGATTACTGAAAGGATAGAGGAAATTAGAATATTTTAATACAAGTCGTAAGTTGTTACACTTTGAAGATAAACCCTCTGTAGCTGCATTTTGGAAACCAATCTAATACAGTCTCCTAAAAGAATAATAAGGAAAGTAACAGAGCTGGTGATCAGTAAAAGACAGGTTTAAAGTCACTAATTGTTGACTGATTTTATGGTTAATTTATTATAAAATAACAGCATTAAAGTTTTAAATACAATACAGCCAGCCAGTGAACGTGTAATGAATGTTTATAGGCTGTTTCAGAGACTTCCCTATATGTTTTGTCATGTTTGGCTGTTCTTCAGCTGTACAACAGAGACTTATATTTTGAATATTTAGGTTTTTAGCTTTAGTTTTTGCTTCATGTTTTCAAAAGAATCACTTTTAATTTAAGGTATCTTAACAGCTGCAACATGATTTTAACTTTTCTTAGGAAAAATAGAAGAAGTAGTACTTGAAGCTAGAACTACTGAGAGAAGTGCTAGTCCTTACAAAAAAGATCAACATTTTATAAATGGACTGCCTAATTTCACAGTGGAACTCAGAGAGCATATCCAGGTAATTAGCCTCCTTCATCCATGTGCTGATGTAATATTTTGTAATTTGTGATAGTTTATGTTAGAAGAAAGACATTGAATTTCAGTTGTAAATGTGTTTTCTTTTCTAAGATCAAAGACAGTAAAATTATAAAGCAAGCTGGAACTGCCATAAAAGGGCCAAATGAATTTGTTCAAGAAATAGAATTTGAAAAATTAACACCAGGAAGTGTAATAGTATTCAGGTATGTTATTATACTTGCTAAATAGCTGTTGTGTTAGTTAAAATAGAATGATAGGATTCTTTGATTTGAGACTTTGAGAATAGTTATTGTAAGTGTTATGTTACTACAAGTTATGCATTCATATTTACAGAGTTAGTCTTGACCCAAAGGCACAAGAGGCTGTTGGTGTACTTCGCAATCATTTGATCCAGTTCAGCCCTCATTTTAAATGTGGAAGTCTTCCTGATGATCATTCATCACCTATATTAAAAACGTTATTTTCTTCGTGAGTATTCTTTAAGTTTCTGCAGTAAAACCAAGAGCCCTACAGTGGGAGTGACAACAGTCTGTAAACTTAGTGAGGATTATTTTTTTTTTTATTACTGCGGATGCGTTTGGATTGTCAGAGCATAATAAAAACTCAGACGTTCTTTTTATATGTATATAATAATAAGCAGAGTTCATACTTAAAAACTTCCCAGACTCTTCTGTTCATGTTCTGTGTAATTGCTGCATAAAGTAGACTTACTAACATGGAGTGCTTGTCAGTATTGGGGTGTGATTGTTCAGGGTTTGCATTTAATACTGTGTTTCTAAATACTGAAACATCTGAGCAGAACATCTCAGAACATCTGAAAAACTGAGCTCTACATTTCTAAGATTAAGTGGTGAGGGAGTTGTATATATTTGATTATTTTACTGTAAGGCCGAAACTAGAATTTTTTGTGAACCTTTCTCTGTTTCCTTACTAATGTTGCTTTTGGGTTTGGTTTTTTTTTCTCCGCTATTTTTTCAGTATTGCATCTAAACTAACTTTGGCTGACCTAAATCAAGTACTGTATAGATGTGAGGCAGAAGAACAAGAAGATGGTGGAGGCTGTTACAATATACCAAACTGGTCACCACTGAAGTATGCAGGCCTCCAAGGTAATAGATTCAGCATTCTTTTTGCTGTCAAGAGCTGCACAATCTAGTTTATAACCGTAATGCTGTTTTATGGCTAGTGCCATTGTTTGAATAAAAACCCCCAAGTTTTTTCTGCTTGACCATGCTACTAATCAGTCTTGTACCCAGGAAATTACATACTAAACCAAAAAGCCTTACTCTCAATACTCTAGGCTTCAAAAACAAATTTCAATAAAATAAAAAGAAAGTATGTGTACCTTCAGTGAAAAGTCACATTTAATTAAACCGTGGGCATTATTAGATTAGTGAGAAATGTTGATAATTTATCAAATGTATGAATTCCATCATGCTAGTTATTGCACAGTGATTTCCATAACTGTTGAGGATGTATGCTGTGGAAACTATAATTGAGTTGTATCCTAACTCATTCTGCAGATCAAGAGAAGTAATACAGTTAAATTCAGTTAAAGCATCTGTTGCTATGTGCCTTTTCCTCCTGAATTGTAATTGCCGTTTGTGATAATGGTGTGTCTTTTAATACAGAGTTGGGTTTGTATCTTCAGGGTTAATGTCAGTGATGGCAGACATTAGACCAAAGAATGATTTGGGTCATCCATTTTGTGATAACTTAAGATCTGGAGACTGGATGATTGATTATGTCAGTAATCGTCTGATTTCACGTGCAGGAGCCTGTGCAGAAGTGAGTAAAAAATACTTATTTGGTGACTTTGGGTTTTTAAATTACTAGTTTATTTCCTTTTCAGTTACTGGTATATTTTTAAATTCAGTCTGTCTATAACATATCTCTTGTCTAGGCAATTTCTTCTAGGAGGTTAAACCATTAATATGTTTCTCTTCCCTCGCCTCAATCCTATTTAAGAATAGACTGCAAAAAGTAAATGAAAAATATGTAGGCATGGAGGGGTTTTTAGCTCTTACATAAAGGCCTGCAGGGATCCGTCACTGTTTATTACTTTCCCTCAGATGAAAATGAGGTAACCATTTTTTATTTTTTTTTTTTTAAAGTAAGTACTTTCAAAAGAGGGCCTAAATACTGCTTAGGCATACATGATTATGATACAGTTATGGTAAGATTGCACAGTCCAGCACTGAGAAGATAGGAATTACTGGGATTCAAGTTACCTGTATAGCTGCATTACAATACAGTCCTTTTGTTGCATTTGATTTTTCTACACAGCAATTGCTTTATTCATTTCACAAGATGAAGATCTGATATGGGTAACCTACATAATGAATGTAATAATAATGGCTTTAACATTCTTGTTTAATTCTGTTCCTGAAGTCAAGTGTAGTGATACAAAGCAGTCTAATGTTGTACTGAAATGAATGCTGAATCTGACCTCAGAGACTGGGTTTTTCTAGAAAGAAAGTTAGTCTGATGCTTGCCAGATTTATTGCTCTTCAAAGACTGTTGCTTATTTTTTCTGTGTAATTTTTTGAGTTCTTAATTTGTACTGTCTCATTCTGTTTTGCAGAAATTACAAAGTACCTATAGCTATGCTGAAGTCACATGAAACTGAACTTTACAATTCCACTGTTTACATAAGTAACTTTCCCTTCATAATTTCCAGGTTAAAAGTATAGCATCATCACGTAATATATTGACACGTACTTTCTTCATCAGCAAGTTTAAGTGACTTCCTAGTAGGTTGTCATGATGTTCTTTAACAGTACTAGAAAGAAAAGAAGAAAAATACTTCCCAGGTGTCAAACATTTTGCAGTGACACAAGGATAGTGAAACTTCAGAATCCTGAGTCCTAGACCCAGTTCTGCAGTTATTTTTACTAGTGGCTGTACATAGTTTAGCCCTCTGATAATTTTTCTATCCCTGGTCTCAAGCTTCATCTCTTCAGTCCTGTCTTTTTAAGAAATTAGAAACCTCCATCCCACACTTGGGTTGTAGTGATGCCTTTTGAGTTGCAGCTTTCCTTTGCTACTCAGTTTTAATAACTTCTTTGTGATAATTTATTTTTTCCTACAAGGGTAGCAAAATGTAATCTCTTTCTATAGATGATACAGTTCTTGCCCATTTATGTCATAGTACAGATATAGTACAATTTTTCTATACTATTCTTCTTAGAGTTCATCTCTAGTAGCTGAAATTTTGGAATAGGAGGGTGCCGCAATTCTACAACAAATATCTAGCATGGACATCTTAGATGTGAATAGTTGCATTCTAGTGGTGGTGTTAATAACTGAAGATAATCTCATCTTTGTGGTGGTCAAGCATAACTTGGGTGTCATAAATGTACAAAAATTGTGCCAAATACTTGAAGTAGACGGATGCTGCAAGCCCTGGTTTTTGAACCCTAGTGTTACCAACTTCTGATTATACTGTATTTTAATAGGTTGGTAAATGGTTGAAGGCCATGTTTGTCTACCTGAAGAGAATTCCACGTTACCTCATCCCGTGTTACTTTGACGCCATATTAGTGGGTGCATATACAACACTTTTGGATGTGGGATGGCAACAGATGTCTAGGTATGCTTGGCATATCAGAGCTATAGAGGTATCTGTATATATTTGCACCTTTTAAGTTGTATCTGCTGGAGAATGCAATTTGGATATTTTCATACTCGTAAAATGTAAAAGGGTAAAATTGGTAGTAAATATCAAACCCATCTTCTAATGGTGGTGGTTTGGAAGGTTGAGAGTTCAGATGTCTATCCAGGGTTTGAATTTATAACTACTGTTGGCATTGTGCAGTGGTAGGAGGAAACCTTAAGCCAATATTTCTTTGCCAGGCTTCAGAAACTTCTATTTGCTTTTTGTTTTAGTACAGCTGCAATGATTCCTTGAAGTTCAGGGGAAAAAGAAAATATCAGATTATAGTGATGCTGATGCTTTGTTCAACATTTCTTTAACACAGCTAAATATCCTTCATTAACTGAGGACATTGCTTAGTTCTTGAAATAACCTTTATCTTCCGTGTCTGCTTCTCCTTTGTTTCTTGGAAAAGAGAAGAGAGATTGATTTAATGGAGGCTTTATTCTACCTATGAACATTCTGAACAAATGAGTATTGTTCTGTAAAAATACAGATGTTAAAATGGAAATAGAATTTGATATGGCTGTGAAATCATGTGGAAAGTAGTATATTTTATGAAAAATGCTTGGAGATGAACTAGTCAGGAATGCAGGTGGCATTATTTTAGCCAGTGTATTAACTGATTTATTGATTTACAATTTCTTAATCTAAAGATCACCACATTTTTACATATATTCATATAAAAATACTGACTAGGCTTGACAAACTTTTTTTCTTAGTAGAGTATCTTTTATCGTATTTTTGATGGTATGCAGGCACCAAGTAAACCAAACCAATTTCCTTTTTCCTCTGGAAATATCTGACATAAACACACCCATTGGCATTAATAAATTAAAATTTAAGGCTAACATTGGGCACCCATTTTGGGGGGAAAGTGATTTACAAATTAAATTTTATGTGAAAAATACTAATATTAACTCTGTGTTCATATATTGTATTTATTATGCATAATACTTATAATAGTTTTCTGTAAATGAAAAAAAGTACATTTTATAGACTGATATTGCTGAATGTAAAGTTATTTTAATTATGTTGAATTACAGCTTTGTGCAGAATGGATCAACATTTGTTAAACACCTTTCCTTGGGTTCAGTCCAGATGTGTGGGATAGGAAGATATTCTTGTCTGCCAGATCTATCTCCTTCCTTACATGATGTTCCCTATAGGCTGAATGAGATTACAAATGAGAAAGAACAGTGTTGTGTTTCCTTGGCAGCTGGTAAGGACATTATTTGGAGGGGGCGGGGAAGTAAAGTCTTCCAAAATAGTTAAACAGGTTTTAGTAACTATATTAAAATTGTCTCCATTGTGCTTGGGATCCATATGTCAGCAACCACATATAAAATGTGTAGGTAGTAGTTTTTCCTCACTTTCCCCGTGTTTTAACTTCAGTTTAAGACAAAGATTTGCCCATATTAAAAAATATGGGAGTTTTGTCTAGCAGTACTTCTTTGGGGACAATTATGTTGTTACTGCTTTTGGGGGAAGGGGAGCTTATAAAAACTTTACTAAGAGACATTTTAGCTATATTTACTTTTGTCATATATGGAGATGCTTAAGTATGTTTTTCTTCCCAGAAGACTTGCTTGAGATAAATATGCTTAGCATGATAAGTTTTGGTTTATCTTTATTAAACACAAGTTTAGGAACTGAATTGTAGTGTAGAACAAGGGTGAATTTATTTGTAAGTTCTCAGAAGAAGAAAGAACCATTAGCAGACCAGAAGAACGCCTGATCTTGAAACCATCTCCAAAAGGAAAGAGCATAAAAGCAGTCAGCAAATACTGTTTATACCTCTTGAGTGTTCTGCCAGCATCTGGCAGTCTTTGAATTGGGCACTCTCCTATGTGAAAAGTATTATCTTCTGTGTTTAGTGGCTTAGAATGAATTTATTTTTGTTCTGAGTTGGCCCATTGCTTTTCTGAAACCATAGAAACTTTTAACATCCACAGAGTCTATGGCATCTGTCTCAGTGGGGTGTTTATTTTCTTCTTTTTGCCGTCTGTCTTTCTCTCCTGGAGTTCTATTGCTTTTAGTTTCTGGGTTTTAGTAACATTCTGTTTGCCTGCTTTAGTGTTACCTAGAAGCACAGAGACACCATATTCCCTTAAATTGGTCATAAAGATTAATTATACTTAAGGGTTTGGTTTTAAATATTCCCTTCACATATTAGCTGGTAGTTGCTTCTGAGATTTTTAACTCGTACATGGATTGTCATTCTCAAGTGCTCTTGCCAGATACTACAAAATTGCAGAGGTGTGGAGGCTATATTTGAGTATTAGCAAATATTTGGAAAAGTAAGTGATAGAACTTAAAATGTTGTTCTAGCAAGCATGCACAAGATGCTGCTGTTTTGAAGCTTCACCGTATGGACTTTTTTGTTTGATAGATTGAAAAAGTAAGTAATTGGAAGAAAAGGCAAGGATGGACCTTACTGTTTTAATTATTATGCTTTATCAGTCATAATCATTCTTAAAGTTAACACGTTACAATGTCTGCAGTAAGATGTAGTTCTAGAAGCTGCTGGAAAAGAGAAGCAGGGTTCCTTTTGTAGTGGCTAAGAACAATTTTGGCCTGAAGATATTCATAGCTCTCCAGTCTTAACCCCTTTATGTTTCTGAGATAGCATGGCTATCGTATATAAACTCTTGCCAACAAAGCATTATAAATCTTGTCATAGTTCTGGCTTTTTTTTGTTAGTTTTCTTTCTGCTTCTTTTAATTAAAGGATAGTGCTTGGTTAAGTTACAAAGTGATTTAATAAAAATTTAAACATGTCTGTTATTGCTATGAGAAATTGTGTTGCATGATCTTGAAATTCTAGAAATTGTTCTGAAAGGAGGTTTTATCAAGAACTTGGTCTAGAAGATTGTTTAAATATCTTAATCTAGGGAAAAAATTATGGATGTTAATAGATTTTTATTTCTGGTTATTTTATACATACACGTGTACTTGGAGGTTTCTGCCATATCAATAAATGAGATGAACAATGACATTTCTTTTTAGGTTTACCTCACTTTTCTTCTGGAATTTTTCGCTCTTGGGGAAGGGATACCTTTATTGCACTGAGAGGTCTAATGTTAGTTACTGGGCGCTATCTAGAAGCAAGGTAAGACTGACTTGTTATTGCTTCTTACGGTTTTGCAATTAAGTAGGAAAAAGGCATGCTCTCAAAAGTTGAGATGACACGCAAGCTATTAGAAACAGCTGATGTGCAGTATAAAACTTTAATGGCCCTAGATGGATTTGGGAGTTCTAAGTGGAGTTAAAAATACTACTTAAATTACTCCCTTTTGATTTCTTAGCATTGATACGAAGCTGATGTTCTGTATAGACAGGGTAGTTTTAACCCCTATAACACTACTGTTTGTCCACAAACAAAGTGACACTGTTTCAAATGTACTTGCATCATTGTTGCTGAGCAATAGTATCAAAATTACTTATTTAAAAATTTGAAGTAGCAAGAGAATACTATATTTACCAGAAAGGTATTATTGCATGTCTGTTGGGGTTTTGGGGGCTTTTTTTTTTTTTTGGTAACTGCTAGTATTTGTCTAGAAAAAGCTAATTGTGGATCATTACAATTTGGTATCTGTTTGAAAATGTTTAACCTGACAAATGAGCCAGATACAAGCCAGATCTATTGATTTAGTATTTCTGTTAATCTTTTGATTTGGATGGAGCTCGCCACACGATAAAAACATAAAAATTAGTTGTTTTAAATTGGTGTGTATTTCTGCTGTTTTACGTTTGGCCAACTGTTACCTTTTTCATGCAGTAAGATCTGCAGTCTACTAGTATGTTTATATTGCCTTTGAAAGCTAGTTGTAATCCATGTTTTCTGCCAGGTATGCACAATGGTTCCCAAACGAAACTTCTCATAACCTCAGTTGCTGTCACCTCTCTGTATTTTAATAGGAAATTCCTGTCTGCTCCTGCCCTCCATCCCTATTGCACCCCACCCATCAGAAGGGATACCAGCGTAATCCTAAACAATGTCAATACAAACTTTCCCTGTCACCTCAGTGGGATTTGGATTTAGGCTCTATATCACTACCTATGAAAAAGCAAACTACCTTTTCCATATGAGCAGATATATGTTTTGTACAAACTGATTTAAATGTATTCACGCTGGGGAATTTGCAGGAAATAGACGACTTTTTATTGTAAAAGAAGTTCATGCTAAATGAAGTAATTTATAGTTTTCAACAGCAAACTTTTGGCATCTGTCTTTAAGATCACATCTGTCTCCTTGACTTACCTTGCTATTAAGGTGAACTCTTGTATGCTTTGTAGTTAATGCTTGGTCCAATAATGGCCTTGAAAGTAACTTAGTCAAACTGTGTTTTACTTTTGTTATAGAAACATCATTTTAGCATTTGGTGGGACGTTAAGACATGGTCTCATTCCCAATCTGCTTGGCCAGGGGACACACGCCAGATACAATTGCCGTGATGCTGTATGGTGGTGGCTTCAGTGTATCCAGGACTACTGTAAAATTGTTCCAAATGGATTAGACATTCTCAGGTGTCCTGTTTCTAGGATGTACCCAAGAGATGACTCTTCTCCTCAGCCTGCAGGCACTATGGTAAAGATCACTTCTGATTTAAGTATTTAACACAACTAAAATTTTTTAATGAAAGAATGTAATTTTTCTAGCTACAAGAACCTGCCGCGCTCTGTTTATGGTGCAATTTGATTATAGGACAAGAACTCCACATTTTAAGCACTTCTCACTACGTCTGTATCGCATGATTAGACAGGTGCAGAGGGTTGGGGATGGAGGAAAAAATTCTATCAGCTTCTCAACTTTTTCTTCACTTCTTGTCTTGAAAAAATGTTTATATTAAAAACTGTATACAATGTATTGCCATTGACAAAGATGCCACTGAAAATGTTAGATGCTGTTCTTTTGAAGTATCGTAAACTAGAGGCTAAGAATTGCTACTGTTTGCACGTTAGAGACTTTCTACTCGTTTTTCATCTTTCCTTTCACATGTCCTCCAAACACACGATCAATCTAGGATCAGCCACTTTATGAAGTGATACAGGAAGCAATGCAGCGACACATGGAAGGCATACATTTCCGAGAAAGAAATGCTGGTCCGCAGATAGATCAAAATATGAGAGATGAAGGTAATGTATATAGAACACTTGCTATGCAATTTAAAAGATGACAATTATTTCATATTTCTTTTCCTCTAGCTATTGAGTATATTTTTGAAAAATTATTTTAAATACATTTAAGGTTTTACAAGTGCCTAATTATTTGTTTATTACCAGCAACTGTTTATGTTACACAAGTAACATATGTAGTACACATTATCTTTAAATAAAATTTCACTTAAAGTACAGTTGCCTTCAGAAACCCACCTCAGATCTTGTTTGGAGGTTTTTTTGTTTATTTAGGAGGTTTGGACTGGGGTGGTGGGCGGTTGGGGTTTTGTTCTGTTTAAAGTACAGACTTCACACATATTCTTGCTTGGCAGGTTTTAATGTGACTGCAGGTGTTGACCTTGAAACTGGATTTGTCTTTGGAGGGAACCGCTTCAATTGTGGCACTTGGATGGATAAAATGGGAGAGAGCGACAGAGCTCGCAACAGAGGAATTCCAGCTACCCCAAGGTATAAAATCCAGGCTTTGAGGAGGGGGGTTAAATTATTTTTTAAACTTAAATTCTTCTGCAGAACTACTATGCCTTCCATTAACACATGTGAGAGGTCATCTGTTCTAAATGTTTCTGCCTGCTAAAATGTTAATGGTATTGTTTTCCTTTGTGCTCACTTGAAGAAAAAAGTTGTGTGTTTAGCAGGTGAAGCCCTCAACTTCAGGCATGGTCTTAGCTCCCTGCAAAGATTCGACTTTTAAAATCTAGTAAAATGCAATTCAAGAAAAATTGTATACTGGTAGTACTAGCGGTACTTTGTTATTTAGATTTATTATAGGAGGCATCTATTGATAATTGTGTTGTTTGAATACTTATTTAGAATTCAAAAGTATCTACAACATGTATGTTTTTAAAGTTGAGATTATATGTTTTAAAAATAAGCTCTTTATTATGAGCTAGCAAACTGCTGCATGCATCCTTGCTTTAGTACAGCATCAGTTTCAAATCAATTGCCATCAGTGGGTGAGAACCGAAGGAAAACATTATCGTGCTTGACAAGTCAGGCATTTTAATTGGGAACCAAGAGAAGTTGAGGTACCTGCCCTAGGAAGGCTAAGCTGGTGATGCTGGAGAAAAATCTTACATCAAGCAGGCAGTAAAAATATGATGATAAGAAATTTATGCATTGGTGGTTATCTGAATATTGCCTGGAAAAAGAAGCAAGTCCCAGAAGTGCATTTATTTTTCATTTTAGTGCTTCACTGTTGACTTGAGTAATCCATTATGGCAGAAATACTACCTAAGTTACCAAAGTGTGTGTGTAGATGAGAAACTCTGTATTGCAGTTTTAACATCAGAGGACCAAGTTGTTTGGGGCTGATCCTTTTTTCATGTTCTTAATCACTGGTATGAAATTATCTTGTATCTGTGCAAATTAGCTGGGTATAATACCTCTTTAAATTAGTCTATTGTACAGAAAAAACTATCTGATAGCCAGTTTACAATGAAGTTCATACCCTGACTACTAGCTGATAGAACACCTCACCTGTTTTTGACCCTTTCCTCTGTTGTTTCTTTATCGGTTGAAATCCTACTGATGTAAATGGAAGTAAATTGACACAGTCTGCTTATGCTAATGTTCTCTTCTCTTATTCTTGGTCCTTCATGAAACTCAAAAGTACCCTATAAAACTGAGTGTGTCTAAAGGTGACAGATAAGCTTTGGCATAGATAAAGATGGGCATCTAGGGAAAAATAATCTAAACCGTTCCTACACAATGCTATCAGAACTGAGCTACAACGCAGGAAAGAAATCGTAAGTCATTGGTAGCTTTCTGAAATTGTATCTTAGTGTACAGCAGCAGCCAAAAGAACTAGTAAAAAATAATAATAATGGGTGTCATCAGTAAAGGTTTTTAGAACAAGACAGTGGGTATAATTCTGTCTTTGTGAAATCTTGCACCTGCAAGATGCAGTTGTGCCTTGAGTGTTATGTGTAGTGCTGGTCTCAAGAAGGACATAATAAAGGGTGGTGCAGAGGAGGGCAGCTAAAACTCAAAGGGATGGAGTAGCTGCCTTGCAAGGAGAGATTGGAATGTCTAAGGACTTAATTTTCAAGAGAAATGGGTGAGAGGTGTGACTGAAATTTAGAAGATCATGATGGTAGTGATGATGATGGAACTGTTACTCACAAAACACTGCAATGCTGTAACACTTTGGGATGCTCATACAGGAGAAACAGGAATAGTAGGACAACAGGGAAAAATAAAGTGTCTAAATACAATACGTATAGATTATTTTTTTCGGTTACTTACTGAACTTTAATAGCTGCCTCAAAGTAATTCCCGGGCTTCTTTCATCATTATTATTTTAGAGATGGCTCTGCTGTGGAAATTGTTGGCCTGTGCAAGTCGGCTGTTCGCTGGTTGCTGGATTTATCAGGGAAAAATGTGTTTCCATTCCGTGGAGTCACTGTAAAAAGACATGGTAAAAACAGGCACATCTCATAACTGTATTACTGGAGTACAAAATTAACTAAAACGTTATATGGCCATGATTTTATCATCAGGGATGATTATCAAACTACTTAAGAAGGTTTAGGGGGGTAAAAGGAGAAAAAACTTGGGAAGTATTTTGTATGATTAAAAACTTTTGTTACTACAGACACTTCTTAAGAGTTGATACTGTCTTGTCAATATTTCAGTTATTTTATTCCATGTATTAAGGTGTGGATTACAAAGGAATTTTGGAGCCTAAATACCATTTCTTAAAATGGATACAATAGGATTTTATGTGTTATGATGATATACATCATTCATTACAAGAATGCAAAGTAAAATGACACAAGGCACTTTTTCACTCTCCTTTTTTCTCCCCTTTTTTTTTTTTTTTTTTAACTCTTTTCAATATTCACAACACAGAAAACCACTTCTTGTGAATATTTAAACAGATATTTTTATGTCCCTTATCTTCCAGAGGGATACTGCTCTGGTTACAAAGTTACTTTACTTTGAGCTTACCCAGCCCAAGTGAATATACATGCCCTGTAAAGCCTTCTTACTCTTCAGTAAAGGATAATACTGAAAAACAATTATTTTAGTGTTCTTTTATTCTATTTTAGAAAATATGAATGTGTTTGTGTGTGTTTGATTTTTTTTTTTCTTTTCCTGTTGGTCCTAAGACAGTACAGATCCTTCGGTCATGAACATATCTGTCACTTGAGGATTTCTTAAAATATATGGCTCGAGTAAGACAACTTAGAATTCAGTACACAGCAATATTATAATCTGTAGATGTAGAAATAATATTTATAGGGTTTGTCTCTTTTGTTCCAAAATCATAAGCGGCTTTTTTAGATTGTTTGATGTGTGTGTATTTCATAAAAGCATGGTTTATTTAAGATGTATGTCTGTCTCAGACAGGAAGATATCCCTAGCACAGTTCGGCTGTCTAAAACCTGATGTTTTTCTAGTATCACTTGAGGTTTGTGAGCTGTTCCTGTTGAACTGTAGCACTGGCCTAAACATGGGGGAAATCACCAGCTGGAGAGAGGTGATTTTAGGTCTGCTCCTGTTATGTTAAGTGTCAGGAATTGAGGAAGAAAAAGCTTTTAAAAGTGACACATCCTAATGTTTTGAAACTCTCTTTGAAGTCTCAAAAATATCAAGAATCAGTATACCAAATATTATAAAAGAGCTGACATGTTACCATGCTGAAATGTTAATTATAAATTTTAAACTTCCTCAATTAAATATCTACTATAGTTCACAGTGCCTCGTTCTGTTTGCTCCTAGCTAAGTGCAAGTTAGAAAGTGCTGTGTAAAGAAAAAAAAAAAAAAAAAGTTGTGCATGTGTTGGAGTTGATCTGCAGTATAATACAACTTCTAGATCATAACTTCTTACAAGGCTACTGTGGCCTTTATGGTGTTAGAAGTATCTTATGTAAAGCTTCAATAAGCAAAACAGTACTTCTGGTGCTACCACTGTGGCTGTTTTCAGGAAATAAAACCTGTATGTAACATCTTGCAGGAAAGGAGGAGATTATCACATATGATGAGTGGAACAGAAAAATTCAGGGCCACTTTGAAAGGCTGTTCTTTGTCTCTGAGAACCCAGCAGATCCCAATGAGAAACACCCCAATCTCGTTCACAAACGTGGAATTTATAAGGACAGCTATGGAGCTTCAAGTCCATGGTGTGATTACCAACTCAGGCCAAATTTTACAATAGCAATGGTTGTGGTAAGTGAGGGAGAGTGGGAGGAAGCATTTGCACTTAGAATTTTCTTTATTAATGAGCTAAGCTTGCATTGTAAGGTTCATCTGCACAGCATTATGCCAGGAACGTACATTGCTTAGAATAACTTTTTTAAAGCTTTTTTTTTCCTCTGCTTGGTCCATCTTGGAGTATCTCCTAAAAATACATCCTTGACAGGACTGTAGCTAATGACACACCTGTCTAATGTGTAGCTAGGATAAATTTGCAGTGTTCACTGTATTCAGAATGTCTTTTAAGGTTAGGTCTGGGAGGCTGCTTTTCCCATCAAATTAGCTAAACAGCATGCGTTGTTTGTCTTTATTGGGTTTGTAAAGAGCTTCAGTAATAATACTTGGCAAGTGTATTTAAAGTAAAATAAAAATTTAAAACAGTACTGGATAGTTTCTGTCTTCTTGCTTACTCTGACTTGTAGGTTCCAGAAGTTGATTCAGTAGTACAAAATTTAAGCTTTTTGTAGTCTTCTGTGTTTATAAACACAGTTTTGTGTGCATACATGTGCAAAGTTTACTCATTAAATCTTTATTATTTTATTAGGCTCCTGAGTTGTTCACACCTGAGAGGGCTTGGAAAGCTCTGCAGATAGCAGAGGAAAAGCTGCTTGGTCCATTAGGCATGAAAACCTTAGACCCAGAGTAAGTATAGTAGACAAGTGTGATTTACAAAACATGACAGCAGGAATTATTTGACACTTGGGCATAGTATTTCTCTTATTAAAATCCTCACATATATATACCTGTGAAATACAGTTGCAATAAATACTTCCAGAACAATTATTTTGCTGTTCTAAAACTCCATGCAATTGATTTTATTTATGTAGACAATCACCAGGTGGTTTTGGATGCCACACAGTAAGCAAGTCAAATATGGTATCATAAAAGGTGTGGAATTTGCATCTTGATACATACTTATAGGATACAGTTCACAGAGCTACATTTTGAGTAAAAGCATAAGGGCAAAAATATGAATTCAAGTCATTCCAAGACTTTAAGCATTTTCTTACTAGCTTAAGCAGTTGACATGTAAAACACAGAACCTAGTGGAGTCCTCCCTAACTTAACCATTATTATATGTAAATGTCATGACAAATTATTAGTTCATTTGTTTTCCGTTTTTATATATAATTTTTGCGAAAGATTTGTTTGCATAATTTATTTTTTCTTTCTTGCAGTGATATGGTTTACTGTGGAGTATATGATAATGCTCTTGACAATGACAACTATAATGTAGCCAGAGGTTTTAATTATCACCAAGGACCTGTAAGAGCCAGTTTCTTCAATTTTAGAAAAAGTGCTGTCACCTTTTCAAACTGACAGCTATAATAATAATCTTTTTTCATTCTTTGTTATAGGAATGGCTGTGGCCTATTGGATATTTTCTTCGTGCCAAATTGTACTTCTCAAAGTTGATTGGTCCAGAGATATATGCAAAAACTGTAGTTATGATTAAGAATGTTCTTTCTCGCCACTATGTTCACCTTGAAAGGTAAGATACTAACTAACACAGATTTGAAATAATTCATTCAAGCTAGTGGTATCCGCTATCTAATTGCATGTAAAAGTACAGATCTACAATATGAACAGGATCTGTTTTCTACATATAAAGTATACATACTGCTATATGTGCTATTGCAGATCTCAGGTCTGGTTTCAAGTACAGCTGAGATCTAGTGCTTTTTATAGCTTGCAGAATCAGTAATGCTTATTGTGTGAGGACTGGGCAAAATAAACCTTATGTAAAAATTAGGATCTAATTTGATACAAAAGATTAATTTCATAAAAACATGTTGGCAAGTTGTTTTTTAAAAACAAAATATTTCAAAACAACCTGCAAAACAAAATAGTTAAAGGGCTAGTAGTGACAGATTAAAATTGTGGCAGATAAACATGCAAAATATTGGTAGGATTTCTTATGTTGTAAATGAAGAAATTAGTATGACAGTATTTTCGAATCTTAATAACCTTGATATTCTAAGAAGACAGAGGAACTTGCTTATGACCCTTAAATGTTCCTTTGCATTTTGAGTTCTCCCTCTTAAAAACCAAACCACCAAACCCACACTATTTTCCCCCTTTTTCTGTCTGTGTATTTTTAATTCTTAAGGATTTGACGCAAATGAAAACAAACAAAACAAAGATTTTGCCCTTGATATCTCTTACATATAATCTGTTCTGCAGTACTTCAAATATCCATTTATTTGTACCCGTAAAAGTAATTCAGTAGGACTAGTTGTGACAGAAGGGTTTGTTTGACCAGGATGAAGAAAAGCAATTTGTTAAGCAGCTTTTTGCCTTATGTAGTATATTGTCCCAGTGCCTTGTTTGGTAGTGTTACCAAATAACTTGCAGTTTGGTAATATTCTTTACTTTTTCTGTCTTACTACTTCCATGGTATACTTATACTCTGTTTTGGGATTTCATTTGTGTACAGAATTATTTATGTAGCAACAGGCTCAATTTCTGAGTATTTCTGCAAGTATGTTATTTTGTGGGATTTTTCATTCCTATGGAGGAAAAAAAGGCTTGTGTAGTCATGCTGTCTTGCAGCCATTACAACTTTTTAGGACCATAATCCTGTTTCAAGTGTAGTTTGAATACCATTCAGTTATTTCAAAGATCATTTGTATTCTTCCAACTGCAAAATACCTGAATGAGAAACAGGAGCAACACGCCAGTAGTGCAAGTTCAGGTATTATTAGTAGCAGAGACTACTTTGAAGGAGAGGCAACTTCACAAAAAACTACGATTCCCAGTGCAGGGGAAAAAGAAGTTAATTGGATCTCAGTTATTAAAGAACATACTGTGCCTGTAGGACAACAGACCTTTAGTCACAGTTTTCAGTTTCCTACTGAGATAATCTTCTAAAAGGTTTTAAAATTGAATGTTCTTTTAATTTCCATGTATAGTCTAACAACAATACTTGTTTGTTTTTTCTTTTATCAGATCATCCTGGAAAGGACTTCCAGAACTGACCAATGAAAATGGACAATATTGTCCTTTTAGCTGTGAAACTCAGGCCTGGTCAATTGGTGTTATCCTTGAAATCCTTTATGACTTGTAAAAATTTATTTTGGTTGATTTGATGAAACTTCTTTGGTCTTATTATTGGGCATAAATGGACACTTGGCTTATACTGCAAGGGAAATGTCCAGTTCTGCACAATCACTTAAGCTGTGTCCTGACTTTCAAAGATACTGAATGCCAGCAGCTGCTATGCCCTATAACTGTGTGGGGCTTGGGTTGTTTTTTGAAAATCAGGCCATGACAATAAAGTAACACTGCAGTGCACTCTTGATGCAGAAACATCTAGCAAGGAGCAATTTTAAGAATATGCACAAACTTAATTTTAAGTAGCTTTGGTTTTTTAGACTTTTCAAATCAAAATCTTAATGTAACAAAATGAGGTGGCTCTTTCCAGAGCTAAAACTAAGTAGCACGGCTCTTACTTTTTTTTTCTTTTCTTTATCTTTTAAAGAATAAATGGATGTTTTGCAAATGCATGCTTAAAGAGGAATAGACTAACCTATAGCTTTCTGAGTTTGGTATACTTTCTGCTGTAGCACCATACATTAATGAAGGCATAATATGTTGTCTCTCTGTTGAACTGTATTATGGGGATTTTTTTTGGTATGTGTTCAGTTGAACACTCAATTTTAAGCAACCACAGAAATCTTATGAATACTGTAATAAACCAGCCCTTGAAGTTATATATAAAATTTTCAAAAACTTTACTTTGAGAGTTAACTCAAGCAATAATGAGGTAATACTCTATGCTAATCCATTCTTAAACTTACTTAAATAGTGAGCCATGCAGCCAGCCTATTTCTTCATTTAAATCTGTTTTTCACCAGGAGGAATTCATAAGAAACATGTGCATACAATGCACAGCCTGTATGTTATGGGAGGCCAGAGATACAGAAGTCAATGTGCTTGACTGCTTAATTAAATTAACTTATTGAAGAGGTGTGGTCACCTCAGCCCTTTATTAGTAGGAAAATCCTATTTGTATTGAAGCAGGTGGCAACATTTAACATCAGTGGGAAGAGATGTTAGCGTACCACCAGAAAAGAGAAGATGATGTTTCTAGTCCTTTTGAAATTAACACCAATAACAATATGCATGCTACCTCTATGTGTTGTTCCTGTGGAACAGCGTCCAGTGAACATGATGCAAAACATACATGTTCTTTCATATTTTGATGCCTGCATGCCCTTATTGAGTTCAGTTCAGTGTTCCCAAACTGAAGGGTGGTTGACAGTGCAGCTGGTAGTTCTCAACTCTCTGTTCATGCTATTTTTCCATCTTACTGCCATAAACAGGCGGAGAGCGAGGCTGACAACACTTTCTACAACACAGGGGAAGAAAGCAAAACTGGTATTGTATTTCTTAATGTTAGACAGTATATGCTGAAAAAATATACACAGGATGTAATTATAATGCACTAATAACACGTAGATCAAGATTTTATTATATCCATATTTTAAAGTTTCTGTACCCAGCCTAAAGTACAGTGCAAGTGTGCTGTCTTGTTCAGGGAGATGTTACAGATAGATACATTTAAGGGCAATTTAATGGGCTGAAGATAGAGGAATTGTAAGCAAAGTGGCTGTATTCACACTATTTATTTGAAAGTTTTATAAGTATTTGAACTCCCTTGCTGAAGTGTTCAGTACTTAAAAGCTATGAATAGGGAAGGTCTATATTGTACCTCAACTTTTGAACTGCTGCAGTACATGGGTTGGGAAATGTCTACTTTCTTGACAGAATGCATGAGAGATGTCATTTAATCAAAAACGTTACTGGAATGTCAGCCACAAGTTTGTTTTGGTTTTTTTTCTTAATGTGTAAAAGGCATATAAAGTATCTTTCATAATGTATTGAACTTTCCCAAATTCTTGATAATGATATTGAGATTTGTGTCCTACTGTATCACTAGGTTTTTACTGTTTTCCTAGGTAATTATTTCTTGTTTATTATTTCAAGGTATGTTTTATAGCTCCTATGGTTTAGAAAGCAGGAACAATATGGCAGAATAAATTGTTCTCACTTGATCAAAACATTTTAAAATCGGAAGAACAGCTTAAGAGCTATGGCTGTTGATAAAGATTTCCACAAGGTGTGGTATTATATACATTGACAATAACCACTCAGTGTTGGAAAAAAAAAATATAGAAGTTACTCATTAAAATCTTCCTATGTTAATACAGATGACTTTCCACTGTTTTGCACACTGCACTGCTGATAGAGACTGCATATTTGTCACAAGGGGTTTTTTTCTAATTTAATATTAAAATTTTAAAGAAATCATCACTGTATACAAAAATACATATGTTATGGAACTTCTAAACATGCCCATTTATAATGTTGCTTCTGCACTGACTAGTTGAACATAATTTTAGTGACAGATAAAAGTTTTAAATAGGAAAAAATATGTACCATATTGGTTGACTTTGCTGTTAAGTAGCAATAAAAGTGAGATTTGAGGTTATAAGTGGGGAGGGGGTGGTAGTTGTTTATTGGTTTTGGTTTTTTCTTTTTTTTTTTTCTTTAATCACAAAGCTACTCAATGCTTTGTCAAGCCAGACAGTTTAAAAATGAAGAGGGAAGAAAGCAATGTTAAATCTAACACTTACATGAGCTGATAATCATCTAGATGAACTCTATACCTAAGTAATTATTCCCTAAAAATAGTTGACTTATGTTGACTGACCCTGAGCTGTATTTTTATTCATTGGTATAATTTATATTATACACTCAAAACCGTCTAGTAATGTGAGTTAAAATCAGTAAAATGTTTTAGAAATAAACTAAAGACCTTAGAACTGTGAATCCATTGTGTTCCAGATGGTGTTTCTTGATCTATATGGTATTGAGACATCTTTTTTGTCTTCCTCCCAGTTGAAATAATTTTGAATGTTACCAATGTTTGTACAGTTAATAGCTCCTGATTTATTCAAAGATTATTAACTTGAGAATTCAAGTAAAATAATGTATCATTCTTGCACTGCATGTTGTAATGTAAAATGGAAAGATGAGTTCTACATGTCTGTCAAGCACAGCAACAACTGCTTTTAGAAAATGTCATTATTCATTTATTTCTGAAATGCACAAAATAAAATTATTTACTTCAGACACAGTTAACCTTTTCACGTGGTTGTTTGGAAAAAAGGCAAACACTAGAGATGCTGCTGCTTGTTAAGATGTTGGCAGATTTACACATGGGGGGAGATCATGAACTCCTCAGGTCACATTAGTAGCAAGAGGTACAATAATCAACTTGTTAAAAAACCCACATGAACTCGCGTCCTACACACAGATTCTTACGTTTGTGTCAGTCTCAGCTGGGTTTGAGTGGGATTGGGCTACAAGAGCTTTGCACGTTTCTTCTGCTATAAATTATAGAGTTTTAAGTCACGGTATTGCAAATTGCCCAAGAGAACAGTCCTAAGGCATACTGATTAACAGCTGCCAGAGTGATACACAGTTACTAGTTAACTAGTTAAATTTCTATTGCTGTAGAGAAGGGATTTCACTTTCCATCTCTGCTTTGTAAAATCAAAGTCTCCCAGCACAGCTGACTGTGATAAAATGTGTTTTGCAACTACCCCATTTCATTGCATGCTTTGTGAAATTGGGATTTTTCTAATCCTCTATTCAAACATTTTGTTTAAGAAAGTAATTTCTTCTATTCTATTGTATAATATTTTTAGTTAAATATTTTATTGAAAAATTGTTCAGGAAATGTAGAAATGACCAGTTGCTGGGAGCTGTGGGAGCAGCTGGTAACCTCAGAGCTGCCAGTTGCGAAACCTCTTGGCACCTCAAAGCAGTTAAGTCCAGGAATAAATGGAGCAAGTGTTAGTAATGAGCCGGCAGGTTTCTGCTGATAGCTTCTGAGATTGCAGAGAGCAACTTGGGAGACATTTTCAGTCAGGACACTTGAATCGTAGGTCACCCTAGAGAAACACCTGATCTCATCACCTGAGAGGGGGCTGCCCCTGGCTGGGGCCAGGGCTAAGCGGGCAGCCCTGAGGCCTCGGTGCTGCCTTGGAGGCCGCGGCCCTTGCGCTGGACGGCGCCACAAGGCTCGCCCGGCGGCGGGAGAGCTGGGGGAAGCGGCCGGCCGGCGGCGGGAGA
>JAVJGI010000032.1:14354182-14401583 GCA_035590275.1 Ibycter americanus | reverse complement strand
CGTGCGCGCAGCGCCGGCGGGTTAGGCTCATGTTGGTGGAGGTACAATTAATCATAACCGGTGTGCTCAAACTAGCCTTTAACTGCGTCTGCCTTTTACTGCGGCTACTGCGTAGGCGTACATTAGTTAACTCTTAAAAAGTTATTTGGGTTACCTGCCCGAGCGAACGCCCCTTTTTAGCAGCCCCCCGCCCTTCCCCCCCCCCCGCCCCCCAGCGGCAGGGCAGGGCAGCGCAGCGCGGCGCCTCCTTACTCGGGAGCGAGGACCGGCAGAGCGCCCTGCTGGAGCGTAACGAGCCAAGGCGTTAGCAGGAGCCCCCGCAGAGCCCCGAGAGTTGCTCAGCTCCAAGGGCGGGCGCAGCACCGCCTGGGCAGCCAGCGTGTCGCTGCAGGTGGGCGCCGGCTCTCTCAGGAAGACAGGTGAAACGTGCCCAGAGTGACAGAAAACCTTTTGGTTTTTTAATGTGCCTGTAAACAGTAAGGAGGAAAATGGACTTGCCTACGAGTATTCGGTTTGTTGTGCAAAAAAAAAAAAAAAAATTATTAAAAAAAAATTGTTTGGCGCTCATACACCTGTCGTTTTAATGTCGCACCATGAGGGAGAGCTCCACCCTGAGAGTTACTCAGCCTGTGAGACTTACCTGTGCGTCTGGTGTTTCACAGAAGGTGCTCCCTAAATTAGAGCAGAGGCTTCCTAGTTCTGAGTTCTGCTAAAAGGGCAGCTGTCCAAGCGGAGAGATGGCCGTGTAAAATGAAGGAAGGGAATGTTGATTTTGGACTATGAGCAGCATATGCAATCCTGACCAAGGCACACCGCCTCTGTTACTTGTTTTAGTAATCACTGTTTCTCAGGGGGTCACGGTCCAAAGCAGAACTGGCATGCAAACTTGCCAGCAGTTGTGGTCATAATGACAATGAACCTGAGCAATACAGAAAGAAAACTGTCTTTCTGATGGTTAGTCAGGTGGCACTATCAGCCATCTGTGCTGTTGCAGTTTCTTGAGTTTCTGCAGGCATTTGCACAGTCCTGTTGCCTGTGATGTGTTTGTATCATTGTGTAATGCCTCCCTGAACCCATTTCTTTAAGAAATCTTTTATCTCTTTGTGATATGTCTGCAATATCTACAACTTTTCATCCACAGGTGGCTGTTCACCTTGTATAAAAAGCTCATAGCAGTGAGATTTTTGAGCAGTGAGACAAATGAAGTCCAGTATCATTTTTACTGTTTCTCAAATACAGACATTGTTTACCTCAGTGTCCTGTTCATGTAAACTTACATAATTTGTGAGATCCAGGAGCACTTCCCTTCTCTGTGTCCATGTGCGTGCCACAGCGGTATCTCAGTACAACTTCAGAGACGCTGTTCTCCCTATAGTGCCTTTTTGCAATGACAATGAAGGCTGGCCACAAAAGAAGTGAATTGTGCTGCAGCCTGACAAGGTTCTCCAGTTGGATGACCCTGGCTCCCAGTACTAGTAGAGGTAAGTTTCTTGTGTTAAATTCTCTAAGAAACATGAAGTTCTGTATTTCTGAATTCTAAGTCTGACTTTGACAAATAAACTGGAGCCTATTTTTGTGTAGCAATGAGAAACATAAGATGATATCTTCTAATCAGTTCTAAAGAAAGAAAGATTTGCAGTCACTTATGATTCAAAGACGTAAGTATGGTTATTTTAAAGCCCAGTACTCTAAAGCGAGGTTAAATGATAATAGTGGAAGTCTGTCTTTTTTTTTTTTTTTTTTAATATTTTTTAGAGTCAAAATAACATAAAAATTCAGGAAAGCTGAAATAAAGATTTCTTGCAAGTGACGTCTCAAGGAAAAGGTTTCTACAAAATGAGCAATCTTTTCTTTTGTGGGGTACATTCAGGAGCTGTTTTATAAACTTTTCTGTAATCGTTTTTATGGCCGTTGTCTGCAGGGTCCTACATACAGCCTAGACCTGCAGAGTGGTATCTGCTCTAATAATATGCGATGAAAAATTGGTTCCAAATGCAAAAGTAAGGCTCACAGCTGCTTGCACAACACTCTGAAGAGCAGCAAAATAATGAGGTAACATTGTCTTAGCAAGAGCAGCCATTGGAGGGCATTAGCAGGTTAACTGTTGTCAACATGTTTTGTAGTATTATGCCTAAGGAGAGTTTGGAGTAGGACTTTGGAATAAGTTGGTATGTAAATTTTGTGGGTGTGAATGGTTGATTTAAACATCATGGATGACATGTTAGAAGGGATCTTACTTGAATGTATTATAACCTAGAGACTGGCACCGTGGGCTGGCTGGAAGGAAACACCTCAGGAGAAAGCTGGAGGTCATAGATCGGGTAAGAACAATCCAACTTTTCATCATAGCTGAAAAATTCACATTTCCAGTCTCATAGCAGAGGGAGGCGCCAGTTCGCCACCTCCCGTTGTTCAGGCTCAGTTAAGACTGTGCTGGGTGGTTCAGTTCTCCGGTTCTTCCTTCTGGGACGGTCGGTACTTCTTTCCGTACGGCCACATTTGCTTGTCTGTGTGGCTGAAGTCTCCGTTCCCACAGGTCAAAGTCGCAGTAATTTTTTTAGATGTTTAGAAAATCTTTCGGTAATATATTCCCATATAGGGGAAGAGGAAAGGAATGCATCTTTGACAGTTTGATGTTTAAAAGTGATAATTGAAGGTAATGAGTAGATTTCAGTATTAAGAAGTTCAGGAATCTGTTTATCTGTTTTATTGCCACAATAAAAACAGATTTTAAAAAGTTCAAGAATCTTTTTATCTCCTAAAGAACGGGATATGAAATAAGGTGCATGTTAGGCATTTAGTTATTATTTGCGTCATTGTTCATCTAATGATTCTGTAATTGCTCACATGTGTATCTGTCTCCTTATATGTTTTGTTTATGTATAAATAAACTTAATGTGAGACGGAAAATAATTCTGTCTGGGCAGTCTTTCAGTATAACTGTGGTTATTTTAACTTAAGTATTTTGTTACATGGATTATTTTTTTTTTATGGTATTCAGCTGGCACAGCATTTTTCTGGGACAATCGATTGCAAACAGTAAGGCTAAAAATGATGGAACTGTAAATGAAAATTAATAATTTGGGACTCAGGAAAACTGTGTAGTGTTTAGATTTAGTTGCCAGAGTTTGCTGTGAGTGCCTTTGTTCTCATAGAGTATGAAAGATTTGTAGGCCTGAGATTTATGTTGTGATACTGTTAGTTAAAGAAAATTGCAAGGCTGTACTCTAGGAATGAAAAGTGGTAATGGAGAAGTCTAGATAAGAATACCAGCAGTAAGAAGAAATCTAGATGGATTCAGGAACTGAGATATGGTAAGAAAAAAAAGAATAAAAAGAGTGATATGAAATGGTAGAACATTTTATGTGGCTCAGAACAGCTTTATATAAAATACAATAACAAAAGGAAAAATATAGAGTCTGTAGCTGAAAAAAATCCAGGTGCATCTGTCCTCCAGCTTTAAGTTCTAGCCATCAGCTTGATGTGTTTTTAATGGGCTACATTTTCCAACAGTTATTCCAGTTGCTGAAGCTGGATGGGAATACCTCATTTTCCTGATAATTTTGTAATTTGTAAAGCCTATAATCAGACCTACTGTGACAGCTGTTAAAGAGGTGGTTTTGTTTTCTTCTAATGGCTGTCTGGCTAGTATTGCTCCAGGTCTTTCCCCAGGCCTCTGGGGGCCATATTGATGTGTTTGGTACAGTTAGTTCAGAGCTTTTCCCAAGACTTCCAGGCACCATTCAGTTAAATTTAAATACCAGATGCTGTTATCGGCTGGATTAGAGTAAATACAGGGTAATTTAATTTCCATGCCTTGAGTAACTGTAGGTTTGTTTACTTTTGACTTTAGACAGTTTATACACCTTTACAACAGCAGTCAGTTAAAAGTAGAAATCAGAAGTATTAGAGCTATAAAATATTGTTTATTCCAGGGCAGGATTGTGATTGGATACGTTGTCAAAACAGGTTCTTTAAAATAGTCATGCATAAGGGTTTTTTGCCTTCCTTGAAACAGAGGGTTGATACCTTTGTGGGAATCTAACACAACAGACTCTAAATTCTGTTGTGTTCCCAAAAAGCTGATAGAATTTTGTACATTGGATTTATTAATTTGGGGAAAACATTCTCTGCAAGAATATTAAAAGCAAATAAAAGCTAGTTGATAATAAGGTATATGTGTCAGTAGGAGTAGATAGGTGATCATCTGACTATTTCTGTCGTGGTTTCAAAGCTGACCTTTGCACAAAAATTCCTTAAAACATGAAGGGTTTGAAGATTTTGAGCTTGTATTGTTAAAAAGTTTTCTTAGAAGATTGACTAGAGAAATTTTAAAGTTATAATAGTCAAAAAGTAAATGTTTATTAGTTTAGTAGCTGAGATAAGAAGTCTTCAGTCAGGTAGTTAAACTCTTCTTCCAAGTTTCAGCACATGCTTTTTTTATCAGTGAAGTAATTGCTATAAACTGAATGTTGCTGTTAAATGTCATCTTGCTTCCTATCTTTCTCTCTGATTTCATTTAATGTAAAAGCCCCCATCTAATTACGGGTGTGGATGTTCTTTTCTATGTTTACTGCCAGAGTTCAAATTATAAAGCACTTAAGTATTTGTTGAGAGGGAGAGCCACAGCATTGCTGTTAGGAAGAGAATCTATTGGAAGGCAGAACTCTGTGTTTCAGTCCATGCTTCAATGCTTCAGTTTTAACTTAAGATGGATCATCTGAAGAGCAACCTACTGCTTGATGGTTAGTGAATACTTCAGGAAAGTCAGATACGTGGTGATGGTTAAGGGCAGGATATGGGAGAAAGAGAGGACTTCTATGAGAACACCGCATAGGGACAAGGAGGATGTTTCCTCAGCTGTGGAGTGTTTCAGAGGGCGGAGGCAGGGAAGGGAGGGAGTTCTCGTGTTCTGTGTGGCTGCATGCCGTAGTACAACAAAAGTGATGGAGATAGGGAAGCTGCAGTTTGAAGTCAGTCAGGGCCTACTGGATGGTCTGTGTGACCCTGTAGGTCAGTGGAGAGCAAAAGAAGGAAGCCGTTCAGAGTTGGCAAGATTCTTTAAAAGACAGTGTCCGATGCACAGCAGAGCATGGATTTGGGAACACTGCTAATGTTAGTCTTTTTTTCTTCAAATTTTGTTTTGCCGTTTTTTGAATAAATGAGAATATTTTTTAGGTTGTATTGTTTGCCTTGATTTTCATGGTCCTGTTCTGAAAAAATGATCAAATGTCATTTAATAGCCTACTGTTCAACAGTATTGTAACAAAGGTTTATTATGCTGTAGAAGTGTTGAAAAAGAACAGGCATTTTATTTCAAGCGTTGTTTGTGGGTTTTAACTGTACAGTAATGTCTTAGCTCATAGCATTCATATTGTATAAAAGAAAAACTAACAAACTTCTGTTAGTCTAACAAGAGAGCTGTTTATAACTGTTTCCATGTTACAAAGCCTTCCATCAGAAAGATTTTGACAAGCAAATTAGCTTTTAATAGATAACTCTTCAACTGTGTCCATTTCAGATTCTGTAATCCTGTATAATCTCACTGAAAGTATTAAACTGAGGTTGCTTAAACTACTTGTATTCATGTTGCAATGAAGCAGTCACTTTTATTTTTTTAATAGATTAATTCTGAGATGAGGCAGCGAATGCACAAAGTGGGGACCTGGGTTACAGTTTATGAGAAACCTTTGCAAAGAAACTTTTTTCAACAGTTAAAAAATCTAGATTTATGTATTTTTAATATGGGTAGGAGTTAATTTAGGGTGGGTTTTTTTTCTAATTTTATTTTGACTGTAAGCAGATTTAAAAATCGTGGTTTGTTCAACAGTAGCACTCCATTCATCCTGGAATAAAATCATTCATGTGTGAGACTCAAGAAAAAGTGAGGAAATTGAAGAACAAGAAGAGTATTCTCAGGTTTTCATGGAGTGTCCATTATTGTATGGGCTGAGGCTGTACAACAAAGGTAATCTGCAGTCTGTTATCTTGATGTTAATTAAAGCAAGAATTGAGGAGTCCCTTTGTTGGACACAGCTGTCCATGGACTATATTTCCAGATCCTGAAAGATGAAGGAGGAGGAGATGGTGGTGGTCAAAATGTAGTTTGATTTGGAAATACTGCCAACTGCCTGGTGAGATTTATACTCCTAAGCACATTATGTCCTATTTTTATGTCTCTCCACCTGCACAGTATGTTCTAGCACGCATCACAGTCATAGGGCAGCTCTAGTGATATCTCACCAAAATGGAATAGTAGTCTGACTAGGGGTTCTGGACCACAGAAGGGAAGAGTGTCTTGAGGAACTAATTGTTTATCATGGATGCATTTCCAGACTTACTTCAACTGTCATCTGGTTTTCACTTTTGAAAAATAGATACTTTTTTTATATTGAAATCTCAGGGGAAAAAGAACTCCTGTAGAAACTAAAAAAAAAAAAATTTTCTACCTGACTGTGGTCAAAATTCAGCTTTTTTTTCAGCCCTATTTCTGGCTCTTCAGCTAGTTCACTATGGTGTGTTAAAGAGGACTCTCAATTTCTCCATCCTTCACTTCACCCTTATTCAGTATAGCTGAAATACTACTACGAATTTCACCCAGAAATCATCAAAATCACTGGAAACGTAAGTACTACATCAGACTGTAAGGTTTTATGTGCTTGAACTTGACATTTTAAAGTCTTTTGATGTCACATACAAAAGTAACTCATAATAGTAATTACTGTAATAGTAACTTTTGTCTCATAAAGTCAATTCTCAGCGTTCTCTATTTAATTTGCTATAATTATATACTCAATGTACTGCTAATAAATATACTCTTTCAACATGTATATATGTTTGATGTATATATGTTTTCAAACATGGGGGAAAGCAGTAGAAGTGAAGGATACTATAACATCTTTAGCATATTTTTAGTATTAACGCTTTATTAAGTATTGTATTACATTAAAATTGTGGCATGACACTCAGACATGAGTATGCTTTAGAATGCTAAACAGTTGTGACAGTAATTAGTACGCATGACTCACACTAGCCTGTTTCCAATGCTAAGAATTTATGGATTGCTCTGAATTCACTGAAGAGACATTTGCATAGTATGTAGATGTCTCTGTGGCCTAAACTTCCTTTCTTGGAAAACTGTGACTGCTGTACCTTGAGAACTTTTGATAGCTTCAGGACATGTGGAAGTGGATGACCACTAGTTCTAGGTGGTTAATACACTTCCCTTTGGAAAGTTTTTTGACTTTGGTTTCCTGCTCTGTCATTTTCACTGCCCTTCTCAGTTAATTAGTAATCATTTTCTGCTGAAAACAAGAATGCTGCTAGCTGAACTGCTTGGCTGAAACAGGTATCTCCTAAGCAAAAAACCATGGGTTTTGCTGCTGCTGTTGAATGTGGTATCTAAATATTGCTGCTTCTTCCATTGCTGGTGGTACTATTAACAGAAAAAAACTTCCTTTTGTTAATATATGAATGAGGGGTGACTGGTAGTGGGTAATATTCTTACAAATTGTTAAAATCAGCAGAACACAGACATTTTAAAAACAGAAAGTGAAGAATTAGTTTCCCGTCCATACAGCATTAATTGTGCCTGCTCAGATCACTCTCACAGTGTACCAGTAACACTAACATTTGTCTCAGCGCTGCACTCATCAGGAGCTGCTTAGTCCTGATGATAGGGCAGGTATGTCATGCCGAGTGGTAAAACCTTGGATTTACCCTCTATATGTGCTTGATACGTAATCCTACCAATCCTAGGTCTTTCCTTTCTGTGAACTTAGATGTGAAACTGAAAGTACCTGGCTCCACAGTGAAATCCTGTGGCCTACCTAGTAATGAGATGTATGTTCTTCCTCAGCTACTTTTTCTGACTTGAAATGTGTTTGTATTTTCCTTTTTTCCCATTCCCTACGCTGTTTTCCACTTCTGTTCTCTCTTTATTCCTTGTAGTATTACTTCAATTAATGTTGAAAACTATACACAGTGACCTAGTTTCAAGTACCTAGTTAATAACTTACACTGTGGATATAGCTGTCATTTAACCATTTTAAAACAGACATGCAAAGGCATATTTATGCATCAGTAGTACAAACAATAGTATGAGTAGGCAGCTATAACAGATAGCATAATGTATTTTCTTGAGTTACTCGAAAAATTGTCAGTCAGTGCTTTGTGAATCACTGCCAGGTGGTCGTTAGACAACTGTCCTTCAGCTGACAGTCCAAAATATTTTCACTTGCTAAACCTAAACTGTTTCTTTATAATTACAGTTGCTACAAGGATGATATGTGTTTGTGAAAGGGTGATAAGATGTTAACAAATAGTCTGTCTTTCATACTCTGGATAATGTCATACTAAGCTTGAAAGTCTTTAAATTAATGGATTGTAATAAATTAATACTTCTCCATAAGGATGGTTATATAATATAACTGCATTCACATTTATCGCAAAAAATAATGCATTCTGTAAGGATGCCATTTAATAGATGGCACATCAGATTGGAAGAACTCAAGGAAATTAATTTGCCAGTCCTCATGAGCAGGAACTCTACCTAATTCTAGTGATCTGATGGCCCAAAGAAGGCTGAGCAGTAGATTCTTAGTGCAGAGCAAATATACTAAAACACGCTGGAAGAATAAGAGGACTTAAAAGTTATATTTGCTAGACATGCCACACATTAGCTAATTTATTGCCCTGGCTTTCTGTATGCCCAGTCACGACAAGTCTAGCACAGCTGTGAGGGACCCTGTACCAACAACAGCCTTGATGGCCAGCAGGTTCTCTGTGGAACCATCATAACAAAAAAATCCCACTGAATTTCAGAAGTGGTCTGTGACCTGCATTCAGAGGGCAATCCAGGAATACTCTAAAAAGCCTGATTTACACTACTTACTATTAAGAGTATGCATCACCATTTTACTAACATTTATCTTCATTAATCAAAGCTGCAGAACACTGTGTTTTCTTACACCTACTTACAACTGAATCTGATACGTTTGGGTTTTCAAAGTGCTGTGTTTAGCATTAATATAAATCTACAGGTGGTAGCAAGAGCAGGAATTTGTGCAATATAGAAAGCTAATACAGAACATGCTTTTTAACATGAGTACTACTTCATTAGCATAAGAACTGGATATGGGCCAACAGTAATAAAGACAACTGAGAAAGCATGGATTTTACATAAGATTTTTTTATGTGATTAAAACATAGGTGTCAAATTAGGTAGAGAACTAAGAGCACTTGTGGTTCATCTTGGAAATTGCGTAAAGTTGTTGAACTGCAACCAAAAGACTGAGATTTGGGGTAGGGAGGAGAGTGAGTTTGTTTTTAACTGGACTAGGAAGAATACTAGTATGCCTGAAATTCTCCCATCTTGTTCAGAATAACACAGTAGTTCTTAAAATAACTTAAACAGCTTATCTCTGTACAGCACTACTTTCTCTTCCTTTAAAGTACATATCCATTCTGAAACCCTGCCTTTTAGCCACAACTATTTGGGAGTTAAAACATTATTTTACTTGTGAAGCTTGAGTCCTGAAATTACACTGATACTTGCTGATATTTATTTATTTATTTACATACACACATACATATATATACATATATATG
The DNA here is from genome assembly GCA_035590275.1 of Ibycter americanus. Classification (NCBI taxonomy): domain Eukaryota; kingdom Metazoa; phylum Chordata; class Aves; order Falconiformes; family Falconidae; genus Ibycter; species Ibycter americanus. The sequence continues at coordinate 14,391,974 of JAVJGI010000032.1, read as the reverse complement.
CCGATAGCATTACACAGACGTAGTGTAACTTCTCCTTGAACTGGAAAGCAAAAAATAGGTGTAGCATGAAATTATTATTTGGGTGTGTAGCACTTAACTGTGAGCCTGTCAGAAAACAACAAAAAATCAACAAATCTTGTGTTAGCAAGATAGCATTGAGCAGTGTTTCTGGGAATGCCAGACTTCAGTGGTCAGTAGGAACGTAAAGTATTAGGTCAGAAGTGTCACGGAACTCAATTTCTATTTTCGTCCAAATTGGCTTGTTTCTCGTTGGTATACAGGGCTGCCACACTCCATGTGGAGGGCTTTTAAATCTTGTATTGTGAGGTTAACACCTAGTGCTTCCCTTCCAGTGGAATACTCTGTGGCTCTGACCATTCCCACCTTTAGAGTCACCTCCTTCTCCTCCCTGTCCTCTGGCTAAATGGAGGAGTGGATTACTAGCAGAGGAATGTAACACTTCCAATTTGCCACGTAGGAGGTTAATTGCTGCATTCCAAAGAGGTTGCCACAGCAAAACCCTCAGAGATAGGGTACCTCAAGTAGAAAGAAAGTATAGCTTCACTTCCAGAGCTTGTTAAAGTTATAAACCACGTTTAATGTGACACTTAGTGCACTTCAACTTAGCTATTTCAGGTCTTAAGGAGAACCCAAGTAAATAGGTATCTGTTTCCTTGGGTGGCAAGCTTCTCACACTAGTTTTCCCTATCAGTCCTAATACAAAGTAATTATCATCTCAGCCATTTCCTTTTCCTCACCTTCCTATTTTCCATTACGTAACTATAATTATTATTGATTATACCTAATTAGGATTCATTGTGCTTCAAAGACATAATACTTGGTCTCTGCCTTCAAAAGGTGATACTCTTACATTTAGGCTTAACATCGTGAGTAATAGCAAGAGACAAGGGGACAATTAGATGCAAGGACAAGAGTGACCACTTCAAAAACCCATGATCTTTGCCTTAGTTAACTAGCTAGGTATTTGTAATTAAGTAAACTCTGAGTTCAAAGCATTTTCATGACGAGTATATGGAAGGGAATACTACTAGTGTGAAGCTTATTTATTTATTTGAGAAAAGTGTGTTATCTTGAGGGCAACTGTATTTATCCAAGCACTTTACTGGTCTTGTAAACTGAATGGTTTGCATGCACACCAGGGACTCTTTACTTCCCTTTCACAGAAGGGTACCATATGAGTCATGCTCCTCTGTAAACAGTCGATGTTTACATGCCTGTCCCTCACCTGTTTGGAGCTCTTTGTTTCTGTGCTGTCTTCAGTTCATTTCTGCATTTTCTTCTATCCTCAGATCTCTGTGTGCCACTTATGCCCAGGGTTACGTGATAATGGAACACTGACAGGAATTGGGCTTCTTTGTATATTCCATTCCCAATGTCCACCAAAACAGATTCTCCTCCTCAAAATCCTAGGAGTTGTGTGTATTCTCACGTTGTTACTTCATTAGGAAATCGCATGTCATTGTTGATATGTCACTCATTTTGCCATACCTTGAATACTGCATGGGAGACCAAAGTACCTGACAGTCGAGCACTTGAGAAAAGAAAGATTCCGTAGTCTAGTAAAAGTTATATCATCTCTGGTTTGGTCTATAGGATGCAGAATTTTGGATATTCCAAGGCCTGGTTTGTTGATCAAGCCTCAGGACTGAAAGTTTTTCCAGAAGGGCATAAAGATTTATAAACAGACTTTGCAAACGGGAAGTTGGTATGAGCCACAGCTCGCACAGGAAGACCATGTTCCGTCTGATGGAGGAATCAGTGATGTTGCAGGAAAGTGATTAGGAGTGAAGAAAAAAAAAAAGATCAAAAAGGAAAGGTTAAAAGGCCTTAGTAAAAATGTTTTGTCTTCACCCTCTAGGTCCTTTGTCTGGTATTATGCTATCTGTAATGAGCAGTCTTTGCCAATCAGACTCTCTAGCTACTTGCGCTGCTAAAGCATGTATGATACATGAGCTGTTCTGAGGCTTTATCCGTTACAGATTTTGCCCATTACTGCACTCCTATCCATTGCCATACAGTGGGAATGCCAAACAGAAGCCATATGCTTTTGTTTTAAGGATGAATTGGTGGGCACTGTGAGCATGATGTTGGTAGGCATTAACAGACTGCATCCCAAACAATTGCAGACTGGTGAGCATAGATGTGCCTGAAAATGTAGCTATGCTAAATATACTGCACTTCTAACTATTTCAGATGTGATTCCAGGCATGCTTAGTATTTTGAAACAAAATGGAGGACATGTTCCAGTTCTGGGGAACTAACTATAGAAAGTAAGTTGTTTTTTTCCTTATAGTAGATTCCAAGTTCATAGTGAAAAAAATTTAAAGAGTACTGAACAGAAACTGTTACCTTGAGTATTCGTTATAGTGTTAGCTGCTGAGGGAGTGGGGCCTCACCTGCTTCTTTGAAAGTGAAAACTCAGTGCAGTTCTGGTGACTTAGCATCATGAGAACACATCCTGCAGTGACATCTCGCTGCTATGCAGAGTGAAAGGAAGGGCTTGGGAAACAGTCAGGGAACATCTTTGAAACTCTCTAGACTCTGATAGACTGACAAGTCCTGAGTGCCAAGACACACATCCCACACCTGGCACATCTGGTGGAGACCTTTGAATATTAAATTTTTCAATTAAATTTTTAATTTAATTTACTTTAAATGTTATTTAATTTTTAATTTTAATTTAATTTTAATTATATTTTTAAAATTAAATTGAATTAAAAATAATTTTTAAAAATCATCTGATTCTACAGTGAAAGGACATAGTTAACCAGTTTCTTTGTGGGCTTCTCTTCTGCCTGCCAAGTTCCTATTGGGATATGAGTATATTTGTATTAAGGCAATATCTAGAAGCCCCAAGGTGTTCTCAAGTGTTGAGTATGATCACGTAAGCAGTCATAACCCTTGCTCCCGTAAGCTTACTGCCTCTGATTGCAAACATAATTTTTTATTTATTTAATTGATGTCTTTTTATTAATACAAATTTAAAGAGTCTAAGTGCTTGAAAATGTTAATTCATTATCCAGTGAAATTAAAACCTCTTTAAATTAGCCACTGTAGTAGGAATTTAGCCCAGTAGATACATGCAGCATCTCCACATTACCCACTCACTGTAGGTCATTAATAGCCTTCTGCAAAGAAACATGAGAGAGACCTTTCACTCTGTCTGTCACCAAAGTCAAGTTATTTTCAATCAATGAATGAAGCAACTTCCAGATTCTAAAATATTAGAGAAGTCATTTACATCTACACAAAATGTGAAAATAATTACCACCAAAAATTTATTTAACTTAAACTTAGAATTCTGATTCCTTCCTGATATGGTATATCAAAAGTATTACTTGACAGTGACACATTTGTTGGGTTTGTTGGACAAATTTTTCAAAATGTTTTTCATCACTCTTTGGTATTTGGACTTTCTAATCTATAGTTGAACCTATGAAACATATTTCCTTCATCCAATCTGAGGCAGGCAGACTAGATCGAAAGGGAGATTTTGTCAGTTTGCAGGTAAATTCTTCAACTTCTTCAGGACTTCTGAGGACAAGAGAGAAAAGGAGTGGTTTTCTCGGTGGTCATTCTTTCTACTGCAGTTATCAATAGCTCTTTACTAAATTCTTATTTAATTAAGCCCAAGTTAATGTACTGATGCTTTTAGGAGTCGGTACACCTTTATGAATCTCCTTGATTTATAAGGCTAAAGATTCTACTGGTGGTTGTTTATTTGTAAACAACTGAAGCTAGCGTAACTGATTTATCAGAAGTAACCAGGTAACAGTGATAGCATTGTTCCCAAAATCTCTAATGTATGAGCAGAATTTTCCTGGATGCTGTCTTTCTTGGACTACTCTGTCGTAATTGTGATTTTGTTTCTATAAAGTCATTGTTATTGTGGTGAGAGTGGAATGCTTGTCTGAGAAAGAAGGCCATAACTAAAACATTTTCCTCAGTTATTCTTTATTCTGTAGTTCCAATTGCTGCATTTATATGACAAGATCTGCACTGTCATACAAATGATCATTTAGATGGTCATCTTTTAAAAATGTTAAGTCAGATCCTGTAATCTTATACACAGTTCTGAGCATCAGAAATTCTAGAAGTAATCCAACAGTAATTAATGTAAATAAAAAAAATAATTATAGTTTGAGTTATATTTGGCTTATGAAAGCTTGGTGAAGATACAGACAAAGGTTGTATTTCCTAACTCACCATTTTATACATGGGTTTTAAAAATATGTCATAGTGTTAGTATATGATTTCCTGCCTAATAATGTCCCATTGGGTAGTCTAGAAGTAGCCCACAAGCTGAGGACATAAGGTAATTATTGACTGTCAGCAATAATAAATCTTAGCTATGCTAAGATGTACTTGTGCTTAAACTGTGAAAGTAGCTCATATCCAAGAAATAGCTCTCATTCCAAGTCATTGAGAAATCTTCATCTATATACATTAATTAGTTGAGCCACCCAGCAAGTTTTTTCTTCTGCTGCTTCAAAAATGATGAATAAATGAAGATGAAACAATTACTGTTACTTTCAGTTCCCAGTCTAACCATGTTCAGGTATTGGTATGCATCAGACTTTTCATGATTTATCAGTACACAATAATACCATGTGCAATGCCACTGATCAGTGCCACCTGCCTCTTCCTGTGTCATTTGTGTACTTCCTCATCATTTTCTTAAAGTACATTTACTGTCATGATAGAATTGTCAAGTGCTTTGGGATGAATTCTACTTCTGAAACTGCAAAAATGGTCAGGGTATAAAATTGAAAATAGAGTTATGATGCAATGCCACCCAATCAAGCTCTTGGAAATAATTTTCACAGGACTGATTTCAGTGTAGCAAGCTATCTGCAGAAATTATAATAGGCATTGCTCAAGCCTGTCACACCTAACTTCTTGTTTCCTAGGCCATATAAGTAAACAGTCGTCTTTGCATATATAAGTGTATCCACACCTCTCCTGTCCCATTATTTCTGAGCAAAGAAGGGTCCTTCATCTAGATTAGCAGATGGATTGAAGTAGACACCCTCCTATTTTCATAACACTAGGTATCATTTGATATGCTTGCAAGTGGAGAGGATAATTACCGTGGCTGGTACTATCAGTGATATTGCTGTTACTGGTTCCCAAGCTTCATTTTTAGGAACCTGGTTTTATCCAGTACCAGAAAAAAAAACAGCCACTTAAAACTTCAGCTCAGTTAATGATTCATTTTCTCTCACATTCAATTCAACCTTTTATTATTTTTTACAAATTGTTTTGTTAGGAAAAAATATTCTAATAGCTGTAGATTCTGTACTTATAAATTTGCTCCTAGTCTTTCCAATATGCTGAACATGCTCTACAGCTAGTTTGAGTTTTAGTCTTGTTAATGAAAATTACGTTAGACCCTCATATAGTGTATACTATGCTTTTAATTTTCATTCTTCATTAGCACTTCAGTTTGGTAGGATCCACTGACTTTCTATGTGTCAAGCAAACAATTTCTTAAAAAATTTATTTTTTTCTCACTCTGAGCTCCAAAATAATATCAGTAGGTCATATGTCATTAAGTAGGAAGTAACTCAGCTTTCTAAGGTGTGTATACCGACTCCCCAGCAGTTCAATTCAAGACTACTGCTATCATCTAGAACTTTGGAATGCAGCAAATGATTTGCTTTATTGACCATTGATGAGCTTGGGAGAAGTTTGTGGTCTAGAAGTATCATCAGTTCAGTGTGAGCTTCTGGAGCACGGAGCCAGGAAAGAGCAGATATCCTTAGGGTGCTGCAAGATGATGTTCCTGAAATTAATTGTAGGGTAAGCCTGATGAAACTGTTCAAAACAGGATATGGTGAAACACAGAGCACTCCCTCGGCTCTCTCACAAATCCCTCCCTCCTCTTTCTATATTCTCTCTAAATAGCTGTGGCTAGTTGGAATCGGAGTGCCACTAATGCTACACTTTCCATTCTAGTTTCTGGGTTGCTGTGGTTGTTAAATACTGGAGACTGAGACTTACATAGATGTGGTTTTCATCCGTCTCCTATCTTTTTGCTCTTTTTCTGATTTGGAAGACTATCTCAGTTGTTATCTGCCATTCGTGTTTGCTTAGATAGCAAATCAGGTTCGTACTGGACAAGTATTTCTTTAGGACTGTGAGGATTAAACTTGCTCCGACGCTGCAAAAATAAACTCATGGTTGCACCCTGTTCCAAACTTTTCACTGTATTGAAAAATGTCTAGCTTAGCAATGCTGCAGCCTGTGTAGAGTATCTAGGTCTTGTATTACCCAAATGTTCAAACAGTTTTATTTCACAAGATTTCTGATATACAAGAAGAGGGTCAAAAAGTCTTTGATTAAAATAAGAACTTACTTAGAAGTTTGTGTCTTGAAGGCATTCAAACATATGCTTCCTGTTTTAGTGGTAAGTGGAAAGTACTGCTCTAATTTACTATTATTAGCATTTCTTAAATGTATTAGCAGTTCTAAGAAATCGTTGTTTAATGGTGTGAAAGGTCTCTCTCAACCACTTACAAGAAGTTCAGTTTGTCATTTCCACAAGCAGCACTGCAGATGAATAGCTGCATCATGGCTAACATCCTAAGCCAAAGCCAAGGAAATGATTGCATTTTCGTCCAATCTCATTTTTGGTGTGAGGGAGTTCTACAGCAGGAGAGTCTCCCTTTAGCTAGAAAAGCAAAAGCACTAAGATTAGATCCAGGATTACAAATTCAACCATACAAAACTATGAGATTTGAAAAATAATAATGACTTTTCTCAGTATTTAAAATACAGATTATGTTTACAATTTATTTTTAGCATAACTAGAGTGAATAAAGGAAGCTGATATTCTTATGTAATCACTTTTCTTCTGGCCCTAAAGAAATTCATTATTGAGTCACAAGAATTGACAATTCTGTGTTGCTCAAATAAAAATTGCTATTTTTTTAAATTACTATTTTTGGCAAAAGCTTATCAGTTGGATGCCTCCAAATGAATTTGCCCAGATTTTCTGGTTGGGTTTTTTTTCTGCTTTCCACTTAATTTGCATGAAGCTGCCACAGCGTACTGAGGAACGTGCATATCCGAACTAGCTTGTGTTTCTGTAGTGAGAGAATGAGAATCAAGGTTACCATTAACCAAGAGGTCAGAAAATGTTGTGATGTGTCTCAGCCAGTATCATAATAAATTAAGGGACATCCCAGTTCCCTAGGGCTCCAAGTCATCGCCATACAGGTCGGTGTCAGCCTTTAAGCTTTGGGTTGCACCCTTCTAACAAAGTGACTCTCTACAATTAAAAGACACTTAAATACTTTCAAAGTATAAATTATAAATGTATAAAATTTTAGGTACCTTGCAGGTAACCACATAAACATTACAATTTGAGGTTTACTCTACATGAATTATAAAGGAAGTTAATTTTTCTACTCTAAACTTATTAACACTATACATTACAAATATGAATTATAATGAAAGTTAATTTTTATGCTCTGAAATTATAAACTTCCTGTAGTTACCTGTTAAACATTTAATATTGATACTGGAAAAAGGAGCAAATTTCATTCAGAGGGTAGCTAAGCTAGTGATCATTTTGTTGGTTATCTATGACTTGCTCTTGTAGCTGTCTGTACGGAGGGTTTATATGGGGAGAAAACAGAAAGCTTATGACTTTCAAAGACTTCTCATTGCTCTTACCAAAAGCTGAATGGGAAACAGATGCATTTGAAGGTAGTGGTTAGTATTCTTCTCAGTCTTTAGAGCTACTTTAGGGTCACTCAGACTTGAAGCTTTGAAAATGTTAAACTGGAAATTCCATACTATTTGCAATTCTTTCTTTGGGGACTCAGTCCAGTGGAAGACTTGCTTTGCTGGCTCCTTTTCTCCCCTTTTACTTTTCTCATTTCATCCGTTATATGCTCCTACCTTCTTAGCAAGGCACAAGAGTCTGTGCGATTCAAGAGCTCTGCAGTCTTGGCACAGCAGTTTCTGTAGCTGGGTGGTATCGTATGTCCTTTATAATTTCAGACAGTTCAAATTAGATGGAAAGAGAATCGACAGGGGAGTTTGAGAATGAGTTGGGCATGATACACAATATTATATCCTTTTTTTCTACCCATATAGCCAAATATAAAAAGCAAGATTCAGGGGGAAATAAATAATCTGTAGCTTCTTCCTTTAGTGTTTTAATGCCTCTTCACATTTTCCTAAATTTTTTTAATTCCTAATTTGCATGAACATGTCATACACATTCTTCTTCCTAAGACTTTTTTGAGGAGTGGTTTATTTTTACTATTTTTGACATACCAACTGTATGGTACCTTGTCCCTGTACAATCCTTCAGCGAGCATTTCAGTAGAAGAAATAGGCCAAATTTTAATACTCTCGACCTTGCCCATTCCAGTTTATCCACTCCCAGCTGTACATCTTCTAATGCCTACCTTAGTCATGCCAAGCTCACATTTTTCTCCACTGAGTGTTAGGTCCTGCTGACAGACACTGCCTTCTGAGTTAAAAGTAGGGCTCATTCTCAGCTGTAAATCTCTATGGTGTTACAAGCAAGTGTAGATTTGTACAGACCTGTCAGTGATGTCAACTTACACAGCGTAGTTACTACGTTCCTTTTGCTGAAAGCAAATATTTGGAACTTACATGTCCTGATTTAATTTTAAAAGCACAGATTCTAGAGTATAAACGCATACTAGAAAAGCCCCAGCTTTAGTGGGTGATCAGTTTTAGGTGTTGGGTAGGTCTTGTCACAGTACATGTATTTTTCAGCAATCTGTGAAACAGGTGAACCCTGCTTGTTTCAAAGATTGGAGTAAAGTTAATCCAAGAGTTTTCAGAGGTTAAGTGCTGTCTGCTGTAGTATATCTGCTATGATTTGTCCTGCAAGAGCCTGTATTAAGCACTTTAGAAGACATATATATTAAAATTATTCTTGTTGCAAAGGATTACCAGAGCACAGAAACAGGCAGAAAACAGAACAGTAAGAGAACAGGAGCGGTCCATTCAGGTATTCCTACATCTAATTTGTAACCTTAACATAATAATTTATAATTTGTCATCTACTTAATGTACTGCTACTATACAGAATTTGCATTATTCAGATACTGTCAAGCAGCAACAACCGCAGTTGTCCTGTGTTACCTATTAAATACCCATGAAATAGTTGTCCTATTTCAACACTAATTTGTGATTGAGTTTTTGAAAATTCCTATAGTAAATGGTAAATTTTTCCACTATATGAGTTCTGGACACTTACATATCATAACTGGTCTTTTGTTTTACTTGGGTTGATGTGAATCAAGTCATTTGGTGATGGAACTCAAAAGTGCAGCTACCTACAAATCTATTTAAATGACAACTTTTGGCTCCACTTAGAATTGCTCACTTTCCAACGATACAGCAGTTCAATAGGCACTAGTGTGATGTTGTGGAATCTTCTGATCTTTAAACATATGAAACCGTGAAATGTGACTTAGGTGTGAGGTTATTAATCTGTGTTGCTGTGGAAAGGCTCCAGAATGGTGTAATGAAATCTTACAAACTGGTTAGCTTGCTAGTTGCCATGTGTTTGACAGAACAACATGTGAACTTCATGTTTACGCCAAGATTTCATTATTATTTTTTTTAAATATGGATCTCCTGTGGACAGATAATGTTTACTAGAGAAAATTCAGTTAAATTTCTAAAGCATTGTGAATGGAATGGATTAGATAAGAACAATGCTACAGTTTCTAGTGCCACTACCGTTAAAAGACTTTATTTCTGCTGATTGTAATAACATTCCTAGTAATCCCATGAAAGCCCTGCCTTACCTTCGAGGATGTGTTCTGTAGACAGTGATACTAGAATAGCTTTCTCTGCCTCTTATATACTGTTTTCTCTATTACATAACACTGTTCTAATTCCTTGTTATTTAGTAATATACATTTGGTGAAAGTGAATGCTTATTTCCTTTTTCAAGTAAAAAGGTGGCTTGTTATTTCCTGTAGTCAAAGTACTGGCTGTGGATATTAAGAATTTTTTAAGGTATCAGTAGTGGGGTATTAAGTATTTAAAAACAGTATATATAAACATACATTCACTTCAGGTGACCTTTTAATTTGAAGAGGAAAACAACACACGTTCATTGACATTTAACCAGCACTAAAACACCACAGAGAATTTAGGTGACCAGTATGAATCTCTTTTCACAAATGAAATGATGATTGCTGTGGTGGAAGCAGAAACAACAGTTTCAAGTTTTTGCCCAAAAATACGTTACCAGTCATTTTGTCAGTATGAGTTGTTTGAGGTTATAGGAGATAGTCACGATATTTTTCACTTCATGCTGACCAAAATCAGTATAGAAGAGTATTTGATGTCACATCCTCTTCTCAACTAAAAGAATACAAGCCTGGAAAAAAAACCAACCAGAAAATATTGATGAGATGGAGGGAGAGGATGGGACACTAGAGAGAAGTGAGACTTTGGGAAGTTAGAACTGCCAAGTATGTGTGTCTAACATTAGGTACCTGCATCCACAGTAAAGTTCCAAAAAAAGTTATGTGGCTCTTTTTTAGAGATTTTAAGCATCTGTGCTTCCCACTGACTGAATTAATTAGGTATTTTTCCATAAATGCGTTCAGAATCTGTAGCTGCATTTCCCTCTAAGAGTATGTGATTGCCAGGTACGTTAATTGAAGACCCTTTGTTTTCTAGAATATCAGAAGAAAAATCAACACGGTACTAATATCAGTGCTACTGTCTATGACTCTGATCTGTCACATGGTGGGATGTAGCAGTCTAGCAGATTTCAAAGCCTGTGGACATGTTTGTAAACCTTTTGTAGGCTGATGCTTGCAGTCAGATTCTAGGACTAGAGAAAGGGTATGTCATTCTCTAAAGAAGGTACCTTTTTCCACAGACCTACTGGGTGTTAACAATTCATCTTGACTTTGGGGTCCAGACAGTATGCATAGATACCACAAGTGAAGTAAAACAAAAATTTCTTAGTAAGTGACTCACTTGATTAGCCAGGCTTCTCTGTGTAATGCAGAATTGTGATATTGATGTTACAAAGTGACTCTCCTAAAACCTTCCCACCAAACATAATCATGCTATTACTGTTTACTCTGACAGCAGCTTCCTTCCATCCAAGGAGCTCAGCACATTTCACAACCATTAAGCCTCTCAATGAAATAGTTAAATATCATTATCCCATTTTCTAGATGAGTTACATAGAGATTAATTGCTAGAGTCACACAGGAAATTTGTGACAGAGCAAAGAATAGATGGCAGCTCCCCCAGCTCTCATGCCTGTTCTTTTGTTTATAAAATGACTCTTTCTGTCCCCAAACAAAAGGCACTCCTGGTTTTGGAGCAGCACTACTAATGGGTGAACTGAAAAGGTGGATTACTGAATCAGTAAAAGAAAAAACCAAGAGCAGCTTTGCTGCTTTACTACTAATACAATGGAGGAACTGAGCTATAATTGGTATAGGGTTGCTTTTAAGTAGCGACAGGTTGTAAAGAATGCAAGAATCCTAGACCTGAATTTGAGGGAGGGGAAGGGAGAATTTCAGCAGTTTGATGCAACACCATAAATCTAGTATGACCAGCATAGAAGAAACAGCTTTTAATCTGGTCTTGAGTCTTGAACATACTGATTCATTCTTGGCCTTCCTGATTTGTCTGTGGCTGAATCGCAGCATTTCTGCTTAAACTGAGCAAACATAGTGTTCACTGTGTGGGTCACAGGGGATGATGCTGGTGTTTTCTTTTTCCTAGTGTGTGAAAAAGGCACAAATCACTTCTGTGGCCCATGTGTGTATCCATGTTTAATACCTTTGGTGTATATGAAGAGGTCCATATTTAATTGCTGACGCATGAGTTTTGTCCAGTTTCTGAATTTACAGTTTCATGCAGGTAAGAGCAATGTTTCTTTCTTTCCCCATCCAATACAGCAAACTTCTTACACGTTAACCACAATCTCCCCAAATTCACATTGACTATTTTTTTACTTCACACAGTTGGTTGCTCTATTTATTGTCTGCCATGTTGATCTACAAGAAGACTGGCATTCAGTGGAAAGACGCTCCTAAGATGCATATGAAATGGAAGTAAACCTAATGTAAGTTAAAAGTAAATTAAATTACAAAAACGGTATTTGTGCTACCAGGGTCTTTTGAAATTTCAAAGTGTATAATTTAACAAACTATTACACAGTTAAAAAAAAAAAAAAAAAGAATACTCCATTGTTAAGTGCAAAAAGTAGAGCTTTGAAACAAGAGATTCAGGGTGTTTGTTCAAATTCAGGAACAGAAAAATTAAAGTGAGGAAGATATGAAGAAATTTCTTAAGACAAGGTTTGGGTGACTGAAGATCTAAGACAAAGCTCAGGTTTCTGCTTTACCAGCAAGAAGGGACATGATGTGCACTTAAGTTTTTCATCACCCGAACTAAGTACGCTAACTGTTCTGATATGCAAACACACAATGAAATAATATGTGAAATGCATCACATAAATGCTTACACATAAAAATACATCAGAGATTTTGATTGGAAAGTTACTGTAAAAGTGAAATACTTCAGCATGTTTGTTTTAATTTTTTAAGATTATACTTACTATTTTTTACTATAAGGTTTATATACTTAGAGATTTCCATCTGTAGTATAACAGTGTCTATACAGGAGGTATCATGCTATTTGTGATTTGTCTGTATGTGTATATATATACACACATAGTATGACATCAATTGTATGAAACTTTGAGCTGATTTATACTGTATATAGAAGGAAGGTGGGGGGTTTTAAGTGCAGGAGTAGAAATTGAGAGGTCAGTGTCCTGTGTGTGTTCTAAGAGAAATACGTATGTACCTTTGAAAAATAATTACTGCATGTGTTTATTGTATGGTCTGTTTGTGCAATATTATCCTGCCTATCTATGTAGTTTTGAATTAGAGGAGTCCATTAGGAGGAATTCCTGGCAGATGTGAAAATAAAGTAGAATCCTGGAGATAGTAAAGAGACCTACGTGAAACAGCAGGAAAGCCATTAATTGGGGATCATGCTCAGCCTGACTCTGACCTAGGCTGATTAAGTTTCTTCTTTCAGTCAAGGTTAGGATGGAAGATGATACTTATGAAATCTTAAAGATGCTGGCCTACGCAGAGAAAGGGCTTGAGTGAACTTTTCAGGGAGTGTCGCTGAGTGTTGACAAGGACTGACACATACCATGAGTGGCAGCAGACTTTCTGTATGACCTTGGTCGAGTCACTTAATCCCTCTGTGACTTGGTTTCCTCATCTGCAGAATTAGGTATGAACAATAATACTTCCCTGCTTCACAAGGAGCTGTGGGGATTGCTTCATTAATGTTTGCAAGGTGTGTTCAGAGACAAATAGAAAAGATGCAGTGGAAGTGTCATCATTTATTGCTGGAAACCTGTACAATATCATATACCTTGTTGATCATGCCCTGGAAAATATATTGTTAACTGACTATTGCTTGAGAATCTGGTATTATCAGAAACCACGAGCCCATCATACCTTCCCTCTTCCTTTTGTTTCCTTTATGCTCTTGTATTCAAGTAGTTGTGCACATGTTGTTAGGCAAAATTAGACAACCTCTCTGCCTATCAAAAAAGTATGCCTCTTTCGATGATGGCTGCTTTTTGGCTTCTATAAATGATGAAACCTGAGACACCTCCCCAAAGCTACAATCACATTCTCTTACCTAGGAACATCCTGTATAGATTGACATAAAGATAAGTAATAAACTTCCTTGTTACAGTTTCAAAGAAGCGGATCCCAAGTGTTTAAGTTTATTTTGAAGTCCAAAGGAATGTCCTAGTGTAAGCATCTCCCTCTTAGTCTAGGAGATTGAAAGAAACTCTTATAAGCTGCAGCTGTATGCTTATTAATACCAGATCTGTGCATTGTCTGATCACATACTAGCGCAGATTTCATGAGCATCACTTACAGACATGCAGCAATGTTTCTTTCAAATTAACCAAAACTCAATTAGCCTAAACAGTCAAAATCTTTGAGTGAAGGAGAGTGCGTCGGCAAAGTGAGTTTATACCAATGAGTGTTTTGTATTATGTAGCTACGGTATTTTTGACTCATTACTGTTGGATTGGTAAAGCTCTAAAGCTAAACTTACATTACTGAACCCTAGCTGCTCACTCATGAGTGTGCCATATATATATATGCATTGCATTAACTCCACTATACAGGTTCATCCTCTAGGCCACAGGGGCTTACAAATAGCCTGTAAACACATTTCAACTGCGCTTGAAGTATTCTGGATCCACAGATACAAATTACATACAAAGAGAATTTTTCAGGCATGCATAAGAGAGACCATTTAGCTTCTCCATGACTGTGAAAGCAATGAATTTTGATTGTTAATATTAAGACTTCAGTTTTCTGTTGGACTGCATATCTCGGTAGTGGTATTCCTCTTCTGTAATGTCTTCCATTCCATGAACAGATGTTTACATTTACTTAAATCCAAATATAGAGTCTGGTAAATCACTAACAAGTCGTAGTCACTGTGGCTTATATGAAGTATTGCATATGTCTGCAGCCACACCCAAGCACTCACCTTAAAAGCACATAGGGACAATACTATTTGTTAGCTTGCACAATGCATGAGATAAGATTATGCAATGTTCATATGTCATTGCTGTTGTATGTGCTGTTCATGTCAGGTGTTTCTCCTGAGCAGCACATAAGTGTGTGGCATCAATAACCTATGCACAGTCTTTTTCACCCTCATCTCTACTGTGGCAAAAAAAGTTCAGTAGAAGTAATCCATTTGATTACTCCCTTTATACTCTTTTGTAGTCAAGTCAAACCTTTTTTTTTGCTCATTAATTCTCATGTAAGGATCCCAGTGACATCATCTAACTAGGACTTTCGGGGTGTGGACCATTATTGTTATTTATAGAGTACCAAACTTACACTAATGCTGGCAAGGTTTAACTCAGACAAGAAAAGCACTAACGTGAGCAAAGACAAGAAATTAAAGACAATAAGGAGTTGAAAATTTTTAATATGAGAGAAGAGATAATTTTCATATCTCTTTTTTCTGGAAAAAATTATAAATTACTGGTTTGCTGAATTATCAAATAGTTACACGCTTATCGAGAGTACATCTAATGTTCTAATTTCCATAAGAGTGCAAAATGTACTATGTAAATTTTAGCTGGCTCTTACCATGTACTATTTTAATGTACTATTCTTTTTTGAAGAACAACATTATATTTAGTTATAGCTACAGCTATTCTGAGCAGTAATTCTACTGTATTATATGTTGTATTTTTAAGAAAAGAATATAATTATTGAACATAGCAAGTATAATGTTCCCTTATAAATAAAAAATGGGGCAATACTTACAGGCCTTGGAAATAGGATATAAATATTGACACTAGTATAAGGCAGAAGAAATACTGGGTTTGAAGGAAAAGTAAATAACTGGTATCTCCTCATATAGTCATTATGATACAATTTACATAGCCTATTAAGAATCCTCAACACTCAATTTAGGCTAGAATGTGTTTCAAAATAACTTCAGTTGAGCACTCTTGAGCTACAAAAAGTATGCTGTAGGATTGCAGCAATGATAACAACCTCTCATTAGCACTAATACTGTACACTCAGCAAACCACTTTCATTTGGAGATGAAATGCAGGATATTACAGAAATTTCTTGTAATTGTCAAAGTTGCTGTCAGGAAATCAAATTTTATTTTTAACATTTATAGGAATTTTTCTTGGCCTTCCCTCTTTGAACAAGGAGGAAACAAAGAAAAGGACTAGGACTGCTGGGAAAAACAGCTGGCACTTAAGAGCAGGCAAGGATGTTCAGTAATAATTGTTTTCTTTGTCAGAATTGTAGAAAATAGTGTTTGGAAGAAATACAGTTTCTTTCTCTGCCTTCCCATTCATTTTTATTGTTTCATTGAGTCAGTTTGGAGTGCTCAACAGAAGATTTATACGGTTATAATCTCACCTCTTCATATCTGTAAGACCACTTCTTATGCACATTTTCTCTGAAATAATTTTGGAGCGGTTACTGTTTTACCATATCATTCTCCCAGCACACCTGAGGTATCCAAGTAAATAGTTTGTCAATTCTCCTGTGAAGTCCAAGACTCAGTGGTATATCAATACTGCATCCTGGAAAGGTAAGGATACCAGACCGTGGCAAAAATAACCCTTTTAATAACAATTTAAAAATATAATCTTTTACTTTGTTATTCATGTATATATGTTGACATTAGCTGAAGTGTTGTTATGCTTTCTAGCATATCCAGTTGCAATCTAAGTTACCAGACCAAAAATAATCTTTGGTTCACAAGCCTCAGAGAGCAAGCTGAAGGCTGTTGAGGGTCATGAAGGCAGCTGGAGGTCCTAATGTTGATGAGGAAAAAGGAAACAGGCTGCTTGGTCTGATTTGCTTTAAACAGCTTTTAGTGGAAACAAAGTATTTCTAGAAAACTCTGCCAGGGTTTACAGTCCTTTATTCAAGAAGATACTCTTTTACTCAGATGAGTAGCTGGCATCCCCTTTGTCCACCATGTACCCTTTAAAATCTTCACCCACTACCCAGTAGGGATCCCCTTCCTTTCAGTGTTCTGCCCTCTGGCCTCTCTCCCACGTTCCGTGGCTGGTTCCTAAAATGAATTGACTCACCCTTGGTGGCACACATCTGATGTGATTATTTTAAAGAAAGGCCAGCTAACTCTCTCTATGTGGGCTATCACACAATCAGAGAGAGACCCAAAAAACCCCAAACCGTGGCTAAGACTGAAGGCATTCCAAGCACCAGGGAAGTCCATGTGCATACAGTGTGGGCTTGATCTGCACTTGCACAGTAGTTTCAGTACATAGCAAATTTTGTAATCATGGTTTCACCAGAGTCAGGAATTTACCACTAGTTTGGTTAATACTTAATGTATGATCTCAAAAGTGTCCTTTCAAGTGTGGAGACCTGAAAAAGACTTTTTTTTAACTGGCAGTTCTGGAGTACAGGTAAACTACTACTGAATCAGTGTCCTATGTTTGATTCAGTGGAAATACTGTTCCTTTGAAATAAACTGCAAGCAATATGTTGTGTAAGATCTGGGACAGCAGGTTTACAACTCTCACATTGTAAACTAATGGTCTGAGTCTTCACCAGCTCATTCAATATAGTATTTTATTAGTGTTACAACCAACATAAGCGTATTGCTTATCTGTGCTTCTTCATAACCATAATATTACTGAGATGACAGCAAATCATTGCCTGACATTTATATATCTGCCTGTCAAACCAAATATTTATGGAGTACTCACTGCTGCTCAGAGTAGCCTGGAGTAATAGTTCTGACCCTTATGGTTACCTCTCAGTATCTCCGAGCTGATAGTGAAGGAGGTCTTGCATATATGCATTTGTGGGATGCCATCTCTTTGTTTATGTGTTTCTAGTGTGATCAGTTAACGTTCCTTTACTGTGTCATTTCTTTGACCATGTTGCCAGTATGCTGTTGCATTTGTGGTGTATAGTGTGCATTTTCATTGCTATTTATAACATTGATATCAATGGTAAGTTTGGTGGTACAGCAAGAGAAGGAAGATGGTGATCTCTTCCCTGATGGATAGTAGCAGATAGGAAGTAATGTCTTTCACAATGGAATAATATAAATAAAATGGACTCATTAATTAAAGGCAATTAACTGAAAGAGAATACAGTTAGTTAAATACTCAAAATCTTAAAAATAGATAATGTTCTTAAAATGCAGCATTTTGAATTTTAAGTTCATTTTAAATGCACAGGCATCAAGAAGTTGAAGTTTCTTGTGAACAGTCTTTGGTTCATGGATTTGCTGGAATAGCCTGGTTAAATAGAGATGTCTGTCATATAGTTAAGGTCCTTGAATGCGCACCAGAGAAGGGCAACAAAGCAGGTGAAAGGGCTGGGAGGGATGTCCCATGAGGAGCAGCTAATGAGTCTGGGTTTCTCTGGTTTCAGGAAAAGGAGGCTGAGGGGCAACCTCATTGCTCTCTACAGCTTCCTGAGGAGGGGAAATGGAGATGGAGGTGCTGATCTCTTCTCCCCAGTATTCAGTGATAGGATGTGTGGGAACAGTTCAAAGCTGTGCCAGGGGAGGTTTACACTGGACATTAGGAAATGTTACATTAGGACACGTTTCTGTATCGAGAGGGTGGTCAAACATAGGAACAGATTTCCTAGAGAGGGTGTTGATGCCCCAAGCCCATCAGAGTTTAAGAGACATTTGGACAATGCCCTTCATAACATGCTTTAATTTTTGGTCAGCCCTGAAGTGGTCAGGCAGTTGGACTAGACAGGTGATTGTAGATTACTTCCAACTGAAAATATTTTATTTTATTTCACCTGTTTTCCAGCTTTTGGTCTTCTCCCAGTCTTCAGCAGACACCTTGTGAAAATGCTTCTGAAGAGGAAAAAAAACCATTTAGTTTTTAATGCAGGTCAGATGCAGTAACTTCATATCCTTCTCACAAGGTACCTGAGATAAAAGAGGCTTCGTTAACTCTTTGCTCCGAGAAAATGCTCAGCAGTATTACGACGATTGGAATTTTCCATGTCTTTTCCAACTGTAAGAAAGAAGTAAAAAAGTGAAAAACTAGCAGCAGAGTACTCTGAGGTCAGCTTGCACAGACTAGCATAGAATGTTTTACCAGAGCTGCTCATGAAATATTAGTAAGTCTTTTGTAGAGCAGCATAATTCTGTAGATTTTAGTTAGCATACCAGTTTAGGCTATCAGCCTTCAGAAGCCTTGCCGATCCCAGATGCCTAGTTAGAGGTCAGAGGGGGCATGATTCACTCGTGAGGAGTGTGTGCTGGCATTGCCCCATCTGGGCAGGAGAGTCCCACCTGCGGTGGCCTAATTTCCACGGCAGAGGCACGGCTGGTGCCGATTGGCTGTGCCGGCTCCCCGCCTCGCTGCCGATTGGCTGAGCCTCCCGCCTCCTCTCTCTCATCTTGCTGGGGCACCTGCGCTGCCCGGCTCCAGCTCTTCCACACTGACCGTAGAGGGACAAGAGGATGCCCACACATCAGCGCTCTGTTGATAAGGTGTGTTGTTGGGAATGCGGTGGACAGGGTGCGCGCTAGCTGGTGATACCTGTTCTCAGAGGCTAAAGAGTAAGTCTGTGGCTCACCAAGAGCGTCTAGGAGGAGAAAAGAAAGGAGGAAAATACTCATAAAGGATGGGATTAGAAAGGGGTATACAGGACTGAGTCTTAAACTGTTGGCAGGATGGACTTGCCAGGACTGTGTTTTTCAAATTATGGAAAGGTATTTATCATATGAAGTAAATGCTCTATATTTAAAAGCTTTTAAAACAACTTTTGCCTCTATTCAGAAGTTTGCCCAAGGCTCTGGAGAAGCAAACCACCAAAGCATCTAGTTCACTAGACTTTGAATGCAGTAGCTAACTAACCAGCACTCAGGGATTTAATTGTTGGCCTGAAGTCGTATTAGACTAAATGTGGAAGATGATTCTTAACGTAGCAGCTCAGGTACTGCAAAGATGAGGGCTGCATAGGCTCACAAGAAAAAGGGATTGCATCTGTGATAAAAAGAAAGAACTAGAAATTTTCTATCAGATGAAGGAACTGAGGATACAGTTAATTTTTTATAATTATATCCAATTAGAAGCTTGGAAGTAATATTTTTTTGCCAGAATTCTCTATGCTCCTATTTTATAAATATTTACTCTTACTTTCTTGACATTTTTCATGGAGAAAAGGTAAATTTGTGATGCAGGATAACATGATTGCATTGAATATGTTTTGGAGCTCAGGGACCATGGAAATTATTTTCTGCTTTTGCCTCAGGACTGGACTTGGAATTTTGTAAGATGCTAATATCTCTCTTCCTCATCTAAAATGTAGTTCAAAAGGATGGCCTGATGAGACTCTTAGGGTATATCTGGAAGTGTTAAATCAGAGAGCTGATGCAAAGAGAAGGCATCTCAACCATGTTTCAACTTGTTGTGCTTGTGTTTCTGGCTCTCTCCTAGCTAGAATAAGAGGAAAGGAGGTTTCAGACTGGTTTTCTTTTGTGGCAGAGTGCAGCTCCAGACAGTTTTCCAATCCTAGCTGAACTAGTGCTAAGGATTCTGCTTTGAAACAGAACATCTAATTAGAAACAGATTTTTTTTTCCATCTCTCCATGAGTCAGACAAAGATTTCAACAACACATACACTGGTTCATATTAAATCACTGTTTACCACATCTGTTAATATAATAGCACCTACATGCTGTACTTAAAATTTAATTAGAGGTGGGCCATGTCAAAATTGTCACAAGAGATTGGATAACCGCACCCAGCATCCTGATACCAAAAAACAATGCTTACTAGGATCCCATGTAAGTGACATTTTCATGAGACTTTTGGGAGGGATAGTCTTCATCTGCTCTGAAGACATAATAATGTGCATATATAGCTTTCCTGGTTGCTGCACTTACGGGTTGTGACGCCATGCAACGCTTCATCATCTTCCTATAGGAAATCTTTCAACACTTCAGTGACCTGCTTTATCTGTTGACTCAGTGGCTTTTTAAAAAGTTGTTTAAGTTCAGAGTTAAGTGCATGGGTGTTTGGAATTGTGTTCTGAAGTTTTGCCCCCCTGCTTGCAGATGCTTCTGCTACTTATTGCATTAGTATATACAAAACCAAATGGTCTTATGCACTCCTGCACAAATTAAGTTGCACAGGTAGATTATACAGATTGAACATATCTCCCATGTTGTGTTTGAAATGCTTTAAAAAATCTCAAGTAAATACCTCCGTTCTTTGGTACAGCCTATTGTATCCCATAAGGTAATCCTGTAGCAGACAGCATGCAAAACAGCATTATTAAATACTTCTTGTGATTTAACAGTTGTATCAGCATTTTTGTAACTGAAACAGTGAGATATTCTTAAGATATAATGGCCACAAATTATGTGGTGCCATGGTTAAATGTTTAGACTTTGAACATGGGACAAAATCTGGTATTAAACACCTGAGAATACTACTGGGAAACGTTTCCCTTCTTTCTTGTAAACAGTTTGCTGTCAGTGTCGGTACTACAAGTAAATTTCAAAGAAAATATGCTTTCCACTGACAGTCCTTAAAGACTGGACTTCAGTCCCGCCTCAGTTATTTTTGTGAATTTCTGTACTGGGTATAATTTATTTTTAACCCATAGGAAGCATGTACTAACAGCTTAGTATTTTTAGGTTTTTTAGAAGTTCCAAAGGACTTTGTGGAAGACTTTTAAGTCCTTCAGGAAACAAGTATTTTGTCAGAGTTCTGTAGTGCATTTAACAATAGATTTCTTGGCTGTCTCTTGGAAGTGGGAGCAGGCAAGCAGTCAAAAGAGAGCATGCTAATCATGGTTATGTCTACAAAAAGCAGTTTGAAAGACGAAGGATTGTGTCTTAGTTCTTGAATAATGAAGGAGCTGAGCTAAATCTGTCAGCTCAATGATGAGGAAGTTTGTTTAAAGCCTTTTCTAGTCCAAAGCCATAATGCAGCAGAAGTGGCTGTTAATGGATTGCTGTCATGTAACCAGAGAATTTAAACTTCCATTAATAATTCAATATTTTAAAATGGAAATATTTGTGTCATTTATTGCACTATTCTGTCAGTGTATATAGGTATCTTATTTCAATTTATTTTCTTTAAAACAGATGAATGCGATGAAAGCCCAGCTTTCTAGGCTTATTCTGTTTCCTACCTTGGAGAAAAGCAAATACTTGTCAAACATGGTAACTATTAAAAAGGAGTTACTATAAACTATATTGTCTTTTTGTTCCACAGATGACGAGACACTCCTGCTTTGTTTTTTTGTTCTGTGGGATATTTTTGCCCAGAATCCTTGGTTTTCCACAGACAAACACTTCAATTGATTGTGATTCTCTGTTACCAAACTATGAAGCTGAACCACAGTCATCTGCACCACCATATATTATTGCTGTATCTTTTGATAACTTTGAGCCAGGAAATGAAATCAAAGGTAAATAATCTGAATGACATAAAATCTTTATCTGTATCTCCCAGAATTACTAGTCTTCACCAAAATTCCCCCATTTCCCTCTCAGTCTAGTTGAATTTATTTTTTAATTTCAATCTCCTTCATCTATAACTGAGATATTAATCTTCTTTGAAAAGTTAATATATGCATATTTTTATTTGTATAACTGAAAATATATTCTTTTTTCTTATCTAATAAATGTATCTTAATTTTATGTTACAATTTTTGTGACAGAATTAAAATGAAATGGGACAGCTGGCTAAATTGGACTAATAACTAGTTGCTCTTTAACTTGGTATTTTAGTGTTTGCTGTTGTACCAGACCTCTGCAATACAAAGGGATCCTAGTCATTAGACATTCACACGCCGTCATCTTAAAGGAAAATAAAAATTCAGGATGCAGTATGAGATAGCTCAAGAGTGAGCCATTTTGAGTCATCCTTCTAAGAGCTGCATCCCAGATTTTATCAGATTGCAGGAGGTGGAGCTATTGTGGCTTAAACTGCCTTTTTATTTTCTGAATCCCAAATTGCTTGCTTGCTGGAACACCTTGACAGCCTTGTTTCTCCACACTGTGATGCCATCTCATGGTGCTGTCACACTTTAAGTGGCTTGTGAATGCTTCTTTTTCTAGCCGTTCGCTAGAAGCAGCATGGAAGTGGAAGTAGGTTGTAACCAGTCACATGTCCGTTGTTGTATCTCAGTGGCTGAAAAGGAGCATTATTCACTAAGTAGCTACTGTCTAGCTGGGATTCTCTTTTACCTGAACCTAGTGGCATGGATGTGCTTCCACAGAGAGTGATATGTAGGGAGAAGAATGGAGAAGCGTTAGTCCTATTACATCTACCATTCCTGGAAAAACATCTGTGGATAGCTCCTCTGAGGATGGGAGAGCTGTTTGATTACTGCTGGCTATTTTTAAAACAGTAATGCCAGCAAAATGATCGATGGCCCTACTTTTCTATTGCTTCAAACTGTAAGCATCGGTACCTGTTCTCAGGGAGCTGTATTAAGTTGCCCTTCCATTGAGTATGTTGCAGTGCATGGCATGTGCCAATGCTCTTACAGTCACATCTGTGCTTGATTTAACACTGCATTCAAATGCTGGATGTCATCCCTCCTGTGAGACCTATGAAAAACTGGTGAATTAGGACTGCAAGTTGATGACAAATTGGAAGGCTAATTATGCAGCTGTTTGGAATATTAAATTATCAAAGTGTAATTGGTCCTTGCTTTGACTTCTGTGTCATTCTGAGTTTATCAGTCCTTATTTTTAATGACTACGCATACCTTTGGGGTGTAAACCATTATTCTGATTTTATTTGTGAAAGTGCCTAATATTGGCATTAGCAGAGCAAGTTTATGATGGATCATAACAAATTTGATTATGCCTCTTGAAATTTAATTTTAATTTGGATACACAAAACATGAAACTGCTCTCTGCCATATTTTTGTGAGCTCCTTCAGTAACAAAATTTGAGTAAAATTAGGTAGTTCATAACTATTAATTTTTTGCATTTAATATAGAACATGAGAGCCAAACTGTCTAGTGTATCTTTTTCCAGTTGTAACACACACACAGACACACAAGGTTCTGCAATTCAGCCTTAGGCAAAAGTTAATCTTTTCTTTTGAAACAGAGGTAGAAATAAATGCAGTTCTTTTTCACCCCTAGCTATTTTCATTTCATAGAGCTGATTAGACAGAAAGTAAATAACCTTTTGATCAGCAGGGCTATTGGCCAATATTCTGAGTGTGCATGGGAAGCAAATGAGATTAAGGAAGTTTTAGTCATTTGATTGAGAATTACTTTTAAAATTGTCAGTAAATTGTATCTTTATGTTACTTTACAGAGAAATACCTCTCCAAATTTCTTCCTTTTCCATTATTATCATTCTCCTGGCAATTAACAAAAGCTGTAATAATCCCAGCATTTTTAAAAATTGTACAAGGTTTTAAGTAATTCCTGTACATGTAGGCTTGTGCTTTGGGGTGAGGGAAATTAGCTGTTCGACTTCTAAGAGGTTTTAGTTGTGTATGAAACTTAAATTTCTCAAAATGTATGTTTTCACAGTGACTCTAGAAGCACTTCAAGGTGCTGGTTTTAAAGGATTTAATCTACAAGCTCGAGAAATAGATGGAGATGTTCCTGTTGGTACTTTTAAAATTACAGATCCAAACACTAAAGCCTTGGAATGTCATAACATGACGGTATGTGTTCAGTCTTACTTACTTAAGCTTGGTTTCCTTTTAAATACTTTTATCGGACTTCATAGAAGTAGTGAGAATTTTTTATATGGCAAAGTTGTTTCATCAGTAGAATTTAAAAATTTAGACTTTCTCAAGAAATATATATATATCTTCTATATATGATATGAATCTAATGTAGAAGCTACCTGGCACTTTTTAGGAGGACATCGGTGTTACCTGTTGTAGTAGAGACAGTTCCCCATATAATATAGGTAAAAGTCACTTTTGCATCTTATATAATTGTATGTATTCCTCTTTAATTGCAGAATTCAGCAGTAAGTCAAGCAAATTCAGATGTGAAACAGAAAGTTACAACAACATGGATTGCTCCACATGATGTTAGAGATCTTCAATTTATGTAAATAATTGTTTATCTTTTTTTTGCTTTGAAATTTTATTTCTGTGGATTATTTTGACATGGATCTGTGTTGCTATTTCTGATATTCTTGTCTTGCCATAATCATAGTTTTTTTCATAGTTTGTCATAACTTTCCACTGTGTCCATTAAATAATATGATTTCCATTTCAAGGTATAATTATAAAAGGTAAACACCGTCCTACAGATGTTAATATATGTAAATAATTTCATTAAGCACAGTGTTATTAATGGATCTTTGAGTAACCAGTTTTTACGCTTTGACCACTTTAATTATAAGAGTAACAATATGAATTTAACTAGTTCCCTAAGTAAGTGAAGTTCCGATGCTATTCAATTACAACTTTTTTCATTTTATCCTACGCTTAACGTGACTTTTCTTGCAGATCTGAAGCTTGTAAAAATATCACCTGCTTTAACAAAATGCATGTTTGATGTAACTGGAAAATATCTAAATATTTGATAGCTTGATATTGTTCGAAGTGTAGATTTACAATAGGGGCATTTGGCCTTGTTTCATTAAATCTTGAGGAATACCAAAACGGGCAAAAGAACACAAATTAAAACCACAATCACTTCCACTCATTAATGCTATGAAAATCTGTTCACAATCATAGATACAGATTTTTGAAGCACGAAAGAGGTGTGACAATTTTTATGGACATTTGAGCTGATACTCTCCACTGGAGTCAGTACTCCTTCAAATAGTGTCCATTCCTTTTCTGCTCCTCCTCAGCATCTGTTTTATTTATCTTCAAAATATGTTGGATGGCAATACAGTAACTGGAAAAGTGTTCTGTAAAATGCTGATGTTCTTTTAAAACTTGTACTGTATACCCTTAAAACCAAAACAGAGTGGATTTTCTTGGCTGGGGGTAGGGGGAAAGGGGAGTCTATTAGTATTTTATACAGAAATATTTTGATAGAAAAATAATAATTATTTTGTTTTCTTTCCAGTGCAACTGTTGTTCAAGATTTAGAGAAATTTTGGGTTGGGATTCAAAGCAAAACTCTCACACCTACACATTCTCCATCAGTTAATGGGACAGGAAAAAGTAAAAGGAAGGTATGTTTTGAGTGTATTTGCATACTAGAAATTAATACAGTAAATAAAAATATCTTTGACTTGATACAAGACATGCATTCGTTGTCATGTATTCATTAACTAAGGTGGCCAAAATCATTAGATATTTTCAAAGCTTTTAATTTAAGTGCCTAATCCTCTTTCTAAATTGATGAAAAAATAAAATAAATATTATTTTCCCCCCGTAGAAATAAGGAAACTAATGATTAGTTATCAAAACAATCCATATCATAAAGACAAATAAAACTTGTCATAAGAACTTTACTGTGCTTCTCATGTAACTGTGCTGTTCTTAACTGCTGCCCCAGTCCCCAGGAACTATAGCTGTGTAGCATACTCTTAGAAATAAGTTTGTTTATTTCTTGGCAGGCAAATTAAAGTCTGTTCAAATCTACCATATTGGTTCTTGACTGTAGCAACACTGATTTATGTTACCTTATGATCTAACCAAGAGTGAACACCTGTCTTCTGTCCCTTGCTTTACCAGATGTATTTCCTGTTTCCTATAATAAGTCAAGGTGTGTTTTTTCCAGTAAATAATTTGCAAATGTTTCCTCATTTTTTCCCCACAGCTTATGATAGAAGTAGAATGTAACAAGGTAAGAGCAATTTTTCTTCAATTTCCAAATTTTGGTTACCTAAATTTTAGAATTCCTGTCCTACTGGTCCAGTTGTTTCATGGATGTAGCATGAAGATTATGTGGTACCATTCAAGTAACTTTCCTAGCAAGATCTCATTTATGCTGACGCTTTTGCATGCAGTTTTGAAGGTGTTTTTATTTTTAATTAGTTAACGTCAGTTCTCAATGTGTAAGGTACTGTGAGCAAGCACACACTTCTTCACTCAGACCATGAATGTGAATTCAGTTGACTTCCTGTTTAAAATAGTTTGGTATTTACACAGCAGTCAATAAACAGTAACTGGAACCTATACTTTCTTGCAGCGTGGAGGGACTTACACAACACAAGGCCGATGCATCATGGTAAGTATTCTTTCTCCAAAGACATTGCCATAGTGCTAATTGGCCAAGATCTCAAGACCTAGTCAAAAGCTGCTTCTAGTAACATCTTTATCCCTCTTGTCACTCAGTTTATTTTTCTTTTTGACAATTTACCTTGATTGATTAAATCCCAAACTCTCTAAATGGTTGTCAGCCTTGTTACCATTTCCTCCTGCAGGTTCTCTCTAGCTAATCTGGAGTAATTTCGAACAGAAGTTTTCTTTTTTCAGTCTTCCCTTTTTAGTCATAGTGCTGGCTTACTTTTCAAGATCACTTACTTCAACAGCTCTGAAACCTTGCCTTTTGCAAGTTATGATCTAGATATAAGATTTAACTTTGATTATTATTTTTTTCTGAAAACTATCACTTACAGCTCAGTGAAGAAGCCTCTTTTTCTTCTTTCCTTTTTCCCAGCAAATATGCCCTACATTTAAAATGTCTAGTGATTACACAGTCACATCAGTAAAAAGTTTTTATATACTTTTTAATGATCTTGACACTGAAGTCTCCTCCTCAATGATGGACATCAAGTGTATAAGGCCAGATAAAAAATGGTGCAAGCAGCAGAATTATGTTAATTTATACCAACTGCTTTGTTATAGTTTTGATTATTTGGCTTTAAAGATCTCTGAAATAATTTTCATAATATCAGTTGGTAGAGTGAAGTCACAGAAAACTACTTTGTGTGTTCTTCCATGTCCCACCAAGTAGGTCACTCTTTCCTGAAAATCACTTATATAAAAATATTTTTTCTGCAAAATAATAAATAGCATTTCGCTTTCTTTACAGGTTGGACCTTCTGGTTCCTCTCAGAACAGCTATTCGGGCAGTCAGGTAAGAGTTCCAGTTTCCAGCATTTGCACTTTTTCCTTTAGTGACCTTGAACAACTAAAATTCTGTAGCTACAGGGTACTGAGGTGATTTAATACAGTACTGAAATATCATCTTTGCTAGTTAACACAGAATGCCAGAGTTTTTCATTCAGTAAACTGTATGTTCAGTATCTGGACTAGGTTCAACTACCTAGACTCTGTTGAACTCAGTAGCTTGCTCAGTATTCTTACCTCAAAGATGCTTCACCACCTCTGATTTCATGCATTAAGCATTTTTGTCAAGCAATAACTTGACCCTTTTGAGGAAAAAAAAATAAAATTCCATCTTCCTAGAGGATTCCTACCTATGTGTTCACATGTGCATACAAACAGTCACAAACTGTTGGTTTTATAGTTTGGGACAACTGGCATGAGAATGAAACTGTACTTATTAATTCATTAGACAATTTTTCTTTTTTTTATAATCAAGAAAATAGGGCTAACTATACTTGTGTGTCACTGTCTTCTCCATTAAAATTTGCAAAATTTCTTCAAACGTCACCAGATATTCATACTTTATTAAAGTGCCAGTATAATGTCTGTATCACTTTTAACACCAGATCATATTTACAGTTGAAAATTTGGGGATTTCACTGTCTAGTTAGCCTTTTAAAACTTCCAGGGTATTTATGTCTGTATTCTCATTGATCACTTTCACTTCTTTAATCACAGAGATGTATGCTTAGGTTTTACTCTATTATCTCCACCACCATAATATGCTTGTTTGCACTTGAACTGTCAGATGCCTTCTGGTATGTCTCCAGTTTATTGAACTGAGCTTCTCAAGGGTATATTTCTTTACTACTTACTAATGGTTGTGTTTATTAGTGAATTATCTGGTAATATTCCATTTGTTCAATTTTCACTGCTTGTAAGTGGAATTACCAGATTCTGAGAAATACCAATTATTTTGATATATATACTAAATACTGATTTTCTTCATTGTATTTCTTTCATATATAATACATGCTCTTTTCTAAGAGTTGAGTTTGTTATCTTGTCATGTAACTACCTGAAGTTATTAATTTTTTTCTAAAATATAGACCATTTAGTAAAACAACTTGTGGATTTTGAAAGTCACATGACCAATGGCAAAGTTATATGAAATCCAGATGATGACTAATGTCTCATACTAAATTAGAATTGTTACAGCCAGTTGCTAGTGAACTGGTAAACTCTGTTCTTGCTTATTCCATATTTGCACATAGGTGTTGTCAGTTGCACAGCTTTTCATGCCATAAACAGCAGGGCTTTTTTTCCTACACACCCCACTCCCATCCTGCCCCCCCGCCTTTTTTTTTTTTTACATGGAAATATTTGACTTCTGTTTTTATTTCAGAATGGAGTAGTTTATACAATAAGCAAGAGTGGATGTGGCCCTGTAAGTACTTTTCTTACATTTATTTTTTTTGTCCCCTACATAATTATATTTATAGTAACTCCTAGCCTTCAATTGCATTATTTATGAGTGTTCACGTGGGGAGTGTCTGTTGCAAATAGAAAATAATGAAGAGAGAGCTAGAAGATTAATATTACAGTTTATTCAATGATATGAAGTAGCTGGCAAACAGAGATGTTAAAAAATTAAATAGAAACATGTAGATTATAGAATAATGAAAAAAGGACCGGAAGGGGTTATCTGTTGCACCAACATTACACTCATTATACAGGTTGTCGGTTCTCCCCTTCTACCCAAAACAAGACTGGCACAAATTAGGCTATATGTTCTAAGTTGTTCCTCCCCTAGAAGTAATCACACAGATATCTACAATAACTAAGGCTACTTCAGTTTTTCATTCTTTTCATGCAGCAGGGATACTTGTGAAATTATGAATCCTAGACATGTCAAGCCAGTCATCCAGAAATAGGTGAAAGATACAAGAGTGCTCTAATGTGGTGCTGAATACATAGCTAAAGCATTTTTATCAAGATGGTGACTAATTGTGTAGGCTAAAATACTTGCAGATTTATGTCAATTATATATAATTATTTTGGTTTCCTTTCAGCATTTGCAAGCTAAGATTTTTATTTTTTAATGCAAAGTTACTAGGCTCAAACATTTATTTAGTATAAAAAAATGATAAAAAAGCCATGAATGGTAAATGAAACTGTCAAGTTTACTCTTTCTGTGTCAATGACAGGTTTTTTGTTTTTCACAGTATAGCAAGTAAACAAAAATAACCTAGTCGTGTAGTTCTATTACTAAGCTCTATCAGTTGCCACTTCAAAGTAGAAAAATGGGGATGAGTCAGCACCAAGAAGGACAATGTTCCCAAAAATGTAAAATATTTATGTCATCAGTACTTGTAAAATGTAAAATTCATCACAATGTGTATTGGGTTTTTTGCAAAGGGCAACAAAATTACAGTTTTGGGGGAAGACTGTTGATTGTATTAATAAGGGAGATTTACTTTAAAAAGGGAACTGTTACTATTTATGCTGAACGTTGTTAATTTATGTTTGACTGTAAATCAAGAAGGTGTTAATTTTTATTTCTTTCCAGTTTCTATTTCCTGATTTTTACATGTATGTGTACATACATGTTACATACATAATATGTTTGAATTACAAACATTGTATTAAATCTTTATAATTTATTTCTATTAAAATAATGTCTTGACAGCGCCTGGTTTAGGATGTTTCATGAGTGCCACTAGATAATCACTAATATACAAAGGGCTAATGTGCCTGGCTCTTATGTTCACACATGGATGTTCATGCATTAATAGTGGAGAGAACAATACTCTCCTTGTCATCTGTTCTTTACATACTCTACATAAGGACCAGTCAGAATTGAGGGTGACTGAAGTGTACCTTTTCTTCTTAAGCAATTATAGAAGAGAAATAATTGGTTTCATTTTCTTCTTAGGGAGGTGCTGCTGATGCATATAGCCAACACGCCTGTAAAGATGTAAGCTGGTTATACATGTATTTACTGATTGTCTGCTACTGTGTTAGCTCATCTTATTGCAAGCTGCATTTGATTCTCTTCTGCAGAGCTATATTATTCTTCCTAAATATATTAAGGAAAATGGTGGTAGTCTGAGGTATTATTCTCAGATTAAAAACCAAAATTAAAAGGTGTTACACTGTCACTTCCTTGAAGCATAATAATTTATGTTATAGGGGCTACTCATCACCTATTATAAACACTTAATTTGTTAGCCTACTAAAATGTCAGAATTCTTATTGTATAATGCTTTTTATCTGTTGGAGTAATTGACTTTGGATGTTGCATATTGTACAACATTATTTGGGTTTTTTTACTATCTTTGTGTATTAATTCAATAATTCTTTAGTTAGTAGAGATTTCTCTACTGTCATTCTCATTTATTTAATTTTCACCTGAAAACAGATTTATTTTGAAATCTAACATACTTTCCATTTTTAAAATCACAAAAGCAAGTATAAAATGTATCAGAAAGACAACATACCCTCTAATGCTTGTTGGGATCTCAAACCCTAGCCAAGAAACTGCTTAACCATACGCTTAACTTTAAATACATCGTTAGTTTTATTAATTTCTAAATATTAAATATATTTAATTTTTGTTTAATATGTAACTGTAAACTGTATTTGTGATAGAGCAGCATTAATCTTATGACTATAGTAGAATGTTGGAAAACTTTTACTTAATTTATCTCTAAGCAAGTTCAGTATACTTCACTATTTCCTTAGATTTATTTAAGTATGGATGAAATCAGTTTGATTTGTAGCATACATCCTCCAAGGAAAAAACCAATGACTTCTAGATATAATTAACAAATTACTATATAAATAAATACCTGATTTATATTTTTATTTCAGAGTGCATCCTCATCCAGCAGTGGCCTTATTTATGGCAAGGTAACTATGTGCTTTCCAACATGTTTTCAGTTTCCTTAAGCTATTCAGAAAGTAAGCAGTTATCCAAATTTTGCCAAACAATAATAAACATCATGGAAGGGGATGAAGAAGGACAGTCTTCAAATGGTTAAGTAATAATTGTATTTGTAAATAACTTCAACAGATGAGTTACGTGTTTAATGTATATTAGAAGTTTGTTACTTCTGCTTTGTACAGAAACTCAATTATATTTATTCTGTAAATGAACACCAGTTACTTTTATTATGATTGTCTGAAAGTCAGTGCTTTTTTTTGGTAATTACTAAGAATTAAAAGGTTTTTTGTGGCTTTTGCCTATGCAATTGTACATGTGGGTTGATGAAATGGAAAACCGCTGCACATTATTTTATGCTTCATTTAAAGCATTTCTATTCTTATGGTGCATCCTATTTATTCCAGTTCATATTTCAACGATAGGGTTTTTAGATTTGAGGGGGTGGATTCTGGAGTTTGGGTTGGTTTCTTTTTTGATGAAGATAGAAGAGATTAACTTTTTTTTTTTTACCAATAGATTATTTTTATTATCAACAAACTTCCAATCTTATGTTAGAAGAAACATTTGCAGCCTTTATACAGTGCTGTGTAAAACTAGCAAAACAATTGGGGTTTGTAGAGAAAAAATAATTAAACCAGTTGATTTCAGTTGATCATTTATTAATTGCCATTACATTAATAATTTTATTTAGAATCTGATGTTGTATGGTACTCTTGGGAATTTGTTGGCTATAACGTTTTTGTGGAAAATAGTGCTGTATTTAATTTGGCATACATTTACTTAACCAAACATTCTGTATTCTTTACAGTCTGTCCCTTCAAGCAGTTCAGATTCCAGTAAGAAGGTAAGCACTCACTTTCTTTTCAGTTCAAAGGGGAAAAAAATCTTATTGTAACTTGGCATGACTCTTTTTATTTCAGTGGTCTACAGTTCCTTTTACCAGTTAAGACTTTTCAAGGTTTTAACCCAGATTGATTCATATGATTTGAATCAGTTTGGTTTTTATGTGCTTTATACTAACTCACTGTGCTGTGGTGGCTTTTGTTGATAGTCAACTTAACTGTATATAAAACAAAATTTCATCCATGTTTATGGGGATTTGTTTTAAAAAAGTTAGGATAGAGATTGTGATGTAATTAGGATTTTTAAGGATATAGATGATATAATTATTATTCAGATGGGTCTGGAGAATGAGTGTAACTCAAAGCAAGTGAAATCAATAGTATTTGCATTACTGTTGAATTTGACTTATAATATTTACGTGGACCCTTCCTCTCAGTTCAGTCCCTAGGAAACTTGGGCTTAATACTGTGGTGCGTTCAGTAAACACCAAGTGTACCCATTTGTGTCCTCACAGATATTTTTTTTTCATTTTAATTTCCCATTGTTTTAAGAATTCAAAATATATTGAGAATATCTTAGTTTTTAAAATGTCATACTTCTCCCTGTTTGATACTACAGTTCTTTACTTTTGTTAGCACAGACTCTCCTCTTGCTTTTTACACCACTGGATAATACAAACTGTTTTCCATTTAAAAAAAAAAGGGGGGGGAAGCTTCTAACTAGAAAACATTAAAACCTAAACAGAAGATATTACTATTACATTTCGCTTAATTTTTTTGAACGAATTCAATATTAAGCCTTTTCTTGGCATGATACTGAATAAAGTGAAAAGAAATTGATCTTCCAGTTTGGGGTGGAAAGTTGAAGATCAAAAAGGACACACAGTATAGGCCAGTGGATATGGTACAATATATGAAATCCTGCTTCTGCCTTTACAGCTGAGTCATTGTGTGACTGGGAGAAAGTCTTTTGTCTACTTATACTCTTTTGTAAACCATGTATACATATATATTTTTCTTTGCTTGGTAATGTGCTTTAAAATTTTCTATAAAAGTAGTATTTTATAGAAATTATTATCCAGAACATTATTATCGGAGTCTCTAAATTTAGAGAATTCTGTATTATTCATTTTTCTAACATATTTAACTATTTAAATAAACTCTATGATGAGTGAACTGCTTTCTCTGATTTCTCTATAGGTAGTGGTCATTGCCAACAGCAACCCTTTTCCACCTGTGGTAAGTGGTTTTTCTCTACAATGCTTAGAATTTTGACTCAGAAAAACTTTCAAATATCTGCATGCTTGATTTGTCAGAAAGATTCCTGGTGCACAGAGACAACACTTTGGTAGGCAAGGTTTACTCTAGGTGCATAATTATCTTCAGGGAAAGCCAGTAGTAAGATAGCTGCAAATCTTGCAGTTCTAAGGTTGTTATTAGTACTTGGAGAGATATTGGATTAGGTGCAGATTCCAGGTCTCTCAATGCATACAGTCTTTATGTTCCTGAATAGTTTTGATTTTCTGTTTCTATTGCAATTTTCTTCTGTAAATTCACTTCCTTTAACATTTTAAACTACTAAATTTCCACACTGCTTACATGGAACTCATACAGTCAGTCAAAAATAAGCTTAGCCTTAAGGTGGTTAAAGTGAGTTTGTATGCCATAACATTTGATATATACGTTTCTCTGATGTCTAGTTTCTAATCAAACATGTTGTTGTTCTAACCTGAATGAAAATTAAGATGTATTTCTGCTATGCTATCCTTTCCATGTCTTTTTCACATTTGGTTGTGTATTGCATCCAAAAGATAGGGCCCTTTTTCTGCTGCGATATTCTGTTTGGACAATCCCTTGGCAAAATAATTAAAGGCTGTTTTGTTTCATTTGCAGCGTCATACCTACCCTCAGGTAAGCATACTTTTTTTTCTTATGATTTCTATAATAGTAACATAGTTCTTATGGGGTCAAGCCAGTTGCCTCAGGATGGTGTCTACTACCCTCTTAAATTTGTCCCTCATGCCCCAAAATTCAGCAAACAAATGACTGGATCAGGAATTAAATTCATATGTGTGCTGATATATGTCCAATGCAGGTAACAGTGAGACAAGTTGGAGGGATGATGATTTCTTAGCTTCACTCACCATATTTGGAAGAGCCAAGTTGACTGGTAGTGCAAAAAGGGCATAGCCTGTACTCTGCTGCTCTTCACGTAAGCTGTAATAGAAGGAGATGCAAGTGTAGAAAATTGTTTAGTAGGGTCAGACTGCCTTCCCAGACTTTCAGAGCTGAAGATAAACTAATTTAAAGCTGGATGTTAAGAATTTGATACTCAGTACACCACATGTATGACCTTTCCCTTTGTTCTCCCAAGCACAACAGAACAACTTGGTATTTTCTGTTTAACTGTGTTGCATTTAAACAAGTCAAATTAAATGTTCTCTGTTGTGGTTTTTTGTTTTTGTTCTTTCTTCCAGAGTTTGGGAAGTTCTGCTACTAGGATCATAATACAGGTAGACATTCTTTCTCTGTTATACTTGAGTTTTACCTGAAGTCCTGTCTCAGTAAACTAAATAATGGTTCATCTCTTTGGGAATAAATAAATATGGGTAACTTACAGATAACTTATGGATATCTTAGATATCCACAAACTACAGGGGTGTAGTAGGGCGTTTCTGTGGTTACAGCAAAGTGGGTATCCTACTTGGTTACTGATTAAAGACCAGTGCAGCTGTTTTTTCTACAGTCATAAAATCTGAAAACTTCTGCATGCTAATTCCATAGTGCTCTCAAAATTTGCAGGCGTTAACCATCTTAGTCCACTCAGGAAGGCAGATGCAATTACAGAAATTAAGCTTGAATGTTATTCGATATTAAATCAAATATGCATAACTTGCACAGTTCCTTGTTCATTTAAACAGTCTATTTTTTTGATGGAAACAAAAAATTCAGCATTATTTCTTAGATTTCAAAAATAACCCTGTTAGTGCTTAGGTCAACTTTTGTTTGCTGTTGTATTTATAACTTTGCTTGATAACCAGGCACTTGGAAAGTTGATTACAATGCAATCTCATTAAAAGCATTTTTGTGAAGTATTATGAATATCACTCAGGCATATTTTTTCTGGTCCATTGCAATTTTAACCTACCTATCACTCCACAGTTTAGGCTTTGCTTCCTTCATATGATAGTCCTTCACATGGTGACCACAAATTCTCACTTTCATTGAAAGATCAGTAGCAGGTTACCCCAGCTGAAATTTGTCTTTTGAAAATCTTTTCTTTTGGTTACATTCTTCCATAACTAGTTATGAATGCTGGCAGAGAAAGGAATAGGATTTCCTTGTTGTTTTACTTCTGAATTTAGTATAGTGTTTTGATTACACAGGTTAAATATTTTCAATGTGTGTGTAGATATAGATATATATATATATAAACAAGCAGAATATTTGATTGCTCTCATAAGCCACATACTTCATGGGAATTGAAAGATTTTCTGCAGTGACTTCTCCTTTGGTTAAATTGTAACTGTAGCTTTTCAGTTTTTGTTTTGACAAAGCCTTTATCAAAAGTTTGTTGTCTTATTCCTGAAAAAATGATCGTAATATGAATATAAATATATATATGAGTTTAATGGCAATTTGTGTGATACATTTGAAGGGCAGAATTATTTAAACTCACTTGAAATACTTTTAGCAATTTATTTATGACGGATTGTTATATACTGAAGTATTGAACATTGTAGTGCATGGAGATGGCATAAATTAAGAAAGTGCATAAGGAACTCTTTCTGGCTTTCAAACTGTCTAGTAGACATAAGGATAGAGTTGCTTCTTTAAATGTCTCAGTACATAAGCAGTTCCTCTTAAAAATAAATATCCCTGGGTGTTTGGTTTGTGTTTGTTTTTGTTCCCCCCCCCCCCCCCCCCCCCTGTGTAGAGTGGACAAAGACAGCAAAGCAGCAGCAGCAGTACTTCTGTTCAGGTAAGTAAATTTAAAAAGGACCAGAAATATTCCTGTAGACTTCACTAAAACAGGGCCAGCAGAACTTGGAAATAATTTATTTCCTACATATTTAAATGTATTTCACAGGGTGCAGATATTACTGTTTCTCTGATTTTTGTTCATAAAGTTGTAATCTGATATTGGTGTTCAAATATTTTTGTTTGGAATGCTCATAAATGTATTTCCATGTGTGATTGGTTTAAGTGAAATGTCTGTGTTCCACTTAATACATCCTCTAAAAGGTGAATAGAAGTCATGGCACTGAGAGGAAGTCATTCTAGGCTTAGTATCACACCATAAATCCCATACTGGTAGATTCAGTTCCCATGTATATTACATCTCAAATTTCCAAAAGTTGTGAAGGATAGTTGATTATCCATATTAAAAAGGATGGAAAATCATAACCGCAGACCTATGTGCAAGATATTTCAGTCCTAAAGCCATACAGATAAAGCTACTTCTGGGGAAAAGTGGTGCGTGAATTTAACGTATACTAGCACAATCATAAATTGTTGCCGAGTAACACATGACAATATTTATAGTATGAATTCATGTATGAATGCTCATCGGACTTTGTACTCTTTGGGAAGTGGGGGAAAAAACAGGCAAATGTCTCTCAATATTCTCTGTATCACTACATGCAGCTAGAAATGTTGCACAAGGGTAGGTATGACTTCTAGAGATCAAGACCACAGGGAAGCCAGTGTTCAGTCTCACATATACTGAACGTGCCCAAAGTTACCAGTTTGTGTCTCCATTTGCTTCATGACTTTTGCTGAGAATAGGACAGTCTGCTGCACAGATGCTAGCATACTGCTCTGTGTCCTTTGGCTCAGGAAGAGCCTTTTTGGGAAACCTTTGTGCAGCTGTAGCTCCATAAACATTATGCTCTTTAGGGAAGCCTCCTTGTCGAGATGGAAATTACCTTCTCAGTTTGTTTTTTTTTTTTTCTCAAGGGTTCCCAAGTCAGCCAGTCCTATGGCCAGGTGAGACTTTCCTGCTGAAATGTATTGAGCTTTTTGGTAGGCGCCTGCCTTGTAAATGGACTTTGGGGTTTGAGGTTAATATTTTTTTTCCTGCTTGGTGTTGTTGAGTGGTCCTTGATTTTTGGTTTGTACCACTGAATTACCATGAAGGAAAAAGAAGATAGTACAGCAGAACTTTTAGTCAAATGGGCTTTTCTGTTGCAGCTGTGCTGAGGCTACAACTTTGTTTACAAATGAGTCTTGCTTTCCTTACAGAGCTACCAGCCTCAAGGTGGCAGTTCCTATAGCCAGGTAAGCATCAGTCAGAATACAGCATTTGAGAAAGTGGAGTGCCATGGCACTGCAAAAACACTTGGCCATCACTCACTCAGAATTTGAACTTTAAAGGACACTTTCTCTGAAAGTGTGCATTCTCACACTCAAAATTTGCCCACGTACTACTTATTTATCTG
>JAVJGI010000032.1:14338243-14350618 GCA_035590275.1 Ibycter americanus | reverse complement strand
GCAGATTTTTCAAAGTGATGTTTCCTTTGGTAATCTGTGTCTCAGTTTGCTTTGTGGCTTTTGCTGAGAAGAGGACAATCTTGCTTTGTTTACAAATGACTTCTTGCATTTCTTACAGGGCTACCAGCTTCAAGGTGGCAGTTCGTATGGCCAGGTAAGCATCAGTCAATCAGTCACTAGTCAGAATACAACATGTGCATCATGTTCCCGTACATGTATTGAGAATCTTGTGGTTTGTTTCTTGAAATAGTCCAGTAAAGTTCTCATTGGAAGAGTGGTGAACTTTTTCTTATATGGATCTGGGAACAATATGCTCATTTAAGCATCTCTTTCCCACACAGAAGGGTGTGCCTGTAGTTGTCAGCTTTTTGATGTACTATAATATTCAACATACACAATACTTTACAAGAAAATTCACGGTATGATGTACCTGATCTTCTGCCTTTTAAACAGTCAGGCAGCTAAAGCCCTTCAAAATTTTTTTCTGTATTTAATATGGAGTAAAGGAATATTTGGATTACTGAGATACTCTTTTTTTCTTTTTTTTCTTTTTCTTTCTTACCTCTGCAGGGTGGATCTGCTTATTCAGGTGGCAGTAGTGGTTGTGGACAAGTAAGTCCTCTTTATCCAAACTATTTGAAAACCAGACCCAGCTTTTTTGTAGTAGTAACGTATTTTTCAAGAAGTGTATAATGTTTGTTATTTGGAATCTTTTGTTTGCTTTGTTACAGGGTATTATCTAGCATAGAGATCTAGAAAGACTGATATTGTTGGTCATTGCAACAAAAATGAAGTGGCTTCTCCCATGTAGTGTTACACACAGAAGCAATGATTCACCTGTCTTTTCAGTAAACAGATAAAATCTTTGCTTGGGAATGATTTTCAGATGTTGCTCCATTTAGTTCCTATAGAAAGTGATAGGATCAGAGAGTGGCTTTTATGGAATAGTAAGTAGATTTGTAGGTTTCATCTTGGTTCCGTTTCAACTTGTGTATGCCTACAATGGTGTACAGATGGTGTCTTCAGTCATGAGATCCCAACTGAAAGGCTCATGAATGGGACCATGACAGTAAACCTATGTTCAAATTAATATACTGGGGAAAGCAACAAGAATGAAAGAGAAGTATGATTACAAAAATTTTTAGCAGAAGTACTTAGCAGAAATAATAGGATTGGTATAAACTAAGTATGAATGGAAATGCATGAAAACATCATAAGAAGCAGTACAACAAGGACACAGTTAACAGCAGTGGAACTGATAAACACTGAAAGAATGTGTTACTTCGACCAAAGCTGTGTCACAGGTTGAGTTATCAACAGAAGACCTGTGCTCTAATAATGGGAGCGTGACAACCACGATAGAACTCATTGTGCGTAATGTTTCTCATCCTGTTATCCCATCATGAAGACTGGATGTAGCCAATAAATATACCCAAAACAGGGAAATGAAAGGCACTGGGCAGCAGCCTTGCCTAAGATCTATGATGGGTGAATCTAGCAAGATTCTGAGGTAGATGTTCACACAACAGTAACTGTTGATTATTAAAAGGACTGTCAAAAAAAAAAAAAACCCAAAAAACAACCAACAAAAAACCCCCACAAAAAAACCATTTCATCTTTTTCAATCAAGAGGAACTAGGATGATACAGAGAGACATCAATTGCCAGTCTACCTCACTTTCCATTTAGCACACAAGTTGTCCTGCTTTGATCATCTGTGTGCATGTGTCTTGGTGCTTGTGAACATAGGAGTATAGGAGTGACAGAGGCTAAAGGCACAGACTTAAAGGGTTAAATAAAATTAAACTCAGCCTCTGTAAAGTTTTATGTTGACTTTTGTTACATTAATTCTCATGTAAAAATTTTTAAGAAAGCTTAAAATGAAAATTTGGGCATTTACCTTTTGGTTTGTCTTTTTTAACAGGGTGTTTCATATGATAGCAATCCTTGCCACCAGGTAAATGGCCTTTCTCCAATTTTAAGGTGCATCCAAAATTAGTTTTCCCACTAACTCAACTAGTACCAACTTCAGATTCATAGACTGCAAATCCACGTAATCTTACCAATTATAAGATTAGAACTTACTATCTTCCTACACACGAGAGCATCACAGGGGTTTGGTGGTCCTTTTTTCCTGGCATTTTGTCTGTGAAATGTCTAGCTCTATAGGATATTAAGGCTAGATTCCAGAAAGAGAAAGTCTGGTGCAGAGCTCCTCAACTGTTTAAATCAGGGCTGGATCTCACCAGCCCCTCTGTGGACTTTTCCCATGAGAAGTCAGAAAATATTTTAGGACTGCCACTTGAGGTTCCTGAAAGAGACTGGCTTAACAATTCATTCAGTTTGTGCAGTGAAGTATAGATAGGTACATTTGTATTTGTTAAAAGTTTTCAGTGTTGGAACTCTAAAAACCACTGAAAGATGTCTGCTATGTTTAAAGAAACAATCTCTGTAAATGTTAAAAATTAGTGAAAAAACAGCAATAGATGATCTCCTTTTTTTAAATTTGTCATACTCCTCTTGAGTCTTACTGATTTTTCACAAGAAATAGAAAAATCTGATAGATTCACTGTATTAACAAATACTGTGTTCTAGCAATATAAATATATACTATATTCATAAATATGTGAACAACATAGTTGTTGCTATATTATTATAATCTGCTATAGTATATACAATATGCTGTATGTAACACATTATTGTAACTTGAAAGAATAAGTACATAATTATTTTATAATAGCTTTTCAATTTTTTTTTATAAAGAGGAGCTATTTCTAAGACTATAGAAAGCACTTACATTTTGTTCTAAAAAATGGTAGAACATTGAAAGATAATACTTTTAATTTCATTTTCCTTTGACTCTTCTGGATGAAGTCTCAGCCACATTTTAGTGAGAGGCAAATACCCCACTCACTTCAATAGCTCAGGATTTCACTGTTCTTATTATGCACTTTCGACACTAACACTTCTGCAAATGTCTTTTCTGATTTCACTTGGAGGAGTTACTTTCCTTTTCTAAGGAGGGCATGTTGAAACATACTGAGTGCTTTATTTAAAACTTTTTCCTCAAGGCCACTGTAGCTCACAGCTTTCTGTGTAATAAAGCTACCAGAGGAATTTTTCATTCCATTTGTATAAATTAGACTTTCTACAGGAGAAAAAAAGATACATTCTATAGAGACTGTTCATAATGAAACTCATCTATGTATTAGGGATTACTTACAGATAAATGTTTGTCGTTCCTTGACTTGTCTCATATAGTATTTACCTTTGCACTGTTGGCAATCTGTGCTTACTACATTAGAAATCCATTCTATATTGCATATCTTCCTCTGTTCCTTACTTTTCCTAAGCAAGTATCATAGCTTTTATTAAAAATAATCTGTAGCTAGACAGTGTCTAAAGCATGCATAATTTTTGTCTAATTTACAGGATGGATCACAGGGTGGTCGGGTAGGTAGCTCTTTATTATCCATCAATAAAAACTTTTTAAGCAGTTCTAATCCAGAGTATACTTTTCTTGCTCATGAGGGTATAGATGCTTGCAGAGTCTCCCCAGCTCCAGCCTGTAACTCATTCTCTTCGAACATAATTTCTATCAGCCCTGAAATTTCACTTACACAGAAAGAACTTGGCAACTTAATAAAGTTAGCTCTGTGGATCCTGATCAAATTCAACTCTTGAGCATTATAACTGTTGCTATTTTGTTTTCACAGAGTGGATCATACTCACAAAACTATGGTGGCAGCCAAGTAAGTACTAGATTATTATTTCCTCCCACTGAGATTTTACTTCATTTAGGTTCCACGATGACTGATCAATATCCAGTCTGCAATACTGTAATATTAATTCTAATACTTCTTTGTTAGCAGAGTGGATCATCATCCTCACAAAATTATGGTAGCAACCAGGTAGGTATACCTTGATTTTCTCCTGGTAAAACCTTTTTTATCGTATCTGATAAGTTTTCTACATATCTAGAAAGTTGTATTTGTTCAAAGGAATCCCAGTCAGTTGTTTATTCCAGCTTTAAAGCCCCCAAACAAAATCACAGTTTCTTCTGAAGCGAGATTTATATTTGTTTGTTTTATAGGATGGATCCTTCTCACAAGGCTATGGTGGTGGCCAAGTAAGTAATGCTCTAATTCCCTACTCGTACGTCACTTCATATAACCTTTAGTCTTTGCTCAAAATCAGGTTTTCTCTGTCCTAATTTTATCTGATTTTGGTTGGTTGGTTTGTTTGTTTTAAAGGGTGGATCATCTTCCTCAGACGGCTATTATGATAGTCAGGTAACTAGTTCTTCCTTTCTCCTAGTTATATACTATTTTATGCTAACCTTTGCAGTCCCTGCATCATCTTTCTCAAAGATAATAATAATCTCAAACATAATAGTTTCTGTGCTCTTTTTGTTTTGGGTTGTTCTTGGGTGTTCTTTTTTTATTGAAGAATGGAACATTACCTCTAAGCAACTTTTGCAGCCATGTATTTGGCTTCTTATTTTCCTTATAAAGGTCTTACTTTAAACTCAGCTTTTTCTTTGCATAAGCCTCAATTCTGTCTTGCAGAGTACACTAGCAAAGCATAATTTTAACAATCCATTTTTGTGAGGAAATAACTGTTATCTGATGTCCTTCTAGGATTCACAAGATTTCTCAGATGATAATCCCAATGCTTGCGATGATGTGAGTATGCACTCTGTAATATATTTTCATCACAACATTTTTCATGTAGATGGGAAAATATTGCACTGCTAGATGCAGTCTTGAGAGCGGAATAACCCGGAAAGCATGCTGAGTTCCCACACTAATAGCTGTTTCAGCAACTCCATGTTTTCTTACTGAAAATCATCATATAAATGGTTACAGATAAATTTTTTGCTTTGAAAAGTATTTAACTTGATGAAATGAAATATGGATAAAAAGATCTCAGTGGCTTTGCAGTAAGATTTGCGGTAACATAAGATTTTCCCTAAAATCTAAGGACACATTTTACAGTAATTTAAAAAAAAAAAAAAAAAAAGAAAAGAAAATCCCATAGACAAGCTTTAAATACATACAGTGAAACAAAGAAGAGACACAGTGGCAGCTATTCCACTGCTTTTCATGTTACATTTCTACCAATCAAAAATTTCTATAATGTTATAAATATATATAATGTTCATATATATATAAAATGTTTTTCCCACTGGAATGGTAGGATTTCAAACTAATTTAAGCAAGGTTGTGGAGAATGTGAGCAACAAATTATTTTTATGTCTGTATGCAATATCAGAAAGAATCAGGTTTC
The DNA here is from genome assembly GCA_035590275.1 of Ibycter americanus. Taxonomy (NCBI): domain Eukaryota; kingdom Metazoa; phylum Chordata; class Aves; order Falconiformes; family Falconidae; genus Ibycter; species Ibycter americanus. The sequence continues at coordinate 14,345,330 of JAVJGI010000032.1, read as the reverse complement.
TGTAAGCTTATTGTATTCAAATTATTCTTAAAGAAGGAAATAATTTATTCTTTTCCAGAATGACACTACCTACAGTGCCAATGCTCAGGTAAGTGCTTTTTTTCTTCAGCAGTATTCAAATTCTTACAATTAATGATAGTGTTAGTAACTGAACACTTCTACATTAGACCTGTTGGCCTCTAATTGTAGTGTATGATTGCTTTATAATACCCTTCAAAAACTTCATTAAAGAATGACATATTTGATGTTATATTTCTCTGTACTCAGTCCCTTCTAGCCATTCTCAAGGCTGCTTCACAATTATTTAAAATTGTACAGTACTTCTAAGAATATACACTAACAGGTTTTTGTAGTATATGCACTTTGACTGAGTAGTAGTTAACCATCTGTGAACGTGAGGCATGTAGCCACCTCAAGCTTTTTGTAATTGTTCTAATTTTAACTCACGTATATGCTAGTATTGTAAAGCAACGTTCATCCCCTGGTAATACTCCTTCTGTCAAGACTTTCCATCTGTCCTATGAGCAGAAACTGATTAACATGGGTAGATTGTGACCAAGCAAATACACTGTTGTGTAAAACAACAGCATTCCTCTGTGCTTATGAACAACATTTTTCCATACTACTTTCTGTTTGTAGAAAAGCTTATTCCATTACTTTTCCATTAAAAGCCTCCTTTTGTTTTACTGCCATCTAGAGTAACCTTCTGTCATCAACTACTTGCCTTTTCTTCAGCTGTTAGCCATATATTTTACTGCTTCATTATTTTCCCTATTTTTCCTGTCTAGTACTTTAGTACTGCACCCAACATGTATACTAGGAAGTAAGGAGGCCTTCTGAAAACATCTTTTGTTTTTGCTTGTATTTACCTTGAATGCATTGCATTAGGTTTAATGCAAAATGTTCTGCAAAATAATCCTTCAGCAGCAAGCCCTATTTAGGAGTCTCATCACTTCCTCCTTTGTTCACAGAAGATGCTGCTATTCCCTTGGTTATCCCTATGCAATTTTATTGCGTAAAATCTATTGCTGGACTTCATTGTAGAAGAGTTTGCTTCTAAACATTCTCACAAAGAAGGGTGGGAAGTGTTCAAAAAAACAAACAGAAAAATCATTATACAGATTGTTCTTTAAACCGCAATGGTTGAGCTGAGGGAGAGTCCACTAGACAGGAACTCCTGATGGAGTAATAAGGTGAAAACAGATGAAGAATATGCTTTTTAAGACTCTTACTGATAGTAAAACTATAGCTCTGGACATTTTCCTGTCCCAAAATATGACACCTTGACAAGTTTAGGTAGATCTTTGCTGGAAGTATTTTGTGTGGATGGCTGCATCTATAAAGTAATAATTGGCTTCTGACTCCTTGACAGAGTTCTGGTTGTGCGAAGAAGAAAGTTGTTGTTGCCCGAGTAAGTAACATGTTTTGTTTTCTTCTTTTTACTTCTTTTGGGATTTTTGCCTTAACTATACCTAATTTGTCCCAATTGTGCCTAATTTTTCCCTAATTCTGTTTGTCCTAATTAAAATTCTCTTATTCAAGGAAAAAGTAAAATAGCTTGGCTATTTGCTTGCTCTTTGAGTGAATTTACTTTAAAGGAAGTATATATATGAAAAAAATACATTAATATCCTGCTATGAGGTATAGAGCACCTCAGATTCCTGTTCTTCAAGAAATACATATACAATATAAATAAATTAGAATATAAATAAATTAGAATATAAATAAAGTAAAAAATAATAATATTATATTATTTATATATTATAAATAATAATAATTAATAATAAAAAATAAATTAGAATATAAATAAAAAAGAAGACAGTACAGAATTGGTCCAAGCTAAGGTTAAAATTAAATGAGTGTCATGCACAGCTGAAATTTTAGCTGAAGAAAGACAGAATAATGAAATCAGAAAGAATAATGTTTGGTAACTTATTTTGCTCAGCATGTTGTGGAGGAGATACAGATATGTGTATTGTGTAGGTTCAAGTCAGACTCAGCAGCAGCCTATAAAAATTATGTGCAAATAATCTTTTATATTATAAGAAGGCATTCCTACTCAATGTATGCATTAAAGGGTCTGGAGTTGTTATAAATCAATAATATGGAAAAAAAGAAGGCCTGTCACTGATCATAGTTTTCATCTCCTAATATTAATGTCTTTGTTTTTTACAGGATACATCACATGTTTTGAGCAGAAGAGCCTATGATGTACAGGTAAACCATTCTTGTCATGCTTTCTGAACTACTCCTGGTGTTACAGCTTCTTGGTGTATTATCTATAAAAAGAAGAATAAGGATCTAATTTCCATAACAGAGTATTTTGTTTAGGGTTAGGTAGTTCTTTTCCAATAGAACTATGTATTTTAATTTGTTACCCTTACAGAAAACCAAGCAGTTTCTTGTTTCTTCACAGAACGAGACTTCTACTTCAAATAGCAGCCACACTAACTACCAGGTAATAACACAGTGTCTATTGCAAGGAGCTTTCTGATAAATTACATTTCATTTCTGAAAATTAAGCTCCACTAATTTATTTGTGCTGAAGGATGCTATTCTGATTTGGCAGCATTTTCCCTCTAATGTTATAATTTGGCACAGTTGTAAATAATGATAATAGACCCAGAATATACTGTCTCTTCTGTTCCTTCCCTCCACTAAGCAGGTAAGCAGTGCTGGTGTTTCTTTAGATAACGCTTTGTAAAAGTTGTTTGCAAAACGCAAAAGAAATAGTTTTAGAATCTTTTTAGAAAAAATCGTGCTCTAGTGATGGTAATGGCCAGATATATAATTCTGTTTCATTTAGAATTTGGTAACTAGCTACACCTTAGTGATATGTACTTGTGTTAAAAAAGTAGGCCCAACTTTCGTGTGTTATAGAAATATGTGAAATTTAACTCATCCAGAGCGGCACCCAATTCTTTTTTTCTTAACATTTTTTACTGTACTGGTACCCATCAGCTTCCCAGAGATCTGGAATCCCACTATGCCTAGTATTATGGATGTAACACTAGCATAGTCCTCTGTCTGAGAGAGTTTGAAGTCTTAATTCAATAATACAGTCAGATCTCTGAGCTTGAGTGACAGTTTTCTTGATTAGTATTCCTGATACCTATTCCCTGTGTATTGTATCCAGTCACTGATTAAGTTTCATCCAAATCTATGTTTTCACAATGATTTATACAGAAAGTTCTGAACAGGTAATTTTTGTTGGTGCAGGGAAGCAGTACAAAGAGTTTGTCACCTTACTTCTCACTACATAATTTTATACGTGTTAGATTCAGATAAAATACTTCTATGAAATTTAATTGGTTTCTTCACAGGGTGGATCATTTATTGCAACCGATCGTGGATCAAGTAGTCAGGTCAGGATTTTCTCTATTTTTATCTAGTCTTGTCCAGATAGCTTCCTGGTAATTAAACTAATTAAATTCAGGAGTCAAAGTTTAAGTCCAGTAGTTTTGCACGAGGGATTGGTGATGTTATGCATTAAACTGTAAATGAAGTGACCCTGTTCAGGTTAAATTTAATCTGAAATGGCTCTTTGAAATCACTTCAACACTGTTTCAATTTCACACACAGTTTATTGGTGAGAGCACAACAGTGATTCTTTGTACTCTTACCTACCAAGATAATTCTCTCTTCATGAGACATCTGTCATTGAGACATACCACTGAGAGATGTGGAATCAGTCTAACTTCCAAAGCAAACGTTAAATGTATATAGCTATGCTGTCCCCTCATTTGTGCCCCCTACATATGTCTCCCCTATACTTCTTCTAGGTATAGTCAAGGTCACAGCTACTCTGTAGTGCCACAGTCTTTCTGCCCTGAAATTTTCACATCTGAAATAAGATGTTATTTTAAATTTCCACAAAGCAATAATTGTTTCCTTTTTTAAATTTACAGGGTGGTTGCATTTGTCCTGATGGAAGCAGTGGGAGTAGACAGGTAATTATTTTTCTGAGTTTATACTTTCATCTACATAATGGAGTATTTTGAATTAATCACCTAGTAAGTATGGACACTTGGGTAACACTAAACATTATTGATAATTTCCTTAGGATGGATAGAATTATATACAATGAAATGAAAGAATGAGTCCTACTTTAACTGTATAATTACCGTTTGACCACTAACTTCCTGTAACTGTGCTTGGTAATCCAGATGCTTGGTCAGTTGACCTGTTATGTGCTAATTATTCATTACTTTCAAAAAACAGAGTCAATATGCCCTGTAGTAACCACAGTATTTAATTGCATCCAACTTAGGTTCCTTGTCCTTCTCACTGGTTCAATAAAATATTGTGACTAAAATGTCAAAGTCTGGTAAATATTTCAAAAGATAATCTCCTAAATCTGTATTTAAACTATTCTTTCTCATAAAGAGAATCACTGTGATTTCATGATCAGTGGCAGTGGATAAACTTTTCTCTTAGGCAATGCCTCCATGCCAGGGAAAAGCCCAAGGAATGCAGTTACGTGGGTATTATATACTAGGTTTACCAGGCTTCTGGCATTACCTGACTTTGCCAAGTGAACTTGGATTTTAAAGTAACCTATCTTCTACCTAAAAAGGTGGATGCCTTTGTGCAAGCTTTCATTCAAGTAGAACCTTTTTCTTTGCATGCTTAAACTGGTGCAAAATGAGGATTAGCTTTTAACAGCAAGCCACAACAGCTTGGCCAGGGGGAGGAGAGTATATTCAGTTGCCATCAAACAATAATTTTCAGCATGAAGAAAATAAGACATCTAAATTGGACATGTTAGAAAACCAGTTCTCAGTGCAGATGTGTCTACTTTGATACACAAGAGACTCGTTTTTCAGTTTGTGATGATGTCAGCAGATAGAATTAATTTATGATAAGCTAGGTAGCAATAGTCTTGCTTTTTGATTTCACTCAACAGTAAAGTTCAGCAATCTTTGCAAAGGAATAGAGGGAATTTAAAAATTGACTTATTTTCATTTTCTGGCCAGGGTCAATCATCTACATATGGCAGTAGCAGTGCCTAAGATTGTAAACACATTGGCAGGTTTGTTCTTCTGAATAAGAAAAACAAGGTATAGGTAGATGTATACGTATAAATAAACCAGCATTCATAAATCTTACAAAAAAGAGACAGTCATCTACTTCCCTGAAGATTCTTCAGCCCAGGAGGAAAATTCCTGCAAAAAGCTTTCTTCTAAACTTAAAAGCTATGAGTTACATGAAGGTCTCTCCAAACCTGGAAAAGATTATAAATTAAGAGTCAAAGCTGTACATATTTAAACCATCTTGTTTCAAAGGAAACAATGGGTTTCCTTATGTGGATCCCCAAATTCCTTACACTGCATTTATTCCACTTTTTCTCTACACTTCATCTAGAGACAAGAGCTCAGTCTACAAATAGTCTCTGAGGAAGCAGTCTAACCATTGAATAATTGTCTATTTTGTGTATAAAGGAATGTGACAGTAATAATGGCTGCTATGTTCTGGTAAATAGTCTTCTCCTTTAAGTGGTGAACTGAAAAATCTGCTCTCGTAAACCCTATTTATACTTTGGAAGTTCAATATTCTGGCAGTTTTTAAAAACATGATCAGAGTCATGGTAATCTATAACAATGTAGAGTCTGCCAGGTATGACATAGGATTCCATGATTAGAAAGATTAAAATGAAAAGTTACTATTACTTCTAGGTCTTTTAATCTGAACAGAAGAGTACCTGCTAAAGGTTTCCTTAACTCTAACAAAAATAACCAGTGTTCTCTTTTAATGATTGCAATAATACCCTTTTTGAAAGAATAGAAATTCAGAAATGGACTTAAATGTTTGTTCGCAAGAAAATAGCTAGTCTGTGTTTTCATTTCAGGGAGGCCCAGGTTCTTCGCACAGCACATATTCTGGTAACCAGGTAAACATTCAGATAAAATGCCCTATTCAGAAAGCTCCATCTAAAGCCTTCACTGAAGGAGTAGCCAAATATAAACCAGTAATCCGTTCTGTCTTCTGCACCGGGAGGGTCTTCCTTCTATCCTGGAAGATCCTATGGACAGGTAGCTGTTCTTCCTCCCTTACCGGGATAACACAGACTCTCATCATCCTGGTTCCTTCGCTCCTGATGTTGCCATGACGTACTGCAATTAGAGACCTGACAGTTCTCTCTTAGAGCAGAAAACTTAAATTAACCCTGACGCAACTTAGTGGTAAGGGGTTTGACAGAGAGCAGTACAGAGTGGCATCTGCAGTTTCCTTGCAGCATTCAAATTTCAGCAGGCTAAGATAATTACTGCCAGAAGACTTCTTCCGCTTTAACAATGTTGGTCTTGATTTTTATTATGTAGGTACATAAAAGTTAGCTCAAAATTGGGAGGAAGGGTGTAAAGTGAGAACTGGATACAGTGTTATTAAAATACTCTTCTTGTCTGCAAGATAATAGCTCATCTGTGTTTTCCTTTCAGGAGGGCCCAGGTTCTTCCTACAGCTCTTACTCCGGTAACCAGGTAAATATTCTGGTCACTGTGCCTGCTCAGGAGCAGTCTAAAAGTTGTCCTTGAGAGAACATTTCAACTGCAAAACATTCAACTTCTATGTTTTCTGCACAGGGAGGCTCTTCCTTCTCTCCTGGTGGATCTTATGGACAAGTAAGGGTTATTCCGTGTTTGTAAAGATAAGACGGGCTTCTTTTATCTTCATTCCTATATTCCCCATATAGTGGCTCTTGTGAAATATAACACCCAAGAATTGCATCAATCATTTGTAACTTATAACATGAACTCTCTCAGAAGAAAAGACTAAATTGTTTACAACTTCCACTGAATGATCTTTCATCCAGCTGAGAAAATTAGTGATAAAAAGTTCCTTGTTCTTTAACAATATTGGCCTAAAATGAGAGTCAGGTACCTTACTATTTACACCATCCTGTCTGCAAGAAAATAGCTAGTCTGTGTTTTCATTTCAGGGAGGCCCAGGTTCTTCACACAGCACATATTCTGGTAACCAGGTAAACATTCAGATAAAATGCCCTATTCAGAAAGCTCCATCTAAAGCCTTCACTGAAGGAGCAGCCAAATATAAACCAGTAATCCGTTCTGTCTTCTGCACTGGGAGG
>JAVJGI010000032.1:14324421-14337441 GCA_035590275.1 Ibycter americanus | reverse complement strand
TGGTCATGTAAATACTCTTTTTTTTTTTTTTTTTTTTTTTTTCCCCTCCTTCCCCCCTGCCTTTGTATAAAGGATGCTGAGGGCCAATATCCTGGCTTCTATATATAGCTGTGTTCTGTATTTTGGCTCTCACTATATTTTACTGAAGGTGGTTTTCTTCTGTGCAGAGTGAATTTGCATATACTTTTAACTAAATAGCCTGAAAGTTTATAGGGAAGTAAAAAGTGGGGTGCCTCCAACCGTTAAACCTTATTCTCCTTAACAATGCTAGCTTTGAGTTATCTGCCAGTTGAAGGTCTCTTTGAAAGTAGAATTTTAGTTCCAAATACATTAAATTAGTGTTTTACAGGGGCATAACTTGAGTTGCTCAATAGCCATTCTGATAACTAAGTAACTATTCGTATTTCTTAAATCTCCCCAGAAGGAGATCCCTACAGTAAGCTTAAAAAAAAAAAAAAAAAAAAAAGTCTGTTGGCAATATGAAAATGATTTATGTTTTCCAAACAGGGTGGATCTTCCACATATAGTGGTACTGGATCTTATGGTCAGGTAAATACCATTTGTCTCATACATCAAAAGCTTAAGCTTGCTGTGTTGGTTCTTATGTGTGCAGGGTTCTATATTTCAATTATTTTTAAGTGATGACTATGGAAATGCCATTTTACCTTTTGTTTCTCTTTACCTTTATTTACCCCTTTACAACTCCAAATGTTTCCATAATGGAGGGAAGGTGATGCACTGTATACACTATCCTGCTATGACTATTCAATGCTTTAACTAATTTATTGTTTATACATTAGCTCATTCAAAAGGAAAATACTTTGTGCGTTTACTTTACACACCTTACTTATGCAGAAACTGCTGGAAGTCTAGGGGGAATGCACTCACTATATCTGAAGTCCCTATTTATTGATGTGAATCTCATTGTGGGAATCATTCTGTAAGGACCATCTTATGTTTTGTTTAGCAATACATTTTAACCAGCCAAAATCATACATAATTATTTATTAAAATTTAATTCATTATTTGTCATTTATTAAAAATGACAAGATATATAATCCAGATTGCTTTCTCATAGAAAATTGTGTCCCATTGTTACTTCTAGTGCAGGATCCAGAAAGAAAGCATAGATAATGGATTTTTTTTTAATGTAAAGAATGGCTAATTTTGCAAATCAACTTTAGCTAAAATTTTTCCTTATAAAAATGCATATTTACAAGGAGGATTATTTTTTTTTAACCTCTTCTGCTGAAGCAACAGGTAAAGTTATGTATTTTTTCTTTTCTTGCACGTTCCCTGGTTTAGGTAAATTTGGAGATTCTAGGTGGCTGGTTATTTTTATTCTTCTATTTTACATGATCTTACTTGTGGAGAATATGAGTCCCTTTTATATAAAAAGAAACATTTTTTCATTACTTTACAGGATTCACCTTCTATGGGAAGCAGTGAAACTAATGACAGTGTAAGCATTTCTTCTCAAGTATACCAATATCAGAATTTACTACCTTTTAAATTATCTATGTGCTTATATAGACCTTTACTTTATCTCACCATCTTATCTTCAAGAGCTCCTTCACAGTACATTCTAACCAACTGTGTTTAGTAATTTTCTGTAATAACTTACTTGAAATTTTTTTTCTATAGAAAAGGAAAATGCAGACTTAAATTATGCCACGTTATTGTGCTATGTTATGATAAGGACTTGGTAAATTAACGTTGCAGTTAAAACCGTTCTGACTTGTAACAATCATACAATTTTGAGCTGGTTATTAGAAGTAACATTTACAAAGGAAACTCTTTTCCTTTATTTTACAATTTCCATTGAAACTCGATGTTAGTGTATGCTCATAGTATACAAAACAACCAGATACTTCTTACTTCCTGCATTTGGTTACCTTTTCACTGAGTTAATTTAATACAGTAACACTAATGTAACTACAAGAACAGTACTATCAGTATGGCAGATCAGCCATTCTTGTTCTTAATGGCTATTTTTTGTGATTTATTTCCTTAAGACTATATTCCATGTATGTTTACTATTCTGAACTTTCATAACAATTTCCATAAATTAAGACTTTCAGACTTAATTGCTCTTAATATACAGATTTATTTTTATATTCAACTTTTCCTTGGGTTCATTTGAGAAAACACATCATATTTGACCCTTAATTATTTCATTTTATTCTTTTTCTACAATAGAACTCCCCTTATCAATACTGCACAGACTAGTTGCCTCATCTTCCATCTGCAATTCACACTACACTTTATTTGTGTTTTTTCCAATGCCAGACATATAAGATTCAAGTCCCTTCATCTGTATATTGCATAGGAATGGTCAGTTTTCACGTAGTGTGGTGAGAACTGCTTGCCCTTCTGTTTAGGAACATGCTTTTTCTCCTGACTAAAGTATATTTTCTATTAATTCTGGTGAAGCTGTTTATAAAAATTTCCAAGTTTAATGTCTCATTTTCTCAGAGTCTTGAGTAACTGATTGTACTTTAACTGGGTTTCTAGTAAGTCTGTTTTTCAGTGTCCTGGTTAGCAGGAAATCATTCACAAATTTTTATAATTCAGCTGTGCACTCCAGCCACAAGTATAGTGTGTCATTAGTTTCCATGCAGTTTCTGTATCAAAATCTTCTTATGGATATTCAGCAAAGCTAAAATACGATACTACAGAGGCCCTCTGAAAGAAACTAAGGTATAACAATATTGGCACGTACCCCTGAGATCTTACAATATACCAAGACAGATTTTAAAGTGCTGATGTTTTCCCCTGTAGCATTCTAAGAGGAAATAACATACTGAGATGTGGTCACATTCCTTTATTATGCTGTATCTATCAGGATTCAGCTTTCCAAATAAAGAAATGCCATTCTGCAGAAATGAGCAGAGAAAGAACTTGAATAAATGCTGCTTATCCTACAGCCTACATCTTTAACCTTCCCAACAGCAGTAGTTTTCTTTGCCTTTTACCCTTGCTTAGAAAAAAATAGAAATAATTGCCATGCAATAACTAGATTCTAATAATTTTTAGGATTCCACCTCGCCATCTGGCAGCCAGCAGAGTGAACGGGTAAGCACTCCTTCCTTACATGTTGCCAGTGTCTGCTAGCCACTGAAATTACATTTTGTGGGCAAGCTGGTGTGGCAGCTTCCAGTGTGGGTTAGAAAGTCCTCAAGCACAGAGGGAATGAAGATATAGCTAAGGTGTTAAAGTACTGCTCGAGATCCCAGCTGATGCTGAAGTGTGCTCTTGAATCTCAAACTCGCATTACAAATATGGTACCAAAATTTACTTGTTCAGGTTCCTGTAGTTTTTTGCTCATTGCCTGACTGCAAAAGGCTTTGATACCATGATTTGTCCAGCATTTATTCTAAGTTAAACCCTTTGCTTTGTTGTGCTATAGGACTTATTTATGAGGGCTTCCATTTTCCTGTCATTTTTACATGGCACCCATTTTATTTACTCTAATGAGAATTATGACACACACTGACTGAGAAATTATTTTGTCGGAGATATAAGAACTCTTTAATTGCTGTATCTAAAAGAATATCTTTGACCAAGAGTGATTATCAACAGGCATAAATGGGCATATGCTGTTTTGTACAGAAAAACCTATTTTTGTTGTTCTTGAAAATCCGTGAGAGAAAATTAAGGAAGGTAGAGAAGCAAGAAGGAATTTTCAGCTTCCATCCTGATTGTTCCATACTACAAAAGAAAGTTTTTGGTTTTTTCATGTAATTTCAATACATTTTTCCAGGATTTTTATTCCCCAGGAGGCAGCCAATCAGGTGGACATGTAAGCATCTATTTTATTCATTATTTGCAGTTCCCTTCCAAAATGGCTGTTCTATTTAAAAATTATCCTGACAAGTAAATTATACCCAACTGTTTATCTCCTAGTATTTCTCATGAGATCTGGCATCATGTCTTTTGAACACAAACAGCAAACTTTTTTTAAAAAAATATATTTTTTTAATTTAAAAAACTTATGTATGACTATTCAAAAACACGGTCTTGCTTTCCAGAAGCCATTTTAAACAGAAATAAATTGGGTATACTTTTTGCAGGGATCATCTTCTCAAGGTGGTGGCTACTCCAGTGGACAGGTAAATACTGACTCTTTGTATTTTTGACCTGAAGTATCTGTTACACAAAAGCTTGAGTCCTCATATTGTATTACAGCAATTTTTTTATCTGGTAGCAAGATTCATTTGGTACTCAAACACCTTTTCCTTATATATCTCTATGTAAAAGTCCAAGGGTAAGCAGAGTGGTCAAATTACAATTAATGTATTAACTGATGTTCTAACACCAGAAAACAAATTAAAGTAATAATTTTTTTGTATTAATTTAAAAACATATTTATATTTTAATATGTATATTCATGTATTTTATGTTTATATATTATGTATGAGTTGTATATAGTCTATATAACATGTAATATAACTAACATGTAATTTTTATATACATGGTTATGTTTATAAATATTTATATTTTTAAATAGAAATTAAGCTATTTTTATTTTTTTCAGGCCTCATCCGGAAGCAGCCAGTATGGTGGGCAGGTGGGAAATTTTTCTTCAGTGTTGGGTTTTTGGATGTGGGGTGGTTTTTTTCAGTGTACATATTTCAAGAAATATTACCAGATTGGTAATACCTAAGTTTCCAAACTACTGTGAGGTTTTTTTAATCCTTATTAATCTTTCTACAGAAAAAATTGAGTTCTTAACCAGATAGATTGTCTTTTACTCTCTAAACTGTGTTTGAAAAGATCTACTGTAATCAAATGTGCATATCAAACTTAAAGAAAACCTTTTAAATGACAATGTAACATTTACAGGGTTCAACTACCTCAGGAGGCAGCCAGTATGGTGGACAGGTATGCTTTTCTTTCTCCACATCATTCAGCTGTGCTTGTGTCAGATGCTCACAACTTACTTTGTGTATCATTCCTTCACAAGAACTGTTTTCCTTCACCGCTGTTCTTTTTGCTCAAAGCCTCAGCAACATGTTATTTTCTTTTTCCACACTGTTCAGACATCCCACAGGCCAGAGCAGCCAGTAGCACCTGTCTGAATGGCAGTTGTATTTGAGCTTCTGTACCTGCTTTGGTGCTAAACACTTTTCTTTGTACACATTTCATGGAGACTGAATGTGAAAAGTGAGATGTTGAATGCTGAACCCCTGGCCATCTCTCAGTTAGTTTTATCAGAGTAGAAATCACCTGTTCTCTGTAACATCTGAGGCATGAAAGTGTACTGCATGTATTCCAGGTGCTCTGGCCTCTTTAGGGGAAATAAAAAAATAAAAAAAAATGCTTTCTGCAGTACTACTCCGGCTTTTTTACTTGTCATTTTGCTGAGTATGGCTTTTAAGGTAATAATTGTAGATAACAAATTTGAAAATAACAAAATCAGAAGGTTTTTTCCCTATCGGAACAATAAGTGCAGGAATAATTGCACAGGATGAAAAGAGAAAAAAGTACACTAATTTCTAGAAGTTGGACACTTGGGCAGTTATGAATGTAGCTATGACTTGCATACCTGGGATGATAGAAGAAGTAATTTGAATTGTAACTGGAGTCCCTTTCAGTCCTGTGCTCTTGAGGTCTTAAATATTTTCTGCATTCTTTGCAGGGTGGATGTGATTGTTCTGGGGGAAGTTCTGTAAGTGTTACTTGTTCATTACAAGTTTTCTTTTACTGAATTATTTAACTGGAAAATCATCTGTGGTCCTATTTATTTCTAACTCACTTATTTGAATGTACTGTTAATTTTGTATTCATTGTTCCTTTGGTGACATACATATTACTGACATGGTATGAGTTACTTCTCATTATGTCTAGATGAAGAATTCGGAATTATGGAATCAGGTTGGAAAAGACCTGTAAGATCATCAAGTCAAACCATAAACCTGATAAATACTGCAAAGTCCACCACTAAACCATGTACCTAAGTGCCACATCTACACAACTTTTAAATACCTCCAGGGATCGTGACTCAACCCCTTCCCTGGGCAGCCTGTTCCAATGCTTGACCACCCTTTCAGTGAAGAAATTTTTCCTAATATCCAATCTAAACCTCCCCTGTTGCAACTGGAGGCTGTTTCCTCTTCTCCTATCGCTTCTTGCTTAGGAGAAGAGACTGACCCCCACCTGCCTACAACCTCCTTTCAGGTAGTTGCAGAGAGCAATAAGATCCCCCCGAACCTTTTTTTCTCCAGGCTAAAAAACCCCAGTTCCCTCAGCCGCTCCTCGTCAGACTTGTGCTCCAGACCCTTCACCAGCTTCGTTGCCCTTCTCTGGACACGCTCCAGCACCTCAATGCCTGTCTTGCAGTGAGGGGCCCAAAACTGAACACAGTATTCGAGGTGCAGCCTCACCAGTGCAGAGTACAGGGGGACAATCACTGCCCTTGTCCTGCTGGCCACACTGTTTCTGATACAAGCCAGGAACCTCCAAAGTTGGCAGCAAGGTGTATTCTCTGAGAAGTGACTTTCATTTACCTTACAGTATTTACAGACGTGTATCTCTCTTCTCAAGAAAAAAAAAAAAAAAAAGGAAAAAAAAAGATTTAATTAAATAGCAGAATTAATTGACAAAATATCTATCATGAAGGGAAGCTAAAATAATACTGTCTACAAAATTGCCAATCGTTAGAAGTTGTCTCAGAAATCAGCGTTTACCAAATTTAAAAACAAAAACAAAAAACAAAATGAAAACTGAGCCATTTCTCATTTGTGCTTTTAAGTCCACGTGAAATTACTTAAAGACTGTGAGATAGTGTAACGCATGCTTTCCAAAGCAAATCATACGCGGTCAGTCAACATGTAGTATGCAAAAGACATTCCTGCACCTTGGTTGGTGTTCTGATTTTGGAGGCAGTGAGTCATGAGTAGATATAAAATGATACATCGTGATTTGCAGTCTTCCAGGATCAAAAAGACTAGTCACTATCTTAGCAAATTAAGCAAGTGAAGTGTAAGTGTAATTTAATTTCAGACTGTGATATTCTTCCTTTAAAATGCCATAGAACAGGCATTTGAAGGTTTTGTTTCATTTTTAGTTTATGATCAAAGGCAAAGGCTAATTTTTTTATTTCCCCCCCCTCCCCCTTACAGGGTGGATCCCCTACCTTAGTCAGAAGTGATTCCTCTGCAAATGTAAGCAATGTTCATCAGCTCTTAAGTGTGCCCTGTGTTTGTTTTGTCAGTATAATGGCTAGACAGGTTAAAAAAAGTCAGTACCTAACAGAAGTCATACACTTGTGAAAATAACCTACCTTAGTTACAATTAAAAATACACACAGGATATTGATATAGCACTCACAGTTTGAAATAGTATTCATTCAAAGAGAAGTCTTTGAATGAAAAATGCTGTTTGGCACAAACGCAGGTACATAACAATATACATATTTACCTCAGGAGTCAGCTCCATTGGCTTCCTTGGAAATATGTCAAAATATCCCCTAAGGACATGTATTTATGTGTTTGTATTCCCCTTAGATTATTTACTGCAAGAAAGGTTAGTATTCATAGATCACTAATTTAATGATGCTAGCCCTCTCATGGATAAGAACTCTTTTGTAGGAGAGACCTGTTTACAGCTATCATCTGTTAGAAAGCCATGCAGCGTATGTCACTGGAGCTCTGTATGTGCTGCACTACAGGGAGAAAAGACATTTGGGTCTTTTTTTATTTAGCACAGAACTCTGTGGCATTGTTACCAGGCTGCTAACTGATACTAAGCTGGCTTGGACACGGCTACATAAATGTACCATACAAAAATTAATATTAGAGGGTAAATAGGACTGGTCTTGCTCTCCCTTTTGGGAAGGAGGAACACCTATGCATTCCACATCCTTCATATTATTGATGTTGAGATTTATTTCCTTTGAAACTTCCAATTGGGACTGAATTTTTTTGCTTTTTAGTGACAGCCCTCTTTAGACAGCAGTTTGAAAATCAGGAACTGTGTATAAAGATTGAGGGAACATAACGGTTGTGTCTACATCAACAAGTACTGTGAACTGCTAGGACTGTTTCACTCCACAGAGTGAAATAAACAGTGCTGATGAACTGATGGCCACACTACACACATTTCAGGAAGGATTTGCTCTGGTCTGGTCCCACGGACCAAAAGTTTGTTTGCTGCCTGAATGCATTAAGTGTGCCCCAAGAGCATTCTACAGTTTAGTTTGACCTGAAAGGCATCCAATTAATTCACCTGAGACCACTCCAGGATGCAAAACAAACTACAATGAGCAGGGACTGTCAGGTCTCAAAGGCACGCTCCTGATCTGTACTTTAATGCGTAGATGCACACAGTACCTCAGCATGGGAGAATGGCTTTTGCATACTGAATGTAGATCCTAGTTCTCCCCCAACTATATGTTGCAGACTACTTCAGAACATTGTCTTTAATGCCTTCTTTCAGGGCAATTGAAAAGTCATTTTACACAGTGAAGATTCCTTATGAAGAACCCATTTCTGATAGATGCTTAACATTATATACTAAACACAAAACTGTTTCATTTCTTTATGAGCTTAGCAGATCTTGTGGAAGCTCAGAGTACTCAAAAGGTCTGTAGTACTCTGCAAGAATTAATATTAAAAGCTTTTTGTGGGGATGTAATTCTTCGTTGTGCTGATTTTTAAACCAAAAGAAACAAGCTGCCTATCTTTCAGTCAGATCCTTTGAGGTGAAATAAGTCGTATTTCCATTCTGAAAGGGCTCTGGAGGCAGCCATTCTGGTGGACAGGTACACACTAAATTTTAGATGTATTAACTACATATGGAAGGCTAGATGTTACATTTTGAATGGATTTTAAACCCAAGCAAAAAAATATGAAATAGAAATTTATATACTGCTGTCCTTCAAGAAGTTTTGCTTTGAAATAGTTCTGTTAGAGAAATATAACATTTTTGGGTTTTGGTTTTTTTTCCCCAGGGCTCATCATCTTCTGGAGGCAGCCAGTACAACAGCCAAGTAAGCACTCATTCCAAAAGGACAGCCAGCTTGCCACTTCTGAAAATGATGGTTATTCACAAACTCAGTTAAATTCAGTTTTTATATGGGATCTATGTTTAAAGAGTAAAAACTCAGTAAATGAAATTAATAATTGTTTGGTATGTCCTAAAAATTATATGCAATGGCTTTTTTAGCAAATAGTGCCCTTGTTTTTGTGAAACTTGCATAATGAAACTCACACAAAAAATAGGTGTGGGGAAAGAGTGGATCAAAATGCAGCATTTTTGATTCCCAGTGGACCTAATTCCATTAAGAAGGAAAACAAATACAATCTCCCATCTTTAAAGAAACCTCTTGTTGTATGAGGTTTCAGTAAACTTGCTTAGTTTGGTTTTGAGAGTCCTGTTAGGTAGCCAATCTTTTACTGCTAGCTTTGGCTCAGAATTTAGTTTTCCAGATAAAGAATTGTCATTCTCCAGAAATGAGCAGAGGAAGTACTTGAAAGCATGCTGCTTTAACCTTCCCAAAAAGTCACACAAAGAAAGAAGTAGGATTTTTCTGCCTTCCACCCTTGCTTAGGAACTCCGTTATTACCCCAAGTTACTTTGTAAGGCTTGGACTCTAGTTATTAAAGCATACTGAAAGTCCTGCTCTCCTGCCTTCACTCTTTCCTTGGTCTTGCGCTCCTGTTGTCCTGGGAGAGTCATGTTTTGCTTTAAGGAAGTCCTACAGCAGGTAATTCACTTATTTGGTATTCTTTACAGAATTCATATTCCTCTGGAGCTAGCCAGTATGGTGGACAAGTAAGCTCTCATTTTTAGTATTTTATATGATATATTTATTTTACCATTATATGACTCATCACTAAAGGCTTATTCAGATATATATCTCAATTTAATATTTCAATAAACTACAGTGATCTATTCTCTGTAGTAATATTGTGAATTCAAGGGGAAAAAAAAAAGAGTTTATTCTGGGAAGATTACAAACAAACAGTCAAATAACAAAATACAGATATCTTTGCCACTTGTCTCCATGAATTTGAAAATCAGTTATTTCTGAGTATCTATATTTTTCCAGGGGCCATCATCTTATGGAGGCAGCCGTTATGGTGGACAAGTAAGCATTAATAGTTCCCACTTTTGTAGTTTTGACCTATGCAAACTTGTAGTTTATTCATTGTCTACCTTAGCTTCATTTATCTTAGTCTAAACCCCTCTCATTAAATATTTCTCTGTAGCGTTTTGGTGCTACTGTGATTAAACAAAACGAGTTCAGGTGAAGACCATTATTTAAGACTAAGAAAAAATAGAATATGCAATACATGTTTGTCTCAATTGGCTCCTGAAATTTGCAGGACTAGAGGTCATGTCTTTCTTAAATAAAATGGTAATTCACGAATCTTACCAAAATTTTTTAAAGCCTTATGAAATGATCCTGTGATTCTATAAAATGGGTGTAAAGAAGTTTCAGTTTCCTTTTTTGTTGATATTCAGGGTTCACCTTCCTCGGGAGCCAGCCAGCATGGTGGACAGGTGAGAATTCTTCCCTTGTAGTGTTTACTACTTTATCCAAGAGACTTGGTAGTTCTCTGTGTAAAAGAAATTTTAAGGACATCATTTTTTTTTTCATGTTTTAAACCTGTTGCTAGATATATAGTAGTTATAAATGTATGTGATACAAAGCCACAGGAGAGTTTTTTAGGAAATGTAATTTCTGATGCATCATGGTAAATGCAGATGAGTGTCACTCCTTTTTGCACAGTCTGGTTCAGTCCACTCGTGGTTTTGCACTGAATGAAATTAGGTATGTCTCCTTCATATAGAGCATGATTTAAAGGACTGCTATGACATGGATATAGAGATAACTTAATTCTTTTTGTTCAGGGTTCACCTTCTTCAGGAGGCAGCCAGTATGGAGGACAGGTGAGCATCTCTTCCTGTGTAGTCTTTACCCTAACACCCAGCTTCTACATCAAAACTTGGTACTTTTCTATTGACTAAATGGTAATAGATGATCAGCTATCTAAGGACAGATGATCTGAAATAATGCAAAAACTATGAAGGGCCAGTACTCTGTTGTATCACAGTAAATGCAGTTCTGGCCTTGTTCTACCCTCTGACCTGCCCTCCTCATTCTGGACCCATTTGTCTTCTGCTGCTGTCATGGTTTCTTAGCTCTAACAGTAAGGAGTGGCTAGAACCAGACATGGATGTAGAGATAACTTAATTCTTTTTGTTCAGGGTTCACCTTCTTCAGGAGGCAGCCAGTATGGAGGACAGGTGAGCACCTCTTCCTGTGCAGTCCTTACCCTTACACCCAGCTTCTACATCAAAATTTTGTACTTTTCTATTGACTAAAAAAATAAAATTTTTAGTAAGCTGTGTTAATATGGTAATAATGATCAGCTATCTAAGGATAGATGATCTGAAATAATGCAAAAACTATGAAGGGCCAGTACTTCTGTTGTATCACAGTAAATGCACTTTTGGCCGCTTTCTACCCTCTGACCTGCCCTCCTCATTCTGGACCCATTTGTCTTCTGCTGCTGTCGTGGTTTCTTAGCTCTAACAGTAAGGTGTGGCTAGAGGCAGACTGCGTTCCTCCTGTATCTCAACCTATGGAATATCTCACTTCCTTCAGCAAAATGCAGTATCAGAGAAGCAGTACGTCTCAGGAAGGGAACAGGGGAGAAGGTCAGTAGTTGTTAAGAGGTGTTCCATCCCCTTGTGAAATGAAAGATGATGGATAGAGTTCCTAGTGCTGCCTAGTGGTATAGCCTTTAATATAGAGTAAAATCCCCAACAAACTCGTCCTTGGCCTTTGAAAACATTTATTGTCAGATTTACTGGAGAGGGAATTAGAAGTAGAAGAGATTTTCAGTCCAAATACAGCCTCCTAAAACTAGGTATGTAATCATAATAGCTCATGATCAGTACTATGGAGGATTTTGTATGTTACAGACCATTAGTAATTTGCATAGAACACGTAAAGAAATAAATTGAGTGTTTATCTTTCTGTAATCTTTCGTTGTATGACACAGAAAATAGTCTTTTAAAAACCTTTAAAGAAGCTTTTTGATAGAGAAATAATTGGCACTTTTGCTTCAGGGTCCATCTTTCTCAGGTAGCAGCCATTATGCAGGACAGGTGAGAAATTTTTTTCTATTTATAGGTTGTTTTTTCCATTGTTCACCTTTTCTCTTTTTCTTTTTTTGTGAAAACCAGAATATTTTATGAAGGAGTGGCTTACAGCAAAACAGTGTTTAGGCAGAATAGATGAATATATGACCTTCTGCTGTGTCAGCCCACACAGGAATGTAAAACATAGGAGGCTCCCCGAGCACACAATCCAGTGCAGCAGCAGAACTCACACCTGCCTGAAGCTGACTTTGATTTAAACTTTACTGTTCTGTCTAAACAGTAGCCATTGTAAAGGCCAATACATTTTAGTATGGTTATGAAGGAAGTGTTTGCATTCCTGTGACACTTAAATCCATGGAAGACAAATAAAAGTGTGTTTTTCTGTGACTGGTCATAAGTTAAAGAATATGCAACAAATACAAATGCTTTCTCCTTTCTTTAGGGTGTAGGTTCTTCAGGAAGCAGTCAGTATAGTGGACAGGTAAAACTTCTACTTTCATAGTACTTGCACTTTCGTACACAGTTCGTCAGGAAAACTGACTCATATTTTTTTCAAAAAAAAGAACATTCTAAGAAAGAATAGCTTTAAACCAAACTGAGTGAGGATTGCTAAGTATAGGTCTGTCTGCTGTGTCAGATCATGGTATGAGCAAATGATACAGGGGGCTGTGTAACTGCATGGAAATGCTTCCTTAAACAGGTTGTGGTTCTAAGAAGCCCCTTTTTGTTATGTTTAAACAGAAGACTAGGGACCACAGAGAACAAATGAGAAAATGACTCAGTAACACAGAAATAACACGTTACTAATTTTTTCCAGGGATTTTCTTCAGGAGGCAGCCAGTATGGTGGACAGGTATGCTTTTCTTTCTCCACATCATTCAGCTGTGCTTGTGTCAGATGCTC
>JAVJGI010000032.1:14286354-14315407 GCA_035590275.1 Ibycter americanus | reverse complement strand
GGCAGCGAGGGGCGAGCTGGGCCGCCGGCCGGGTGCTGCAGGTGGGAGGCCCGGGCTGGGAGCGGGAGGAGCGGGGCCCGGCCGAGGCTGCCCCGGCGGGAGCGGGGCAGGGTTATGGGTGAGGGAAGAGGCCTGTGGCGTGGGAGAGGGAGACGTCTGGGGTCGGTGGTGGGGTGGGAGCAGGCTGGGGAAGGGAGGAGCGGGACTGAGGAGAGACTGAGGGGAATGTCCGTGAACGGAGCGGCCTGGGGAAGACGGAGGGGTGCGGGTACGCGGGGAGGCAGCTCTGAAGTTGGGAAGGGGTTCGGGGCTGGCGAGCAGCTGTGTCATTGCCGCGAAGGCGGTGACTCGCTTGCTGGGCTGCTCCTCCGTGCCCCTGCGGCTGGCGCGGCGCTGCGAGGTGCTCGCCGCCCCCGGCGTGGTGCTGCGCCTGAAGCTGACAGAAATGCACGCTTTATAAGTGTTTTCATGGCGTCACAGTTCCATACAGGGTTTTTGAAATGAGAAATACTGTAGCAGTGCAAAGCTTATGGATAGAGTCAGAAAACCAGAAGATGCAGAGGTGATGAATGTAGTAAGGTAGTACGTGTTGCGGAATAGACTGGAAAGTAAAAGGTAAACACCAAAAGGTACTCCAGGTTGTTTCATTTTATCGAATCCTATAAACTATATTTTAAGTCAAGAGTGAGGAACACTGGGATACCAGAGGAAAGATTTTTAAGGAGTGGATTGGGTGGAGAAGACTGATACAGCTTTCTGCAATGGAGGGGATGTGTTATTTGGAACATAAAGTCCATGTGCAACAGACCTGTCTAAAACTGAGTGAGCGCCATAGGGGGAAGCTTGTCTGTCATTGTGGCCTCTACGCAGGAGGGAGGGTTGGGATTCAAGGTAACCCTTGCTTTTCAAAGAATGTTTGGCAGACTGACAGAATGGGTTTTAGAATGAACGTGAGGTGATGGACTGCTTCTCCCAAAATCCATGGGGTTGCCTGTCTCCATAGGCACTGCACTTGACTCATCTGAATGCTTTGTGGACTGAGTTGAGCCTGACCTGTTCAACTCTTCTGTTAAGACAGCACCTGCCCCACAAAAATTGTCGCTGTGTAGATAATTTGCTAGAGTAGACTCTAGGTCTGTGATGTGTGATTTTCTTTTATAAAAGAATAAGCAACATCAAATTTCTTTAGAGGCTGCAGTGTGAGTTTGAGAGAGGTGATGGCTGTGGATAAACTTATTTACAATAACTTCTTCCTTTAGAAACTGTAGCTCATGATTTCCTTGTACATTGTTAGGTGCTGAGGGAGCTTATGATTGAAAATTACAGTTCTGGGAGATAAGGAGCCAATGGTTTGGGATGCATGATGTTCTGGTTTGTAGAAGTAAAATGCGTAGCAAAAATACTGGTTTTGGGAAAGGCTGTGGTGGTAGTAAGTACAAATTTCCTTTATCTAGAGCAATGTATTGTTAGAAGTGACTCTATGTCTTTAACAATCCTACAGGCTGCCTACACAGCCTGATTCCTTATGCTAGTTATGCTGCTGTTTGTAGTAACAAGAAAAAGACAGGGATCATCTGAACCAGGTACCTAGGGAAATCAAATCACATGTGTCTGCTTAAAACATTTCCAGATTTGGTAGTGTTACGTGAGAGCAACACATACTTGATCTTTGGGACAGGCTTGCTAGATATGGAGTTATTCCTCCCTTATTGTTCTTGAGTTGTTTGCCACCTGGGCTTATTCTTCACTAGTTACTTCAGTTTATACTCATATGCATGCTGCTTGCACAGGCTCAGTGCTTTCATTGGAACTCAGGAGGCTGCACAGCTGGATCACATCAATAGAGGGTGTCTCTGGAGGGGAGGAGAGACTCTTAAGATCTATACCTCTTAGAATCTAGCATAATAATGTAAGATGGTTAGGAGTTCAGGATTTTCCCATTGAATTTTTGAACATTCTTGTCTTATATTCATACCCCTTCAGTACACTGTTCAGCTGTTTTATTGGTAGTTACTAGCTTCTGCAACAAGTGTTTATAGCTTTATTTTCACTGTAGTACCTAGTTTGTGTTACTCTACTCAAACTAGGTCACCTTGACTGGGGTGGTTGCGTTGCCTCGGGCACCCAGAATTGATTAGTAATTCATAAATAGTGTTAAGTGTAAGCTGTAGCTGAACCCCAGCGGTGTTCAACGTTCAGTCTTTCAGCACCTCAAATCAAGCTCCTTTGTTGGCTTGATAATCTGCAGGAGTTGCATTTGGGCAGTGCTTCAGTTCATGGCGTGGCACTCCGGTGTGCTTGAGGAGGTATGGCCATTTGAACTAAAACTGAGAACCAAATGCCTTCTTGCTCACAGAATCTGAATGTGACTACTAGGATCTTTCTATACAGTGATCTATACAATGAATGCAGTGTATGTACTATTTGAAAGAGAGAGAGGCAGTTAAGGCAGGTTGTGTCAGATTTCTATGTTGGCAGGCAGAGTTTGGCTTAGGGACTGTTATGTCAATATAAAACTATTGCACTACTGTGCACATAGCTGAAGGCTTCATCTTACAAGAAATCCTGGTGTTAGATTTAGCTCAATGAGGGCCTGAATTTCCTGAACACTGAATATTCATACTCAGTATGTGATTTCTTTAATATTAATCAAACCAAATTCTCATCGGTCAAAGAAATCTTATCTTTAGGTTCTTAGGTTTGGTGTAAAGGGCGTGGGATGGGCTTAAAGGCAATTTAGCCACAAATTTCACATTTAAGACTCACAGTGACCAGCTTCTCCTGTCTGATACATAGATTAGAATGGTGATTTTTTTTTTTCCCCGCAAAAGAAAACTAACAAACCAGCAACCTTTGAGAGGTCATAAAAGAAAGTCAGCAGTGTTAAGTTCCCTTTCTGCTAGGTTTTCTGTCAACCTGTAAGAAAATCTTACCCGAGTCCCAAGCAGTTTATAGCATTGTCTGAAATTAGACATTAGTTAATATGTAATTGCATTGTCTGTGTTAGACTTGGTGGAATTTCCTGGTTGGGTGATAGACCAATGAATGACTGATACAGCCTCCACTATCTGTGGCAAAAGCCTAGGTGTTTGGAGCAAAGTTGAGAAGAAATCATTGGTTGGTCTTTAGCAGTTACAATTTAATGTGTAACTGCTCTGTGCATAAGTGCACTTGGCAGTGCTAAAAAACATCTGCATGATTTTAAAAAGGCCAAATGTTGTGGTTTAACCCCAGCCAGCAACTAAGCCCCACACAGCTGCTGTTTACTCCTCCCCGGTGGGATGAAGGAGCGAATCGGAAGGGTAAAAGGGAGAAAACTCATGGGTTGAGATAAAGACAGTTTCATAGGTAAAGCAAAAGCCATGCACACAAGCAAAGCAAACCAAGGGATTAATTCACTATTTCCCATTGGCAGCCATCTCCAGGAAAGCAGGGCTCCATCATGCATAACGGTTAATTGGGAAGACAAAATGCCATAATTCCAAATGTCCCCCCTTTCCTCCTTCCCCCAGCTGCATATGTTGAGCATGATGTCAAATGGTCTGGAATATCCCTTTGGTCAGGTGGGGTCAGCCGTCCCAGCTGTGTCCCCTCCCAAATTCTTGTGCACCCCCAGCCTACTTGCTGGTGGGGTGGGGTGAGAAGCAGAAAAGGCCTTGACTGTGTAAGCACTGCTCAGCAGTAACTAAAACATCCCTGTATTATTAACACTGTTTTCAGCACAAATCCGAAAGATAGCCCCATACTAGCTACTGTGAAGAAAATTAGCTCTATCCCAGCCGAAGCCAGCACACCAAGATAGGGTTGTGGTAGGGAGCTAGATGCTGTTGCAGCAGCAAGGTCCACCAGTTTTCTACTGTGTTGTGCGTGGTATCCTGTTATGAAAATATTATTTGAATGCAGTGATATTTTTATATTTCACCAGTTAAGAATTTTTTAAATGTAAATGGAGAAATTGGAAATATTGCCCAAAGGAAAGCTTAATGTGAAAAAAATCTTGGTTAGTTTCTGCCAGAAGAGTAAGGAAAAAACTTTGCTAGAGGATTTGCTTTTAATATGCTTCTGAAGAAGAATACAAGCTCTAGGAAAAACATAGCTTATTTTTTCCATACTGTACTTAATACTTCTTGTATCCAGCAAGAAGAGTGAGTAACAAACTGAAAAGCAAAAGGAAGAGCATGATAAGTTTTAAAATTAAGTGATTTGCAGTGGTTTATTTGGAAAGTGCCATGTATTTGGGGAGAAACAGCTGACAAGTATAGATAGCTTATGAGAGGGAACAAAGAAGAAACCTGTATCAAATATAAGGAAGATGGAAGACATTAGTAGTGACATTTTAAAGTGAGAAATACAAGATTTAAAATTATTAGAAATGTTTATAACATGGTTGATTAAAAAAAATTTACACAAACATGAAGGATTACGTACTGGGGTGGAGAAAGAAATGCATTGCTAAACGATAGCAGCCCGAATTTGGCAGTTAAAATATTTGTATGTATGTAGAATCCTGTTCATAACCCCGTTGAGCAGCCCTAGATTTGGAAAGGTCTATGCACCCCCAGTACTGCCAGCGTTATTTATCATAGAATCACAGAATGTTCCGAGTTAGAAGGGACCTTTAAAAATCATCTAGTTCCACCCCTCCTCTGCCATGGGCAGGGGTATGCATTCACTAGGTCAGGTTGCTCAAAGCCCTGACCAACCTGACTCTGAACACTGACAGAGCTTCCCTAACTGCTCTGGGCAGCCTGTTCCAGTGTCTCCCTACCCTCATCGTAGAAGATTTCTTCCTTACATCCAATCAAAATTGACCCTTTTTTAGTTTAAAACCATTGTCGCTTGTCCTGATACTACAGACCCTGGTAAAAAGTCTCTCTCTTTCTTAAAAGCTCTCTTCATGTATTGAATAGGCCCCAATAAGGTCTCCCTGGAGCCTTTTCTTCTCCAGTCTGAACAACCCCAACTCTCTAGCCTTTCTTCATAGGAGAGGTGTTCCATGCCTCTGATCGTTTTTGTGGCCCTCCTCAGGACCCATTTTAACATGGCCATCTCTGTCTTGTGCTGAGGGCCCCAGATCTGGATGTGGTACTCCAGGTGGGGAGTCTAGTGAGAGCAGAGTAGAGGGGGAGAATTGCCTCCCTGGACCTGCTGGCCACGTTTCTTTTGATGCAGCCCAGGATATGGTTGGCTTTCTGGGCTGCAAGCACACATTGCCGACTCCAGTCCAATTTTTCATCCACCAGTACCCCAAGACCTTCTCAGCAGGGCTGCTCTCAATCCATTCATCTCCTAGTCTGTATTGATACTGGATATTGCTCTGGCCCATGTCCAGGACTTTGCACTTGGCCTTGTTGAACTTTATGAGTTTCCTTCCATCCATTTATTTCTATACATAAACTATTTGTTGTATTAGATACTGCTTTTGGTAAAAAGAAGGCTACTTTGAGTCCAGTATGAAGAAGATTTATGGAACAGAACTTTCCTCTGAGGAGTGTAGTTGTGTTATGGAAGGTATCATGTTACTTGTGTGTTATCCAACACAGGGAAGAGGGCAACATACATGTGAAAGCTTAGAAGGAGTTGTTATAAAAATAGGTCCTTCGGGTTCTGTGAGCTAGCTCTCGCTCCACCTTCCAATTGTGTTTTTCCTCTTTGTTGCCGGCTTATTATATTTGTATAGGTGTAGTGTTAGCATTCACATTTCTATACACATAAAGAAACACAACCCGGTTTCTTTAATCTGCCATCCTGATGTCAAAGCAAATGCCCAGAAAGTGTGTCCGTATGTGTTCCACTGGAATGAAATAGTGTACTTTACTTTCCACTGTGTTTTTCCTTCTGTAAGGCAGACTGAGTGTTTACTTTCTGGCAGGTCCCAGACGCAGAACTTCGTGTACTGGCACACAAACTTTGCGTTTTGCAGTTTTAAGAAGCCGGTTATCTGCTTCTGTTCGGCTTTGTATTTTACCTAATGTTCAAGTGCTTTTTGTTTGGTTAAGCAGTCCTAAACTCGTTAATCATAAAATGGAATAAGAGCTAGCAATAGCAATAACTTCTGTAACTTGGCTTTTTACTTTAAAAGACCATCAAAAGTGAAAGCATTTCACAGCTAGGCTGGAAGGAATGCAATTCACATAATGCCATCACTGTGAAGATTGGAAGCATAATAGTAATTTATTTTATTTGAAAGTTAACTTTCCCTGTGACAGAGTAGGGAGGAGTAAAGAAATAGTTGCCAGTAGGAGTTACTTTTATGTCAAATCTTTTGCTAAATGGGCAGAAATTAATACAAGCATTAACCCTGTAGCCTGTCAGAAGGCCTCGTTTCACCGTTTTCTGGTACTCTCTATGTATTTATTTTTGATACGGTGCATCCCTAGGCCACCACCTAGGAAGGCCTTTGCTTTTGTGCCTGTGTAGAATCCTAGGCTGTGCCAGTGACGTGTAAATTGTAGGATGAGAGCCTAGACCAGTGGTACATTTTATCTTCCCTTTGTCATTCATTTCTCTCATTTTATCTTGATGGACTTGTTCTAAAGATGTGTCAGTGACAAGTGGGAAATGGACGTTGATTTATAGACATCATGACCATAGGTACCTCAAAAATATTTTAAGTGACTTTTTAATTGTATCTTACAGTGAGAGGAGCCAAGTACTTGCAATTCATTGACTGTAATGTAGCCTGTCACATCTGTTACCTGGTGCCAATTGCATGCATGACTTTTACTGTGGATTTCTCAGACATTTGACAGAGAGCATGTTGTTATTTTAATCTGTGAATTTGACCTGCTTTTTTGTTATGTGACTTACTGAGATTCATTGTTAATTGGGTTTTTTTGTTGTTGTTGTGTTAGCTACTTTTTGAGATAGTGTTGGGTGCTTGGGGGTTTTTGGATGCTGATTTCTATTTTTTCAAGTTTTCTCTGATATTCTTTTGAAGTTTCAGAAATTTCATTAAAATTAAATGTAAAGAATGTAAGAAAAAGTAAGCTAGCTGCAGTGTCTGTAAGAAAAGCTTTCTTAGTAATTCAGGCTGAATTAATGAAATATAATGCAGATTACTGGGTAGTTTGGAATACTGAAAGAACTTTCAGCACAATTGATGCAGGAGAAACGCACAGTCAAATAAAGGAAACTTGAATTATTTGTGCATGAACTATCATCTTTCTTATTTATAAAATAATATGTGAAAATATAGGACACCCCAACCTTAAAACTTCAATGAATCTAAAACATGCTAAACAATTAGGTACTTAGTGCTAGGCAAAGTTGAATCTTAACAGTTCAGTGCTCACTTTATCTTAATATATTTGTATCAGCATGGTGTGAAATTTTGGGAGTGCTTGCATCTGTGGAGTTGCCCCTGCTCTTTTGTTCTTGCAGATGGTGTTAGGCCATGCTTGCTGGAAGGACCTTCATAATATGCACTATAACTCCAACCATCTTTGGAAAATGGTGTCAGGACAGTCTCTATTCTCTTGATTTTAACTAAGGAGTATTTTTAAATAAATAAGTCACTTTTCATTCTAGACTTCTCTTTTTTTAGTGTTTTAGATACCTCAAAGTAAAGTAATTCTGTCAGATTTTGAGACCTCCTGCAAACTCAAGTATAGGATAAATTAATAAACTAATCCTTAATTTTGCACAAGATTCTGTAACTGTAGATATTTAGCAGCTGAGAAGCTCAGAAGTTTATACCATCAGATCTTTAAAAGACAAAATCTTAAGGTTAAGAAAAGTCCTGTAATCATCATCTTGTTGCTCATGTAGTAAATCCTGATTAATATTAGTGAGTTTTGTTAAAAATGGGTAGAGGAAAATAAATATATATGGTACATCTGCTGTTCATTAAGTCAAATTGATTATGTTCTCTTTGACCTAGTGTATTTAATTTGCAAATATTAGAACTTACCAGTATTTTAGGAGGGAAAGTGTGGGACTGATATAAAAATAAAATGTAAAATACGAAATTTTAGCCAGTAGTGGATTAATTACTAAGGAAGATGAAAATCAACAAGTCAGAAAATTATTCATTTTGTCTGAATTAATATTATGAAATGGAAATAAGTGATTTTCCACTTTATCTGTTCAAAGGAAGCAGATTTTTTTTATTTTTCAGATTTTGCAGAGTATGATGCTTTGAGCTGAAGGTATTACTTCCTGTATAGATTGTTTTGTTTTCTGAGTCTGTAAAACCTTTCCAGTGTCCTTTTCATTTATACTTTTTAGGGGAACAACTCTTTACATTGTAGCCATCTGCATGTTATCCACCTGTGTGTACTTAAGAATGTTACATGACCATAAATACTGTCTTGGCTTACTGCATGTTGAGATACTGTACAGACCTGGCTTTAACCTCTTCCCCTGCCTTCCATATTGCTGACTGTAGGGTGTGTCTACATGGTATACTGGATAAACTCCACAGAAATTATTTACTTTCTTTCTTTACCTAGACTAATAAACGAATAATGAGCCTAGTCACTGATTTAACAGATGTGCTAGGGTACGTTACAGTCAGTGAGTTGCAGGCATTTAGCACCTCTCACTGGAAGATACCATTCAAAAGTCACCAAGTTAACGTGACCACTCAGATTCCAGTCTTTGAATTAGCAAACCTGAATCGGACTTTTGGAACAGATGCATCCTGCAGAGTACAGAGTAGTCTGTCCAAAGCCCAGTAAAAACTCTTAAGCCTGATGGTAACTTTGTACAGGAAATGCATTGGGAACTTTCATTTCATTATGAGTTTAAGATAATCAGTGTGGGCTGTTACTGAAGACAATTGTTCATTTAGTATATGACTGCACAGTCTGTTGCCATGAGGGTGGCAGGAATTTATGGCTAGAAGAGACTGGTTACACCTCTGGTAGTAATCCGTAAATCTACACCGCTGTGAAACTGCAGCTGAAGGCAGTTCAACTGTGTGAAGTTCAGTACTTGGCTCGTTTTCTGGATCCATCCCCCAGTTTGCACAGAGTTTTATGAACTGGTATGCAGCTCTTTTAAAAGGAAGGAAGAGGGGCCAGGAGAGGTGATAAGATACTGTGTGTGCTCAGCAGAGGGTGGTTATTTCGTTGGCATACGTAAGTTTCAGGACTCTAGTTCCTGCTCTGTGAACCAACTATTTGTAAGTACACCATGAAACTTTACACACTTGTTCTCTACAAGCCTGTCTTGCTGACCACTGACAGGACAACTTTTAACAAATATCCTTATTTTGGCTATCACACTGGACACTTAAAGTCCATTTTGTGTGAATTTTGGAAACTCTGAAACTGCTTTAGTGAATTATGGTAAAGAAGTGTTTCCTGCACATTTTTGAGACACGTTTTTTGGGGAAAATTCCCTTTTTTACCATGATTACTAATGAAAACAAGACTGTAGTTCAAGATGATGTTGTGGTATGTATTCCTTCTGGCTTTGCTGATGGGCTTATTAAAGTGTTGTTCTTGTTGGTATGTTTTCATGCTGAATGCTTTGATACTTGCTCATAAACAAGGTATTAGTAATCTACTTTTAAAATTACAGTTTAAGCTGCTTAGTAAATAGATGGTTGTATTTCAGCAAGAAATTAATGTGAATGTTATTTTCTGATATTGTGACCTATTTTAAAGGTTAAGGATTTTTGAATGTTTGTAAAACCCTTTGTCACTTCACAGGCTCCCAGAATGCAGAAATTTGGGTCCAAGTTCAGGAGAGATGTTGTGTTCCCATTGTCTTTATTTTGTTCAGAAGCATTTTGAAAACTGAAAACCAGAAAGTTTAAAAACTTATTTATCTGTAAGTGTGCTTTCATGAAATTTAGTGTTGTTCATTTTAGCCATAGATTGCTCTTTGTGTTTCCAGATTGTCAGGTCTCAATACTAAAAAATGAGGTAGATGGAACAGGTGGAAGAAATTGTTTGTGCAAAGTTGGCTTACATAAGTGTGCATTTTGAAATATCAGTTTTTTCCACTACATAGGCAGACCTTTCTATGATGTTCAGTTCTGTATTTTCTCTCAGTGGATTAGGTTTTTTTCTTTGCCTTTTTCCCCCTCTATCTTGTCTATGCTGGTGGTATTTCTCCAGAGGGTATGATCTCTGACCTTGCATGTCCCCTCTTCATCCCTACACGGGAACTGTTCTGTTTCTGCTCCTTGTTCTCACCTGTAGCAAATCTATTGTTCAAAGGTGTTCCTCTTTGACAAACTGATCTTCTCCATTTTGTTGTTGGGGATGCGTAATTCCACAGTTAACATCCTTATGTGAAGGGTTATTATTCCACCAGAACCTGTGGAAAAAATTAGCAAATCTTGAATATGGTCTGCAGCTTTCTTCTGCTTCGTGCTTTACATTTGTCTGATTTATATTGTCCAGTGCAGTTGCATCTTTATTATTTGTTTCTTCAGCAAGTTAAATGAGATCATAGGTCATACAAAAGTATCTTCTATTAAGATTCCTTAAAGGAATCCTTATGTATTTCTTCCTCAGTTTCTGCATCCTGATATCTTTTTCTTCCTTCTTTGCCAATATGCTTTTACAAATAATTTTAGAGCCATATGAATCTTGAGGTAAACAATTTTGTTTTGTAGGATACAAGTATGTACTTCATATCTTTGTGGCTGTTGACAATTCATACTTGTTTGCAGGTTACTGCAATGTCTCTGAAGAATCTATGCCATATAGGCATTAATTTGACTTTGTATACTTGACTGGAAAGAAAAATCTATTAACGCTTAGAGACAAGATAAAGTCAAGTCAAAAATGTTTGAATAGCACAGCTCTCCAGATCTCTGAAAAAATAGTTATGAAAGTTGTTATGAAATGCATCTTGGGTGAGAGAAATGCAGTCAGCAAGAAACAGCTTCAGTTTCAGCTACAAATATTTAGAGGTACCAGAACATCCTTCAGCACTGTGTACAAAACTAGATAGTTAATGAGTCAAAATTTGTGTGCCTGTAGGTGTAAAACAGGCATAGGGACAGCTGTGGCATATGCATCCGTAAGCATAGACTGCTTATGCCATCTCTAGACTTCTAAAAGTGAGAATTGCATTATTGTCTTGACTTGTTATTGGCTTTCTTTCACTTGGAGACATATTTGTTAACTTTTACTTACTGATTTGATTTTACTTTGGCATTATAAAACACCTCACTGTTTTTGAATACGTGGGCAGTGAAGACAGTAGTTGTTAATTTTTTTTAGAAAGCATGAATTTCTGTACATATGGATATATAATAGCAGTGATGCACTTCTTAATTTTCTTGGAATGTATTGTGCTTGCAACTACACTAAGTTAATGCTTTAATTAGTGACAGAAGGCAAAGAAAACCACATCAGCTTGGTGAAATTTCATGGTAGAGATGAGGATGATACACCTTTACAGTGAGGTTTGTGATAGTCAGTGCAGCATGAGAAAGTAGGTCCAATCACCTAGTCTTCTATATTCAACTGATTTTTTTCTGAGCAGGATAATCAGCAGGACATGTTTAGTGCTGTCCCCCCTGCAGCTCCTCCATCCCATGTCTTCGTATCCAACCCTGCTTTCCCACAACTCTCCTTTTCCTTCAGTGTCAGGCACACATCTCATTTTCATTTACAGCAGCCCAACCAGCACCCTGTCTTGTGCTGGCGCTGTGTCAGCTGGCAAGGCAGAGACTGCAACCTGAAAAACTTTGGCCACGTGGAAGACTGAGAAGATCTCTTCATGCTGGAAAGAGCTCATTGCAGCCGGGGTAGTGGGCATTCTGCAGTACCACAGCGTGGTGCTTTTTCACTTTGAAAATACCTTCTGAGCCTTCTCATACACAAAGAAATACATCATTGGTTTAACTTGGGAGATTTCTTTTGTGAACCAGTTATCGGAAAGCTAATTATCAGTTGGTAGTCCTTACTTTATTATTATTACAGATAAGAAATACTTCATTTCTCTATTAGTTATCACTTCTCCTAATATTCTGATATGCCTCCCCATTTGTAATCATGTATTTGAAAAACATTTTGAAAGTGTTAATCTCCTTTTTCATTTTAAATATTGGATTAGGTTTGTCGTTTTCCATTGGCTGGACTCCCTGCATAACTTTTTTTAATATGCTGATCCCCAAGCGAAACATCTACCTGCAATATCACCTTCTAAGCCTGGGTTTCGGGGTTGTTTGGTTTTTTTTTCTGTTTCAGAAAAGTCAAGAAATGTCTACCAATTTAAAATACCTTTCCTTGGGCATCCTGGTTTTCCAAACCACAAGTTTAGTCTTGACCATGCGTTATTCTCGGACACTGAAAGAAGAAGGACCTCGTTACTTATCCTCTACTGCAGTAGTTATTGCTGAACTTCTGAAGATTTTGGCCTGCGTTCTATTGGTCTACAAAGACAGCAGTATGTGTCAAATCTTGCACCAAGTAATTTTCCTAATCAATATGCTGTATTGTAGTGGCAACTGCAAAGCAGCCATGTGAGTACAGGCATACAACAAAGCTTTTTCCTTCTCCTCATGTAAGAAATAGTCTTGAAAGGACACTAATCATACTTCACTCCTCAACACATGATACAAGATATTGTGCATTTGTTGAAGAGAGTTCTCTTTAAAGAACGGGGATACTGAGGAATGCAAGAATAAATTTTCTACTAACAGTCTGAAGCTTGTGTTTGCTCAGGCATTTTAAGGAATTTATATGTAGAAGTAGGAAAAAATGAAAAGCTTTTAAGTGTCCAAAGCATGAATGATAATTTAGAAGACTATAATAAACAGCAGATGCAGAAGTGAGGAATCAGTTTCATTATTACAGGAAGAAGCACAGTTTTAAGCTCAAAAAAAGTATAATCAGATTTACTTTAGTTCTGATTTTGTAAATTTTATACTGAATTTATCCAGTTCCTTGACATATAGGTTTGATCTTCAATGGCTTAAAAATGTCATTGTATATCATAAATATTGATGACTCTGTAGGCTTTAAATGTGCACTTTTTAGGTGATGCTCTTTAATTTATCATCTTCAAATATTGGTGTCTTTCAATAAGTTTTACCTGAATTATTTTGAATAGTTGTTCTTTTTCCGATATTCCAGGCTATAGGAAGACACTTTGCAGCCTTTTTTTCCTTGCATATATGAGGCTCATGAAGGTCTTGATTGGTAGCAGTGATAGCTGTAAAAAGGGGACAACAATCTTTAAGAACAGAACATTGCTATCTTTCTTTTTTCTTTTTTTTTTTTTTTCTTCCCCCCTCTCCTTTTAGTGAATGTCTATTTCTTTTATTGTCTTTGGGTAGAGTGCAATTTACGGACTCTGAACAGAGTGCTACATGATGAAATCCTTAATAAGCCCATGGAAACTCTTAAACTTGCTATTCCTTCAGGAATTTATACTCTTCAAAATAACTTGCTGTATGTAGCATTGTCAAACCTAGATGCAGCCACATACCAGGTACTGTGCATTTGAATTTCTCTCTTAAGTTTCAAATAAACCCCATGAATTATGTGGTAGTAACTGTTTCTGGGTTCTTCTAGGTTACATATCAACTGAAAATTCTTACCACAGCATTGTTTTCTGTGTCTATGTTGAGCAAGAAACTGGGTGTGTACCAGTGGCTTTCATTAGTAATATTGATGACAGGAGTGGCATTTGTGCAGGTAAATATTTAACAGGTAGTTTGTGTTTGTTTAATGTGTTTACTCAAGGAACATGGATTTCTGTACTGATTATACACCTTTCTGATTGTACCAGCTGTACACGAGCACCAGCACGTGGTCAGGAACTAGGAATCACAACCGGCCAGGGCTAGAGGATACCAGAAATGGCTCAAAGGCAGATGACACCTCTTTTGTGCCCCAGTGCTCTACTGTAGAATGTGACAGGGCCTCCGGAGCAACCTGCAAATAACAGTGATAGCAGTATTTATTAGCACACTTCTTCAGACGTTAGGGATCCATAGATGTTCTGTGCCAGCACAGTTCTGCTGCTCATCTTGTGATATGGTTGCAGCATGGCAAATTTACTTGAACTTTTTCAGGAGGCAAACTTGGCCTCTGTTCTAAATAGTGCAGATACAGGAGTTTGTAGTTTTCAGAGGTTAGGATCATGGGATAAGAGATTATTCTAAGAATTTTTGGCAGATTTTAGTGTATCTTAGGAATTTTTATTTTAAACTTAAGGAATTTAGATTTTGTAGAATTTTCAAATTTAATCATTAAAAATGAGAGCAAAACATTCTGGCAGTAATTAACAGACTCTTCAATATGTTTTTGTCTATCGCATTGCATTTATTTTGTTAGCATTAGATATATTGCAGGATTTAGCTTCATAAATTTCAGCTTTAGTTGTCTGTGTAATCACTGAAGAGGGGCGCATGCAAAAGAAAATTAATCCCGTCTTAAAGATAGCTGGTGTTGGTGTAAGTGGTTTTCTAACTGTTTGTACTTGTAAGGTAACTAACTGTCAGGTGTAAGAAGTTGGTAACTGTGAATGACCATGATAAATCATGCTGGGATTCAGAAACAGTTCCAGCTTATAAAACATGTATCCTGGACCTGCTTAAGTTGGTGGGTATCCTCCCAGTTGAGGCACAATTTTAATCCTTACAAATATGTAGCAAGAAAAACTATAGCTTTGCAATCTTTTAAAATTATTTACGGTGCAGAATAGCAAACTTTACGAGCATGTAATTGAGTTTAGTAACTTACTGTTGCTAGAAAACAAATGTGCATTTCATAGATGTTCACAACTTGATTTTATCAGTGAATTTTGTATAACTGTTTTTACATCCAGTGGCCTTCAGACTCTCAAGCAACAGCTGCTAAGGAACATTCAGCAGGATCTCAGTTTGTAGGCCTGATCGCAGTTCTGATAGCGTGCTTTTCTAGTGGATTTGCTGGGGTTTATTTTGAGAAAATTTTAAAGGAAACTAAGCAGTCTGTGTGGATCAGAAACATCCAGCTTGGTAAGTTTAATATTAGTCATCTCTTAGAGATACTGCATTTTGAAGAATTAAGATAAATGTGCAAAAAATATATATATAAATAAAAAATATCACCAATGTTTTAGTATTCTACATAAATGTACTTTTAAAACCAAGAGTATAAAATCTGCTAGGTAGAATTTTAGCAGTTGCTTTCTGATCTCAACTTAGTTCTTGATTTAACTAGAGAGTGTCTGTTAGGTTTGTACACAATCTGTCAATTGAATTTGTATTTAGGATTTTCTAAAGAGTGTTACCTTATGCAGGATTCTGTGTATCCTCTGTGTTTAAAAATTATTGTCTTTTGTGCTAATTCATAAGATCTGATAAATGAAAATTGTATTCCCTTTTCCCTTCCCCCCGCCCCCCCTTTTTTTTTTTTAGAAAATATAGGAACCTTAAAACAAAATATGTTTCTAAGTCAATGTCTTGAGATGTTTTAAAATTAACTTTTTTTCTCTTATTCTGGATAGGCAGTTTTTATAGGTTGACACTTTTAATACAAAAAAACCCTGCTTTGTTTGTGAATAAAGTTGAGACAATGAATTATTATTATTTCAGTACAAAGGTCAGTTTGTTTTAGTTGTCTGTATAACCACTGGAGAGAGGCATATGCAAAAATCAGTTCATCTTAACGATATTAATGCCCTTACCTATTACGCACCTATCAGTAAGAGAATACCTTCTATTTCCAAAGTGATTCTGGGTCTTCTAGACCCTAGATACTGATGGTGACAGAGTTGATCCATTTTCCTGAATGAGTTTTCCCTTGCCTCAAAGCAGTCTTGTTCAGTTTATAGGGTTGGAAATGTGGCATCAGCAATATCTTTCTGTTCCAGTTTTGCAACAGAAACAAAACTTATTGTTGGAGTTGCCCTTCTTTCTCTAAAGGAATCCTTCTAGTCTTCACATGTGGGCAAGAATTATTTATTGCATATTTCAATAAATGCTTTCAACAGAATTTGAACTTTCCAGCACCTTAGAACAGATTCTTGATCAAATCCACAGTGCTGTAGAATTAAGTCATGAGGATGATTTAGTGGATTGGGGCTGTGCGCTGAGTCTGGTAGAGTGTAATGAAATACCATAAAAATGAGAGGTGTTGTTGTTTTTTTATAATTAGATAGTTGGTCAAAAATTAGTATGGTCAAAAATGTCTGAAGACAAACTGTTTTTTCCTTTATTTTCCTGTTGGTGTGTTTTAATTAGAAATGGTTTCAGTTAAAAATGCAGAACTGCATTTGGTTGTATTTTAGTATTTTTACATGTCCATAATGTTTTGAAACTTGAGGATAGAGAAGGGCATCAAAACCTGTACTTACTATCTGCTAGTATTTATTGAAATTGTGTATATTAAAACTAAGTTTTCTTGAACAGGGTGTAGGGGATACATCAGGAAAGGTTATGTTGGGGAATTTTGGAGGCAGAGAAGGGTGGGTAGCTGGGGCTGGATCCAAGATTTAAGGTAAGATTTGGTGCTCTGGATAGAGCTACAATGTAAAACTCATTGCCAAGGAAAGCTGATTATTATTACTCTCAATTTCCATGCTAAAAGCACTTTGGTGGGCAATGCGCAGATATGTGAAACAATTTCCAATTAAACATTCATAATTGTTGAATAATCATTGATCACTTCCAAAGCATTCTTTAGATTTTTCTACGGTGCACAAAAGTATGTATGAAAACAAATGAGTTTGCTAGTTTGATAGTTGGCTTGATCATATATTGAATATTCCAGTAATTGCTTTGTGAAAACAATGAGATCAGTATAGCCTGCATCTAAACACAAACTGTTCAAGGTAATGAATGACTAGGACTGTGATATATGAAGACATAAATGTCTGTAATAACAGTAGTGAGAATCTAATCACCTGATTTATTTATTTATTTATTGTCAGTGAGCTTAATTTGCCTCTATACAAAAATTCAGTAGAGTATGTTTTCAGTTCAAAAATGAAATTAATTTTTTCATATTTCTTAGAGGGTTTCCTGATACAGCTTTTGGAAAATATTTAAAACATGAAATCACAATTTCAAAAATAGGGTAGTGTATCCTTTCTGCAAGTGCAAGATAGTTGCCCACTTAAGACATTGTATTCATTCTGGAGCAAGTCAGTTGTAAGCAAGAGCTTTGAAATAGAGCATTTCTTAAAACACAGACAA
Organism: Ibycter americanus; assembly: GCA_035590275.1. Lineage (NCBI taxonomy): Eukaryota > Metazoa > Chordata > Aves > Falconiformes > Falconidae > Ibycter > Ibycter americanus. Next base: position 14,298,309 of record JAVJGI010000032.1, on the reverse strand, counting down.
CAAAAACCGTATGTCCAACCTGATTTTCATTGTCATATCCATAGAGAATTATTAGAACTGTAGAAAAAGTTGGAAAATATATTTGAATAGTTGTTGAAAAATCAGTTTTTAATGCATTCCAGTATCATATTAGGGATGTATGAATAGTTGATTGTATTTATTTATTTTAGCAGATCAATTGGAAAATAAAGTAATTGGTTTAATCTGAATGAAACCTGGATTTTTAATCATGTCTACAAAAAGAATTCTTTCTTGTCGAACAGAAGGTTTTATTTTGTTCAAAACAATGCCACTCTTTTCAGATACAAAGAAATGTGGTGAAAATACAGGTAATCTTTTCATAGAAAAGGAATGGAAAAAATGTTTCCCCCTTTCCTGCTCAGGACTGGAGCCTGCATCAGTCACAGAGGAGGTGCTTGCATTACTTCCATGCCTGAAGGGGATTAGGAAAAGTTTCCCATTCGATAGAAGAACACTATACTCACCAAATCCTAAACTTTTTAATCTCATATCGATTTCTTTTGACATGAAGTCTCTACTGGTAAACATTCATTGGAATTGAGACTGGTTCAGAAGAATCCCACTTCTAAGATCCTTGTCTGAATTGGCAAACTGCCAAGTCCTGCTCTTGCTATGTCAGAGACCAACTCTTCCACTGAATGTTGTCCCTACTTTTCTCTCCAGGTTATAGTGTGACTTCAGCCTTCAGTCACGACTAGTTTCAGGAAAATTGAAATTGTGTTTAAATGAACTTTGCTGTATGCCATAAATAAAAAATCAGCCCATCCCAGCAGAAAGCAATGAAAGATCAATATGTAAGAATATCCTAACAGAAACAGCCAAAACTTGTTATAAGGGTGGAAAAGGACTTTTAAAAGAGAATATCTGTCTGAACTGATTTGCATTTGAACACAATGGTATTGCAAGTGGCAATCCTATTTTAAAATCAGAAATACGTGAGCAGTCCTTGAGGACAAGGAACCTGTTTGCATGCTTTTCACCTGAAGTTTTTAAATCAATCTTGTACTTTCAGGATTTTTTGGTAGCATATTTGGACTGATGGGTGTATACATTTATGATGGAGAACAACTGTCAAAGAATGGATTTTTTCAAGGATACAATAAACTTACTTGGGTAGTTGTTGTTCTACAGGTGAGAGACCTTGTATCACATGTTTATGTGTAGGCACTTGGGATTTACTCTTCTGTAAATGACTGGGGAAAAGTAATGGGTGTCATTGAAGCTACTGAGAACTCTATAGTCAAAAGTGTGATCTATCACTATCAGAATAAACCTCTAAATAAAAATCTGCAAAGTAGCAAGTATATGACTAAGTATTGTGCAACATAAAAGCATGTAAGCGTTATTTCTTTTGCAACGTTTAAAAAAATTTTTTATATATATATCTCTATGCCCTTCCTCCTGTGGCTAAAAATGTATAGTACAAGCGTTGCCACTAATTTAATGATGGTGATATGATTGACAATTTCTTTGACGAGGAAAGAACAACTCCTCCAATATCATTTGTGTTCAACCATATGTACCCATAACAAAAAATAAATGCAATGCTCCTAAACAGAGACAAAAGCTTTTCCTAAAGTAAGAGCATGTTGTTAAAATAGACGCTTTCAGTGGAATAACCAGGTTGCAAATCCAAACCTCAATATTTTTCAGGCACTTGGAGGGCTGGTGATTGCTGCTGTTATAAAATATGCGGACAACATTTTAAAGGGATTCGCAACTTCTCTCTCTATTATACTGTCAACATTGATTTCCTATTTCTGGCTGCAAGATTTTGTCCCTACAAGGTAAGAATTACCTTGCATGTATGCTGAAATTAAAAAAAAAAAAAAAATGTTGAAAACATAATGCTTACCAGATAAAACTGCAAAAGTAAATTAGAACAAAAAACATTCCAAGCAGCACTTTCAGAATGTTCAGACACAGCTTGCAGATAAAAGTTTAGTTTCGTAACATACCATTTTTTCAGTATAGTTGGGCAAGATTAAGTTTTCTGTAAGGTACAGCCCCCCCCACAGGTCAGGAATAACTGAATCTCGAGTCTTGGCTTTTGACAAACCACTGACTCCCTGGCAGGCTGTTTTAGTTCGCTACCCCTTTCTCTTCTTTCCCTCCCCGGCCGGTCTCCCTCCGTGTGCCCGGTGTGGCCCCACAGCAGCCATCCCGCACACCGCTGGCTCCTCGGGGCGGTGTCCTGGCAGGGCGCTGGCCTCCTGCCTCCTGCTCGGCCTCCTCATGGACAGGGCTTCCACGAGCTGTTGCATTGCAGGAGGAGTTACGGCTGAACCATGATAACAATGGTAACCTTTCTGTACCAGTTTTCAACCAGTCTCAAAACAGTCTCTAAAAGAGCTAACGGCAGTCATACGCACGTGAAAGTTACAGTACACCAATTAGTTGCCCAAGGACACCCAGAAACCCAAAGGCAGAGCTTTCTTCTAAAGGCAATATTTATTAGTGAAAGCACTCATCCAAGGAAGAGAGAAGAATGCTTGCTATGTCCTTCTAGGCCCAATGCACTGTGTCCTCATGTTCTGTCAATCAGATCTTAGTAGCTGCAGGTTTTGTACATGGGTAGGTTCTGAAATAGTGCTTGTCTTAGCAGTGCATGTTCATATGTGGACTGTAGAAGTGAGATCCCAGCTTTCAGATACATTAATAGGATTTTGCTTAAAATCAACCTACGGTCCTCACATATGTTACACGTACTCATAGCGTAAAAATATTTTGAAGAATATTTACAATTTTTGTATCTGATACAAAGAAACATCTTTTAATCTAAAAGTAGTATTTGCAATATTAGCAGGACTTCGCTTAAACGCTCAGAAAAAGGAAGTAGAATAACTATTTAAGCTTAAGAAGTGGAAGACATTGAACTTAAATTATAAGTAGCCCTATATTTGTCCTATTAAAACAAATTTACAGAGTGGTTTAAGAATTTCTGTGTGCTCAAATGGAAAATTAATAAGTAACTTACCAGCTTCTGCAAACATGGTGAAAATGGAAACAGTGGTAAATAATTAAATGAGATGGAGCTAACTAGCAGCATGTAGAACTTGAAGCCGTCTCATTTAATAAAACTTGATTAACTTGAGTTAATCAATCTTTAGTACCTTGCTTATGCCAACTGAATTTATTTGAACTGAAACTGCGTAATTGTTTCTGTCACTTCAACATTTTTGATTGGGATAATAGATGTAAAGTACTTAAGTGCTTGAATGTGTTGCAATGGATCGTGTCCAGAAATAGGCTAACTGTATTCTCTGAAGGATTATCATGACGTGCGCCACAGTTTTTTTAGCATTTGGTACAGAAGATCAAATTGTCAACATTGTCATGTCTTTATGACAAGGTTCTTTTTCTAAAATGTGTACTGATTGTCTGTTGGCTTTGGATATTTTGTTTCAGACTTGTAACTGTAAAAACAACTTGAAAGGCCCATATGTCACAATACAAAAGATGCCTGTATTATCTTTTCCTTACATAAATCTTTATGTATCTGCCAAAAATCAGATTATACTGACTTGCAAACTGGTTCTTGGGCAGCAGTAATTTGTTTTGACATAAGCTTTGGACTTCAAAGTGAACACAACTCCAACAATGTGATGCACATAAGATGTTGAAAGTGGCAGGGTAACCACGGTAGTTGCACTTCTTTAGCTTCTGCTTGCGTTTTGCACAGAACTTTAGACAAAAGGAAAAAGAAAAAAAAAAAAAGGATTGACTGATAACTTTTGACAATTATTCCATGGAACTATAATTTTAATTTTCAGAATAGGTCAGTATAATGATACAATACTTCTGACTGTAAATTTCTTATTTCAATTTCTTCCTGCATCCTTCTATAATAAATATACGCAAATTATTTTGTGCTCCATAAATTGGACAAATATAATTTATCTTCCTCTGTTCCCACATGAAAAATATCCTTTCTTTAATTGTATTACATAAATAAAATTGCATCAACTAAAATGAGCTTTTTTCCCCCCACCCCATCTCTATTCTATTTAGCGTCTTTTTCTTCGGAGCCGTCCTTGTAATAGCAGCTACTTTCCTATATGGTTATGATCCCAAACCTGCAGGAAATCCCATTAAGGCATAGCAGACTTCTTCATCAACCTGCTTCTCAAGATCATGCGTTGGGGCCTTGCTAACAATGGCATGTGGAAGGTGTCATTGTGCACTGCAAGGAAAGGATTACTACCCTGAACCTATTGAAGAAATGCTTATGAGTAGTTTTGAACAGCCAGAGGGGTTAAAGGTGGATGATGATACTGTCTGTAACTGATTAAAAAAAAAATGGCAGAGGAATGCCCAGTGCAACTTGCTAATAAAAACTTGAAAGGAACAAAAGGTTTCCAAGAAACTGCAATTAGGAATGTTTACAGATTTGACTGGGATTGCATCAAAAAAATTTACTGTACTGACTGCTGCAGAAGTATATCCTATGCACTCTTTAAAAGAGCACATGACAACATTGTCAGATTGTATGTTTTTGCAATTTGACTATTTAATCTTAGTAAATGTGTTTTTAACTGTCTATTTACATGAAGTCAGCTGAATACACATGGTAGTTCTGAAGTGATAGTTCTGATTACATATTCCTTATTAAAACTGTGAAGATTGAAGTATGATTGAAAGACACTTTCACAATATCAAATATTTTTATATTTTTAGAGGGCTGTTTTAATAACAGAAATCTGTTATTAAATTATATTATAATTCTGTTGCTTATATAAAAATATTGTACGAATGTTAACATTCTCACCTAAGTACACAAAGGGAGAAATTCAGACCGAAAGCTGGAAATCTGTGTTGATACTCCAGCCTTCATCAGAGTAGCCTGTAGTGTTCCAACAGACACACTAACTCTGTGAACACAGGCTGGAGGTTACTGCACTAACCTGCTACTAAGAGTAGGGTTATGATGGAGTGCTTGCTCAGATGTAATGTCCATTCTTTTTATTTTTATTGATTACAAATCAACTTTTTGGTAGAACCCTTAAAGTAGTTTTTATGCTTTAAATATCCTCTGGGGTTTTTTTTAACCACAAATTTAAAAAAAAAAAAAAGAAGAAAAAAAAAAAAGCCCATAATAAACATTTTAAATGTATTATTGTTGTCTGTAACAGCTCCATCTGGAGCTATTATGGTATATCATCTGTATACTGTACTGTACTTTATTACAGAGGTGTTTTTTAAATGTGTTGTTTACTCATGAACTCTCCAAGGCTTTTTCAGTACATTTCTATGTAATGGCTTACTTAGAGATTGTTTTTTATTATTATTACTGTTTTGTTCTGGGAGTCCTTGAGCCAACTGACCAAAATGGGTTCTCTGGAGCTAGTCATTCTAGTAGTGGAATTACTTTAATAGGAAACATAATGAAAAAGTAATTAATTGTGCAATAGGTAAATATAAAAGCATGCTGTTCTTCTGATTTAAACCAAAAAAAAACTTCACCAAGAAACCTAGATGCAATTAGAACTTTGATCAGTTAGACTGTTAAGAACACTTCACTTGTTGAAGTATTTGCATACAGGCAGAAACACCAAAAAAAAAAAAAAAAAGAAAAGAAAAGAAAAGAAATGCCAGAACTAATAAACAAAAAAAGCTGTCTTAAAAATCACTTGTTTTCAGGGTACCTATTCACAATAGATATTAATGTCGAGTGACTTCTTATCCATGTGTTACACTTGTAAAAGTATACATTTATACAAAAACGTATCGGTAGTCCCTTGCCTGTAGAATGGCAAGTGATAAAAATGTACGATTTTCTTTTTTTCCCCCACCTCATGCACTTTCTCACTTCTGTTTTGTGCTAATGAACACGTTGTGAAGAGAGAGGTGTTTTAAAATGTTTACCAAAGTACCTCATCCTCTTTTCTACATTTTAGTGGTGGATTGACAAGGAGATTCTGTAGGAGCGCTCTGAGATTTTTTTTAATGTTGTAAGTGGAAAAGGAAAAATTCCACTTACATCAGCCAAATAAAGATAGTATTTTCCTTCTGTTGGCAATGACAGGGATAGCAATGTTTTTTTATTTATTGTATCAGAGAAAGGCATTAAAGAAATTTCAGAGTTACGCAAAGGGCTTGCTAAGCATTGTGAACTGTGAATCTATGCCAGCATGCCAGAGTTGCAGAAGCTGTGCTACTTGGTAGTCAAAATGATCTCATGCTACCCTAAATTGGCATTCTATGGTAACATTAAACCTTTTACCTATAACACTTAATGTGGCAAAATCTTTGAAAAATTACCTTTAGTCATTTCACCACTGAAATACAACATGAGGTAAGATGTATACTGGGAACGGCGGCTCGCAGCGTTGCTTAGTGTAGGACGGGAAGCGCATGACTGAAATGATTGAGAAGTGTTGGTAGTAATACCTGAACTGGAGTTTAGCCTACATGATAATGCTTCAGATTTTGTGAATGCCAGTAGTGAAAATGTTCAGGTGATATAATTGGTTACTTCCTTGAGGAATTTCTCCAAAAAACATAAGCAGCAGGTTGAGAACACTTTAAAGCGGGTTGCGCAGGAAGGGACCAAACAGGCCAACTAGTCACCACATTGCTGGAGTTCTGTTACGTGTAACCCAGTTTTAATATTTCAGGTGCACCTGTCAATATTTGTTAATAAGGATTAGTTTAAAGGAAAGAATGGGAATATGTGCTCTTTGCTTTTGAATAGGATGTCATACAGCTCTGGAAAACAATATATCTACTATACTAAGGAACAGTAACTCCTGTCCGTAGATCAGTGACTTGCTCTTCCGTGCTTTCAGTTGACGGTTCCATTAAATTTTTCAGTAGCAGGATAGATCTCTTCATACACTGGTTGCTGTAAAGGAAATTCAAATTTGCATTTTTAGCTGTCTTTCCATAGCCCTTTAACAGGCGAAGGAAAGATTCTTGTCTGAAGCTCTGCAGGCTGAAAAGCATTATTCTAGACAGAAGGAAGACAGCATACCTTTCTTAAGAACAGAAGGGATTTGAGGAGGGTTTACTGATTTCTGAAACCTTTGCAATCTGAGAGCATATGCACATTTTCACACTGAGATACTTTTGTATCTGGATTTTAAAAATTTAAAAAAAAAAAAAAAAAAGCCGTTTTAAGTCTATAACTCATTAACTAACCAAAGAAGCATAGCTAACACAGGGCATTGGGGAGTAGGTAGGGTATAGTGCGCTTTGAGTTTGCCCTAAAAGCAATCTGTAGGTGTCTAACTTTCCAAAAATAAACCTGTCTTTCTGAACTGTTTTTCTGACTTGTAGACAATGGATTTGTTAGTTTAATTGTACGTTTAGGAGGCTAACCTATACTTAGCAGAATTTTATTTAAATATTTATAAAATTATAGCTAGATATTTATTTGCAATAACTTGAATTATGTGATTTTTTTTTTTTTTTTAAGACCTGCATAATGGGAGTACTAGTATTTATTGAATACTTGGATATTTGGTAGTTTTATTTGAAGAATCTCTGGGATACGTGATAAATGGTTAAATAACAATAAACTTAGAACTATCTTCAAAGCAAAATAAATCAGCAGTTCAGTGGTGAAAAATCTTGAGTCTAATGAAGAATGATAAACTTTTTTTTTAAACACTGTATTTCTGTGCTGTCCACAAGTGCCCAATAATATTTCTTCTCAAAGAATTCAGATAATTTTATAGTTCTATTCAACTTCTCTGTTTTAGATAAACTATAAGAAAACTTCCCTTTTTGTTTGCTTTAATAATGGGTAAATTAATGTTCTAGATCTGGCTTCTACAAGATAACACCGTGGGTTTTTTACTGTAACATTTTTAGAAACTATTGTTTTACTTTTCCTCAAAAAAAAGTCTTATTTTGGTGGCATATGCTTGCGTTGCAGTTACTCATACAGTCCTCTCACAGATTTTTAGACATACATAATTGTTTTGTGTTCCTAACTTATTTTTATGGCTGTAAATCAAAAGACTGTAATGGATTTTGTTGAATTGTTTTAAAATTTATAAATGAAATGTTGCTTTTCTTCTGGTTTTCGTTGTCAGTAACTTGCATATTTTAACATATTTCCTTAATGGCTTTGCATGTTCTGTTCTATTTAAGTAATCATCATTTTCCAAATTTGAAGTTGTTGCTCATTTTTGTCCTGGTGACAGTGTTTCTTGCTGCATATTGTGAACGAGGAAAATTATTCATTGTTTCCTTCCCTGAAACCCATGATGTGTAAGAATGAGATATTAAAAAACATTAAGGGGTTTTTTTGTATATTAGAAAGGTGATGTTTGTCTATAACATGGCATTATACCATATATGTGGTAGTGTTCCCATCACCTGTTGGTGATGTTATTGTAAGGAGGAAAGTCCAAGAAGTGTTTTTTCTTTGCCTTTGTTTTCTCAGTTCTTTTCATTTTTAATGCTGATTATTTTCCACAGGAAGTTACTAAAGAGTTCTGCTCTTTCCAGGTAAGCTCATTCTATGTTTTTATATATGTAGAATTAATATATTTTTACTGGAAAAAATGCAGGGGAAAATGCAACAAAATACGTGGGATTGATTAGATGATATCTTCTGCTCTGGTTACTGTGAATCCAAATTTCTGTTCAGTTGAGTTTATAACTTTTTCTAATTATTTCCTGCTAGCTGAATTTATAACTCTTTCTAGAAGAAAAAAAATATCTGTCCTGAGGTGCCATTCCATGCTCATTTTTGAATGTCTGCTGCACGTTTGCATCTAGAAGTAAACATGACATTTTTAACTCGTGTTCAACCTTCCATCGTCGTTCTGACTGTAATTAGCCATATTAATTCCATTAGCAATGTGTAGATCAGTGAGAATTGCTTATATGCATGTTTATATTTGCAGCCATGAGTAACACCTCTTTAGATTTTTAAAAGCTTGTCTTTATTGTCATTATGTTTTAAATTTAATTTTAAATATATGAACCCAAATATAAATCATATATTCAAAAATTGTAGGAAAATTTTTAAAGTAGTCTGAGGATATTTTATATGTTGATGTTGTTATTTGTGTGTGATTACACTGAATACAGTTCTAATATATTGTGTTGCCAGGCAGTTTGGAAACAGGTTATTTTTTTGGTGTAACAGTGCTGAACCATGGAATGCATCTTACATGAACTAATACAGTCTTTTTTTAATCCATATCAAGGTAAAATACGGGGGGGGGTGGGGGTGGGGGGTGGCTCTCCTGTTTGTGTAGATGATGTTGCTATAGTAATAAAGTAGTTAAAATTAAGCACTGTCTTTATTAAGAGTATGATACAAAACTGTTGGAGAGCTTTGTAAATGGAGAGGCTTGACTTATGCATATTTTAGCAGAAATAAAAGTGTTTTAATTAATATTTATTATTTCAGAATGTAATTTTTGGCATAGTTTTCTATAAACTCCAGAAGGCTATTGTAAGAAGTTTGTTCATGGTACCTTTTGACTTACAGCCTACTGAATTTTGCCACAAGTTTAATTTTGACTGAGACATGCTTCTTTTTGACCACTGTATTGTGACTTCTTGTGAATTGCATTTGAGCAGTGTTCTTGCGACTGTCTGTCTCTGCACTCTTCTGGTCTGAAAACCCTGATCTCGTGGTTTAGGACTGCGGTTCCTGAAGTGGGGGTGGCAGGGAAAGTCTGGCTATCAGGTACCAACTTACAGTACGGTGTGCAATTGTAAAGCACGGTGATCCTTTGTAGGAAAGTTTTTCCAGAAGTCTGCCCCATTTTAAGTGTTTAATTTTGATAGTAGTGAACTATACAATGTACCCTCTAAAATACAACACAATCTGTTGATTCATGTTACAATTTAGAAGCTGATGTTTTGTATATCCATAATTTACAATATGTCAAAGACCTGAACAGAGTTCACAAACAGATTGCTGTAGATGGTGGACAACGTTTCCCTGTCCTTTCCGGAGACGTATATAATAAGATCAGGTTGTTTCACCAGCTATGCACCAATAATTTTCAGGACACTTCATTTCTGTCAGTTCCTTTGGTCAGTTCCACTCTGATCTTAGTGATCACATGCAACATGATTTAAACTGAAACTTTTAGGCCATTAGGTGACAGAAATGAATTATTCATCAGCTAACCAAAGGAGCATAGCTGGTACGGAGTACTGGGATGCAGGAGACAGTGGTCCTGGAGTTTGCCCTGAAAGCAATCTGTAGAACTCTTAACTGAAACCACTGAAACCATCATCTGTCTGTGCTTTAGAGTCAAGGGTTTCCTTTGGGGACATCAGAAGTACTCTGTCTGTTTTGATTCTGCTTCCGGAAAGATGGTAATGATCTTCTGCAGCAAGTGGGTAGTATTACGCGTTTACTTTGTATAGAAGTTTGAACACTATGGGTATTTAGATGTAACAGACAATTTTTGTTTCTCTTCTTCAGGAGATTAAATGTCAGGAATTTCTCTCTCAGTTAAATAATGGCAGAGTGGATTATGTCAGGACTTAGTAGGTAAGTGGAGTTTGATATTTGAAAACGTGTATCTGGCTGAAATTCATGACAGCAAAAGCAAGTCATACTTATCTAGAGTTTAGTCTAAATTTAGGAATTCTTACTTGAATCGTCTGCTCAGCCTACATGAGCAAACAGGGTGTGTAAGATGTATTTTTTGGGGGGATAATGACATCAGTATTGGGGGTTGGTCTAATATAAAGGTGCGGATAGAAAACCAGCTGTTTAGTCAGCCTAGTTACAAAATGTCTTTGCTGAGATGTAGTTGTGTTAACTTTTTTACGTGAGTTTCTTACATGTCACGTACATGTCTGTGTGTTGAGTTTCCCACCGAAGTGTAACAGCACTCTCTCCGAGTAGACTGGAAGCCATGCCAAAATTTTAGGACCACTCTCCTTTTCAAGTAGAAGGGGTGAGAATCCCTGGAATAGAATTCTCACGTACTTGGCATAACTTAGTAAGACTTGTAACAAATGACTGATAATAGCAATGGCTGCAAACACCCATTTTCCCCTCTGGGTAGCCCGGTAGATCCACGCTTTGTATCATGAACTAGAGCCTCTGTCCCACAGCGAGGCCAGAGTATATCCGTTGGCCTGAGCAGGGCTGCGCCTTGTGAAATGCTGAATTCCTTAAAAGCTGCATTATGATGAGATAAAAGGGTGCTTGGTAGTAAGGCTAACAGTTTAACTTTAGCCCGCGTGATCTTACGCGGTGAGTGGCTGCCACCCCTGTGTTGGCGCAGCGGTGTGCGCGGTGAGGGAGCCCGGGTACAGGGCTGAGGTGCAGTGTGGCAGCCACTGTTGGTGTGGACAGGGAAGATGTTAATGCGCGGCTGAGGTTTTGGGGGAGACAGGGATGTGCGGTAAGGGGGCTGGGAGATGGAGGACGGAGCGAAGAAGAGCGCAAGGGCTGGTACGTGGATATGGCCACGCAGAGCTGTGCCTGAGCTGGTGCGTGTAGTAACACTGGATGTGGACAGGTGTTGCGCCATTTAGTGCTGCCGGGGGTCTGCAGCGAGTAAATTTAAACAGTAAGCCGCGTAAAAATGAATAGCAGTAGTGCAAGATTCTGAGAGATTTTCTCCACCGATGGGTGTGATGCCTTGGGAGAGGCGCTCCCCGTTACCTTACTGCGTGCGGGCCGTGTGGTACGCCAGCGCCCGAAGCGGCCTGCCCGCTTGAAGTTGTTAAGGCTTTTGTAAGTTTAGAACTTGAGAGTAAGAAAGCAGAGTCTCCGCGTTGGGTTTGTGGGATGGGTTGTGTCAGGGGTTGCGCGCTGCGGCTCTGGAAGCGCCTGTCGACACCTGTCGGGTGTAGGGGGTGAGAACATCCCCTGGGCCGGCGGGGGGGTGGAAAGGGCGGCCCTGGGGCCCGGCCGCGGCGGTACGGGGCTCTGACTTCAGCTTGACCTCTACCGGCCACGCGCCTGTGCTGTATACAGCTTTACGTTTGGCTTTTTCT
>JAVJGI010000032.1:14257391-14286254 GCA_035590275.1 Ibycter americanus | reverse complement strand
TTCTCCCCCCCCCCCAAAAAAAAAACCCCACCTCCTTCCCAGGTCATCCCGACCTGAGGATGGTACCCGCCGGGGAGGGCTCGCCTGTGCGCTCGCACTTTGCATGATCTTGCCACAAAAGAAATTAGATGTCAGCTAATGCGTGTTTATAAAGACATTTGTCACCGGAGTTGGGGAGAAGTGGGGAAGAGATGCGGAGGTGCCGAGGAGGGCGAGAACCGGCATCGGAGCTTTTTTTTTTTTTTTTTTTTTTGGAAGGCAGAATATGAAAGTGCAGGTGATGATGATATTTTGGGGGTACAGTCTGGGGCTGCCCCCTGCACTTGAGCGGACCTCAGGGCTGTCGGAAGGGAGAGGGAGGATTCCAGCTCCTTGGAGGGGCTGGGAAGGGGGGGAGAAAAAGTAGGTGAGGAAAAGTAGAGGCAGCTTGAGGAAATTGAGAAGCTTATAGTCTTTGATCCTTGGATGCTTTTCCTTATCAGAAACATTTGTGGTGACACCGGTACAAAGGAAGTTCATCATATTACAGACTGCTAGGGCTGCTTGCAGGAATCACTGTCTATTAATTAGCAGGCGCTCTGTCTTGTGGGACATACTAGATCTGAGGCTACATATTACTTGCTTGGATGGCTCTGGGTCCTGTGATGAATTGTTGTAAAGGGCCGTTGCTGTTTATAGGCTCTGCAGGGATAGCCAAGGCAGGGGGGAGGCGGGGAAGGACCCTCGGCTCATTCATGAAATATATCTATATCTATCAATCTATAGCCGGAGATGGGGAGGGAGAGGGGAAGGGGGTCGCTCATTCATGAAGTCTGTGGCTGGGGAGACATCTTAGCTCATCCATTTTGTGCGCGGCTGCGGTCCCGGCCGGGCTGCGCAGCTCTGGGGCTCCCGGAGGGTTTGGGGCTTGAGACAAGGGAAAGCGCTTGTTTAAAAGAAAAAAAAGGAAAAAAAATAAGTAAAAAAGACTAGCCAAGTCTTCCTAAAGAGAGGGCAAGTGACGCGAGGAGGTCGCGCTGGAAATGGAACGTTTCCCTCCCCTCAACAGCATCCCACCCGAGGGATGCTCCCTTGGCACCTCCACCTGTCAAAGTAAAAAAAAAAAAAAAAAAAAAAAGTGTTTTTTTGGGGGGGAAAAAAGCTGGGGTTCAAAGAGGGGGCTGCCTTTCCTATGGCTGCTTGGCCCCCCGCTGCCCTGCCCCGCTGGGGGGAGGCAGGGAGGGCACAGAGGGATGCTCCGCAGCCCCAAGGGACGTTTCGGGGGGGGCTCGGAGGAGGCAGGGGAAGCACGAACTATTTTTACACCCGCTCTCCCCTTCAAGCTGGCTGTCCGCTGCCCCCGGGCTCGCTCCTTCTCTCTGGAAGAGGGAGGAAAAACCCTTCTTGGTTTTCACTCTTGGGTTGGGTTTGGGGTCGTGTCCCCCCCGCTCCCCACCCCCCCCCACCCCCCCTCGTTGTTGTAGCTGTTGCTAAAATTGGAAGGCAGCACTCTGCCTGACCCTGGGGAGCGGGGCTGAGGGCAGGGCTGCCGGCGGGGCTCCCTCCCGGGCGAGGTGCGGGCAGCTGGGGGGGGGACACCCGGCAGCCTTCAGCCTTCACTGCCGCCTTTGTCCGGAGACCCTAAAGACCGCGGATCAAAGTGACCTGGTGGCATCTTTAAAAGAGGGAGAGGGGAAGCGGGGCGGGGGGGCGGCCCGGCCGGCTGCCCCCGTAGCCCCGGCGGTGGGACAGAGCCTCGCGTCGGGGAAGGCCTGCCCAGGGTGCCTGGAAGAGGCGGTTTGCAGTTCCCTGCCGCGGGCTGGCTTCCGCTGGAGTACATACATTTTAAACAGAAAGGAAGCTGCCGAGTGCCTTGGCGGCCGGAGCGCGGTGGGTGCTGACCGATGGGGAGCGTTACTGCCCATGTGTGTCCTCGCCCCTGGATTTTTTTCTGCTGGGTGACGTTGTGTAGCTTTGATGTGCGCTCTTCTAAACACAGTATCATTATTTCAAATGAAGAGACATCTTGACAGACTCGGTGGCGGTGGCCCTGCGGTTTGTCTTTTTGGAACAGTAATGGAGAAGAGGGAGGTGTCAGAGTCACTATAGTTGTTCATCCAACCGGTCCTCAACTGGATTGCTTAGTGGTAAGAAGCAAAACTAATTCCAGTGATGGATGCTGATGTTCTCCGGGACACTTTTTCCTGCTCTTTGTTAAGGTGGAAATGCATGAGATTACCTTGTACAAATGTTAAATGCAAATATTTTAGAATGAGTAATAGAAGCAGGGTAAATGTTGTCACTTGTGGGACACGGGGCTTCAAAATTTCTCTCTGGAGTAATCACTGATTTAAATACGGTATTCTTCGAAGTTTCCTTTATCTCTCACCTTCAACTTTCTCTTGTCAAGAAAGGAAACAGGATGGTATAACAACTGCATTCAGTGGTACTTATGGTGTTGCATTCAGTGTTTCCCCACCGGTTTCAAAAGCAGAGTCCAAAATTGAATGAGTTCTGTACAATTTTCAGTTGTTTTTAAAACTGTGGGGAAATGAGCTATAAACATTAGCTGAAGGGATGTAGATTGTTGTTAGATAACAAAAAATACCAGCTTGTGGTATTTTCTGCTTTCAAACAAATGTTTTGAGAATTTGTTTTAAATAAACTTTTAAAGTTATACAGTCTGGTGTAGCAGAGTATTGTATATAATGACAGCAAAAATCTTATGCTTGGTTGTTTTTTTTTAGTGTTTGCTGAAATGTGTTAATTAGTCTTCTGTGCTCAGTCTCCTTAGTTTCTTTGCTCACCCGGTGTGCTATGTGACATTATGGGGAACAGGTAAATGAAAATGGCCTACATCTTGAATGTCTCCAACTGGCAAATCAGTGACTAATCGAGCATCTAAGCGTGCAGTTTCCAGCCCAGTTGGTTTATTTTGAAACTGTTGACATCAAAGAAAGTTGTGTGACTTGCTGGCAAGAATATATACAGCTGTTTAATGAGGCAGTGTCACAGACAAAAAGTTTACTGATGGGGAGCTTCCATCAATTTAATTTATTGTCACTTCTAATCACTGATTCTTACGTGGAAAGAAAAAAAGCATGCAAAAGGGAAAACCCACCTCATTTCCTCTGCAAAGCCTGTCCCCCTGCCACGGGTTATGCTGGGTCCCCTTGGCGATGCAGTGGGTGGTGCAGCGGGTTGGGCTGGTGCGTGGGGGTATTTTTGTGGTGTTCTCTTTGCAGCTTAGTAGCTGTATCGCAAAAAAAAAAAAAAGTGTAATGGTGTGCGTACTCAAGTGTGCATTGTGAGATTCACCAAAGGAGAGGCAGTAACACCAGTGAAGTGGTTTCAGTGATGTTCTTAATTTTGCCTTCCTTTATGACCACTTGGAATTCATCTTATGCAAGACTATGCATTTTTGAAGCAGCCATGAAATTAATTGGGAGGTACGCCTGGGCCATACTAGAGAGAATCAGAGCTTAGTACTTTGTTTGGTGCCTTTTTCCTTTCCAGCGGAGGAGCTGCAACTGTGATCTCGTATCTGATACCTTTGTTGCTTTGATAGTTACGCTGTTGCTGTCAGATGTGTGTTCTTAGGGTTGCCTGGCATAGATACTTTCTATCACTGGTATGACTGACAATACAAAGTGTTCTGTTAAATACGTTTTCTCTCTACCTAGAGAGAGGGGCATTCTTAGAGCACTATTTTGTGCCACAGATTATGCCAAACATAAGATCGCTGTGTTCTGGCTATGTGGTTGCAGAGACAGGTTACTATTACTCTCACTGTAACATCTTAGTTCCAGGTTGTTCGCACAAAGGCTCCCTATCTTTAATCTCCAGGTGTAAGGCCTCCTGATTTGGTTATGCTTAGGTTATTACATTACATTACACTACATTAGCCAGTTTGTAAAGTGCAGTGGGGCAGGTTTGTAGAGTAAGACAGGACTGGATACCAAACACCTGCGCTGTACGTGTTGAGTTAGGAAGGTACATCAGACTAGCACTTGATTCTTGTGGACTGAATGCACGTAATATATCTTAATGCATTGTAATGTAACCACTTACTAATCTCTTTCGCTCTTTCTTCCACCTCTGGAATATTTTTGCTGCATTATAGTTGCAACCATCTTTAAAAATAGCTACAGAGGTTATGATCTAAATATGACTAAATTACTTATTTTTTCTATAGATAAGAACAAATCACTACCAATGATACATGAGCACTAGCAACACGAAAGCAAGGAAGTTTAACCCTAGTGATGTAAATGTCACTTCTGTTTGTTTCTGCCAATGTAATGTAATGCCAATGTGATGGAAACAGCTGATCAGGTTGCGTACAGCTGGATGACATGGCAGAGGGCAGCGGTCACCCACTTGTATGCCTCTCAAATTGCCAACAATTTAGCTGTGCAGAACAGCCACTGGTTTCATTCCGCTGTTTTGGTTTGTGCGTGTGATCTCCGAGTAGCTGCCCAGAACTGGACCAGGGTAGCACTGAGAGACATGGCTGCTGAGCTTGTGTTTGCTGTCTGTGAACAGAATGGAGGTGCTTTGGACCCTGGTGCTTGGAGGGACAGGGATGCTTTGTGAGCCCTGCCTCACCATCTGTAATAAATACCTTGGGGGGTCATGAGACAGCAACTTGACAGGAATCTGGGGACTATAAGAATGAACCTGATGTTCTGTGTGAGACTGAGCCAAACAGCTCAGTTTGTGCAGAGCTGGACAAATTTTTAACCCAAAACTAAAATAAGGGTTGTGGGTGGAAAGGGAAGGGAATTGTGGGAAGTGAAGATAATTATAGCTGTACCTATAAAGACTGTTAATTTACCTTAAGAGAACAGGCTGAAAAAATAGCAGCAGTGTCTGTTCAGTACATCTGTATTTACTGAAGAGAGCTTGGGAAAGAAAAATAGCACAGTGCTAAGGTACTTTTGTAGCTCACCTTTTACATTTTGATACGGTTACTTTTGAAAATTATGACCTTTTCTGGCAATAGGGGTGAATGGCCAGTGTGGTTTTCTGTATTTATTTCCTACAGTTGTTCAAAAGGCTTAGGTTTTTTTTTCCTGTGTTGGAAATACTAGAATCTGGAAAGAAAAGCTGTGTATGACTTGCACAAATCTTGTAATAAAAGAAAGACTCAAGTATTACCTAACTGAAACTTAAAAATTGTGTACTGTTTGGGGTTGGAAGGCACCTCTATTCCAACTACCCACTCTCTTCCCTCAGACAGGGTCAGCTGGAACAGTTTGCTCAGGGCTGTGTCCAGTCAGGTTTGGGAGATGGAGACTCCACAATTTCACTGGGGGGTGGGTTCTTTTGTGCAAAGTTTAAGTAGAATTTCCTGTATTTTTGTGTGCTTCCAGTCCTGTCACTGATGCCTCTGAGAAGAGTCTGGCTGTGTTGTCTTTACTCCCTCCCATCAGATACTTATGCATGTTGATAAGGCCCCCCAAGCCTTATCAACTGGCAGCTGAGGACCTTAACCTAAGTGCTCCTAGGTCTAATCAAATCGGTGCTGCTCTGTTAGTAACTCACCTTCACACAAAGCCAGGGAAGTAGATGTTAAGGCAGCACCGCCAAGCTTAAAGAATGCATGTGAGATTTCTGATGAGTTATTCGTGCTACCTTCATATGAAAATAATTAGTGCACAGTTTCCTCAATTTGCAAATGAAGACCTGTGGCATGTTGTTTGACAGGATAGCATTTACAGAGTATATGAGATGAGCAGGTTGTCCCACATGTGCTTTTTGTTCTCCTCAAAAGCTCCCTCTGATTATACTAAATCACCAAAGAATCTGAAGTTCCTTACTTCAAGTCTTTTATCCAGAGCTCTTCCTACATTTGAAGCACACTGTAGCTAATGGGCCTGTTCTCAGTATTTAGGAAGCGATCACTGCTGTTTCAGAGATTCACTTCTGGCATTCGTTATTTATTTTTTTCTTTCTTGATTTAGAGCTGTCAAAGTTTTGTACATAGCCATGGTGCCTTTTAGTAACAGAAGTACGATAAAGCTGTTAGATAGACCAGGTAATTAGGCTTTGGGGTAGCTGAGTGTGAACACTGCCATGTTTTGAAATTATGAAAACTTGATTTTCATGGAGCGTTGTGTGCGCTTAAAGCATTTTTCTCAAGGAAAAGGAACTTAATTCTCCAAAGAACAGTCTGTTTCCACTTGCAGTGGCATCCTTGTTTCCCAGACTGGCAGTACAAAAGGTTTATTTTTTAGTTTGAGATGGGAGCGCACTTTGTATTCTGCGGAGGATTAAGACTTTTTGGGATGTTAGCAACAAAGGGTTAAAAAGGGAATTTCACTCATTACCAGTTAGCTTGAGTAACTGTATTCTGATGTTTTGAATCCTGTTTCGTTTCTGAATCCCTCTATTTTTAGTGTTTAGATGCATTTCTCATGACTGATAGATTGTTAGATGTTTAAATCACTTGTTTTTTCTCTTGTTTTAGCCTCAAGGAATAGGTTCACCTAGTGTCTACCACGCTGTTATAGTGATCTTCCTGGAGTTTTTTGCTTGGGGACTCTTGACAGCGCCCACTCTGGTGGTAAGTGATACGCTTAAGCTCTTTCTTGATGTGTGGGCGATGGGGCGATTACTGCAAAGGCACTGAACATCTTCTGAATTAAATGAAAATTATATATCATTGAGCTGCTCTGTTGTGCAAATGAAAAGTTTTGTATTTTTACATGGAATCAGGACTTTCAAATTATTTCTTTGAAGAAATGTAATGATGCAGGATAGCTGTTTATGTGCGAGTCTGCTAACGCTCAAGCTTACATGTAAAGATTTTCTGACTTGAAACCAGTAAGACGGTAATGAAATTATCTTTCCTTTCAAGATGCTACAAAAAGTTGGAACATTACAAATGTAAGGACAAAAATATGCTTGAAATTTGGTAAAATTATGCAAGTGTGTGTGTGCACGTAAGAGGTCTTTGCTGACCTGGCTGTGCTTTAAACAGAAGCTTCAGAGCACAGACCCTATTACACCCATCAAAGCTTCCCTGTGATTAGCGAGACAGTCATACCAACGTGTTTGTACCAAATTATTTTCTAATTTATTTGGTTGCTTTCAATTTGGGTTTAATCTTTGAGAGTGACACATCCTTACAAATTAAAAGGAGCAAAGGCTTAAAGATTTCCAAGCAAAGTCCACCTAAAACACAGTCTTGGTGTGGCCCTGTAAGCTGATGTTAACCATGAACAGTCTCTTGGGTATAAACAGCACATCAGTCACTGAATGGAATCCATCTTAGGTAGCACGAGTCAGACAGAGAGAGGGGGCCTGCTTTAACCTGCCTATCTAGGCTCTGGTCACTGAACTGAGAAGCGCTGCAGAATGATGGTGCCTCTCTTATCTCTCCCCAGCCCCCTACAGATGATACAGTAACAGGCAGAGTCTGCTCTGAGATCCATTTTCTAGGTTCTCTGTGGTCTATTTAGATTTCAGACACTGAAGTTGGATGACATGAATCCTTCCCAAAGTGTTGAGACAACTGAGGCCTCCCTCTGTCAAGTGTAAAGCTAAAATCTGAAAAGCACTTTCCATGGGAATTAAAGATTAAATGGATTATTTGTGGTCTTTTTTTTTTTTTTCTCCTTTCTCCATATTATGCGAAACTATAAAACTACTGTAGGTGTGCCCCTGTAGCAGTTGGATGCATCATGAGCAATATTCATAGTTAATATTGTGTAAATGACAGTGTTCATATTTCTTCTCCAGGTTTTGCATGAAACCTTCCCAAAACATACGT
The DNA here is from genome assembly GCA_035590275.1 of Ibycter americanus. Lineage (NCBI taxonomy): Eukaryota > Metazoa > Chordata > Aves > Falconiformes > Falconidae > Ibycter > Ibycter americanus. Next base: position 14,278,498 of record JAVJGI010000032.1, on the reverse strand, counting down.
TTCTAATGAATGGTCTAATTCAAGGAGTAAAGGTAAGATGACACTGTCTTGACATTGTCTCCCATAACATCCTCATACATAAACTCAGGATGTGCAGGTTAGATGAGTGGGCAGTGAGGTGGATTGACAACTGGCTGAACAGCAGAGCTCAGAGGGTTGTGATCAACAGCGCAGAGTCCAGCTGGGGGCCTGTAGCTCGCAGTGTTCCCCAGGGGTCAGTGCTGGGTCCGGTCTTGTTCAGCTTATTCGTCAGCAGCCTGGATGAGGGACAGGGCATGCCNNNAGCAGGTTTGCTGATGACACAAAACCGGGAGGAGTGGCTGGTACACCAGAGGTTGCGCTGCCATTCAGCGAGACCTGGACAGACTGGGGAGCTGGGCAGAGAGGAACCTCATGAGGTTCAGCAAAGGCAAGTGTAAGGTCCTGCACCTAGGGAGGAACAACCCCACACCACCCGCACGGGCTGGGGGCTGACCTGCTGGAAGGCAGGTCTGCGGAGAAGGACCTGGAAGTCCTGGAGGACAGCAGGTTGCCCACAAGCCAGCAGTGTGCCCTTGGGGCCAAGGCCAGTGGGACCTTGGGGGGCATTAGGAGGAGTGTGGCCAGCAGGTTGAGGGAGCTCTGCCCTGCTGAGGCTGCATCTGGAGCACTGTGTCCAGTTCTGGGCTCCCCAGTTCGAGAGAGACAGTGAACTACTGGGGGGTTGTCCAGAGGAGGGCTGCAAAGGGGATGAGGGGCCTGGAGCATCTCTCTGTGAGGACAGGCTGAGAGAGCTGGGCCTGTTTAGCCTGGGGAAGAGAAGGCTGAGAGGGGATCTTACCTTAAGGGTGAGTGTCAAGAGGACGGGGCCAGGCTCTTTTCAGTGGTGCCCAGTGACCGGACAAGGGGCAACGGGCACAAACCGAAACACAGGTTGTTCCTTCTGAATCTGAGGAAAAACTTCTTTACTGTGAGGGTGACAGAGCACTGGAACAGGCTGCCCAGGGAGGCTGGGCAGTCTCCTTCTCTGGAGACATTCAAAACCCACCTGGATGGGATTCTGTGCAGCCTGCTGCAGGTGACCCTGCTTTAGCAGGGGGTTGGACTGGATGATCTCCAGAGTTGCTCTAGCAGGGTATTTTCAATTACTTACATTTATGTAAATTCTAAATATATAAAACTATAAAGCACAGTTCATAAAGCTGCTATTATGACTGGATCATCTGTATTTTGAATTTTGTGTAGTTCTGAGGTAATAAATCTCAAATTTAAGGTAAATTTGTGTAGTTCTGAGGTAGCAAATCTCAAATTTAAGGTAACCAGACATGGGATAGAAGATCAGTAATGCTTGATCGTATTGCCTTTGATGCATTGCCCTATGGTCATCAAACTTTAATAAAAATAGAGCCCAGGCTGCTATCATATTGCAGTATGGTCGGCTACCGTAATTCTAACCACTTGGTTCTAACTTAAAATGTTTTGTTTCATTTAGGGCTTATTATCGTTTCTCAGTGCCCCACTCATAGGTGCCCTGTCTGACGTGTGGGGACGGAAGTCCTTCTTGCTGCTAACAGTGTTTTTCACCTGTGCGCCAATACCACTAATGAAGATCAGCCCATGGTTGGTAAATTTCGTCACGCTAGATTTGCCATTTCTGGTCAAGGTTGCTGTATAATGCTTGTTTGTAGCATTGTTGATGAAGTACTGTTTGTGCTCTGTGGAAGGTTGAGGCTTTTGTATTACTTTGGTGCAGAGCTGGGAGAACAGTCATGCTGAAGTGGCTGCCGCGAGGCCACACACCTTGGTCAGAATGGCAGGAGCTGCCGCGTTTGGGCTCTGTGCTGTAGGCCCCGCTTCCTACTTCAGCACGTTTGCGAAAGATGCGAGAACGCTGGGCAGTAAATGGTGTAGGTCTGTGCTGTGGCCCTGTTACTCAAATGCTAACCAACTATGCAGCAGTGAAAGCCTTACCTAATGCTAGCTAGTGTGTGAAGTAACCATTTGTAACCTAAAGTGCTGCTGCAGTTTTCTACTTTCTCAAGTTTTAAAACCCACCAGCTTTCAGGCTGTGTGCGAGTCAGTAAGCTCTTAACTGGCACGTACGTTCCCCAGGTAGAGCCTGAGTCAGGACCCTGTTGTTGGCCTAGCCGCGTGCTGTACCTGAGGGTGTAGCTGAAATAACCCAGACTGCGGTGAGGCAGGGCAGAGCCAGCTGTGCGGGTAGCTCTGTGAGCCTTTTCAGTTTTCCCTCTGGTCACACGCATTGCTCATGGATTCTTCATCCCTTTGCTGGGCAGTAATTTCTTTCTAAGCGTAATGTTTCAAATGACAAGTGCTAGTGTCTAGAGCGTAAAGATACAGCTGATGTTGAGACTGTCAGTGACCAGCTTCTCAAAATAGTGAAGTTCCTATTTTGCTATGGGTCATAGGCATCCAGGCGGAGTTAGTCTAACACCTCTTTTCCCAGAAGTGACTTCATCGCAGCAGCTTTCTGTAGATGTTACAAAATTATGCTTGTTTGTACTCAGTGGCTGAGGAGGAGTTACACAACCCTACCAAGACACATTCACATTGTCTTTATCCAAGTTAATATTTGTTAGGAAAAGCTGGACAAGATGATTTACTGTTGAACTGTATTTGGATTGTAAATGGAGACTTTTTGTTTCTATTTAGTTGTTCTGATTCTTTTTTTATAACGTTCCTAGGTGGTACTTTGCTGTTATCTCTGTGTCTGGAGTTTTTGCAGTGACGTTTTCTGTGGTTTTTGCATATGTAGCAGACATAACCCAAGAACATGAAAGAAGCATGGCCTATGGTTTGGTATGTATTTTTCTGGCTCTGTTCCTGTGGCATTCAGGACTAAAAGCATCATTAAGCAGAGCTTCTCAAAATTGCGGTTTTATTTCTTCTGGGGCAAGTCGGTTTTAGTTTGGAGTAAGGTTTTTCTGTTTAATTGTTCTTGTCATCCAGTTCTGTATCTCTTTGATGCTTAACTGTCTAATTCTAAATTAAACAAAACACGACTATGTTAAAAGCTGTCTTTCAGATGTGTGTCTTAACAGTTATTATCAGTGTTAATGATGTAATTTGAGGGGCTTTGGTTATTCCTCCATTGTTTCTCACACTAGTACTACTCTGTCATCTTCTCAAAAATCTAACCTTTTGTTCCTGGATAATTCTGGAAGTGCCGTTGTATGGTATCCTGACTACTTCTGCTTGTCTCCAATCACTGCGCTTCATTTCAGAACAAATGTAGCTAAGACTTGTCTGCTTTAAGTTCTTACAACTCGCCTCCACTGCTCCGTTATCTCCCGATAACGTGCCAGGTCTCAGGAGCTTTCCCAGCCCTGCATATTGTGGGTTAGGGGAATTGTTTGTTGTGTTCTAGTTACAGAATCCATTATCATATTCAGCAGGAAGAGCGGAAAGCAATGGGTATAGAACTAATTTCTTTCTGCCTGTATACGTCAGGGATTGAGATATGCTGAGAAAGTTCCTTCAGTTTTAAAGTTAACATCTTCCACAACAAGGCCAGCTGGTTAACTGGAAACTTCCTTGTGAAGATCCATGGTACCGAGTTGGATTAACCAGCATATCAAATATGCCCTTGATACATGTCATGTTTTTCTTAACTGGCATTGCATATTGTGCTAACATGGAGATTAAATACAGCTCATCACTTCCCAGAGATACCAGCATACTGTATAGTTAATTAAACCTAATTATGTCAGTACATACTAGAGTGCTGGGAGCCACTGCTGTCCAGTTATCAAAAAAAAAGAAAAGTTTTTCTGGAAAAATTTTGACTGCCTGAAATACACAGCTGCTGCCACAGGAAAAAGGTTACTTTTAATGGCTGCCTGATTGAAATGGATAGACTTCTGAAAATTATAAGTGGGCAATAATATTGTTGACTTATATAACTGAAAATCTTACCAGCTGTTATTTATTCCAGGTTTCAGCAACTTTCGCGGCCAGTTTAGTTACCAGCCCTGCTATTGGTGCCTACCTTGGTCGAGTCTATGGAGACAGCCTGGTTGTGGTCCTGGCTACAGCAATAGCCTTGTTAGACATCTGTTTTATTCTTGTTGCTGTACCAGAATCGCTGCCAGAGAAGATGAGGCCAGCGTCCTGGGGCGCACCCATTTCGTGGGAACAGGCTGACCCTTTTGCAGTAAGCTACTGAAATATGGAATATTTTGTTACTTGTAGATGTTGAGCTTTTGAGACAGGGAAGTGACTGAATTTACTATGTTTCAAGCTTGAAGAACAAAGCCCATCTTTTTTCAAGTTTAACCTTGTGTTGCTGCTAATACTTTTGCCAAAAAGCTTGCTAAACATGCAGGGAATGTTTTGGTGGTACCACGCAATAGCTTCATTAATTGACATGCTTTTCAGATTCACACTAGTGATGCTTTTTGAATATGAAGGTTGAATGTTTTACAATACTTTTATTTTTTTTTTCCCCACAGTCACTGAAGAAAGTCGGCCAGGATTCAATTGTGCTGCTAATCTGCATAACAGTCTTTCTTTCCTACCTCCCAGAGGCAGGTCAATATTCCAGCTTCTTCCTATACCTCAGACAGGTAACTAACGTTTTGATATGAACAAAAGTAAATTTATAGGGAAGTCTTCAGTGTTGCTGAAATATTTTTGTTAATACAGAAATGTAGATAACTAATATACTTTAAAAGCTTCCAGCAGCTGATTTAAGTCTTCTTGCTGTTCTGTTATTGTCTTCTTTTAGAGAGACAAAAAATGAGAGGAGATTAAGAGTTACAAAGGTTTCTTATATTTTGTAATTCTTTGCATCATTCTTGGACCCTGAGGTTCACTATGTTAAACTGTTTTTTTTGTTCTTTGAGGGAACCATTTACTTGTTTTCTATCTATGCCCCTTTGGTTTTCTATACTTACTTGATTTAATGGAAAAAAAACCAAAAACACACAACAAAACCAAACCCCAAAGAACTTTTTCTCTAAGTTAGGGAGGAGTTGAATAGCACCGGTCTTCTGCATTGTGTGTTCCCCCACTGATGTTTGTGATGCCATAATACATGGTTTACAGTTAATAATCAAACTGCCTTTTTTTAATATAGATAATGGGATTTTCATCTGAAAGTGTTGCAGCATTTATAGCAGTCCTTGGGATTCTTTCCATTATTGCACAGGTGAGTTACTGCTACGTACAGCATAGATTTGGTAACTCTGAAAGCGCTGAGCACTGTGGAGAACTTCCAGAGCACTGTGGCTCCAGAAACCTGACTCACCTTTTCTGCAGCTGTTTTCCCCAAGTCTCTTAACAATTGATTAACACCCCTGCTTTAACTTGGATGAAAAAACAGCTTGCCAGCCAGGGTTTGGTTCATTAATATCCAAGGCGTGTTGTGTTGGGAAAACTCAATCCTTTGTGCATTAAAGAAGGGGTGACAGTTGGTCATATTACTTGCTAAATGGCTGCTGGTTTTTTGGCTCCTGGATACTTGGCAACTACTGCTTTTGGAGAATTTTACTGGGCTTTTTAAAAATAATTATTTGCATGTTTTTAATATTTAGAATAAAATGTTACTTTTTTTTTTTTTTTACTCCCCCCCTGCTCCCTGTCAGACAATAGTTTTGAGTTTACTTATGCGGTCCATTGGAAACAAAAATACCATCCTTCTGGGTCTAGGATTTCAAATACTACAACTTGCGTGGTATGGCTTTGGATCAGAACCATGGTATGTAAATTTCATTTTAATATCCGAATGATATGGTATTTTTCTGCATGTTATCCTTTATCCAAGGGAGACACTTAAGCATGTGTGAATACATGTACGTATACATGCATATACACATATGAACGCTGTCCATGCCCAGCCATTACTTTGGGTGTTTTTTGCAGGATGATGTGGGCAGCGGGTGCTGTGGCGGCCATGTCCAGTATTACTTTCCCAGCTGTAAGCGCACTGGTTTCACGAACTGCTGATGCTGACCAACAGGGTAGGTTTTGTCCCATACTTTGAATTCTAGTCTAGAGCCCCGTGAAGGCAGATGTGTCAGGCTGTCGTCATAGTGCTGGTCAGTCAGCCTGGATCTTGGCACTGAGCAGCCCATACACTTGAGCATAGGTCACAAAATGTTAAAATCCAAGTTACTTGGAAGTTGTAATACATGTGTATTGTGTCGTTCTGGCACAGAGGGAAAACATTCAACAGGTCCCATCAGTAGCAAAATATTCAGCAAACTTAATAGGCTGTTCACTTTCTTCCCTTTCAGGAAGTTCGCTTAGTTGTCCGGGTTGCATACAGTGCTTTCCCTCCTGCGTGAGCCAGTGGCAGCAAGGTCGTGTCTGTGCACTGGTCTCTGAGTGCGCACAGCACGGGCAGTACTACTCTGCCTAACAGGGAGATGGAAAACCACCTTGAATATGCTATAATGACAGCTTTTCTGTGCCCCCTGGTTATTGCTACCCCTAGTGCAACACCACTTAAAGCCGCTTCCCTGCTTGTATCAGTTTGAAGGTGAAGTGAATAACGCCTTGCTGATCCATTAAAAATAGCCTGGTAACAGTGTATTTCACTTCTCCCAGGTGTTGTTCAAGGGATGATAACAGGAATTCGAGGACTGTGTAATGGTTTGGGACCAGCACTTTATGGTTTTATATTCTATATATTTCATGTTGAACTGAGTGAACTCCCCATGCCTGAATCGCCATCAGGAGGTAGTGTCGTCACGCAATACCATTTACAACAGGTATTCTTTTACTTACTGATTCCAAAGAAAGAAATTGGGAAGGGATTGTGTGCCCACCAGTTCTTGAGCATGATGCTGTGTTACATCTTGTTATGCTTCGTTTACAGTTAGCTAGCATAACAAGAAGAGGTTCTTAGATCACTCTTGGGGAGGGATGTTGATCTGTTTGCCTGCTTTTAACTAGACAGGATGATTGAGTTTAACTTTCAAATAGATACAACTGATGACCCTTGTAAAGAGAATAGATTGAGGGAAGGATGGACTGATAACAGCAGCATCCCATGCTTCTTCTTGTCTCCCTGACATTGTATTTTCCTTTCACATGTTGTGCATTTTTGTTTTGTTGCCCTTTAACCAAGCTCTCCGTATTCTTTTTTCTAGTTCCTAATAGATAATTAATTTGTTGAGGAAACTAAGCAGGAAGGATTTGCACTAGAAAAGGAAGCTGGCAAGCATTAATGAGAAACATATGCTCCCTCTCCTAAATCTTAGGCTGCAGTATTCTTTCTACATGGGACAAACACTGCATTGGCTAGCATAGCAAGACAAAGTTCCTCCTGCTCCTGAGACTTGTGCAGTTAGCAACTGTAAACATGTGTCTAAAGGCTCGTTAATACGTTGTGGTGTTACTGTTGTTGCTTTCAGAATTCTATAATTCCTGGACCCCCATTCTTATTTGGAGCGTGCTCTGTGCTGTTGGCACTACTTGTTGCCTTGTTTATTCCTGAACACACCAACCTAAATGTACGATCCAGCAACTGGAAGAAACACTGTGGCAGCCATGGCCATCCCCACAGTCCGCAGGCGCCTGGTGAAGCTAAAGAACCATTACTGCAAGATACAAATGTATGACAAAAATCCAGGAAGACCTTTTAGACTTATTTTGCATCAGCAGTTTGGGATACACATTCCAATTCCATCAAAATGTAATTTCTTAAGGTAATCTTAAGAAGTATCTTTCTGCATGAAGTCCATAGGAATTTAAAAACGGAAGTTTCTCCAAAGACGTTGCCATTGAATTAGCGATTTGCTTTTAAAAACGGTTACATACTCATCTCTTGCCAGGAAATACTGTTACTACTAAACTTTCCATTCTAGGTCAGAGACAAAGAATAGAGTCAAGGCATGAGCATGTGTCCTTCTGTTTCCTTAAGGTGGTGAGCTTTAATTCTAGTCGTGCTAAGTCTCAATGAGACATACTAGCATCCATGTAGACCCATTCATTTTAATGCTGTAAAATCTTGGGTCAGATGATTCAAAGCCTTAATGTAAATGTACTCAAGTAGGGAGAAGGTGAATTGGTATCATTTATTTTAAAAGTCATATGGCAGGTTTTTTTTAAGTTTGTACTAATATAAAAATCACATGAGCACGCTTGCTGAACAGTAAAAGTTATTTTTATGTAAGTGCATTTACTCTTTCTATTTTTGAATAAACGGTAGTATCAAACACTTGTTTAAATATTAAGTGGGTGTTTTGAGCCTACAGATTTTAATACTGGCTCTAAAACTCTGCTTTCCTGAGTACCGTTTATTATACCACTATATTTCTGATGTTTGCGTAATCATAAAGGACCTCAAAACTTGAATACACAGACTGAAATATAAGCTGATAGCCTTGAATATGTCCGTGTGCTATATAGTGGCCTTTGAGGACTGTCACAAATAACCCTTTTGCATTACAGAGCTAATGTTTTAGTCCTAAATTTTCAGGACCCTTAGTACAGAAGAGAGCTTTATACAATTACTGATGTGAATTTCTCTAAAAGTGTATATTTTTGTGTCCAGTTGTATTATTTAAGTGTTCCTTTGTATAAATTTGTGTATAAAGTATTGTATAGGTTTAAAATGTTTTCATCTTGTGGTTATTGCTTAATGCTTTTTTTACCTTTGAACATTCACCATGGTTGACCAAGAGCAGGAAAAAAAAAGAATGTAAATATACTGTTAATAAAGTTGAATATTTTAATGAATTTTTAAATAATTGCTAATGTCTCTTAAAACCTTACGTGTGCTTGTACTTCAGCAGGTCTGGAGTACAGGTCCAGCACTGCGGTAGATACAGGCTCCAAGAAACAAGCCTGTAACAAAGGCTGTCAGCCTTTAGTATACTGCAGCTTCTGCCTTCCCAGGCCCACCACCATTTTGTTTCATTTAGATTTGAGTAGGACTGGGAGATCTGGAAAGCCACCACATTTTAATTAGCAGCTATATGTACTTCAAGAAAAAGAGACCAAATTCACATTAATTTACACCAACTAAAACCTTGCTAGAAGTAGTAGTGTAAGCACAGACCTTGGAACAGGGTGGCTCCCATCTGGGAATTGTGCATCATAGTGCTGGTCCAGTAGCCCTGCATTGCATGGGGAAGTGAGGAAGCTGGGAAGAAAACTCCAGAAAAAAGGTAAGGTGAATGAAATGGTACTGTTCTGGCACTTACCTCATCTTAGAATTTCAGTACAGTGGAAATGTTGGTTTAATTACTCTTAAAACGTTACTAATCAGAGGTTTTGATTAAAAAATATTTAATATTTCCATTGAAACTTACACATGCCAAAACAAGTGAATATACATTATCATGGTGCTGATTTATAAATCAAATATACACATTTTGCACAGCAAAACAAGCCAGTTAAATATACAATCCTCTGGATGCACTTAAAGATATTTCATACCTTTTAACCTTAGTTATTTAACAGCAAAAGTATGTAAACGGTCATGTACACTTTCTAGTGTACTCAGTATGTTACAAGAACTTGCACGCTAGTTCTGCAGTGGAACACCAAGTAAAGCTGTGAACATTCTAGCATGTGAACCCAGGTAGTAGAACAAGCTGAAGAGTGTTAGCGGATCTTACATTTCTGTACTCGCTTACAGCAGTAAAGTATGGTTAGTAAAAACAAAGTAGCTTTTAGATGTTGTGATACTTTCAATAATTAACTGTTCAGATACCTCACCTTTATAATGTTTTATGCGTGTTGGCCTCAAATATAATACTGACAGATTAATAGAAAAGTTAGGGTAACCAAAAGTGAGAATTCTAACTTCTAATTTTATACCTTCAGTGGAATAATTTAGCATCTTTGATATTAATTATTTTATTTTTAAGTCTATATGCAATTCAAGTAAACTGGTTCCAAAACAAAGCAAGGTTTTAAAATTAAAAGGCAGTCATGCCAACTTACAAGCTTGACCATTAATAAAATCGACAGCATTGCCCAGTTCTCCAGCACTTTCTATTTGCATCATCCTTTCTCTGAAAGAAGTCAAGAACAGCATCCATAGGGAAATGTTCTCTCTCAGAGCCTGCTAGAGTGTACATTTCACCTGTTCTACAGCCACTCTTGTCAACTGCTGTAATATAAGTCAGTGCATCTCAGTGGGTTTTTTAGGAAGACTACAGGGTCTCCAATATACTGACAGAAAATTCTGCACAGCCCCAGTGATTTAACTGCTGTGTTGTTCCCACTAAGGGCTGAGGCTGCTTAAAAGCTTTATTCTTTTATTTAGGCTCAAGTAGCCTGAAAAGTCATCCCAGTCAGTCAAGGTTCTCTTTCTCAAAGAAAACAGATTCAGACTTACAAAATTATGTCAGTTGACATTGATACTTTACTAATACATTATTACAAGACATCATAAATCCCCCAAATGGTTAAAAGAGGACTCTTACTTTAAGAACCCTGTCTACTAGCCAGGAAAGTAAGCTGAGGCTGGTGTTACTGCAGCTTTTGGTGACGGTTGGGCCTTTGTTGGTAAGTACGGTTTCAGATACTCTAGAATAGCAGAAACAAGATAAAGGGTAGCAATAGTTACAGTTCTAAGTGCATTTCAAATAACATCTTGTTTTACTGTTTCCATACATACCTGAGTTAAGTGTATTTTGACTAAGCCCTCGTAAAGGAATGCTGTCATCTTTTTTCTTGAAATACTTTGATTCCAGCCCCAGATTATCACCACTAGAAATAAAAAGGCTAATTAAAACAAATGTGGTTAACAACAAGTGCAGATACAGACCCATTGAGAGAAATCCTAGCTTGACGGGCAACCACTACGTTCCTATGAACAATCAGGTCTGCCACAACTTGAAATTCATTAACATGCTGACAGAGAAAGGCAGGCCACAGAACTAGCTTGGTACTGGAAATATTTTGCTCAGTTCCAGACACATATAGAAGACAAATGGCTTCATAAAACTTCAAAGGCAATAGATGACACTTACTTCTCCTTGTTTGCTGGATGACTAGTTGCAGTCACTGTCTGAACATCTGAACATCGATTCATTTTAGAAAGCTGCATGTTAAACTGAACCTGCAGAGACATAAGAGTTGCAGTTAGAGAACTACTGCAGGTACAGTGGTCCACCTTCTCAGGGATTAGTGCTTCTATACCTTGCATGGCACTTCTGTGCAGCAAGCATGAAAGAATAAGCAACCTAAACCCAAGCATTAGCTATTTACTAATAGCGATAACGTTCAAGACAGGGAGTTTTAAGAGTACTAGGATATACACAATATTTATGCATTTTGAGAAATAGTCAAAATGTTAAGCTTTGGTATTTTATGCTGTCCTATTCTTAACCAAACAGAAAAGTCAAAGTGCCTGCCTTTGGTGCTGGACATAGGGAATGGACATTTTTGTTGTGGGCTGTTTCTGGAAAATTCTGGAACGCATACAGAGGAGAAATGGGATGATTGATTCCTGAGCTGGGGAAGGATGGTCGGTCAGGCTGTAAGAGAAACAGAATACATACATGAAGGAGAAAAATAATTCTTAACAGCTAGTCCTCATTTGAGTCTTCTTGATGGGAAGAAAACATCACTTTTTGCAAGATTCACATTCTTAAGGAAAACTTGTAAGAAGTTAGACAAGTTGAGCACTCTTAGCTAATAATTATAAGCTACACACCCTGTAACTAATTATTATATTACATGTACCTAGCTATACATCAGAGACCTGTGCATGAATATGCCCTTCCACTACTGAGTAAGAAGCTCATCAATTGCTAGGTGACCACAGATTCTGTACACTCAGGGATAAGAAGAATAAATACCATTGCTTATTGGTTCTTAACAAAGATAGAATGTAATGTTTCTTACCCCTTATTTTCATGTTTCTAAATACCACTAAGAAGAGCATTCAAATAGTACAATTGCTTTTTCAACCTATATAAAGATAATTAGTAAGTTTACCTCAAAATGCCACCTTTCCACCTCCCCCACCCCTTCACCCCACACTTCATCTTTTCCAAGCTAATTCTTCATTGTTCTGTGTGTTTTAATAAATGAATGATTAAAAAATTCTCACTTAGAAGGCCAGGGCATCAAGTAGCACCCAACAGGTTATTATGTTATATTAAAAAACAAACAGCCAAACAAAAAAAACCCCACACCCACCCAAAGATGATGAAAGCACTTCTTTTTTCCTCTCTTCATTTACAGCCATATACTTCAGGAAATAATGACTACATCATAACCATGTTACTTATAGTTGTATCTTACCATGCCATGAGGCAACATGGCAGTCCTACCACCACCGTGTGTACTGGCAGAAGTCTCTAGCTTCTTTGCCATCTGAACTTCATTCAGCTGTTTGTTTAACCATGCGATTACTGGAGAGAGAACAAAAAGGTCGAGCTTACTTCCTACCTCTTACAAGCTGTTTAAAACAGCGAGTAGCCCTTCCTCAAAAAAAGGGGACAGCTTGGTGGGCTATTTCTCCTCCTTAATCTCACATATCACCAGAAATGCTAGTCTCATGAAAAGCCTTTTTGTTCAAGCTTCCTCCACCTTTGCGTGCCATTCTGTTCCTCCCTCTGGAGTTAGCCCCCCACAGGCACACTACCCCAAGCAACCACAAGCACCAACCACAAAGGAAGTCTTTACTACTTGCAGCTCTAGGTTGTTGTCTACCCACCACAGACAGCAGCTTATTTTCCATAAACAACAAAATTGCAGCTCTTTACAAATGAACACAGGTAACGCAACATAGTTGCTCCCATTAATTTTCAGTAGCAGCTAGATCGCTATGTCATTTTTACAGAGGGAAAAACAAAATTGTATAAACCTACCATTTTCATTGGTTTTCAGTAACTGCTTGCTTTCTTCTAGTTTTTGTATTGTAGTTTCTAGCTGTTCTTGTAGCTTGCAAACCTGCAATAGTCCCATAATAGTTGTAACACCATCAGGAGCTACTACTAATTACAAACTGAAGAAAAAATATAAAATAAAAAGGATCTATGAAGTTTTTCTAAAATTATTTAGAGAGGTTTGAATTCAGTTTTTTTACAAAAGCAATAGGATAATTCTTTGAAGTTAAGCCCTACTTTTAGCTAGGGTTTTGAGACATGACGACAGCCAGAAACCTTTCCAACCTTAATTTTCCTATGATTAAATAATGCAAAGACTCTATAAACAGGGGAACGTACTTAATGGAAGAAAAAGTCCACCCTGTTCCTCCCTCCTTCACCAACTTTCATATGATTATGCGCTCTAAAGGTTGTAAAATTCATGCATTATATCGTTTTGTACTCTTAATACAACTTCAGGTTTCTTCCCTATGGATGGATGGCTCTTACAAATCATTTTAACATGAAAAAAATGAGAAATTGATTACACATCTAAATAAACATGTTAAGTGAAAGACTACATTCTATTCCATGGCAAGATTTAAGAGCTTCTTGCTGTAAATAAGTTAAAAAACCACAAAACCCAACACACAACATACAACAGCATTTACAGGACAGAGAGTTAACCTATCACAATACCTCTTGTTCTTTCATTCGAAGAGATTGTCCCACCTCCTGCAATTCTCTCTGCTCTTTTTGAAGTCTCTCCTCTTTTTCTGCCAACAGTTTTTCCTGTTGAATTGTTACTGTATTTTTCAATTTTAATTTACTCATTAGAGTTTTCAAATCTCCTTGTAACTTCTTGATAATTTCATTAGCCTATTAAAATAAGAAGTCAAATATTCTCAAAATAAACGCAAGCCTAAACATAAGGAAGATATTTCATAAGGATAATGGCACATTCAAACAAACCTTAAGAAGTTCAGCTGACAGCGACTTAATTGTTGTCTCTAGTTTTTCAATATGACTTTGTTTTTTCTCTGTACTCTCTTCCAGTATTGCCTTTAAAAGAATATTAAAAGTTACTATAATAAAGATGTGACAGACATCACTTACAATTCCAAGTGCAACCTCAGTAATTCTTTGAGAACTAATCCTTAAAAGAAATTGAGTAACTGCTTTTCAGTCAAATTACAAAGAACCTCAATTAATCCCATTTTTTTTGTTTATAGAAAGTACCACTAAATTTAATCCAGTACCACAGTATTAAAACAGTAGCAACCTTTCTGAAACTGAATCCGGTATACGATTGATGCCATGATTTAAAATCTTCAACTACATTTGAAAGCTTACTTGCTGTATTCATAAAACTGGTCAGCTGCTAATCTATAGAGACTGCAGTTAAGAAGGTTCTACAGAGCTTGAGAGAAAATTATTTTGAAACTTGAAGGAACCTTTTGTTCTTGTGTCGCATCTAATACTTCTTTTGTTCTAATAACTAGCTGATCTTTATCTTTGATTTCTTGTTCCAGAACAGCAACCCGTGTCTGTAGCTGGTTAATGAGTTTCTCTTTTTCATGACATTCAGCATCCAGAGTAGTGTTCTCCCGACGCAGTGACAGCACCTCCTGCTTCGCTCTTTGACATTCCTAGAATATCGGGAAAGAATTTTGTTTTTATTTTTTAAGAAAGCCTGTAATAGTAATTTAAACAGATATATCTAATAGTAAGCATGATGTGGAATGAAAAGGAGCTGCACAAACTTAACATGCTATATTACATGCATAGGCAAGCAGTGTTAATGTTCTAAAAATAGTAAGTCTGGTTATAGAAATTAATAAGCCTTACATCTTCTATTCCAGAAAGCTTTGCTTTCAGTTCTCTGACTGTGGAGTCTCCTTTGTATCTCCTTTCTGTCAGATCTTTATTGATGACCTCGAGTTCTGACAGTCTGTTCTGCAAGTGTTGAATACTTTTCTGATGCAAATTTTCTAATTCCTTTTTCTGTTGTTCATGCTGTTGTTGGTACTGAGCTTGTGCCTATCAGAAGCAAAGAAACTTAGGCAGTTATTCAATGAATCTGAAAATCAAGCCAAGAAACTATTCACATATAAGGACACTGTTGATTCCTCTTCTGTTGTCGTACCTGTAGAGCTCTTTCCTTTTCTTTTGTCAGCTCCTGTGTGTGTGTGTTTGTTAGAGCTGCAGTGTATGATGTCCATTCGTTTTTCAGTTTATCTAGTTCTCGGCTTTTCTCTGACAGGCTCTGTTTAAGTTTGACAAAACATAATTTAAATTTTTAAAATTAAGCATTTCAGTCGATACTGGATGGTTCTTCATTGTTACTTCTTAAAAAGGACATGGAGTTATTAATAAAATCCAAATTTCAGCACCAGATGCCACAACATCTGTTTCTTCTGTAAACAGGAAAGAAAGATACTGAGAAGCTAAAGAGCACCTTCCTGATACTGTGGATAAAATATTATTCTTTTCCAATTGTATTTTCTTCCAACCACTATTTAAGAGTGAAAAAGCAAGTCTGCTGATTTTCCCTACCCTTATAACACAAAGTGCTGTAGTTGGGGGATGGGGTATCACTACAAAAATGAGGTAAACAAGTATTTCGTTCTTAAAAAGCTCCATAATAGGAGTTTTAATTGATTTTTTCTGTTTCATGATAGTCAAAAGTCACCTTGATAAATCTAGCATTTGACCCAAATCATCCTCTTGAAACACGTATGTGATGTTTACTGGCCTGACTGCAAAAATCATACGGTAGTAGAGTAACATGCAGTCCAAGACTTCAAGTCTATTTATAATGGTTTCACAGTTTTTTTCCAAATATAAGGTTTTCCAACCATTCATAGAATATGTGGAGTATATCTACCACCACACTACCATATATTTAGTATATAATGTGTGCATATACAGACTGCAAATGTAAAATCCTGTAAACTGGACAAAATAAAGTAAAATTCTGGTTTAGTACTACAAGAACTAGATTTTATTCTTCATTTACATGCTTTACTTATTCTTAAGTAAAGCTACAGTAGATTACTTTTCTTTTCACTCATTCTCAAAGTATCTTGGCTAGGTACTGGCTAACCAACCAGCCCACAAGAAGGTATATTATCCACAGAGTAAAAAAAGCACAACTTACAAGAAAAAAATTTATATTACCTGTTGAGTGTAGCTCAGTTGTCTGGTAAGATCCTCTTCAGTTTTTCTGAGTTTTTCTTCCAACTTCATTTTGTCTTCCTATGTACAAATTGACATCAAGTCAAACCCTTAGATCCCAAAATAAAAGTTATATTTGGCTTCCATTTTATCAGCATATGCTGCCTAAGCAACTACGTACCCATTATATTTGTGGAAAAAATCATCTTATTAAATAAAATTCATATTGAGTAAGATGTAATTAATAAATTTAAAAGAAAAGACATTACCTGACAAGGTAAAAACCCTGAATTAAATTCTTACCAAATTTCTATAGGGAAATAGTATCTTATTATAAAGACCTGTTTACAAAGGAGTTGCATGAACAACAAATCAACTGAAATACTGTAAATTTATGTTATTAAAATGGCTTATTAGGTGGCTATAAACATGACCACACAGTAGGAGACACAAATCCCAGGCCATGAAACTGAGACTGACAACAGAAACTACAAGACCACTAATTTTTCATTAGATAAAACCTAGCATGCTACCAACTGCATCAACATTACAATTTCAACTTGCTATTTATAGCTACTGGCCCTTTGAAGTCCACAAAGCCTTAGAATTGTATACACATGCATATTTTCCAATACCCAACTGCAGAACAAAGAGATTGAAAGTTTACAGTCTTTTACTTCTGCAGTTGATGTGGCAATCAGCACAAGGCTATGCAGCATGAGACACTGAAGCATTCAGAAGCATTCAACAGCTGCATACTATATGCACTGCATGTGTAGAATACCTGATTTTCTGCCAGTTCAAATTATAGCACTTGTCTGAATATACATGTAGTATTTTCATTGCTAGAGTGATAGTAACAGGTTTATAATATACATCCAAATAACTGCGTGCAATGACATATATAAACTAAAATAAAAAATAAACCAGAGCGTACAATTTGGTACATACTTTTGAAGTATAAAGACTGAAAAAATGCTTAAGTACGCACAGCATCAAGGCCTAGTTGCAGCTATGACAAGCCTTCATTTTACCTTAAGGCATTTCAAAGAGCTGGCTAAGAACTTCTTTATTTCTGCATCGTTCCCTGGTAGGAATTTTAGAGAGAGATGGGTAAGATGTTTAAAAGGGTTGGTCTCCACTACATTTAAAGAGACAGGTGTGTGATCTAGAACAGATGCTGAAGAAACTAACTGCAGCAAAAACCTAAAGAAAATAAAAAACAATCAAATGTTTAGTATATTTCTTTTCCTGAAACTACATGTAGATCCTACAAGCTATTTTCAAATAACATATATTTTTATACATACAGTAAAAGGCTGCCCATTTTTTATTTGAAAAAGAAATTCCACCTCTATGTGGTAGTTAATACTACAAACAAATATAAACTAAAATGCTTGCACCTTATAATAAGAAATATACAAAACTAGTCCATTTGTTTATTTGTAAATTTTTCTTAAGTCCATAGATTTAGGAGACCAAAACCAAGTAAGGCCTTTGTAACCAAATTCAGAAGGAAAACAGACTCCTGACTTCTAGGTATTCTATATTATATTCTATATATTCAATTCATAGCCCACAGTACATACATCAGGAAATGGCCTGACTACTGAGTGAAGCTAGGTACTCTGGACCCACACAGACAAAAACATTATGAAAAGGCCACTACAGGGAAGAGTGGGCCTCAACTCTCCCCAGCTCGCATCTCAATATCTGAACACTGAAATGAGAGAAAAAAAACCACCTTGTCAGAATGCCTTGTAACTTTGCCTTCTCTTGTGAAACTGAAGAACTTAGACCTCTGTCCATCAAATTCAGATTACCTCTCTAGCACTGAACTGCATAAAACAAAACAAGAGACTGGTGCTGCATCTTGCATGTTTGCTAGCTTGTGAAGCTTGCCAGCTTTGACTCAGATGGGGAGATGATTACTAGACATCAATTCCACCACTCAGTCCTCCCAAGACTCGAGTTTTGTCAGTAATGTCCACTGACTGATATTCAGATGTATCCAGGGGAAGGTTAAGTTATCCTTGTTCTACTAACTCTTCTCAGTCTGAGTGGCTGACAAGTATTTTAAGAACTCAACACGTACACACAGAGTAATAAGGCATTCACTTATTACCTACCTTGGGATATCTTTGTTCTGTTCCTGAATGCATTGCTGAAGCAAATCTATAAATTTTTGTGGGAAAGCAGAGAAGTCTACCAAGAGACCTTGCTGGGATTTTAAACTATATAAACAGATAGGGGAAAAAAAAAAAGAACATATTAACAATATATAAAGTATAACTTGTTTCCTATAAAAATATTTTGTTTAGTAGAAAGAACCAATTCTGATCAGGTCACTAAAGTTCACTAGCATGTTATTTTCAATCTTGAACACAGAAGAAGTGTGATCATGTCTTAGATGATAATCACCAGAGGATATTTTCAAGAGTTCTTGCAAATACGCTGCACTAAATAAAAAAGAAAAAAAAGATTGTGGCACAACAAATATGCTCCTTTGAGTAGACATCTCCCTCGCAGCACAGAGCAGTACCGTTATTGGATAAGGGCATATGGAAGAAGAAAACGACAATGAGGGGAGACTCAACCATTATCAAGACTTTTTGTTTAATTTGCCTACTTGTTTATTTAATTGCACACCTTCACCATAGATGCAGTAAATTGAAAGACAGAAATGTTCAGCAGTGTATGCATATATATATATGTATATATATGCAAAGCCATACCTTGTATAACAAAATACCTCTGCACATCGGTTTTACAAACACTATTTTACTATTGCCTTTTGATCCACACACTGATCACACCTCTTTTAAAAAAGAAGAGCAAAAAACCAACAAAACCAAACAACAAAAACACCCTCCAAAACCAAACCACCGCAACAAACAACAAAGCAGAAGACTGAACTGTTCATGCCTGGTCCTCAAGTTTGATGATCAGATTCTGAGCAAGTGAAGTAAAATGAGACCCAACAGTACAATTAGCATGCAAGAAATCCGTAAGACAAAGGCTCAGGTCTGTGAATCCATGTCCATGCAAACAGACTTTCCTCTTGCAATTATTTGTCAAAATAGTTCACACACATGCAACAGTCTCTAAGAAGTAGTTATAATAAACAGAAGATGCAAGCAGTAACGTAAACTGTGGTGCTGCAGCTATACAGGGAACATAACATCAGGATTCTGTTATTCATCTGTACGATCTTGAGCCTTCCTGTACTTGGCTGCTTCACTGACTGGTCAAAGAGAACAATACTACCAAAACACTGACAAATTTCCTCAAGTGAAAAATGCCCAAACCTAAATTCTAAGATAGACCACTCTAAGCTAAAAATATTCCTTCATTCTTTTTTGCCATTTAGAAATGTTTCACAGACGAGACATTATAATTTCACTTACCTTTGAAAATCTTCCTCAGATATGACAAGGTTATAAAGGAAAAAAGGATCAGTATCATCAGTCAATCGAACAGCTAAATCCTGAAAAAAGACATTTAAGTATTATTTAAAATACTATAGATCACCCTGTAGGATTGTTTAAATATTGTAAACCAACACTGCAAACAGTATTTAATGTTTTCACTGTTTAACCACAAGTAAAATAGAATTCAAGCAACTAATTGAGAAGGTGGAAAACCTTAACATATAACACAATTTCAAATATTACAGTAGAAAAAACAGGAAAACTGTTTCACACCAAAACAAACCTAGTAAAACCCTTCAACACTGATCAGCAAAGGTTTCAAAATTCAATGTGTCTTCATCATTTTACAGAAAGAAAACTATCTGCTATTTTTCCCCAGTCACGAAATAAGACTAGCACTAGCAGTCCACTGTAATGGATCTCAAACACATCATTGCTGTAACTGGAAGTTTTTCAGAACATACTAGGCCTAAAAGTTTAAGAAACAACTTTCTGAAGAGTTTATATATTTGAATACAGAGCTTCATAAAATGGATACAGCTGAAATCCAGTAAGCTCATAAGGAAAATTGTAACATTATGCCGCTTAATTTTTAAAAATAAAGTTTTTTGTTTGCTGGAGATCTAAATAGTGTTTTGGAAAAACTGCCTTCTCTGTAGACATTAGTCCTTCATTACAAGGCTGAGGTTATGCAAAACACCTGGTACAACAGGCTCAAGCACCTGTTCTCTATAACAAGGCTCAAACCTGTGAAGAATACAATATTCCCTAGAAGAGGAAAGAAAGGAAGTAGAAACCTGATATCTCTTCCAACATAACTTAAGTGTGACCATAGCATGTGTACACATACAGAACTCAAACAAGTTTCAGTAATTCAGGTACCAGTAAAACCAACAAAAGAATCCAACCACCATACCAAACCAACTAAATTACTCAAGAAATTATATCAAAAGTAAAATAAGGTCAAGTGACAAACACACTAAAATCCTGTTTTACTTTTTCTTTGCCTATTTGTTCTCTTACACAATGAAATTCAGAACGTACCTAATGAATGACACAAATATAACCAATGCACAAACCTTTTTATGAACAGGATTTGAAACGGACAGCAGCTCAATATTCACTCGAACATTTAATCTCCTGTGTACAAAAAGATGAAACTTAGTAACTAATCAAGAAATCATTCTCCAAAATTAATGTGTGTTTGTAGCCACATTACAGGAATCAGATGACATTTTGAAAACAAAAATTTAGGCAGAAATATCAAGAAAGTTCCCATTGATGACTACTACTAAGATACCTGAAAGCCCCACATTTCCAGTTACCATCACAGCTCTGCAGTCAGCACAAGTTTTGTTGTTGCTTGTTATCCACCAAACTTTAACTGGCAAGGCAGAAGCTTTAAAACTTTGTCCATAAACCAGAACCTTTGAAAAAGCCTGCTGAAATTTATTAACGACTGCCGCAACTTTTGATGATCATTTATACACCGCTACCCTGTCTTCATCTACTTCTTGCTGAGTAATCCGAGAAGTTACTTGCATTACAAAATACACCCACAGGCATCAGCCTTTCCCCGCCTTCTCACACAGACGCGGAGCAGCCTGCGCGCACTGTCCGGCCCAGCCAGGGCCCGTACGGCTGGAAGCCGCTGCGCCGCGGGGAGCAGCCCCGGGCTTTCCCAAACGCCAGCGCCAGCCACGCTCACGGGGGCGCCCGAGCC
>JAVJGI010000032.1:14224918-14255754 GCA_035590275.1 Ibycter americanus | reverse complement strand
CGGGGCCGGGGGTGCTGGGGGCGGGGCCGGCGGGGCGCCAGGCTCGCACAGAGGCAGACGTGTCACTTCTGTCAGGTTTTGCGCAAGACCGGGCGCTGGGTGGTTAAACCACCAAGCTAGCGCACCAGTTAACACGTAGTAAAGCGTTTTGTGCACTGTGAGCAGTTGTTGACACTCCCGTTTAGTCACACTTAATTTATGTACGTCCTTACAAGTCTCCGTTTAAAGGTACAGCATCCTTTCTTTTCACTAGTCTGCGGGGAGGGTGGATCTTTTAGTATGCTAATTAGGATAGTTCATACATAGGTCCAAGTAATTTTCTGTTTGGTCTCTAATTAACCATTTGGTTCTCCCTGAGGTTATCTTGTTACGTCTTAGCTTGACTTACTTATAGTGTCTATTTATTCTCCCAAGGCCATGCCTTTGGTAACTACTTGTAAGGGTTGGTTGACATCCTCTGTTTTTCAAATTCTTTTGACTGTTTTGTTGTAGATATTTACGTATTTTGTCTAAATTTCATGTTAAAGAAGCAGACTGACCTATTAACCACATATATGACCACGTACATGCGTGTTTGATCTAATAACGAACTGGTCACCTACATGCAGAGAATTTCTTGTGCTGACAGCAGCAGTGAGCTGGAGGACAGCAGGCTTAGCAAGCACTACAGTAAGGACAGTATGGAAGCTGAATAAGTACTTGCTGAAATGGAATTCACGTTCCAGTCTCCTCATCTTCTGCATCCCCTCTCACTGTAGTTCAGTACAACTTTTCAGTTCTCTTAGTTACAAATGAAAATGCTAAATCCAATTTTCTCAAAAATGTTCTTCGAGAATAGTCTTTCACAATGCCATTCATTTTAGAAACTTGGTGAGAGATTATCCTTGGAAAGCAAAACTAGCAGGTGTTTTCTAGGTGTTTTCCTGCCCCTGGCAGTCTGCTGCCATAACCAGCTGGCTGCTTCACTCAAGCTAGCAGTGAATTGTGGAAAGCTAGGCTGAGTTGCAGCCAGTGCTGAGGGAAGGAATAGGATGTATGTCTCAACGGCTGTTTTAAGAAGACAGAAGATGGCTTCTTTATTATCTGCCCTTCTGCTTTATCAGTATTGTACCTTAAGTATTACCTGGGAAACCTTAAAATCACCTCTGGCATCAGTCTAGTAAGCGTTGACAGCTGAACTCTTACAAACATGTTCAGTCTTGTCAAAATGTGTCAGCACAGTCATTTTTGCTGGAGACTCAGGATCAGACTGTAGGGAAAAAAATTACTTGGAATATCTGCTTTTGCAGTGGATTCCTATTGCTATGTATCTTATCATAAAAACAGTGAAGAATTAAGCTTTTTGCTTCTTGGTAATTAACAAAATCATATTTCTTTTGAATTTTAAAGGTCTACTTTGTTCCAGATATTAATGCAGGTTTACAAGATGTAGCAGAAATACCAGAAAAACAAGTGAGTATATGTATTTGTTCTAAAGCCTAGCCCCTACATAACATGTTGCAATTTATCACATGACTAAAGAACTATCAAAACCTAAAAGGTCTTGAATTTATGGATGCCGCTTTTTTTTCCACCCTTAAAAAGGTACCTGTCTGTTCTCTATCCAAAGAAAAGCTGGATAACTTAATCATCAAGTTGAAAAAAGCAAGTAGCGGTGAGTTTACTTAATAATGAAAATAAGAAGTTTTAAATTGAATTGATTGAATATTTCATTGTTGGTTTTGCTGTTAGATATCTGTGAAAATGTGAGGCATTTGGCACTAAACACATCTGAAGTAATTATTAGCAAGATAGTAGGCAATCCTCCAATAGCTAAATTTTACTCAGAAGAACAAACTAGATTGAGGGAATGATAAAATACTGAACTTTTGTTCATATTGCTAATTTCCCTTCCTTTTGTGTTTTTTGTTTCCCACTCAAGATACCACTACAGATAATACAGCTCTGTTATAAACATATGATGATAGATTTATGCTCCCAGCAGACTATTTTATTGGTGCTACAAATTGAGCTCATGTCTGAATATTTTAACGTGTGTGTTACAAAAAACAAAAACTCTTGGAAACTAGAAGCCTATACCTTAAAAGTTTTGTATTTGCATTTGCATGCAGGCCTGGAACTTCACCTTAAGGAACAAGTACTGTCCCACCAGGCTTTACAAGAAGCCTTAAATGACCCAAAGAATGGGGAATCCGCTTTCAAACACTTGAAACAACAGGTATGATCGGTGCTTTACTAATAGCTATAGATGTTTTTAAACACGTGGAATTCTGCTGCTGTAAATTTGAGTGATTGTGCATGCGTGATGCTGGTCACTTCATATAGAGGAAATTGGAGATGCTCTATAACTATGCTTTTCAAATAATAGCATATATATAACCTTTGAATGGCTGTTGTGTTAAGTGTTAGTAACAAAAGTTTATTAGGATACTGAAATAAATTACAAATTATGTGGTGGTGTTCTGAATTTTTACTCATATATTCTTGTTTTATATTAACTCATAATAAATCTGAGCTACCAAAGGTAAAATGTTGTATTTACTAAGAATTAAAAGGAATTTTTTACTTTTTCTGTTAGAGCTGGTCCTAGACTTCCTGGTTGTATAACAGAAGCATAAAAAGAACTGGAGAGCCCGAGTTTACCTTCTGCCTTTTTAATGTGCATTGAACAGCAAGAATTTTAAGGGAGATGAATTGCATACTGTAGCAAAATAGAAAGTTTTGGGAAGAAAAATCTATAAGTGAGAAATGTCTGTTTCTTTTACTTTCTTCCCATGTTCTACTTTCCTATGTATTACAAAATGCTTAACTGCAGCAGAGAGAGAGAGGGCTCTGCAGGCACTGATGCTTCATAGAAAAATCCAGTACAGTACCCATATTTTGGATGGCTACTTTGAGAATTGGCAGACAATATTATAACGTGTACCTGATCCCACAAATCCATTCCAAAAAATTCTGGGTGGAGTTCTGTGAGCAGTGGAAGAAGGGCAGGGTTATGCTGACTAGCCAGAATTTATAATCACTTTCCTCTGTGTACATATCATCTTCTTCCTAATCCCTCATGGAAGGGAAGGCTTGAAAAAGTCTTTTGCAGTTTGGTGAAGCAATGATTTTTCTATTGGGCGTTGTAATATACAGTGTATGTATTTGCTTGGTTCGTATAATCTTTTGATGTTTGTAGGCTTCTATTTTAGGTAACATGGAAAAACTACATTTACTTGGTCCAGGAAGATGTTTTGTTGAGTTTGGAGCTGGGCGAGGAAAGCTGTCTCACTGGGTTGATGTTGCCTTACAGAATGCTGAAAATGTTCAGTTTTTGCTTGTGGAAAGGGCAACTACAAGATTCAAGGTAAGAGGATATTGTCACATTAGCAGAGTATAATTTTTAAACTGTTGTCATTGAAACTTAGTATTTGCCTTTTATCTTTAAAACCAACATAAAACCTTTACATTTTTAAAGTTTTTGGAAATGTGATTGCCTACATTCCGTACTTCGCCAACAGCAAATTTATTACAAAAAAATCCTGGTGTATAATGTTGGAAATGTGCAGATGTTGACTTGACAGGAAAAAAGTCCAGCATTAATATCTGGAGCAAAAGTATAATTATTAGTGGGCAGCCCTGCTTAATGGTCTTGTTATGTTTACACAGGTGGATGGAAAACATAAAAGGAGAGATTCTATATTTGAAAGGCTTCAAGTTGATATTCAGCATTTATGTTTAAGTAAGTTCCTTCTTGGCTTGCATAACTGTGTAACTAGAGGCTTAATTTTAGATTTTGAATATTGAAGTTAAAGTCAATTTGTATGTAGCACACTTAAATGTACTTGGTTTTGAACATTATTCTCAGTTACTTGGACACGTTAATGCTCTGTATATACATATATACACACACATACATATATTAAATGGAGATTTAAAATTTTCTGCTTTTTATACACTTAGAGGACATCATTATAGGTGAGAAATACCAAAACAAAAACATTTTGAATGTTTTTTTTAGAACTTGCAGGATTAAAAACCTTTGCATTGTTTGTTGTAGGCGTGCAGAATGAAGCAAGTCATGCGTATCATTGATTTGCTATGCCTATCAGTACTATAGAACTTGTGGGAACACCTGTCACCAGGAGATGCATTAACATCGTATTTACATTTCATAGGCAGTATAGAAAGGCTGAAGTGGTTATATATGCTTCTGGGCCACAGCATCCAACCCTCTTAATTTGTTTTAGAAAAAGAAACTTTCCTTTGAATAGCTTATAACTGTATGTACAGACCACTGTATTTTTAGTAGTGGGAAACGTTTATTTCTTTAAGTGTGCTGAAATTACATTATCCAGAAAAAATATTGCCTCAACTATAACAATAGGGGTTCTGGGGTTGTTGTGGACTGTGTATGGGTGTTTATTATCTTTTTTTCCGCCCCCCCCTGCAGATAAAGTACCTATTTTAGAGAAGAAAAAACTACCACTGGTAGGAATTGGGAAACATTTATGTGGTGCTGCAACAGGTATGAATTATACATGTGTGAACTGCAGAAGGCTACGATACTAAATCTTATGATCTGGATGGACAGATCTTCCAAACTGTCCTTTTAAGTTTTTCTTGCCCTCTTAACCCTTTTTTAGTGAATGTAGCAATTATATGTAATCTAAATATCTATTGACTTCAGTAGAATAGTAAGTGGAAAATAGATGCAAGGCTACACTAGACAGAAGTAAAACCTTTCTTTTTCTTTATCTATAAATATAGAAGAATAGTAGAATAAAGAATAGTGTGTGGTGGCATGGGTCATATATTTGTAACTGTTGGAAGTATCTTTTTTTTGGTAACACCATCACCTCTACTCTGAAATATTTTTCTTTTTCAGTTTGTGTTCTGAGTCTGTATCTCAAGCAAACAAATGAGAATAATGTGTTTCTGTCCTGATAATTTTAAACACACTTTTTCTAATGTTACACATCTGCTAAGTAAAGACATCTAAAATATGACACCTATATAGGTACTGTTACGAAGATGACAATTAAGCATTTAAGAAATACAGGTATATATTGCATAGATTGTGTCCTAGATATCAAACTTTTAGAGCAAATACTTGAATGTTTTACAGGGAGGAGATAATATGCCAGTTTGTTAACCAAAGTATTTCAAATTGACTTGTGTAGAACAAATAGAGGATAAGCCCTTAGTAGCTCCAGAGGTCTCATAATACTCATTTAGCATTTAGGGTTTTCGTGTTTTCAAAGCATGCTTGTACTTTTTAGTTATCCTTAAAATTGCTTTTTGACTTAATTTGTGATGTATACTTTTATTCTTTGTGGCATATAGCCTTATGCAAATAATGGCATGGTGTTCATCGCTATTTTTGGGGGGGTATATCTTTTTTTTCCCCAGATCTTGCTTTGAGATGCTTGGTTGAAAGTTATACAACTTGCTGTGATGGAGAAACTCAAGAGCCTGCACCAAAACGCTCTAGGACTGATAATAAGACAGAGGTGGCTTTTAACAACTCTGCTGATAATGAAAGCAACAAAGATGACTGTAAGCCTGTAGCTGGAATTGTTATTGCACTGTGTTGCCATCACAAGTGTGACTGGACACATTATGTAGGCAGGGAGTTCTTTAAATCAGTAGGACTTGGACCAGTAGAATTTAATTATTTTCAGAGAATGAGTAGCTGGGCCACTTGTGGCATGCGAGAAACCACAACCAAAGCCTCTACAAGTGACAAAAGTAAAGATCAGTCTAACGACACAGAAGAACACGAGCAAACATGCAGCGAGACAGAGAGCGGTTCTGATACTTTACAAGGGTATGTAAATTTTTTCCTAACAAATGGACTTCTGCAGAAAAGCAAAATTACATATAGTGGTATATGAAACTTTTTTGGCTCCTTCAAAATGACTTATTTTACAGAAACATTTTAATTACCAAATCTATAGAAATATTCTACTTTAAAAATACAATTTTCATGGACATACGTTTCAAAATATTTAAACAGTCATGCTTGCCTGAGTTGAAGTGAACTTACAGTGATTTCACTAGTGTTTCTAAGGTTAACTACCGATGTTAATTAACAAAACTATTCTGAGAAGTGCTGTTAATTCTTTTCCTCCTTTTTATGAAACCAGGATACTTACTGTTGAAGAACGAAAGGAGATAGGTCACCTCTGTAAACTGCTGATTGATCATGGACGGGTTGAATATTTACAACAACACGGATACAAGGCTGCACTACAGTATTATACAGAGCCTGCTGTGTCCTTGGAGAATGTCCTGTTGACAGCTGTCCCAAGTCTGTCTTTGATACCAGAGCCAACTACATGACAGGAGATAAATTTGGAATTGATAGGAAAAAAAACCTATAAAACTTAATCTGAGTTTTTTAAAAAGCTAATTCATTGCTTACAAAAGAGCTGTTTTAGTCTTTCCTGTGCCCAGGAAAGGTCTTATATTTCCCGCTTTCACTAGGAATTACAAATACGCAAACATTCTCATTGGAAAAATAAAATGCCCAAGAATGTTTGAAATACATTGTGTGCTGCTTTTCTAGGAAGAAGTATACTTGATATGTTCTTCCATTCACAGTTACATTCTTTATTCATTATCATTTATGACAGAAGTACCAGAAGTACAGCTTTCCAGATTTCCTGAAAGACAAGGGGTTAAAATAAGAGAAATTAACACACTTTATTTTCACTTTGAAGTTCAGGATAGCTTTGTATTTCCTTTTACATTAATTAAGTAGGCCCAGGTACTTTGATCAGCCCTTGCTGCTAGGGGAGTGTTAAGGAAGAAAGCTTACTTGTAAACTGTCATCTTGATATATTTTTGCTAATTTGATTATTCATTCATGAAATATTGATAAGAAAAAAAGCTCCCTTAGTGTTCTAAATCAAGAGCATTTCAGTCATTAAATTCTTAGGCCTTCATGATATATAGAATGAAGATCAGAGAGAACCTTTTGTATCTGCAGTGAAACGCTCTCTGCAGTTAACAGCTGCCACCTGCACATCTGTTCAAAAGTGCTTCAGGTCTCTTCCTGCAACCTTTAAGCTGTTACCTTGAGACTACTAACAGCATTTTTTTTGTCATAGTGATTTACAAATGGGATGGAATTGTGGGGATGTGTTGTTTAGGTGACTGGATTTTCTGTCAGGAAAAGCAAGTTGTGAGAAAGGTCTGTTTTATCAGGTGTTGAGACTTCAATTGCTAAAAAATGTTGCGTGTTGGGAACATAGGCATCTCCCCTACATCCTTCTTTGGTAGTCTCCCATCTGGACAACATCCAAAAATAAGGAAGCTTGAGCTTCATGAGACAAACATTTATTGCAATGTTCCATGGTTCCAGTATGGTCCCACTAGAATATAAGCTGTTCATATGAAGACCTGCTGTGCCACTCCTAATAAAAGTACCCCTACCCTCCGTAAAAATCTCTTTACAGATGTTTTGGAAAATGTTAACTCATTTATTAAGAAGATTATTCATATTTCATTTGTCTATGTATCCTAGCTTTTGTTTATCCTTCCCTTCAGCACTGCATTCCCAAGAGATTTGAAATAATAAAAAACCATACCTCTTTTCTTGAGTGACTCCTGGATATACATGTGCATGAATTCAATGCCAAACATTTCCTGTTGCTCCTCCTCTTCTGTATTCTCACATGGAGGGAGTGTTACCTCTAACTCCAGTGGGTTGTCTCTGAAGTTGACAAATCTGACAGTTCACCAGAAAAGGTTACTCTTTCAATAGGTTTTGTCCAGAGAGAACAACTCTTTTGAAACAATTAAGATTCTTCAAACAGTTTTTTTAGCAAAATAAAATGTCTTTTTTTATACTAAACTCCCCACTGTATTAGTAGTATTAAGTAAACCTAAGCTAAGACAGCACTTTTTAATAACAGTAGCTGATTGTGGTGGGAGAAAACACTGCAGTCCTTGTCATTTTGTCTTCAGGTTTTCCTGACCCCATTGTCAGCCTTACTGAACTTCCAAAAACAGATGAGTGGATGAGAACAAGAGTGCAAATGCCTGCATCCTCCCAACTTGGCAAGGCAATAGCCAGCCCTGTCTCCCTCTGGTTTCGGTCCATCCCTGAGCCTGTGCTTGTGATGTATTTGTTTAAAGGGGTGCTGCTTCTTCCAAAACATCTGAAAACAGAATTGTCTTACTGGGTTAGATGTGATTTATTTAGACTAACATTCTTTCTCTAAAATGGCCAGCATCCAGTAATTCAAATGAAAATGCAAACGATAGGAAAGTTTCTGTCACAGTATACAAAATAATATTTCAAATTCTACCAATTAAAAATGTACATTTCATTCTTTTTTTATTTTTCAAATCAAATACAGGAGAATTTCATCCATATCCTTATACCTAATCCTTTTTGTTTAATCCTGAATTCTTGACTTCTCAGTACTAAAGTTCTGTTTTTTGTCGGTTTTATTTTTGTCACATATTTTTCCTCCTAGCTCTTGGCTTTAGAGAGTGATATAAAAGGCCAATTAGAAGTGGGCATTTGGACCTTTCAGAAATGAGAACATGTATCACAGTCTCCTTTTTCATTTGGGACTGTAACTATCATAGCTTACTTATTTAAATGAGTCGTGCTACACAACCTTTCTTGACCAGATGCGCAACTGTTGTGAATCTGTGTAATTATGTTGACTTACAGGGTATTGTATCCATCTGTAAAACTGTGCACATGCCTTTTCCACTTCCTTAGTATCACTCTATGATACACAGCTCAAGGCAGACTTCAAAACTTTTCTTCTAGTATTTTTATTTCTATTTCTGTTGCTTTTTCTTACCTCAGATTTGTCATGTCCTTCATACAGGCTGGAATATCCTTAAGTTTGTTGTTGCTAAGAACAAGAGTACTGAGATTTTTCATATTACTAATGGTTTCTGGCAAAGAGTTTATCTCATTCCTTTGGAGCCATAAAGTGTGGAGATTTTCCATTCTGTAAAACAGATATTTGTGCAAGCAATCAAGATTCAGAAAATTAATCTTACCAATCATTAATAAAAAATAGTTGGTTCATTTTTACAGCCACATAAAAGACTCTCATAAACATACAACAATTCTCAAAGGAAACCCCACATCCAAGATAATCACCTAACCTCTGGTCAAAAATGTCATTGGCAAGAAATATTTAACTTGATACTGAATTTATTGTTTATTATATGGATTATTCCAGCTCATCCAAAATATCACATTAGGGCTGATAAATCTTAAGTTTGCAGTGAGATTAACATTAAAATAATCCTTTGAAGTAGGATTTAATAATTAGAATTTCAATCCGGTTGAATTGAGACCAAGATGTGAACTTTGAGCTTTATTTACCTGTCAATTGCCTCAGGAAGCTCCTGGAGTTTATTTCCCCCCATATCTAACCATTCTAGACTTGGCAAGTTGAGAAGAGCTGAAGGGATGGTAGTAAACTGATTCATGCACAAATCTATGTGTGAAAGTTTCTTTAAGTCACTGAGCTGAAAAGAAAGGGAGATTTACTGTAAGTTTGTATAGCTGTTGCATTACAGCAGTGCTGTAATAATGTGGACTGAAAAAAAAGAACGATGTAAAAACATTACAACACATTTTGGAGTTAGTAAACACAGAATGGTTTCTGAGTTCCATTAGCTGGTATTAGCTAACAACTACAGTTCTTGCCTGGAAGGTAGGTAGGTTTGAAACTAGTCAGGCAGATGAATTTTATTTCCCACCTATAAGTGAGTGCCCTAAATGCTGAGAAGCTGAATGCCATGACTACAACACAGATATACCCCAAGCCCTGAGAAGAAAAGGAATTTTAGAAACACCACTGTCCTTAGTATTTCATACTCCATGCAATATACCATTTTTCATTAGTCAAATATTTAAATTTTTATGGATCAAATTGCATGGACTGCAGTTTAGAGGGAACCTAGACACCTGCAATGTTTTGAAGTCTACTATAATGGCAAGTCATTCTAAAAATTAAACATAGCATTATTCAGTATTGCAACACCTAAGTCCTTTGGTGAATCCTGCCTTCAGGTGCTTTAACAATGTTCAAGTGATGTAAAGATGTTTATTGCAAATCTGGGCCAACTGTCTAAACACTGAACACCACTCAAGTACACATAACCAAAGTTTCATGGTGTTCATATCACTGTAGTCTCAATAGGACGGAACCATGTATTTGCTATGAGCTGTTAATTTAAAAGCTATCATTCTACATTACACCATATCACCTGTATCCATGCAGATTTTGTAAATCCTGGATTCTGATTAATAGTATATATTTTCATTTGAAGATGTGTTGTTAGGTATTACTGGTTGGATTCACTCAATTTTGCAAGGCACTGATTGCTGTCAACTATTGCCACTACTGGGTTTTTAAATAAATTAAAGCAAGTAAATATGGTTACATAATTGTCATCTCTATCTAAGAGACTAACAGAGATGCAGGTGTCTCTCACGTTTAGGCCAGTCCAAATTAAAGCTCAGTAGTAGGTGAGCAATTGTTTTTATTCTCTCTTAATTGCTTTTAACGTCTCAGAACAACATTCATTCAACTCCTTGTGCACAGGCAGTTGTATAAATCACACAAACCCTTTTGACAGCTAGAAGCTCTGGTAAAGATGCTTACAGTTGTGTCCTGGCATATGCTATGAATTTCTATTCTCAGCCATATAGAGGAAATTCTCTGTGCTAAGGCATCACATCCTCAGTGGGGTAAATCAGTGACAAATTAACGTCAAGTGTATCACTGTCCTATATGCACTACTAAGTCATTTATGTGGACAAAATAAAGATTGGCTCCTTCAACTACTCAGGTGTATGTATATCCTCATATGGCTTCAGTTTGACTAGTCACATAAATATTGTTCACATACGTGTTTCTGTGGAGTAGATGTTTTCAGATTTGCTTTGATACTCTGATTTCACATGGGAGCACAACATTTAATGACAATTATTTTTATAAATTCAAAATATGCATTAAATAAAACTAAGCAAAACAGTCTGTCAAAACCTGAGGAGGAAGATCACAGATACTCCTGTTGACAGCCAATTCCAATCTTTCCAGACTGACACAGTTACTTATTTCCTTAGGAACGGACTTTATTCTATTGTAACTGAGAAGCAGCTCTTGGAGGCTAGTCAGCTGGCCTGCAGAAAGCACAAATGAGAAATCACAAATGTTTACATTCACTCTATTTGAAATACAGTATTACTTGTTTTGTGTTATCCTTCTACTGTTGTACACGTGCTCTGTGTTCTCACTAAAAAAAAAAATTAAAAAAAATTTTAAAAAATCACTGAAATTCAAATAGTAGGATTTCAGGACTCTTTAGTACAGAACTGCTACAAAAAAAAAACCCAAAAAGCCCTTGGGAACATAGGCTACTCGTGTTGTGGACTCAGAAGATGAAGCCTGGTTTTCCAGTACCACATTTCTAGCTGCATTCTGATGTCTAGTACCTGCTGCACCTACCAGCTTTTTTCTCATGGGGGCCTTTCATAAAGATATGTCTCCTTCATCTGGCCATTTTTTTTTGATTTATAGGGAATCCATGGTCTTAAGATCTCTATCAAACTGTCACATTTAAATTGTCTGTTTTCTAACTACTCAATAGGATTGTTAGACAGGCAAAGTGTCCCAAAATGTCATGGTTGGTAAGATCAATTTTCTTAGGAAAGCAGCTTAAAATAAAAGAAAGCACAGCTCACCAATTTCTTTAGGTATACTTTCAATTGAGTTCCGGGATAGATCTAGAACAACAAGACTCTGAAATCTTCCAATGAACTGAGGAATTTTCTGCAAACTAGTTCTATGAAGCTGCCATTCCTGGAGATGGATGAGTTTCAATAAGCACGAAGGTAGTGTCTGAGACAAGAAATAGGAACCAGAAGAAATTCCACTTAGTATACAAGAATACAGACTTAGGTAGAAGTTTTATTTGAAACAGTAACAGTCTTTCCTTCTCAAGCTATACTGTAACATCCTGAAACGAACACCATCAATATGGGTCATCCTGACCACAGATTTAACCTGCCCGCTTTTTGCTCCCAGGATCTAGATATCTGCACTACCATCATTGCTTGACAAGCCTCAGGCTTGCTCATTTCTTTTCTTTTAAACAAAGAGAATATAATTGAAGAGGAAACTGCTCTAAATAGATTTTTTCATTTAAATAACGATCTAAATTCTATTTCTTATTCTGTTAAGAAAACCAGTGAGCAACTGAGAGTAAAAGAGCTGAGGGATAGAAAAGCTACAATGTCTGTATGCTCTGAGTTCTGAACAAGAAACACTGCCCTGTGGACACCAGAGTATTGCTGAGTGTGGCTGTCACTCTCTGACTGCCCTCAACATGGTCTAATTCTCATCACCTCACACTAACTGCCATCTGCATTTCTGTGTGGCTCAGAACAGACTGTTGGCTTCCACTCTGTCGTTGATTCTACAGCTAGCTGCTTCCCTCCATGCATTAGAAACAAGAATAATAGTATTCTGGGAATCTACTGATTCATTTTCACTCTTAGAAAGGAAACAACAGTAAGAAATACTTTCCTGCACCTAAACACAGAGGATTTTCACCCTGACACATTTCAGTAGTTCAGGTGTGTTAACATTAAATGATGATTTATTTAATTAAACTCATAATTTGCAGTGTAATAATTTCTAATGCAAAAAAGCTTTTGGGGCTCTATTTTTGCAGAGTAATGCTTAATATTGAGGACTAAAAAAGTCAGCTTGCTTTTACACTCCCACAACAGTGTGTTCTTAATTCATTGTTAGCAAAGCACACAGTGAGCACTTCATAGATTAAAAATAGTGCAACTGTGAGTATAAAGTTGCAAATAGTAGTTTTCTAATGCATCAGTCATTCAACCCAAGCAGCATTCATTCCTATCAACATTACCTTCCATTCTTCTTCCTCTATCCTTAAAACTGCTCTTCCATCTTCATTAATAACTTTTTCTTTGAGCTTTGCTAAAGCAGCTCTCTCCTCCCAGACAAGCAGTAGCCTACAAGGGAAAGATGATCTGTCCATGGTGCAACAATGAATACAGGCAATAATTACTATCCATTCTATTTTTCTGGAACAAAGAGACAGTAGTAGCCTTTTTGGATGTCAAACAACATTTATTATTTCTGGATGCTAAATATGCTATCAATTTCAGGGAAGACAAGAAGATAAAGTAATGTTTGGCTGAGGTAATTTATAGGAATTCTATTTTACAGTTCTTCAAATTTACAGTCAGAAGGAAGACATACCTTCATTCACTTTCATCATGCTGCAGCAGGGCAACAGAAAATAAAGTCACATGGAACTAAGTTCCAAAGCTGTTAATTTTTAAGCAGTCTCCTAAAAAGAAAGCCTTCAGTTCCACCAAATGGAAGTGCAATCAAACAGGGTCAATCAGCTAGGGATTCTTTTCACTTGCTTTCCAAAGGGGCCTTAAGAATGACGAAAATTAGGCCAATGAGTCTCTTTTTCTCCTTGTATTTTCCATTAGTAACTTTTGAATTTGTTACTCCATTTCAATCACATCTGACGAATTCGGAAGAGTTCCAAAACCAGAACGCTAAGTTTCTTCACATTTCATGAAATTGCTGGCTAGACAGCAGACCAAGTGACCCTGTTAGTGTCTCTATTGAGAAGAAGGCATAACAAATTAAAACCTCCACTGGTGAAAATATCCACACAGGAGAGGATTTTAATACTTGAATTTAGAGGATTTAGTGTATATGCTAATGTTTTTATCACAGAACACAGTTCTTGGTTTGACCTGACCATATTATTAGATTCCAACCAGTGGGAATTCTGCTGGAGTAATGACTAAACACTTAGACTCTGGATGAGTTTGAAAAGACTGATTATGGTCTTCCAAAATGTAACATATGGTCTAGCTTTTCACATACTTAAAGATTTACAATTTACCTACCTTCCTGCAGACCTCTGTCTGAATTCCTTTTCTTTCTGTAATTCTTCATTTATCTTGTGTATTCTCACTTCCCAAAGTGTCTTCACAGCAGTGAATGTTCCAATGCAAACTGCAGTTTCAGTCATGATCCTTACATGTTCAGATTCAGTCACAGGAATCTGACTGTGAATTTCAGGCTCAACGTATCAGCACATGTATCAGCTACCAGATGGGGACAGTGACATGAAAACTAAAATACTGCAATAGCCATTTGATAATATTATTAAATTTAGTTACTGTATAGAACTGACTGAATTTTACCAACTGCTTTCCCTTTATAGAAATAAGTAATTGCACCTAGTTAAATTTTTTTATAATAAGAAATGGTATTCTTGCAATCGTTCTGCTTGCTTAGTCAGTGAACTTCTTCTCTCAGTTCCTTCCAATGGTAGGCTGAGCACTGACCATAATAATTAAATGCAGATATGAGCATTCATTCCCATCCCAGGAAGAAATGAAGCTGTTACGTGCAATTTAAGATACTTAAATCCTGGTTACTGCATCCTGGCAGCTAGCTGTTCTAAATACTTGTAAGTAAAGGAGTTTTGCACTTTAGAGAAACTGAACTGTTGCTGGAAATAAATTTGTATGCATTATTTGCATTCATTTTCTCCGTAGTTTAACTCATTATAATATATTTTATAGTTAGTAATGCATTACCTTTAAGAAAAGGCTTTTAAAATTCTTGAGATCTCTCCAAATCTTCTTGTAGCCCTGCTGAATGTCAGGATCCACATTTATAACAAAAAATAAAAGTAAAAAATAGTAAAAAAATCAGCCTAAAGTTTTGAAGCCATCCATTCCTTAGTGAGATAATTAATACATATTTTCCCGCAGAGCAGCTAACTAGAATACTCAGCTATGCTAATCAGAGCATCCCTCTAAAAAGCATTCTTATTGCCGTTACTGTAGTCATTTGGGGAATGGTATTTTTGGAAATAAACTGGAGACAAGACATATTCAGATAAGCTTGGAGGGCTAAACTGCATGCCAACAGCAGTATACGCACAACACTGATGATCAGAATGCTCCCTTTAAACTTTTTACTAATACTTGCAGGGAAAAGTAAGAAAAACCTCTTACACATCCATTCAAACTAAAGAAGTGAGGCTAACTTTCTTTCAAACACGAAGGTAGATAACAACAAAAGTGGAACTTCAGGTCTTTTTATACATATATTTCCCTACAGTAACTGCTGCAGGTCTGTCTTTTAGAGCAGTCTTTTCAATCACATTTATTCCATTATAATTTTGTATGGCATGGATAAGCCAGAATTGCTTAGTGAACATTTTTGTGTTCAAACTGTCAGTCATTCTGTTTTGTTTACCATGTCTTTTGCTAACCATGTCTTTTGCTAACATAGTTATTTGTAAAGCCTGACTATACTGAAATCACTTAATTAAAAATGTATAGGCAAATAATAATAGATGTAAGTTGTCAGGATTGCTTCCTGTTCTAAAGACAGCATAAAAATCAAATTATAATGCTTGAATAAAGAAGAATCTGGTCCAATACATTAATATTAAAGATCCTTAACTGTTTGTTAAGAAAAAATGGCAGGATTTGACAGATGAGGCAAATGGCAACCACAGTGTGGCACAATGCAGTCTGGCATTTGGGTTCTTAATGCCCAAATTAAAAATCGAATTTTTTCTTGTAAACAGAGGATTGTATCTTCTTTCCCTCCCCCACATAAATGTGATCACATTTACTAGTTTGAAGGATTAACTTCTCTTTCCTCATAGTAACTACTTTTCCCATTCCTCATCCCAAAATACAACAGTAATAACTAAGACAGTGTATGAGAGGTTTTTTGCTCCGATTAGTAGTTACAATTTAAATTGCCTTATTTTTCAGGATTAAGCTTCTACTGAGATTAAGTGATTCACCTGATCTATTGTTTCCTATTGTATAGAGACATTTTTTGAACTATAAGCCTTTTTAAGCTTATAGTTCTTCTTATATAAATTGTGCAGAAGAGACATTTGTTAATACTTGCACTCCTAAAACCAGTATTGGACTATTCAGTTGAAACAATAGTACTCAAAACAAAACACAGTAAAGCTTACACTGGGCAACTCTTGCCGTGGAAGAATATTATTCAATAAATACTGCTTTAGAACCATGAAATATGAAAGAGGGCCTAAGTATATAACTTTGTTTTCAGGGAGATATAATGCTATAATAACAGGACTACCACCAAATTCTTATTCTTATTATTTGTCAGGAAAATAAAAACTGTAATAGTCATGCCATCGTGGCAAACAATTCAGAAGTGAATTTCCAAGCGTGGCTGTAAAACAACTGCAAATTTATTCTCAAGTAATCAGATCTCCCAACAACCTCACCTCCAAGCATGTGAAAGAGTTTAACAGCTTACCTCAATTCCTTGGCATTTTCAAGGATTTCCTGCAACTCACTGCTTTCCGGGCAAGAGCAGAGATAAAGTACGAATCTTGTCTGTACTACCAAAACCATTTAGAACTCTCACTCAGACTCTAATGCAATGTCAGTCTAGTTCTAATTTTAACCTATAGCTGAGAATAGAAGGTATCACATGAGGCACTTCTGCAAAAACCCCAAGCATTTACCACTCTCAGTCTCTTCCCAGTTTGCTGAACATGACTGGACGCCCATTAAAAAAGTTACAAATTGTGAACAAAAAGAACAAAGGAGTACCTGTGCTCCACAATGAAAAAAAAAGCTAGTTTTGAACTCAAAATGACAATTACTTGCTTTATTCTAGTAATGCTTCTCTGCAAGATAATTAAGATTCAAAGTGCTATTAAACAGCAACATCGACTAATTAGACTATAAAAAGTATTACATCACTAAGTATTTTACTCATTACTTTTGCCCGTGCTGAAGAATTCTCTTGTTGAAGGATTTTAGTGCAAATTATTAAAGTCCAGACAGAAAAGTAATTTTTATCAGGCTGTGCAGAGGGGTAATTACTCACCCCTTTTCATGTTTCCAATCATGAAACATTTCTAACGTTCTATTTCTTCAAAGAGCCCTTGGGGAAGATAAAAGGTGAACAACTCTGTCAGAATCTTTTTCTTCAACCAAATGGAAAGAGAGAGCGATAATCACAGGTCACTATCTGAAGCAGAAGCCATAAAACTGGGTAATTCTGACCAGTTCTTACAGTGGAGTATAAAATGTGAAGATGAAATTTTAAAAATATGATTTGGTTATAACCCTCTTTCAGTGGAAATATTTTTTCCTTATTATTAGCATTAGATTCTAGCATTACCACATAGAACTTTACACCAAAAAAAACCCCTCTCCAGTCCATGACCAGCTAAATACCTGAACACCAATACCTATTTAAAAAGACACTAACTGCTTTAGCTTTCAATTGTCTAAGCTGGTTTTTTTTTCGAAATTATGCAAAAGCAAAAATGATCCAACAAGATCTTTGGTATAGGTATTTCTTCTTTCAGTTTTGGTATAGATTCAATCCCCACAATGCTTTTTAATCAATGCTTTTTCTTGATCTAAAAATGGCATAACTAAAAACCTAACTACTTAATTTTGTCCTCCTTAAATGAGACAGACAATTAAAGCTTGAAAAACAACCACAACAACGTTCCCTTTTATTGGGAGTTTTGAAAGACAAATTTCAGGCTCCTTGTGTGAGCAAAATTATTACATCTCAAATATTTCAAAATCACTTTATTGCTTTCTATCATACACTTATACTTCCTCAATTTATCTTCTCCATTGTCATCACATTAAAAAATACACTATTCAGACTAAGCCCTTACCATAACAATATACTTGTAGGAAAGTAGCCATTAGGCTGTATTCTTTTGGTAGTCTTGAGTGCAGCACATTCTTTAAGATAAAAAGAAAAAGAAATTTGAGTCACCTGCACAGGATAATAGTCACTGCATAAAAGTCACAAATAAAAACAATATTACTACAATTATTTGAGGCTTTAAATTTTTTTATTAGGAATAAATAAATCTGATAAAAATGAAATGTGATAAGCATGATATATTAGTCAAATGTTGCAAGAAATGACCTATATATAAAAGACCCTTATACCACAACAGAAATATAAATAGCACCTTACACATACGCTCCCATGCTCCCTCCCCTACATTACCAGCTTTCCTCTTGCTCAGTCTCAGCATCAAGGATAGCAGAGATGCTGGTAGCTTGTGTCTTGCATCTTCACAGCTAAACACAATAGACAACTTTGGTCTACAGTTCTGGAGAATGCTCCTGTAGAGGCAGTTTTTGATCTATCTAAAGAGAGGAGAAAATGTCCACTTTGTGCCTCACAAATTAATCTTTAAGGCCACGTAACTGTCCTTTCTTGTGTCTGTTTGCAGCTTATGTTTCTAGGAGGTATTTTCAATCCAACAATTTTCTCCATGTCTCCTGTTAAATAACCAGTGTAATCCTCATCCGCTGTTTCCTTTATCTTAAAGCCACATAACTGTTGTCTGTTCTGAAGGCATTAACTTGAACCTATTCATTGTGTCTTGTATCTGAGTTCAAAAAGTCCTTAATCTCACATAGTATTTTTTTCATGTTAATTCTTTGTTGTATCTGATTAGTCTGTCCAATTCTAGTATCTGAACATCAATAATACAGTGCAAACTCTTAGAACATGTTCTGCTTACTGTCAGGCTTACCTAATGACAGAATAACAAGTGAGATCCTCCTTTTTTTCTTTTTTTTCCTTTTTTTTTTTAAACAGACAGATGATTTCTATAAAAAACAAAAATAACTGGAAAGTATTGAAGAACTGCAACTACTTCCAGCCTGTAAAAATACAGGATATTCTAGAGAGTATTAAGGCCCTGATTGTTATCAATAAATGTTATCAGTAAGCATTTGAATAAATATGGCCTCCTCGTTTATAATTTGATAAAGAACACTTGTGCAAGTAATTGCCAGTAAAAAGTGGACTAGCAAAAGACTTGAGAAGTTTGCTCAGTTAAAACAACAAAAAGCTCTCTGGACATCTTACAGCAGAAGCATAAAAGTAATTTTATTTGTATATGATTTTTGCATAACTTCTTTCGGGAATTTGGTTATTATTTGTTAAAATAAATTTATGTGTCCAACAAGGAAGAACTATGAGTATTTCCCTTCAAAACAGGTTAATCAGATTATAAATACTGCAGATGTATGTAGATCAGTGTCATTCAGTCACACTAGCCTCACAACCATAAGTATTATGAAAGGCAAAATACAGACATTCCATCACCACATTCAGAAGTTGTGCCATGACCTATTAGGTTTGACAGTCTGCTGTAGAAGAAATTACAGCACTAGTAATTAAAAGAAGCAACAACTAATTGATAGACTGATA
Organism: Ibycter americanus; assembly: GCA_035590275.1. NCBI lineage: Eukaryota > Metazoa > Chordata > Aves > Falconiformes > Falconidae > Ibycter > Ibycter americanus. The sequence goes on along the minus strand of JAVJGI010000032.1, from coordinate 14,236,444 downwards.
CCAGCTGTTGAGAACTTTTAACCACGTAAGAGTATATAATGTGAGTCGCAAAGGGCACATGCTAGCAGAGCCAGCTGTTATAATTACTCAGTACAATCCACAAAGTTTAAAGGCATATTCTAGCCATGGTTTCTTTTATTTAAGATCTAGCAGCATCGAAGCAGGGTTCTCCAAGTAAGATTTCCACAAGTTAGAAAACCGGGCCATTGTAGCTCCATCAATGATGCGGTGATCAGCTGACCAACTCACATTCATTATCTGTGCCTTAAATACTTCCCCTTTTCCATTAAACCGAGGAAGAACCTAAAAATCCGAGGAAGGAAAAATATAGAAAGACTAAATACTTTCATTAACAAAGCTGTATTTTTTGTTGTTAATCTAAATTTAAATGTTTTGCTAAATTAGATGGACAGCATTAGTGCCATTCAAAAAACAAAGACCTTCCTATTATTGTCAGATAAGAATATATTGCAAACTTAGATAATAAACAGTCACATCCTGTTTCCACCATCATGGAAATACTGAAGTAGTGAAAAAACCTTTCCTGACTCAAAGGTTTCTTCCCAAAACAGTTTATTGCACTGTTAGTGATGGTTTCCTTAAAGCATCCCCTAAACAAAAGGTTCATGGAAAGAACATACAGAAAGTATTTTAAATTAATAATAATTTCATTTCCAGCATTGATCTCAAATGTCTATACTGAAGAATTAAAGCCTGAGATTCAGAAAATATGAAACTGCTTTCACCATAGAGTTCTGTATGGAATAAGCTATCTGGCTCATGAAATTAAACGTCATTACCAGAATATGTTTTTAGTCTCAAGGTTTCTCCTTAATGATAGAAAAAACGTTATCGCCATGTTGCAAAGCTTGTAAAAATATATTTACATTTTTTCTTAATAACTAGAAGGCTAAACATAGATGTGAGTGAAATATAACAGGATTCTAGAAAACAAATCTGAACCTGTGGCATAAAAGACTTCTATTTAAACATTTGGTGTCTCTGCACAGCCACCTAAAAACATCATAAAATTTTTCAATCATAAACTATGCAGTTTCTGTAACATAGAGAAAACGTATAGGTATGAAAAACAAAACAACAGGACACTCCATGTTTCATTTTCATTACAGATACCTTAGTTAGCTAGAGTTAAACACTCACATCACTGAGATAAAGTTAATATACCTGTATCTTTCCAAGTGCTCCAATAGCTACTTCAGGAAGTAGTATCACTGGTTTGGTGTAAGTGCCACCAATCTATAAAAGAAAAAGCTGAGGATATTAGTTAACAATTTTTATTTTTATTTTTTTTAAAACAGATTGCCTCTTGCATTAATTGCTACAGGTTTTGTTCATTCCACACTAAACTTTATTAAGGTATTCAGTTTCAGAAGCAGTTTTCAGATGTAAGTTCTCATTTCTCCTGTACTTACTGTGCCAATATTTGAAAGGGTGAATGTTCCCCCAGTGAGGTCATTTGTTCCCAGTTGGCCTGCAGAGCCCAAGGACTGTAGGCGATTTAATTCAGAGGCAATCTCAAACACACTACAAACTTGAACATTTTTCACATTTGGGACAATTAAACCTTGCTCTGTGTCCATAGCAACTCCAATGTTGTGCGAAGCCTGCAACAAGTTTCATTAAACAGACATTAACATAACTAGTCAACACAAAATGTATTTTATGTATAAAAAACCTTGAAAATTCTTTATATATCTTTTTAACCTAGAAAGTGCTGTCTGTAGTAAGCAACTCCTCTATACAGCATTGAGGGGAGAAGGGGATGTTTTTCAATATTAGCTTTCCACATCTGCAAAATGCAAATTGGTTTTGGCAACTTCGCATCCAGGAAATAAAATATCCCGGAATCAATTTTGCACTGAAAATATTTCACCTTAGGAAAATTACATGGGTAACAAAACATGACTTGCAGATTTTAAAGACAACACTAAAATAAAATAAAATAAATTTAAAAAAATAGGAAACTGAGTTTACTTTCATTTCCTAAAAGGAATATATAAGGATTCATCTGAGAGATATTGATAAAACAGCCCAAAAGGAGTTTGTGCTGCAAGGAGCATGAACACATCACTTAAGAAAATAGACACGCGCTGCCCAGAAGTATCAATCCAGCACTCTGTATGAAAATTAAATCAGTTTTATCAAAACTTAGTTTAAAATACGACTTTAACACATAAGGGTTGAGCGTTGAAACAGTGGAAGCACTGTGCCATTACTAAAAAATTACTGTACTAGATTTTAAATGTTCTCATTTTAAATGCTTGGCCCATCTTCAGGTGAAAAATAGGAAATCATTATATTAACACGCATTTTTGAGGCAAGCCTGAATAACAAAGTGACTCTCATTAAACAAACTACTGAAATAAGATGAATAATAAATCCAATCCAATGTTGGAATCTGGGCACACAAATTATTTTCCAGCACAACATCATAATTTTGGTTCTTACAATTAGCTGAGACATTCTGAAAAGCTGTTGTTAGCCGTTAGTTTTCTGCTCACAATTTTATCAGTAGTTGACAAACCTTGTATGTGACATTTTGACAGCTTTCATCCAAAGAAGCATTAAGAATGGGATACTGCAATAATCCCAGAGAGGCTGCCTGTTAAATATAAAAGAAAAAAAAGGACAGAGTTTTATATTTTATAACCGAAGAGCTGCATGGAAAGGAAGGAACAGTGGGAGACAATTCAGATCAACAACAATATGAATTTACTCAATGCAATCAAATTTGGCTTAAACTCTCCTAAACCTGTCTGTTGATATTCTGCCATTATTAGGATAGAAGAAGAAAAAGACAACTTTCAAAAAACCAAATATACATATAGAAAGTGATAAGCCCTTTCACAAGTATAACTGAAGTTGAATCTGCATTTGTTATTTCTGTTCCACAATTCAACTCAAACATCCCAAGACAAAAGTTACCAGATTCAGCAGCAATATCATTCTCAGCTCTCCAGACTACAACTATTTCAAGGAAGTAATACTAATTCCCCCTAAAAAGAGTGAGCAGAATGAGTGCTTACTTAGCGCTCTAATTGAAACAGCATTACCAGAAGTTTCAGACTAAGTTATGCATTGAATGCATAGCTTAGGCAGGGCATCAGCCTTCACTGATGCCAACAGTTGGAAATGGAACCATGGCAACTAAATGGGTGCAAGTGCCTGGTCTTCTGAACAACAGAAGAGACATTCTCATTCACCTAAGGGATATAATAATAATAACAATAATACTGATGCATTTCACATAAGGTTGATTTTAATGGAGCTCATAAAAAATACTGAGTTTCCAAAATTTGTTCTGTGTAATTTAAACACCTAGTGATGCTTGCCCACACAATGAATAATGCTTTACCTGCTCTATCCTCCCCCATTAATATTTCAAAAATTTTCAATGACACTATATAACCCTAACTACAATTCCAAAAGTAAATTGAAGGGTGGTTCAATAAATAAGAAAAGTTGAGACTTTTCCTGTGACTTGTAATTATTCAGGCGATAGAGAGGTGCTCCAAACTTACAACAATCATAGATCAGATTTTGGCAAAATCTGTATAAGTACTGCATACAGTGCTCTGCTGCACATCTTACCTTTATGAAGAAAGGCATAAAGGAAAGCTTAACACCACGAATTTGGGCTAGAGGTTTCAACTCTTCTCGCAACTGAACAAGCTGAGTCAAATCAACCTCATCACAATAACCAAAGTGGGGTATCTTCAGGGCTGCACTCATAGTCTTTACCATGGCCTTCTGAAAACCTGGAAAATATTTACTGACTTCTTAAACCAACAAAATGAACTTCTGGGAAGTTACAGTGAAATTTCAGTTATTCGTTTCCACTAAACAAATTACACAACTTAAAAAAATACCAAACCAAACCAAAACCCAACCACAACAAAAGAAGGACAAGGTAAAGCTCACTTTAAGATCAACAGTTGTTCAGCACATGCAACTCAATTTCTACAATCGTAATGTTTCAGATTATATTACTGCATACCTCTCCTATTTGAAATCATAATACAGTAATCTGCACTGCTCTTTCCAGCCTCCCCAAATAAACACTGCAGGAAAGACAAGCAAAAACCTTTTATCTTCCTCTTCTTATGAAACTTTTCTTACCTCAGTGTCTTTTGTTGCACTCCTTTCCAGAACAAGTGTGAATGCTGCAGTACGCTATTATTAAGCACTGATAAACCCTTAAAATCACTGCACTTTGCCACTAATTGTATAATGATTCATACTGTGACAAATTCACTTTTCAGAATTTCTACCTGTTTCAGCATACATTTAAAGAAACACAGATTAAAAATGAGTAAGTGCAACTTGCCACCCAACTTATCCAACCAAAGCATGAACAATTATTTCATAAAATAATAATTTCACGCAACACCTTCTTACAGAGCATGTTTTCCTATGGCTTACTTGCACGATAATAACATGAAACATTCCCATCAAAAGGAATCAACTGTTCACTGAGTAACATTTACTGGTAGTCTACTGTGAACATGGCCTCAAGATTCTGCATTTCATGATTTACCTGTTATAGGTTCAGTTTTATCTTTCCCTGAAAACACAATGGGTCTGGAAACGGGTACAGGAATTTTGCGTGCTTTGTCCTTTGGAACAGCTGCCACACGCTCTGATTTTGGCAAAGGTGGGATAATTTCAGCCTTCGGTGATGGAGGTAAAATAGCTCCTGTTTGTTTGGCCAAGTAATTGAGGATGTCTTCTTTAAGGATTCTGTTATCTTTCCCTGTTCCAACAACTTCACTCAATTTAATCTGAAAAGTACATAACAAGCTATGACACTTGTGTTTTACAGCAATATAAAAATAATCTATACTATGTGCTATGGTTAAAAGTTATTCCAGTTACTGATCTAACATACCTGCAGTTTTCTTTCCCTTTCTGTGATTTCTTAGGTACCCTACATTGTTCAAATCATCCAGAAGGCCCACTAGGTGTCTAACTGCATACTTTAAGGAGGAACTATGAATACTACTTAGCTCTTAATTGCCTCACAGGATCAATAGTGAAATATTAATTTGAGGAAAGCTATTTGTCACTTAATTTCTCTACTTATTGGGGTTTTTTTCTCCTAAAAATGCACCACAAGCTTTCAAAACCAATGGAATATTCATAGAGTCACAGGAAAAAAGAATTAGAAAAGAGCTTAAAAGATCACCTAGTACATCATCTGTTCTAAAACAAATCTGAAAAACAGAACAAGGTAGTGAAGCTGAGATTCCATTTTTCCCTCCTCCCTTCTCTGTCCAGGAATCTATTCTGGTATTTTATTATTTTTATTCCAAAAAGGTTTTCTTAATCTCCAGCCTAAAGCATCCTAGCTGCATTTTAGGCCCAGTAATTATTTTCCTATCCACCATAATCATCAAAAAGCACAATCCTCTTCCTCTTTACAACAATTTTTACACATTTGAACTGTATTTAAAAACAAATAATTTCTCACTGCACTTTCCTCTAGATACATATTCTCCTAGTCAGTCAAACTGCTATACAAAAGCTGGATAAAAAGCAGCAGGACCTCATTCAGCAAACTTACATTGTTCTCCATGGCCAGACGACGAACTGCAGGGGTTGCTAACGTTTTGTGACCTTTTATCTCTTGGTGAGTGTGCTCTTCATGAGACATAGGAGGTGTTTCAACAACATCTTCTTCTGGGGCAACACCTGCAAACAAAAAGAAAAATTTTAACTTTACTACATTAAAAGCATTTGTTAAATTCCAACCTCAACTATTCGATGATTCTGTGACAGCTGAAGGTTTTAACATTTAGTTTGAGATACTAAAGCGTGCTAAAAGCTGCTGCTTAAGCTAAATTTTCAATAGGAAATGTCTGGCCTTTGAGATTTTAAATCCTAATAAAATATCACAGCTTTTCCTACTTAATTTCCTTGACCTTATAAAGGGAAAAAAATAATCCAGTTTTAAGATTTTTCAAGAGGAAAAAATAAACTCCTCTGTCACTGATGGTTTTATGGCAACAAACATAAAATATGTAACAGGGAAAAAAAAATGGCTTACAATACCTTTTGAAGCATCGATTTCAATGTCCACTAATGGTTTTCCAACATAAGCAATTTCATCTAAATTGTAATGGAGTTTTCTAATGATGCCATCATAACGACTAGTAATAGTAACGGAAGCTTTATCGCTTTGTACTTCACAGATGCTATCAAACTGAGACACACTATCACCTTCTTTTATATACCTAAGAGAAAAGACACAGGCTAGTATAAAATGCATTAAGTGTAGCAATCTATGCTGTGTATTCTTTTGATAGGTTCAGTTATGTACATCCCCACAACATAAAAATGCATTCCAGGTAAGACAACAAATTCTACATAATGGATACATTTGCTATATACCCTTTGCCTGACTGCTGCAGAGACCTTTGTTGTGTGAAATGACACAGTGATTTAGAATATCATCGCACGTATTTTTACTATTACTTTAGTAAAGCAGGGGTTTCTTGACAGATTATAAACTATCTAAAAATAAGAACGAGCCCAGCTTAGTCGGAACCAAGGCATTTCAGCACTGCCTTCCTTCATGGAACACTTTGATTTTGCTTAATCCATTCATCAAAACTTTTTTACAAACAATTTAAATGTTCAAATCTTTTACTAAAGTCAACAGGGAAGGGGTACAGGATAAAATTATGTGGATTCTCCAAACTAGTAATTTGTTTCTAAGGTTCAGCCTAAGTAAGTATAATAAAAGACACATTTCCTGCACTCTAAAAACATTAATCACTGAAGGAAAACCTATACACGGGTGCAGTTAGAGCATTCCATTCCTTCCACCTGTTCCACTCCCAAATATACCAGACTGCAAATAAACAAAATACAAAGCTCAGTATATACAAGATTTTAAAAATATGGAAAATGAAACTTGAAAAATTTCACTAATAACCCAGAAAACATATTCTCAGATAAATAAGTGATAACACAGCTGTTAAATATGCTAAGAAATCAGCACATAGTTTCTCAGAAAGCTGAGCTTACCATTCTTTTACAGTCACCTCCGTAATCCCTTCTCCAATGTCAGAAAGCTTAAACTGGACAATTTGGCCACATGAAACTTAAAACAGACAATAAGGAAATACAGCACATTTAATATTAAATATAAGATATCAGACAGGAAAATCTGAATGCATCAAAAACAGTCTACGTACCAGTCATACACAAACTGCCAACATAACACTCACAAAATAGCAAAATAAAATAAATTATTTTATTATGAAAAAGATTACCAGCAGATGTTCTGAATAATCGCTGTTGATGACTAAACTTGAGGGTGGATTTGTCACACACGCACACATATTTTGATTTTATAAAGCGAATGCTGCTGCACGATCTAACACGGTGAATGCAAACCTGGGGGAGAAAAGTCTCAAGTGTTAATATAATGGACTGAGGAATGTAGAGCTCATTTAACATTCTTGATGCAACAGTTATACTAAAATAGTAAATTCTAGTTTATGTAAGATAAGTTCTTATGGAAACACAATTATACTGAATATATAATGAATGTATAATAACTATTAAATTAGCATAAGCTTTGGCAGGTCTTTAACTTCTTTCACTGACACAACACACGAGGAGATCAAAGCCACGATAACATAACAGATTAACAAAAATCATGACAAGATCTTTTAGGAGATTCATACTTGCTATTGCTTCTCTAAGCAATTAGTTTAATCAGGACACACACACAAAAAGCATACATAATATAAACTACATCAGCCATATTCTTATCCAGAATGAATGCTGGAAGGGTCCTCTAGACTGCAGAAAAAATCAGCATATTTTTCTTTGTCAGTTCTTATTCCAATAAAAGGTTGATCAGAAGTACTAATTGGAAAGGAAATTCTCAGCAGAGGGCACAGAGAGTTGCCCTTTTATTTCTGTTAATATATAGGAGGCAATCATCTTCAAGTAAGTATCAGTTCACGTCAACTTTAATGAGAGTTTTTCAGAACTGGGTGTGAGATGGTTTTCTTTCATGGTTACAATTACATTTATGCAGAAATCAACTTAAAAGGGTCAACGGAATTTTCTGAAACTTTCTTCAGACAAAACCTTATGCTTTAAAGCATCCTGTAATCGGTCATGATTTTGGCCAAAAGCAAAGCCAGTAGCATTTGCATTGACATAAACAGACATTTTATCACAAATTTCAACAGAAGTTAGTTCAGACCCTTTCTTATTTAGTAGGATTTCTTAAATCTAATGCAATTCTGGTGTTATGTTGTCTTAACAGTGCTGTAAAATTAATAAAAATAACAATTTATCTGTAGATACTATCTCTAATTAATTTAGAGATATGAAAAAAATTCAGGTGCTACAATGTACCTCAAGTAGCTCAAAACTGTAAAATTTAGAAATTATCTTCTTAGAGGAGCCAGAAAACAGCACACCTGCATGGGAAAGTTCATTTTAACTTCTTTTTTCAAAAAAGCCTTTTGGTAATTACAGAACATATGAAACTTCCTGATTGCCCTCCCCACTCCCCAAACTGTTCCAATTATTTGATTTGTATTACACTTTAAAGTAGATTATTCAGAAAACTGTACAATTCTGAACTGACAATGTACGCATTTTCTATATTATGTAATCTAGCATTGCAAGTTACATTAATGTCACCTTTCTTTTAGGAACAAATATTTACACAATAAAATCTATCATAAAGGACACAACAAAGTTACAGAGTTACTTTTCAGCTGCCTGATATTAAGATTGTATCTACAGATCTAGAATAATTCCTATAATGAGCAAACAGTAAATCCTTTTCATTAGTCCTCCAAACAATTTTCCCTGTTAAAAAAATCCGGTAAAATGGTAATTTGAAGCTATGAAAAATCTTATTTTAGGAACACATTTAAAATTCTCATTCACTTACAAAATTGGTATATAATGTACATCTTCCCAAGCCTATTTTCTCCTATTTTTAATTCTGCTTTTCTCTCACTTGAGCCCATGGTTACATTGTTTTGTCCAACAAGATCTTTTTGTCCCAAACTTAGAACAAAACTCTTCTCTCTTTATATGATCCTACATGGAAAACATTAAATATTTGTAAAGATGATCACAAGGAGCACATAAAATCTCTAAACTATTTCTAAACGTGAAGTTTTGTAGGGCTTTTTCCATGTGTTTTTAACATTTGGTAACCAATGCAGGTAGTGAATTAGTAAGTCACTGCCAAAACAACAGACTGGTTTTGTTGCAGAAGAGTTTCAAAGCTGTTTCAAATTATATTTGTAGGAATAATTCAGAACTACTGCATTTTTAAAAAATGGAATCTTTTTGGTTTGCAGTTTTGCATATTCTCTACTAAAAAGTTGCTATGCTAGTATGTTAAAGCAATAATACAGTACCCAGTCTCTTAATTGAAGTGTGCCTTTCTAACAAGTGGAAAAACTGAAATCCATGAAATAAAGAGGCTGTGCTTATTAATTTCAGTATTTAATCACAATAATACTATTTTCTATGTAATGCCAAAGGAGGAAATAACAAAAGCATATAAAAGACAAAATCAGTTCTAACAGCCATAGCATACCCATCTATGTATCCTGATGTCTGGAAAAATACAGTAGTAAAACCCCAACAAGCACAGTACTAGCAATTATGTTTATCTCACCACTATTACACTATATGCCAATTTAAAGGCAATAATGCCACAGTAAGTTAACACCTTTCCTGTGAAGTCTTCAAAGCGAGGAGTTAACTGTGGTGAGAAGAAACTAAGGGCTCACTCCAGTCTCTCTCACTCATACTGAGGACACATCAGCCACTGACACCTGTTGACTAAGACTTGTGGTTTGAACCAAGACACCATAGAAGCTGTGTGCAATTTGGGGGAGAACTGCCTTACCCCTGTCCAGTTCAGGGTTTTTTCCTTAAAAAGAAGCCAACTGTGCTTCACTAGATCACCAATGATCCTAAAAATCTACTGCTGGCCTCAGAACAGAATGTTTTTATGCAGCCTGCAGGCAACAAATTACCTGATGAAGCAGCACTGAATTTGAAAGTCAAATCGAATAGTTCGTGCTCAAAGACAATGACTTATTAAAGTATACTCCTCTATAGAATTCTTTTGACTTGCTGTCACACCGAGTCATTTTAATGAACATTTACTTACATTGGATTTGTTTTGCATACATATTGCATACCAAGTATACAGTTGTCTACATACGAAACCAACGTCCTTGGCAGCACGTTTCAGGCAGGTATTATTCCTTGCCTGAGTAACTGGCACCGTGTCCTAGTGTCTAGGTAACTATTGCTTCTCTACTATGTAACAGCAAGGCAGCGCCCCCCGGCTCTTTCCTTCTTCAGAACTTTCACCCATGAACAACCACCACTGCTATGTCCTTCTTCCTCTTGCTCGCCAAAGTGTTTGCAAAAGCATTGAGAATATTCAAATAAAGTCCTTTCATATTGTAACAACCGTGTGATTTCTTGGATCTTATCACTGTTTCACAGTGGATGGTCTCAAGAAGAATTAATATCTAGCAAAATTCACGATGTGCTTGCAGGAAACACTATAAATAGCCAATTCTATAGCTCAGCATGCACATAGATAAGATGAGCACTTTGATCTTAGCAGAATCTCCCTCTGGAGTTTAGAGTTGATGGTTTAGTTGAAAGAAAACTAAGCTGCTGCTGCTATTTTCAATAGTCTTAATTAGTAAAATTACTTACATGTAGCCTAAAACTAGGTAATTATAAAAGTATCACTGAAAGAATTCTTAACTACTGTACCTTGAAAACGCCATACAAATTATTAGTTAGAGCAAAAATAATAATAGAAAGTAGAACTGATCCTTAGTTTAGTTTTCATTTGGATTATCTTACAGTATTTCTTTTTCTGACATTCCACAAAACAGCAGTGACATAATTGCAAACCAAGACTCTTCACCACAGCGGGAAGACCATATGTAACACAGGAAGGCAGAAGAAAGCTCAGAGTCTTTGTGATGGTGTATGTTTATGAGACTGGGTCCTAAAAGGCAACCAAGTAGATTCACTTCTTGAAGTACGGTGAAGTATCTCGACTACTTAATTTACAAACACCAAGGCTCCTGGGATTCAAAGGAACACGTTTTCGCTTTGTGTGTGTGTAACTACCCCGTCCCCGCGCGGGTGCGGTGCGCGAAGGGGGGTGCTCGGGCGAGGAGCGGGGATGGCAGCGGAACCTGCAGGCAAAGCAGGGACTCAGGTGACTAACCGAAGGGAAGGTGTCAGGGGCTTATCGCAGCAGGCACACGCCTCTTCCACAGGCAACGTGGGCAACGGGGAAGGAACGCAGGGCGGGGGCAGCCCGTTCTGGGGGTCTCTGGGGAGCGGGGGCACTGACCCGCGGGGTGTGCGGGCCCGGGCACCGCCGGCTGCCTGCGGGCAGAGGGGCGAGGGATTTACTGGGCTCGATGAAAAGCTGTCAGCTTTTAGCAAAAGTCCAGCTCTTGAATTTAGCCC
>JAVJGI010000032.1:14147218-14223504 GCA_035590275.1 Ibycter americanus | reverse complement strand
CCCGTGTATTGGGAGAAACCTCCGGGAGCAAACCCCGCGTATGGCCATTGCTCGAAGAGGGCCTTTGATCGGCAAATCCCGTCTGCGGCTGGCTTGCAGGGAAGGCGTGAGCGCCAAGGAACGGCAGGGCGACGCGGGCCCCGCCGCAGCCCCCCGGCGCGGCTCGGAGGCGCTTCATAGGCGCAGCGCAGGCTGCGCGGCACCAAACGCGAAATGCACCTGGGGCCGCGCCGTGCCCCAGCGAAATGCGGTTCATCGAGCGCACGGTGTTTCCAACAGATCCTTTCTTTCCTATTTAAATTAAACAAATGGAAACGCAAGCGCAGCAAGACGGATCCGCAGCAGAACTGTTAGCTCTCCTGTGGCTCTGGCAACCGGTTACTGGCTTGGCTCCAGTTTGGCTTTGCCATCGCTGCCCCACTGCATTTTTGTCCAAGCGTTTATCACATTAGGACAGGCGACCGCTCCTGCATCTCATCTGTCTGTCTGGAGCCATTCTAATGGAAAACACACCATAATCCTGCAAATTCCGCAGTGGCCTGAACGCTGCTCCTTTGGCTCCTGTGAACTCAGGAGAAGTGCTGTAGGAACCAGATGGAATTTCCCATCCTTGTCTGATCTGAAATTTGCAACTGTAGTATTTATTAGTTGGTGCTTAGTAGTTCCTTTAATATAACATGAATCTGTAGTCTACTTGCATGTATCCTTAACTTTGTATTGTTGTTCCAAGGCCTCAGCATCTGTCTGGACTGGCAATCATTCGAGATCTATGTGAGGGGAAGCTGGAAGGTGGAGAAATTGGCTCAACAGAAATAACCTTCACTCCTGGGAAGATAAAAGGTGGAACACACACGGCAGATACAAAAACAGCAGGGTACGTCTTTGTGCATTGGCTAATGACTGACCAGTAACTGCTCTTAACTGCTTTTGGTAACTGTAAAATGATGACAGAAGATGTTTTCTAACTTTTTACCACAAAAGAGCAGGGGAAAAAAGAACATTAATACATGTCTAATCAGTCAAAATCTGTGCCACCTGCGCCAGATATATGTGACCAAAGAACCTTTAGTGTAGGCAGGATATGTAAGACTAAAGTACATGCCGGTGTTACAGTTTTAAAATTATAGTCAATATATAAGTTGGACACTTGATTAATGTTAAGCAAAAACCAGCTGCCCATGAATTTAAAACTTTATCCATTATTTTCTCACATTAGTACATTACATATCAGGTCAAATGCATTAAATTAGGTAAGTATCTCAAATCCATGAGATATGAAATAATCCCCATTGTATAATAAAGTAAATTTTCAGATTTTACTTGCACATGTAATGGTACAATAAGAGATACCAGTCTTTTGGAACCGGGAACATATTCTATCCATGGTTCTTTGTGCCTCTATTTCTGTGTTGGGTCCTTTGTTCTTGGAATCTGTTGCAAAACCGAGTAAATGGGTTTATCTATGGAAGGCTGGTGTGAATAGTTGTTTGGAAGCATAGGCCAGGTTAGGCCTAAGTTAAGGTTTCCTTTAAGTTAAGAGAAATCTTTTTCTGAGTTGCGGTAGTGTAAATAACCAAGCTGATGCCTTTTACATAACACGAAAAGGTTTGAGTAAGCAGCAATGCAGCAGAATTAGCAATTAAGCACAAGGGGAGGTGGTGGGAAGGGAAACAAAGAAACAGTATGGTTAACAAACATTTGGAAGTTATTTAAGAGAACAAAATGTTTTCTTCAGTTCAGTGGTGATTACTGTTTTCACAATTCAAAATGATATTTGAAACCCCTGTGAGATAACTGTTTTGTTTTGCTGAACAAACTTTTGGAAACTTTGTTTTGGAAGTTTTTATTGTCTATGAAACATGGAGAGATTCAATAATAGGGGACTCTTGTATCTGAAAGCATATTTTCTGTGCCCCTGAATTTTCTTGTGTGGGATGCTGACCAGCTTCTAAGCAATTTGTAGTTTTCTAATATTTTTTTATTAAATAAGTATTAAAATGTTAAAATTGCTGCCTAAGCCTTTCCTGCTTTTATCATCTGCCAGCTAAACCTAAGGTTTTCACAGTCTCATCATTCTACTAAGCAAGCTACATTATTTTTATTTCAAACAGGAATACAAAAAATGCAATTATTGTGAAACAAAAACCTTGACATTTAAGCTTGCTAAGGACATGAAGTTTAAAATCAGTATATTTTAAGACTAATAAGTTTACTTTATAGATAATGTTCAAAATCAAATACTTATGTAAATTCTCTGGAAAGTCATTTGCCTTTGATACGTACTGATGGTGTGGAATTCTGTGGATTATAACTGCATGACATTTGTCATATCTTTTAATTGTTTTCAGGAGTGTGTGTCTACTGATGCAGGTAGCAATGCCCTGTGTGCTGTTTGCTGCTTCCCCATCAGTACTTCATTTAAAAGGTGGGACTAATGCTGAGATGGCTCCTCAGATAGACTACACAGTCATGGTAGGGAAAAATTTCTTTGGCTTGGTGCATCTTTCATGCATTTATATGCAATGTAACTACTGTAGTGCTGCTTTTACCACAAGTTTATTTGTAATTATGGGGATTAGGCATGGGAATATAACACTGTTAGTGTACTGTATGTAGAGAGCAACCAGTGTTTCATGGAATTCCTTGAAACAGCAACTAGTCTGTGTGCTTTTAATTACTAAAGAAAATACTAAAGAATACTAAAGTAAAATATTCTTTAGTTTGGAAGTGCTGTGAATTGTTCAGCATTTCTCTTCCTTTTCCCATTTGAAGATCCTTTTACACAAAGTGTCATTCAGAATGAGGTATGAGGAATGTCAAATAAGCTGTGTGGATGAGACTGGCTAGCTTTTTTTTTTTTCTTTGTAATTATGTAACTGAAATTTTTGTGTTGAAATTTTTTTTTTTCAGACTGCATAAAATCGTGGGGAATTATAAATGCAAAATAGATTCACTCTGTGTTTTTATATGTACTTGTTTTTCAGGTTTTCAAGCCAATAGTTGAAAAGTTCAATTTCACATTTAATTGTGACATAAAAAAGAGGTGAGTTACGGAGACTTGTGGCAGAGGCAGGCCTGACTGCACCACTGTGTGAGCATAGAGGCATGCACACAAAGTGCCCTCAATCAAGTTGAGGGATGAATTTATAATACATGAACTAACCTGCATTAGCTGCTCCTGTGTGTACTGTCAGCATATGATGAATGTGATATGGTTCGTTCTTGTCTTTTTTTTTTTTTTTTTTTTTTTCATTGCTGAGTCTTCAGCTGCTGGTTAATGTTTCCTGTGTGTGGGCTACTGCTGAGGGAAGCGTATGCTGAACAAGCAGTGTATTACTGAGCTTTTTCTGAGGTGCCAGTTATGTTGGTGTTAGGTAGTTAATGAGATGTGTGTTAGGAGGTAACACTGATAGAGAACCTAATACTATTCTAAAGATTTCTAAGGCACACATCAAGAAAATTCATATGTACAGTAACAGAACATAAAAATCTATAATGAAATATATGAAGAGCCTTCTGGCTTTTCTTGGTTTCCTTGTGATCTTTGCATTTAGTTATATCTGATTACTGTTTCTAAATAGGGGCTACTATCCTCAGGGAGGTGGTGAAGTTGTAGTCCAGATGTCACCAGTCAAAGAGTTGAGCCCAATAAACTTAACAGAACGTGGCACAGTGACAAAGATATATGGAAGAGCATTTGTTGCTGGAGCACTGCCTATAAAAGTAAGTGCTGATAATAGCTCTGGTAGTATCCAGCTTCATATATCTATATAAAATTGCATGTAATCTGCTTGATTTACCTCTACTGTTCCTGTATTCTGCAGTGTTTCTCATACAAAGTAGCCTTATTAAATGGTTTCAGTTATTCAGGCCTTGGAATAGAATTTTTGACTTTTCTAAAATGCATTTATTGCGTAGCAATATGGTAGCACCTAAAACAGGAAATGGGAACAGTATCCTAAAACAGGAAATGGGAACAGTATCCCTGACATCTTTCATATGACTGTTCAAAAGTCTTTAGCATATATTGAGCAGTATCTTATATCTGATTATATATCCTTCATATTTATGTGGATTATTTTAAATCTGAAATCACAACCCTTGTTCATAGATTGGTGGGTAGGCTATGGTGCACTGTAATAGGCAGAGGTCAGAATACCTCAAACTTTTCAACCATTGCTAAGGGTATTAGACAGAACAAGTTAAGGGTGGGTTTAGCCAAAGATAAGAGAGAGAAATTTGCTCCTTTGTACCCCCTTCTTTCTATTATTCCTGTCCTGTCTGTGTTTACAGAGACTAAGTGGTGGGATCTCCTTAAGGCTCCTTCTCACACACAGGCTAGGAATTAGTAGAGGAAGGAAGAGGAGAAACTGAGTTACTTTTTGAAGAGCTGTGGACTGCTGGTCTTGGTCTTAAAATCTCCAAACCTATGAATACTGGTGATGACTGGATCACAAGAATGTGATGTTTTGTCTGCCCCCATCTGCGATTTAAAATTGTTATTTTATATATTTTATCTTGTAGAGTATATCCTGTACATAGCAATTGTGGGGTGTTCAGTGGTTTTGTGGTTGTTTTTTTTATAATCTAATGTCTTGAGGTAATCAAGACTAAAATCTAATCTTTCTATGAATGAAGAAAGTTTCTTGAATTTCTATTGATATTGAAGCTTCTACATACATCACTGTAACTGTCATTTGTTCAGCACGTAATGTTACCTAATTTTGTGGGAAAATTCTCAGAAGAGATGATGTGCAGTGCTTGCTTGTAAGGGCTTTATAACAATCTTTATTTTTCTAGTTAATAAAGTAGCCCCTTTCTTCAGGGATTCACTGTAATAATTAGACTTATGAGGATAAAGTATTACTATAGTTATATAAGTTAAATAATGGTTTTACCTTTTATCTTGTTAGCTGGCAAAAGACATGTCCGCAGCAGCAGTGAGATGCATCAGAAAAGAAATCAGAGATCTTTACATTAACATTCAGCCTGTTCGAGAACCTGATGATCAAGCCTTTGGGACTGGAAGTGGAATAATGTAAGATGACCCAAAACCTTCTATTGCTACCTGTAATCTTTCTGGTTGGTTAGCTAGATCTTGATTACATATCTGATAAATAAAGTCTAATTGTTTGTTCTTAATATTGATTCTGTTTTTTCTGCTTAGCGTTGTTGCAGAGACTTCAACAGGTTGTTTGTTGGCTGGATCATCACTTGGCAAGAGAGGTAAGAGTTCCATGAAGTACACCTCTTCGGCATTTGTAAATGGAATCTTACACTTTGTACTAAGCTGCTTCTGCATAGTGACAAAAATTACAAAATTATTAAACGTAAGTTTTATCAGAATGGATTGTTAAGGATCACTGAGTTGAAAATGCTTCTGGATTTTAAGAACATACAGTCTTTGTTGTTTACCTGTAAAGTTTTAAGTTTGACAGTCAATCTAGATGTGTATCTAGATTACAAGGAGTAGAAGTGATTCTGGTTTTAAACAGTTTGAATAAAATGTTTCTCTGACTAAGTAGGGTTACTTTCTTTCCACTGCTTAGGAAGTGTGAACTATGTGTCCTCCTAAGATGGGAGGAGTTTTTTTAAGCAGACAGTTGAGGCAGGAGCATGGAGATAAGGTTTAAAAAGTTGATCATTTCATGATTTTTTTTTTTCTTCTTTCTGTATTTTTAAAATGTTATATAATAATTGGCAGCTTCCTAACCTGGATTTCTCTGTTAGGAAAGAATTCTGACAAGGTTGGCATTGAAGCAGCTGAGATACTGCTTAGGAATCTTAAACATGGTGGAACTGTGGATGATTCTCTGCAAGACCAAGTAAGGCTCCTGTATGTGTTTGCATGAAGTTGAAATAGCAAGAACATGCATGTATGTGTTACTTGTAAAGAATATAAATCTGAACAGGGGAAGAATTGGCATGCAGATTTCAGTTAGACCATATCTCCACAGTTAGGTGTGGCTTTACATAATAATTTGTTAATTAAAAGTCTTTGGATTAAAAGTCTTTGGAGGTTTCCAGGTGTGGTCACAACATCACTGGGTTGAACAAATTACATACAGTTCTTGGGAACCACAGGTGCTCCTGGCTTTGCACCAACACCCTTAAATTTTCCTATCCTGTAAAGAGGTACAAATTTGCATCTATTTGGCACTCTGTGTAGTGGAGTAAAAATGCTGCTTGGTTACATATTAAGAATGATACTAAGTGAAGCTATTAGAGAACAGAATATCTAGGAGGTGCTCCTGTTTATCTTGCTAACCTAATTTCATTTGAGGATGAAGACCCTCCACTATCTTATTTTCAGTAACATAGCCTGATTAGAATCTTGGGCAGTTCTAGATAGGATGACATTACGTCTTAGCTGTAAACACTCAGCCACACATTACTATTATGTAGTACAATAGGAAGTATTTTGGTCTTAGGCTCATCCTGCTTTTTCCAAAGCATACACAGTACAATTGGTGAAAACGTGCCACAGCTAGATCCAGCGTGCATGGGAACTGCTCAGAGTTATATCATGCTTTACAGAGTACTTGTCACGGTGATGTTTGTAAATCAAATCAGATGTTTTTAAATATCTGTCTGGTGAATGTGATCAGAAAGTGTTAGAATTAAAAAACCTCTTCTGGAGTTTTTCTCTCCATAAAGGTAATCTACCAATCTGGGGTCTGACGGGAATTTCGGGAATTTCGGGGCGGGAGGGTGAGAGAGAGCAAAGTTAAATGTAGTTAACAGGAATTCAGTGGCAAACTCCACTGTGGAAAAGTAGCAGCCCATCTGTAATAGGCATTACAGTAGTAATTTCCAAGCTTCTTGAGGCTTGAATCACTCTTAACATTCAGCATTGTGAACTTCTATGAAACTTGGAAGACCACATTTTTTACATCTACAGACATTTTGCATGTTTTTCCTTTATAATTTATTTTTTTAAAATCAGTAAGTTCATAGGATCTGAAGATTTATTTAATAATTACCTTTCCTTCCTTTTCAGCTGATCATTTTTATGGCACTAGCAAAGGGGGTGTCTAGAGTGAAAACTGGACCAATTACACTTCATACTCAAACAGCTATACACTTTGCAGAGCAGCTAACAAAGGTGAGTCGAAAAGTTCAGGAAGTTTTACCTATCAGCTGTCATCCAGTAACCAGGCAATGTGCAAGTTTAGCAGGCATTGTGAACTGAACTTGATCATGGAGAGCAAGCACTGATAAAATAATTGCTACAATATTTGTGTGGGAGTTTGCTTGTAGAAAGTGAACATACTTCAGAGTTAAATGCTTTTAGAATGGTTAGATACTTGCCACCTTTATTTAAATGTTTTTTTAATCAAATCAGTCAAAGCTGTAATATCATCAACATATGGCAATATGATTATTAGGCATCAGATAGTGAATATTTAAACTTATGTATAACTGAATTAGTGATATATTTCTAATCCTGTTTTAGGCCAAATTTACTGTGACAAAATTGGAAGAGGAAGATCCCAGTAAAGATACCTACATCATTGAGTGCCAAGGAATGGGGATGATAAACCCAAACTTATAGATTTTAAAACAACAACGACAGCAAGCTGACAAAAACAAAACTCAACATACCTCAGTGATGTATTGAACTACATTTCAAAGGATGTATGATATGCATGCGAACCAGAGGAGCCTTCTGTCACATCCGAGTGATTTAACTTCAAGGATGATGTGGAATTTTTCCTTGATGTGCCGAGAATCTGTGGTGTGAAAAATGGAAACTTTACCTTTCCCCCCTCCATTAGCAGCAAAGTGAGTACAGGCAGGACAGTAAATGGAATACATTGTATGTATTTGAGAGCTTCAATTAGAAGCCTTGAAAATTCAGATTCACCAAAGGAGAAAATTACTATTTCAGTTTTGAAAAAATACAGATACATTCTTTTCCCTTTAAAAAAAAATAGATATCTAAGTTTTATTCTGTGGAAACCTTTATGTTATGAGGTATACAGAATGAAGTGCCCCATCAAATCTGTATCACTGTTCTTCCCTAACCATTTTGCTTTAATTGTGTGTGAGGACGTAATAAAGCAATATCACCATACGAAAGCCTGTTATTTATATTTGCTGCCTATCTCAGCAGGTTGTGTTAGTGGGAGATGCATACAAAGTAACTTTTTAGAAGCGTAATTTCTCTCCCTACAGAAATAACACTCAATGCATAAAATAATCTTTCAAATCTCTTTTAATCTGTTTTAAAAACCTTCTCAGGCAAGCTAAATTAATGTACTGTTGGTTACATCCCAAACACTATCTTTATGGTATGATTGGATTTTCTGTCTGGTTGTCCTCGGTAGCATACTAACTGGGTCTACATTTTCACCAAGCTGTTGTTTGTTCTTTCTAAAGGGAGTACTCTGTTTCAGCTGAGATTAGGGAGCTGTTGCACCCATGTATGTAGACACAGATACATACATGTATGAACACTTAGCACTGCACATACACACAGGTGTACTTAGGCATATAAACCCCAGTTGCATTATCGCCCACCTGTGGATTAAGTAAGAAAGGTGTCTGCCAATCTGTCCTTTATCATACTACAAAAGCTTGGTCTGAAGCAGAAGGAAGATAAAAGGAGAGGGAAGGCATAATTTGTTTTGCATATGAAGAACTGAATCACAGAGTTGGAATCACTTAACAAAAACTATATAAATGCACTCTGGAAGCTTGAATTGATTTCCAGGTTTTCTACAGCCCAGTCTGCAGCCTTTGCTCTAAGACCTTTGACTATTGAACCTACCAATGGCTAAAGATGTAACTTGAAATATCGTTTGTCTTACTCATTAAGATAACTGCATTACTGTGCATTTCTAACACTAAGAAAGTCCTTTGCAGATACGCGAAAACGTTCATCAACCATCTGCTTAACAAT
This sequence comes from Ibycter americanus, assembly GCA_035590275.1. Classification (NCBI taxonomy): domain Eukaryota; kingdom Metazoa; phylum Chordata; class Aves; order Falconiformes; family Falconidae; genus Ibycter; species Ibycter americanus. Next base: position 14,214,599 of record JAVJGI010000032.1, on the reverse strand, counting down.
ATGTTCCTTCTTAGGGTTCTTCCTCTGTTATTTCCAATTCTTTTTGTCTAAGGCTGGGGATGGGCTGCAGGGGGCAGCAGCCACCCGCTGGAAGCACGTTTGTAACTGACACGGGGCGCCCGTTGGAGAGCACCGCGCTGAAGTACTGTCCGTGTTGCTGCTGATTGCCAGTGTTTCCTTTTGAAAGAAATCCCCCAAAAAGTTGTCTGTGCTTAAGAAAGCAAGCTCTTCTAAGCCACATCTGAATGGATCTTTACCTGTTTCCACAATTAAAAAAAAATTATATACTTGACTAATTTAACTTCTAATGGAGAGATTCCTGCTGAAGGGATGGACGGCTGTAATTTAATTAGACCTCGTGATCAAAGCACCACTAACTTAAAAGTTACATCAGGTTGATTAGAGTCCAGTCACGTTTTGAAAATTTTCAAGGGTGGAGGTTCAACAGTTTTACTGGGCAACTTGTTGACAGAGCTTAACCACTGTCAGAAGTGGTATGAGCCAGCAAAAGGGTTAGGCTTTTTGTTTGTTTAGGTTTTGTGGGGGTTGGTTTGTTTGTTTCTTAAGCTGAGGGACTGGTCTTTAAATGGAAGTTAATTCTTGCTGCAGGAAACATTGGGAAGGTGAGCTTAGCCACATACCCATTCTTCACTAGTTCTTCAGAAGACAACCTGGCAGAAGAAAATTAGGTAATCGGTTCTACCTTACTCAGAAGATTTCTGGTATGTGGGAAATACTCAGGTTTCTCTGGCAGCTGAGAACAAGCCAGCTTCAGTAAGCCCTAGAATTAAGGTGATAAAACCAAAAATGTATTAAGAATAGTTATATATCCTTGCTAAAAATTAATACAGAAAAGCATATTGAATACAGTTTATAACCTACATAGTTAAAGTATTCCTTTTTGTCACCTTTGAAGTTCAATCATTGGTTTCTCCGTAATGTAGTATCTTTTTACCAATATCCAATCAAGCAACTTGCACAGAGTACAGGCAATTAAATTTATTTTTTATTATGCAATTCCAACATCTGTAGAAAATTACACTCAAGAGATAATAAAATTATACATTCTTTATACTGTTATTCAAAGTAAGCCAACATTGTGTACATCTTTATAAATTACAATCCAGAGCTAACGCCTTCCCTCTAGGTTTTAAAATCTCTAGCGAGTGCCTTACACATTTGACCTTCTTGCCCTGTAATCACTGCTTCACTTTAGCAATCAAATAAGGATGACCCACTTTCTTGCCTAATAGATTCTGTGGACTGTAAGCATACTTAGATGTTAATGCCTAGATGGTTTAAAGACTAAATAAATCAGCATAACTAATTCTTGTCATGTTAAGAAAACCTTATGAATAAAAGCACCGCTAAATTAAATCTTTTAAATTTAGGCAGACTTTTATAGATTTGTGCACATATACATCCTGCACTATGTATGAAAAGTAGGATAAGCTTGAGCACGATTTTATATCTGGTCTCAAAGGTTGGCTGGAGTACCTTTTCATAGCTTTTCTTTGCTTCTGAAAAACTATGCCAGTTTGCACACCTGAGATGTTGTCTGCAGTGCTACAAAAAATTTTCTTACATTCACAAATGCCCAAGACTGTCTTGGAATAATTGCAGCAAAAAAGAAAAGCTAGCGAAACCGTGGCAGAACAATCTCACATTAGAATTTCTAGCTCTGTCCATCACTTCCTGAAATCAGGTCTATCTAACTAAAAATTTATTTTGGAAATGATTTTAAAATGTGCAAGTTTTGTTTCTAGGGAAAATAAAATTAAAAGAAAATCAACAAAAAATTCAGTTGAACAAAAAATTCCCATTGAAAAAGTGAAATGCAATACCTGTCTTCCAAAGAGACATACAAAAGCATATAAATACTCAGTCAACATATTTAACAAAGATTTAAAAAACCAAGGTTACCAGGAAAAAACCCTTCTCTTAGTACATGTACAATAAATAGCAGCTCAGCAATACTGACAACTATTACTTCACCTCCCCACTCTCCATAAGCCTGTTAAAAAAAGCAGCTGGTCATTAATAAGTGGCAGTCCTTGGTAGCTTCCTTGCACGCCCATTCAAGTGTCCAGCCCCCTCTTCTTGTGATGTGACCAGTGGGGCCAGCACTAGATGGGTGAGGAGGCTGAGGCCCTTCCTTGCTCACCTGTGTCATTGTAGGGGCTGTCCCCTTATGCCATCCCTGCAGCGCTCCCTGGACTGAAGGAACCTGGTGCTGATTTCATCAGGCTTCACATGCAACCTTTTTCTCCTCAGCAATTAGAAAATCTCTAGATGGGAGACATCCAGAAACTATTTTACTCTTCAGTAGGATTAAATTCCCAACACAAATTTTATTCCCTGCTATACACGCACACACACATGTACATACACACAGAATTTTCTTACCCAGGCCCAATTCACACCATGTCACCTCATGGTGACCTCTTACCAGGAAACATTTCTCATAATTCCTGTTCTTTTTCTATATACAATAATTAATTAATCTTCATTACATACTTGAACAATTTCAACTGAGGTAATAAAATTCATAAAATTAATTTGGGACTACTGGTATCATTCATATTCTATCAAGTTGTTATTTTCTGTTTTCAATGGGGTTCCACATCATAAAACTTAAATTCTCTGGGTTTACATTTACTTTCAATTCACTTAGATTTTAAATCTACAAGTCAAAACATGAGCTGCAGATCTTGTTACATCACACTCCTACATTGCACGTGCTGTATGTACTTAAGCTTAAATTTTACAGCATAATTAATTCTTTAAATTAATGCAGTGTGTGCAAATTAGTTGTTGGTAGTTAGTGGCGTAACTTTTCCTTTTTTAAAACTTCCTTTTTTGAATATTAACTAATAATTACTGTGCGTTACTTGAAGCTTTTTAACTTTCATTTATATCCATTTACAATCATATCATTTTTAGCAATGAGGTTGCATTAAGTCACTTGTGGGAATGTATTAACCTTTTGTTCAGGAAGAGATGAGACATTGCTTGCACCTGCTCTACAAATATGCACTGGGTTTTCTTATGTTAATCAGGCACATTTGAATCTTATATAAAAACTTCAGTGTGGGTGTATGGATACAACTAAGATGCTTACATTTAATACTGCTCAAACAAGTAGTGCCGATGACTCACAAGTTTTATATACCAAGGAAATGGGATTAATCCTCTCAAACCACGTGTGCTTCCACGAGAGAGAGTTGTGTTTGGATGAAGGCGATGATCAGTATCAGAGAAAGGTGCTGCACTGGGAGATTCGGGGACCGAAGTCTCCAGACAAACCAGGGCATTACGTGCCGCCAGTTGCAAGCAGTTCACCAGGAAACACTGTGCCCTGGTTCTGACTGAACTCTGTTACTCTCAGAAGGAGAACCTCTGAACCTCTTCTCCTCTCAGACCTGTAAATCTCCTTCAGTTGGTAACTGTTCCTCTTCTGAGCCTGTGCGTCTCATTCTGGTCACTAAAATATCAGTAAAACATTCACTGTTTTCTAGACCATGTTGAGAATACTGCACCTGGTTTTGGGCCCCTCCATACCAGAAAGACACCAGTGGTCAAACTGGTCTGGGGCTGGAGTGCTGTGAGGAGAGGCTGAGGGAAGGGGGCTTGCTCAGCCTGGGGAGGGGGTGGCTTTTGAGAGCATCTACCAGCAACCTGCCAGTGCCTGTGAGGAGGTGATGGAGATGGAGCCAGGCCCTTCGCGCTGGTGTGTGGTGGGAGGGCGAGAGGCAGTGGGGGTAAGCTGAAACAAAAGGTGCTCGGGCTGGACAAAGTCCTGACCAGCCTGGTCTGAGCTCATGGCTGACCCTCAGGCACTGAGCAGGAGTTTGGACCAGAACGCTCCTGCGGTCCCTTCCCACCTCAATTATCCTCTGGTCCTGAATGTCCTATCTGGCAACTAAAGATCACCTGAACATAGTGCAGAAGAATTCCCTAAAATATTCCATCACAGGTTGTTTATAACTGACATTGTTAAAATGAGCCATAGGTTAAATAAAACACTATACCAAATAAAGGTGTACATAGGGGAAAAAATGCCAAATTAAATTCTAGACAATGGAAACAATGGAGAAGTTTTTTTAGAATTAGAGCTACACCATCTTGAATTAAAAACAAGTGAATGCAAACACAAAGATTCAATCTGTTGGTGATTGAAGAGAATAGGAAGTAATAACAGTATCTAAAAATCAAATAAGATAGGTCAACTGCAAAGTGCTTCCCTAATATTTGACTGCAGAAAAGTCTGTAATGACTGAGGTACAAGCGGGAACAGAGGCCTGTGGAAACTTAGGCAGAACCAGAATTTTTCATTTAATCCCAGATTTACTAGTGCATTGAAGACCAAAGTTCAAAGCTTAGGAAACCTACTGATAAGTCCACTTAAAAGCTAAAAGCTCTTATGGAGTATACATATGGAGAAGCTCACATTACAAGCCACATGATTTTTAGTTTTTGTATCACCCAGATGCCTCTTAGGTGTTTCACAGTCTCCTCTGCGCAGGAAGCTTTCTGCCTGATGCTTTCCAAATCCAAAGCATTTCGAATCCTGTAATGATAGGATATCTGCTAGAACAAGGAACTCTGATTTGAAAATCCCACTTTCAAATAACTGAATCTTTTTTCTTCACATATAAGTGTTTCAGGATGAAATTTTGGACAAATTTTCTGCCACACCATGCAAGTTTTCAAAGATCCATAAAAAGAACAAATCTTAATAGCTCAGAAAACATCTAGAATTATTTTTCATTATCTCCTCCCAAATATATTTGTCTAGCCACTTAACACTTCCATTACCAGATAAATGATTCCTATGTAAAAAGACGATTTGTGAAAAGGTTTAATGATTTCTCCACATGGAAGCCTCTCTATAAACAGAAAATTTTACATGCACTGCGTTGTCCTAGTTTATACAAGTCCATCTGACCCGAAGTTTGTGCAAGTCTTGTAATCCAATAATGCACTAGTAGATCATATGTTTTCTCAGCCATTAATGCTTGTAGCATCTGAACGAAGTCAGGCTTGTTTTAATCCCAAACTTCTTTCCTATACTGTTCCTATATGTTCCATTAAAAAAAAAAGTGATGAATAAAGCATTCACTTTTTATCAGAATGGGGTGTTATACAAAAAGGCTGTGCAGACTAAGACAAATTCCAGTATACTGTGTTTTAGAAACAGTGGTCAAGACTTTGCTGTTATAATACAACAGCAAACCTTTGCTATAATATGATGAAACCATGACTAAGGGAATATATATTTGTATAACTGAAGATGGAATTTGGGCTATATGCATAAATGAAAAAGATTATCAGATTACAGCATTTGGGAAAGAAAGGAGGGGAGAGTAAGCAGTGAGTCTAAACAGTATTTCTATCACTTTCATTCTACTATCATCTCCCCAGACTTAGCCACAGACTACTATAAGTTTGAATTATACTTTGCTGTAATGGCTTGCTAATGAGTAGTCCACAGCAAATGAATTATGCTCACTTACCTGTCTTCCAGCTATGCAAATTTATCAGTTATATTGTTCCGTGCAAATGTTAGTCCTCTCTTCCCCAGCCCCTTTTCCCAAGATTCCTTAGATTTTTCCTTTCTCCTGATCAAGGATAGGTTAAAAGTTAGGTCCTCTATGAGTACCATTTTAAGATGCAAGTGTAAAGAAAGATTCCTAATTTATAGTAATTACATTCACAGAACATCCAAGTCAATTCAAAGAAATTACTCTGAAGTAGCACTGGAAAGCACTGGCCCCAACTGCACAGGGAATATCAACATGTGCCGCCAAATCTTAGATAGCTACAGTGGACTCGTCATCTGAAATGAGGATAAGCACATGGCCCCCTTATGTTTAAGTGATTTGGTGGTGCTGTATAAGTATCTCTTATCAGAACAAGATTGTTGGCATTCTCTTTCATGTGGGAGAGTTCATTTTCATAATCAAATTATCAGATGTAAAACTGCAAAGGAAGACTCTGCGAGTTAAGCTGAACTGTATGAGCTCAAAATAGGACTTAAAAATGAGTTGCATTCCATAAAGTCCAGCAAACCTTGGGCCTTCTATCCATTCAAACCTTTCATCTTTTTATTACCCCCCACAGCATAGCTCTGGACTTTAAACTTCAGCTCTTCAGCTTTACCAATGATTTTGCTACACATAATCGACTTAGCTGAAACACTCTTGATAGCACCACTAATGTTGGGTTTTTTCTCTTCCCATTCCAAAATGTAAAAGTCTCTGGTCTCAAAAGCCTTTGAAAATAATTCTTAATTCTATGTTTTTTCTTTCTCTGTTTTTCAGTGCTAAAAAAGAAACCATTTCAAAAAAGCCAAAAAGTCAGTCTAAGCTGCTGCTTTTGCTGCAGGGCTAAGAAAAGACCTATGCAGCTAATTGATGAGAACATTCAAATGTGCTGATTTCCTTCACCTTATTAATTATAACTGGAACAAAATTTTCAAACTTAATGGACTGCTGTAGCAAAATTTTAAAACTCACTGACTGATTTGAAAGTTTGTATCTTTCAACAGGACAGGACCTGCTCCCAGGTAAGGTAAAAATACCTGTACAAAGTCTTATTTCCAGAAGTCTCTACTTGTGCTCCCACTGAAGTTCACAGTTGCTGCAGTGTGCTCAGCTCCTCTGAAGCTGAGGATATATTTAAGTTTGGTTTTGTTGGGGTTTTTTTAGATGAATTGCAAAACCTGCACAGCTGAACACTAATTTGATTAGTAATAATGAAATAGTATATTTACAATGGGATAATATAGTCCCAAAAGCCATATACTAGATAAAAAAACTTTACATATTACCCTTTCATACTTGCAGAAAGGAATTAAGGTAACTGAATCAATGATAACCACTGTCAGAGAGAAAAGGTCAATGTAATGTTGAACTAACTTGCTTTTACCATATTTTGGTCAGTCAGCACAAATAGTTCTGAAACTGTGCTTTAGGCAGATTTGTTTGCTTCTGTCTTAGAACACAGTGACCTCCAGGACCACAAGATTTATGTCCTCTGACTGCAAGCCAGATTCCTGTATCCTGTTTATTATTTAATATGTTCTGTAAAATAAGCACAATTCAAATGCTTTGCCGCTCAATCAAGGGTCAAGCTCAAGCCCACATTTAGACAGAATTTAGATATGTGTTTTATTCAATGATTATTTAATGATCCTGAAACAGAACCAATGAAACCTTCTTCCACATGAATGCCCCAGCCATTCTGGTTATCGTGCAGGAAAAGAGAGCCTCTCTCCCACAGCAAATTGGGTAGCTAGCGATTGCTGCTATTTGGAGAGAAAACTATTTAAGTCCTTTCTGGCAGAGGAAGAAGTTAAACCTGGATCTCTTACTTCCTGGATGATGCTTTAACTCACACACTGTGAAGAGAAGGAAACCCTACCACCTCTTGTCCTGATTGTTAAATGACTCCTCCTGTCTTTTTGATGAAAAGGTTGATGGTCTCTCACACTACAAGATCACAAATTAACAGAAAGATATCCCTGCAGGAGGAACTGGGTTTCGAACATACCAATGTACCACTTAGGTCTCAGCAGCAATCACCAAGAATTGGATGGTTCCCTGTTCCATTCCTTATGGGCTGCACAGTGAGCCTGGGTGGGGGGGAAATCCAGGATCCCACTGTCCAGGAATTCGAGTGTCAGGTCCAGCCACCACAATCTAACCATTTTTCCTTAAAGCTGCTTCTTCTACCACATGACTGCATGAAACTGGAGTTTCCAGGAAATCACAGGCAGGCTGTTTCCAGGAGCCACTGCTCCCCTTGGACACATCAGTAGTATGATTAAGAAATAAAGTCAAAATTCAACAGAGGAATATAAGGAAATCTCAGCAAAACCTGCAGTTTTCCATATGATCTCATGACATATTTAAAAATCTCCGATATTTAGCAGGTTTAAATTACACAATCTCACTCTATTAATCTAAGCCTTTCTTTTGCCTTCTTTCTCATTCTCTCTCCCTAATCATTACTCTCTTTCTTTGTATCGCTCCTTGTAGCATGTGAATCTGAAGAAGAGAGCAACCCAGTGCCCATTTTCTGCACTGCAGACTATCAACACCTCCAGCCTGCAGACTCAGTTGCAGTGGAACCAAGTACTTTTTTACTTCTTGTTAGTTTTTTTACTTCCTTTTCTGCTTCTATTTTTATTTTCTGTGCTCTGCTTTCAAATTAATTTCTTTCCTGCTTTATGTGCACTTCTTCACCTTCCCTCCAAATGCCCATTTATTTCCCTTCTCCTCCCTCCCCTCACACTCACATTTACTTACACAAGCAGTACAATATCACAGTGTTGTTAAACTACAGAATTAGAAGTACAGTCTGGCTCCAGCTAACCTTGGTTCTTGCAAAACCATTTTACTTCCTGTACACTACAACAATTGGAGATGCAGAAAGCATTCAAGGACATCTCTGCCAGCCCCTCCTATGGTTTAACTGAACAGAGCCTCAGTTCCCATGAATGCAGCACTAGCCTCTGCCTGCAGAGACAGCTACATTAAAAGGTGGCTCATGTTAGCTTATGAAATAGAAGGAATACTGGAATATAGGATTGACCTTATTTCTGCATGAACAGAGGAAAGACACATCCTCCTACAGAGTTTTGTTGGTTTTTTTTAAAGAACAAATTGTCTGATGCTTTTGTCTGATACCACATTAAACTGAAGCAAATTAAGCTCACATATATAATGCTGTAGCTGTGCTTGCTCAAGTTACTGGAGCCCGCTATGCCCGCAGAGCTTAGAGGGGTAGGACGTCCATGTGAACCTGGCTATACCCATGCCTGAGTCACTCCTGGAGAGACCTTGGCTCAACCAATTTAGACAAAGTGAGATTTAATGTGTAGGCGGCATGGATTATCTGGGAGTTCTGGCTCAGGCAAGCTAAAAAATAAAGTCTAGACGAACATGTAGTCAAATGCCATTCTAGCAAAAAGGGATCCCCATTGTGTACGTGGACATTTGTGAAGGCTTGGAATTACATCCCAGTCCTTAGGAAAACAACAGTTACTGGCCCACAGACAACAGACATCTTTGAAAGAAGGATGTTTTTCTTTTAGTTCTCCTTGTTCAGGTGACAGAGTGTTGTTCAGAGTATGCCTAAGACTGCAGAGAAGCTGTGACGGAAATTTCACAAAATGACTTGCACGAGATTCCTGAGGTTTCCCAACTTCATCCAGGAAAAGAACAAGACTGGCTTTTCTCACAGAAATGTAAGACTGACCTTCAATTAAACAAAGATAGGCAAAATCTGCAAAAAGCCCAGAAACAGAACAGATTAAAGAAATCTTGATCAAATTTTGGGAAAGTCTCTTTCCCAGCATTTTACTCCTACATATGCTTTATCTACCCCATGCTCAAACTACCACCATATGAGGAAGAGCACACTTCTACCTCAGCATCTTTCTCCTAGTAGTTACAAAGTGACTTACATGAATTAAGCTTCACTATATGCCTGTAAGATAAAGCAGTATGACAAGGCAACATACACAACAGGCAAGTGAAATCAATTGCTAAAAGGAGTACTAGAAAAGACTGAGCAAAAAAGTAGATTTCAGCATCCCTGGTTCTCAGTTCCTAGTTGCACTGCCTGACTGCTCTTACTATTTTGCAATGACTGTGAAATTTATACTATTCTGAAGATTTCCACACATCACTGGTGGTAACGATATTTTAAACCTCTCTAGTATAGGTCTAAAAACCTGTATTTTTATTTTCATGCTAACAGATCTCTCAAAAGTGCAAAAGTGCTTCATATACTGTTCAAATTTAGCACAATTTTCTTCTCTGGAACAAAATTTAGCACCCAGCTTGTGTGCTGTACCACAGTAGAGCATTAACACTCCCAAGCACACAGAACATATTTAATGCCTGTTTAGAAATAGGAATGCAGCATGAAAACAGGATGAGAGTAATTCATAAACAATTCATTTATGAGACTGGGGAGGGGTGTCTCAACTTAGGATCAAGTGCAATTTTGTGGCAATTTTCAGGATTTTATGCACAAAATCAAGAGGAAAAGCTTTCCAGGGAAACTGCTGCATCTAGAAAACTTTTTGAGAACCTAGGTCACTGTGCTTCCTGACTTCTGGCACTTTTATGGCCATCCTTCCACTGCCTCACAAGCTGCTACCCTGTCTCCTGTTCACAACATTTCTGCAATTACAGCCACACAGTGCTATGGTCACACATCTTGCATGTGGCATAGGATTGAGCCACAGCCCTGGAAAGACTTACCGAAGCCTCAGTGAAGTGCACTGAATTTACTTACATGTTTAAAAATCATTGTGTTTTGTTAATACATGGTTTTCTGGCTCAGACTGTTACTTTGAAAATTACCACGATGCTCACATAAAGACTAACAAAACAGACCTTAGCCTTTGGGATGACTTACGTCTGGTGCAAAAACATGAGGGATCAACTTAGTTACTTCTTATCTTGTTGATACTATTGCAACTCAGCCATTCAGAAAGGAGACAAATTTGTTAACAAAGTTAAAGTTCCATCAAATTAAATTGTAGCTATTAGTACTATTAAAAATAATGTCTTGATTATCCAAAAGAGCCATCATAAACAGCACTGGCTTTCACTTAAACAGTTTACAGATTTTATTAATTAAGTAAAACCTACTCTGGCACAGCTTTACAAATGCACACAGAGACATTATTTCCCCCTTCAATCTTAGAAGCAAATAGTAGTAGTGGTGGTGGTGGTGACAAACACCCAAATTTAGGTCAGGGGATTAGGTAGCTGTGAGGACGGCTGTCAGTTCACACGGTAGTTATGCTTCTCTCAAAAGGCAGTGCTGTTCGTTGACATTAATTTTGATGTTGCACAGGCATGTGTTTAAACCATCTGACTCTAGATCATCATGGAAAAAGTATTTCCTAATCAATTTCTTCATGAGAAGACAGTAGGAAGACAAACAGCAGTAATTTGTAGATTTATGTTCATGAGTCATGGATTTTGACACAAAGTTTTGGGGGTTTTTGAGTTTTTTTGTTGTTCTTGAGCAAGTGGGTGATAATACAAGATCATAGGAACAGCACGCGTTCTTAACCAACGTGCTGTTTCAAAACAATTCTGGGAAGCTGCTGACATAACCAATATGTATCATTTGTACAGTAAAACTGCTGAAAGTAACTCAGAGTGCACATTCATCTACAACTTTAGATTTGCTCACCAGGTTCCTCAGGGAAAGTGCCTGGCTGCAGACTGCAGGCTTCCTCCAGGGGCAGTGAGTACTGAACCATCCAGCCATCCTGATGCAGCTCACAGCCCTGGGTTTGTCCTGTGCACCAGGTGTCCCACCGTTCCACCCAGCGTGACACAGTTAATGCCATCACCAAGATGGAAGACACTGAAGAGGTGTTATCTCCATAATGTAGGGAAGCACATACTGGAGTTCAGGGCTGCACCTGGGATGTGCCTGATGCGGTCATAAAACGGGCAATCTAGAACAGATGTATAAGTGAGAACTTTCAAACAGGAGAGGGGCAGAAGTGTTTTCTGTAACTAATGCTAACAAAAAGTGAAAACTTACCTCTTTTACTCAACAGTTATTCATTAAAAACAGAATATGCTGACCTTCCCTCACATCAAAAGTTCTTCTAACTTTCCATAAGAAGAAAATCTATATTTCTGTTGGCTTCTGGTGATTTATGGATGACTGATCCTAAACACCATTTGCAATAATCTGGAAAGGAAAGGGATATGGCTGCAAAGCACTGCAGGACCATGGTAGGAGAGATACAGCCCATCATCACATCTTCCTTTGTCAGAGGCTGAATCCTCTATTCTGTGTAATCTCTGAAAAGTCCTATTTATTTCTACAGTACAGGTCTTTGCATTTAAAAGAATGTTAAGACAACCTTAAACTCTTTCTGGGAATAAAGATTTACTTGAAAACCCTTTTCAATTAAGGATACTCTGAAGGAAGTCCTAAATGTGGTTATTGAATACACTTCAAATGTTCAGGGAAATGGAAAATATTTTTAGCCAACTCTACCTGGAAAATCCAGGTCAGGCTTTATAAATATCAAAGACTTCCAGAGAGAAGCTAACTGTTTTCCACTTCCTACAGGAAATTTTTGTGATGTGACAAGCTGAAAAATGACCATTTAGATGAAGTTATTAAATTCCACTATGTTTAGTGTGTGTGTTACTAAGTAGGCAATTATCAGTCACTGTTCTAAGCTCAGTAAAGGTCTCTGCTAAGTGTGCAGCTATGGTTAGTCAGCTATCAGGAGTAACTGGTTTCACAGATGCTTTCAAATGATGCAAGTGTGGGAAAGATGGTTCTGTCATCATGCTGATGGTCACCAGCACTAGCTTGATTGCACTAGCCTAAATATGAGTAAAGCCCTACAGCAATTTGGATTGAGAACCTGATCCAGTCAAAAATTAACCCAGCAGAAGAGGGTGGGTGAGAAATCAGTTTTCAGTAAGGAACAGACTCTTCTTTTGACCTACTATGGGCAATTGGGATTGGAAGTTATGAAATATCTTTATCTGGTATCAGCCAGACTTTGTTGGCTTAAGACAGCAATATCCCAAAATATTAGGGTCTGCAAAGAATGAGATGCAGAATACAAGAAACATTATAACTCCCTTAAGGTAATTAAATGATGGAATTTCATTTGGAATAGAAAGCACCAGACTGATCACTGCCTATGAAAGGTGATGTTGCATGAGAAGTTTTGGAGAGAATGACAGAGATTACTGGCACTTGTAAAGCATTTCTAAATATAAACATAAAAAAAGTGATATTTTGGTGATTTTTGCTTTTTAATTTAGAAAATATACGAGTAAGATTTGCACATGTTAATGATTAGTAGAAAAATGGCAGATGACAAACTTTGTCTTCCTGCATCATAATTAAAAACCAAAGGGACTAAAAGAAGTATTTCAAACCAATCAAAGGAAATACTTTCTGCAAAGTGTCTAGTTGAACTGTGCAACCCTTTTCCACAGGAAGTAATTTGAGACAGTACTTTAAAGGAGTCATGAAATCATAGAATGGTTTGGTTTGGAAAGGGGCTTAAAGATCATCCATTTAGACTCATGACTAATGCCACTGATTTGGAAGGGACACAGAGTCTCATACTTGCAGACCTACATTTAAGCAATCTATACCAGATATCAAAAAAAGCTTAATACTGTAGAAGCAGCTGTTCCTAAATCTGTCTCCAGGGGTGTTTCTTACATTCTCCTGCAAAACTGGTTGCTGCTTATTGCCAAAGACCAGTGTACTGAACTGTTTGAATGCTTTTTGTTTGACTTTGTAGGGGAGTTACATTGCTTGTTACAAAACAGGCAACAGTATGTTGTGGGAGCCCCTGTCATGCATAGTTAGAGAAAAATTTAGGCAGGGATGACCACAGAAGATCATGAAGTCCAACATCCCACACAAAGCAAGGCTAACTTTACAGTTAGATTAGGCTGATCAGCTGAATTGCAAAAATCCTTAAGGACAGAGGTTCCACAGCTGCTGAGCAACCTGCTTTGAGTGCTGAACCACCATCACCATGAATTTGTTGCTCACATACCATTGAAATTTCCCTTGTTACATCTTTTGACCATATCTCCTTGTCTTTTTATTGTACACCTCTGAGCAGAGACTGGCTCTGTGTCCTCTTTAACCCCTGCTAAGTGGAGCTATATTGAAAGACTACAATCAGTCCAGAAACATATTTTGCTCTTATAAGATGCATTTTTTTATCTGGCAACAGTATTTAGACATACCTGCAGATTCCAAACTTCAAATTGTAAAACACATTAAATGGGATGAAAAAGTAGGCCTACATTAGCCACAAAATTTCTCATACTTCAGAGTTTAAACCTGCCATCAGTGTATTTTCCAAAAAGTTTATGCTTTTATTCCAATCTAATTGTGACCTCATTAAAGGTAGGAAATCAAATTATGAAGAATTAAATTGGTCAAGCATATTATAGGAAATTGAAGGTGCTTCTCTGTACAACCTGTGTATGGGCCATAATCTCACGGTGACCTAGAAGATGCACTGTACTACATTTCTATATCAAGGCTGCAGACTATTGTCTCTTTCCATAAAAAACCAGGAGCCTGAGGATGGCTCTTAAAACACTCAAAAAACACGCTTTCAAGATGTTCTGTGCTTGACAGTTCAACTGCAGGAAAAGATACAACTGAAAAGAGATATTCATCTTTTAAGTACAGGCAGGGATGTTAATCTTGTGGTTCAGAACTGACAGTTTTTCATTTCAGGTGTCATAGACTTGAGCTCTGATTACACACTCTTCACAGGCTCCAACAAAAGAAGCTCTTGTTTCATCTGTGCCTCATGCTGTTGGTCTATTGTTTTACATATTCATTTTCATAAATCATACAAAATGCTACCTTGAAATTAAGTTTTTGTCATTAACAGTGGAAACAATATTTTATAAAATTCTATGAGATTTTAGAAATGTTCTGCCAATTCAGTAAGGTTCACAATATTCACAATATTTTTCTCTCATCTGTTTTATTACTGCTCTCTACCTTGTTTTATTATTGCTCTTATTTTACAGTTTAGGACATTTAACAATGTATCAGCCATTTTTAAACACTCTCTGGTCAAGATTTCTACACACCAAAAACATTAGACTCTTAGAATCCAAATTTTTCCCCCGGGTTTTGTTGTGAAAAACATAGTGAAGGCTTTCATTTTGTTAGCAATGAACAAGAGAAGGTGTGGTGGCTAGTCTTGCTCTTGCCAGCCCTGACCCTGACTGTCACAGCTGTCCCCCGCTTCATTGTATACTCCACAAAAGGAAGCGGGTAGCACAGCATAACAGAAAAAAGAAGTCAAATAATCCCTCTGCAACAAACCCAAAGGGACTCTTCTTCAGTTCTTCAGTGAGTCAAACCCCCCCCAGCCTTCCTTCATCTCAAAACTGTACTCCTTTACCTTGATTTCAGTTCCTTGAAAGGGCCCAGGTCTCACAAAGGAGCAATATTCTAAATTACTGTACATCTTCTGGACAAGAAATCTTTTTAACTTTGCTAGATAAAAAGCAATTTTGTGAAATAACATAAGGTTCTAGCCAGTCCAGAAAGTGATCAAGCTAGGGTTTTAAAGATAAACGTTCATTTAATGTGATTGTAACACTCTTTCAATGAAACAACCTCAGTTTCTATTTCAAAGCATGAAAACAGTGATTTTTTGAAATTTTGTAATGTTCTACTGTTTCAAATATAAACTCTTAATAAAAATATAATTACATCAGTAGTATGACTACCCTCCTCAAAAATAAAAAAATCAGGTTTTCTTCCAATGCTACTTCTATAGAAAACACATGACCTAATTTTTAAAGTAATTATTCAATCTGCTCACCTTTGTTTTAAAAAATAATAATTTGAATGTTAAATACCTAAGTGAGAGTTCTTCAAATATGAAAGTAATTAATTACTCACTAGTAATATGTTAAATACAGTAATTGGCAAAACAGATTGGATGCAGAATTACTCCTTAATAGATTTTGCATATTCAGCTGAAGGGCTGCATTTGTGGGATCACTGCCAAATCCCTCCCTCCTGCTGCTGACAGCCTGTAGCAATGCTGTGCAGAGTTCTTCACACTGCATTCTCTTGTGTCCCAGACATTATCTGGAAATCTAGATAGGTCAGTGTTGAAAGATTGCTCAAACTATCTCCTGCTTTCTTCCATTTTGAAAAGAACACAAAACAAAAGAGTATAAAACAGAAACTTCAAAAGCTCCCAGACATGCCACTACAAGATATTGAACTCAGTAAAGCAGTACTTCATTCCTTGCAAACTATGAATTTACATAATTTCAAGTGACAAAACAGAAGAAAAAAAACTTCATTGCAAGTTACT
Source organism: Ibycter americanus (assembly GCA_035590275.1). Classification (NCBI taxonomy): domain Eukaryota; kingdom Metazoa; phylum Chordata; class Aves; order Falconiformes; family Falconidae; genus Ibycter; species Ibycter americanus. The sequence continues at coordinate 14,198,701 of JAVJGI010000032.1, read as the reverse complement.
AAATGCAATGAAGCAAACTCTGACTCAGGAAACTCCTGAGCTTCAAAACTGTTGGAGGAGCATTTGACATTACAATACTTGGTTTTACAGCATTTTTTAGGCATTAACTTTTACCTAGTGCTGTTTAAAAAACTTGGTCTGACCTAGTGTGGTCATTCTTATACTCTACATCATAGTGAACTTCATTTCTCTTTCACTGGGTCTTTCTACAATTATCTTGTTAACTTCTTACCTGGGTCTGGTTGCAACATCATGTGCTTGCACTCAGAAAAGACTGCAGACACCTTGGGGTGAGTCAGCATTAACGTCACCCAGTATTTACCTTCACTTTCCTATTCAATCAAGCCTGATGCTAAACAGGTGCCTTGATTGTAACTCATATCTACTCACCTGTCTCTCATCTCTGCACAAGAGGGCTTTGCTAACAAAAAACACAACAGCTTTTAGGAGATGGATTTTCATGTCCAAAGAAGTGCAGATCTTGGAGGTTCATACAGCGCCATTCTATTGAATTGACAGTGAGCTAGACATAGGAAAGAAAAAGGAATAATCATATGTGCAGACTACTGGTAAAGTCTGCTCTTCAACTGCTTGCTACTACAATACTTGCTAAAAAACAGGGAACAAGACAAAGAAAAATAAAACTCTGTCAATAACTTTATAGATACAATAAGCAGGATATTTCAGTACATTTACATTTTTAACACAGAATTTTCAGCCTATGAATCTACCTTTAGATGTGGAAATAAATTCTCCTGTATCCTATACATTTTCTTTAGCTGCGTCTATGATTACACCACTTTTTTGGCTGGCAGACAAAGCAAGTAGAGCACTATTCCGCCATGTTCTTGCTTTTTACTTCAACTTGGACAACTTGGGAAGAATGATTTATGCCAACACTGGCACAATTTCTCAAAAGAAATTATGTTCTTAATCAACAGAGACAAAATCTTGCTATCTACTCCATCCCTGCTCTGTTATCGGCACCAAGGCCATTGTGACTATGAACTAGAACAAAAGACTCAACAACAGTGTGGTGCTGGAATTTTGTTTTGTTTGTGAGAAGTAATTTTCCTTTCCTTTTTCCCAGCACTTATCTACAAAAACTAAATTATCTCCCTAAAATGTTTATTTCTGTATGCTTTTCAGATAAGAGTGCCTGAATGAATTATTCAACAGTGAAGAATCATGCTGTCTAGCCTCACTCTACTGTTATGTTACTTGGATATATATGGAGGGATAAAATGTTCCTGAATTTCAGTTGAACAAGGAATCCATAGAAACAATAGCAGATACATTTTTGACATCGTTTTAAAAACTGAAGGCAGACATTTTTAAACTCTATTTATATGTATTTCTGACATTGAAAGAAGCAAATGAATCCACCATTTGTGGTAAGATTCTGTTGCTTAAGCCCATTAGCTGAAGGTCAAGATACAATGCAGTACACACTTCAACCCCGTTTTCTGAAGTTCTCTTCTCAGCTGCATGTTAGAAGTAGTGCTAAAGGGTGTAGTGCTGGTTTTTTCCATGCACACCAAGTGCATGGGAATGTAAAAAAGCTCGTTTAATCTACTAGGTTTGACTAGCCAAAGCAAAGAAGCTCTGTGGCTCAACTGATAGCAGTGTCTCAAAGTTACATCACTGTAAGTCACTGAGCCCTTAATAAATATGAAAGAACTACATAAAATATAACAGTCTGAAATAGGTGGGAGTGTTCAAGACATGACATTCGTGTTGGGAACATGAATTCACTCAACATCTATGGCACCATTTTTTCCAACTGCTAAGAGCAGATGTTTCATATCTGCCTCTCATTCAAAGGAAAGGTAAAATATTTAAGAGAAAAAATCAACAGCATTAGGTCATTTACAAAACAGCATTTACAATTAAGCACGGCAAAGAGCGGTAAAGTCATTCTGGTTTTCCTCATATGTTCCTTTCTAGTCCAGTTAACACATACTGGTATAATTTTCATTGCTGCAATGAAAAAAAGAAAGGTCATTGTTGTCCTACTTCAAGTCACATAAACACAGAGTCCCAGGCCCTCTGACACATCTGTTTATAAAATACATATTTGTCTTTTTTAAAAATAAACCTTCCGTTAGTCCTGGCACAAATCTTAGGATTTAATTGCCTAAATTTCTTTACATTGCAAAAAACAAAAGATGCCTTTGTAAGGGTAAATTTTCAACCTGTTCAAAACCTGTTCCACTTGTTTCATTCGCAACAAACCTTAAACATAGCAGAAACACTGAGAGGAATCAAGAACACAGTAAGCAAGGGGAACTTCACACTCCTGTATCTCATAGACACACATTTGACCATTCTGTGAACTTCAACAGCATCAGATGGACTCCTCAGGTGGGAAGGGCAAGGGGACAAACAGGAGATTCCCTGCTTTGGTACCTGGTGGCTACCCAGGTACTCAGAACACTTTAACTATTAAGATGCCTGGTAGCTAACAACAAAGCACATCACTCTTTTTACAACCATTTCCATATTTCTGTTCCCATAACTTGCATCACTGTGGTGGCAGCATATAGAAAATGTGGACCCCAAAATATTGTGAACCTCAAAGGATGTCGATCAGCACAACAGACAACAGAACAAGCGCAGCATTTTCTGTGATATAACTGCTTGTCTCATTTCTTTTTAAAATGTGAAGTGGCCTTCAAACCGAGTATAGAGCAGTGTCAAAACCTCTGTCAGTTTTTGATTGGTAAGCTGAAGGGTCTGGGTAAAATTCAGACTGGTTTGTACGACAAAGTTTTAAATAATGGGGAAAGCTGATACAGAGATTGAAGGGTAGAAAACATAATTATTGCCAGTCAGCATGGTTTTATGGAACATAGGCATTACCAGACAAATTAGATTTAAGGTATTTGGACTCATGAGGCATTTGACTTTGTATCACGGAGCTTTCTGTTTAAAAAAAATGTACTAAGAAGAGCTCTAAGGGACTGTATCCTACAAAGGACTGAGAAACCATAATGGGAATATGGAATTGCCTTATTCTTTATTCTCTACAGTGATTCTCTGAGAAAACAATGGCAAATGTAAAAAAGGCTGTTTATGGAAGCAGAGCTGCACAGAGGAGGTGTAAAGCAGCAAAATCACCTCTAGCACTGGCAGAAACGGCACTGGAGGATCATTTACGGATCTTTTGCCACATGTTAAAGGGTATATTGATGTGCTGGAGGGGATTTAGAAAAGACCACAGGGATTATTTACTACTGTAGAAAATGCCTTATAGAGAAAGGTAGGCTTACAACAACTCAGTCTGTCTAGTTTATCAAAGAAATGAAATGGCTTGATTATGGTATGCAATTATCTTGTGGGGAGAAAGGCATAAAAGGTCAGACAAATTGGACTAGGAAGTAGGCCATGTATGTACCACAGAAAGGGCACAGCTAATTAGCAAGGATAATGGTATATTCTCCTTTTGTGAGGAATTTCCAGTCAAAATCAGATTCCTTACACGAGGACAGGCTCTGCTCAGAGAAGTTGCCTGGTCCAGCACAGCAGCAAGCCAATGAAGCTGAGTGGCCTGCCACAGCCAGAGACACCAGATCATCACTGATCCTCAAACACCAGGATCGGGCCCTGCTAGTCCCTGAAACTGGGGGGGAGCCCGTCCCTGCAAACACAGGGCCTCCAGTGTTATCTGCAACAGATTACAGCACCTCTGCCACAGGATACATTGACTGTTCCCGTCAGTATACCTACAAAGTAATCTGAAAGCATTCTTGGAGAAGTTTAAAAAATGTATCTTCTTCTGTTTGAGCTTTACATTTTAAGGAAAAGCACATCCTGAACTACCTGTGGGGAGTGAGATTTTGCAATCGCCTTTTAAAACCCAGGTTCATGGTAGCATTAGCATTTAGCATCGTTGCACAGTATTGCTGGGAAAGCCCCTGCTCTGAGGGCAGGGGGCAGCTGGTGAGCACAGCCCCAGGCAGGGGAGAATGCAGCTCTGTACCCTGTGAGGTGACTTCGCAGAGATAACCTGAGCGCACCTCTCACAGCCCTTCGCTCCACTTTCTTGGTCATAATGGCAGGCTCCATGCAGGGACTCTTACCTAGACCCCCAGGCGGCTCTGACCCCTCCTGACGGCACTTGCTGGGCTGGAGCTGCTGTTCATGCCTTTTTGCCAGGCCAGAGGCTCTGCATTTTGTTTGATGAGAAATAGCGCAAGGAGAAACAATATTCCTTCTATAATTTTCAATAAAAAGAAAAGTTATTTGACTGTGAACTTTTAACCTACATAGGACAAGCTTCTACCCAAATCATTAAGTGTCCTGGAAAATACCGAGAATCGGGCAGCAGGGGAGGAGATCCCCTGGCAAGGTCCTCCCCAGTGATCTCACCGAGAGGAAGCTTGCTGCCCACACAAGAGCAGCCTCTCCCAAAATGAGCACTACGAGCTCAATCTATTCCCTTAGTGTTTCTGGGTGAAAAACTGGCCCTGTTGAAATCACAGGCCAACTCCTATTGACTTCAATGACTTAATGGAGACCCTGAGAGGGCAGACAAACCATACAGATATTAAGGTCTGTATCTGTACCACAAATACTGGTGAAACCAACACCCAAGAGGTTACTGGGAACTTGTGAAGGAATTTCCAGGAATGACTACAAAGGCACCAAAGTGCTGTTGCAAGATGGCTCTTGTTTCTCTCCCACTCATCTTTCCTTTTTTTTTATTCCTTCTAAGGGACTACGGGAGAAGAAGAAACAGCACAGGAACTGCTAAGCCCCTTCTCCAAGTAGGCTTGGCCCAAGAATGCTCAGAGAAGGCATAAAAAAGCAAGATATACCTTACTGGGTCTCACCAGTGATCCAGCTACTGCTGTAATGCTCCAGCAGTGGGAGACACTATTTCAGGAGAGCATGCACACCTGGCCACTTTCTGCAGTATATTCCCTCAGGATTGCTCAGCATCAATGCCATTGGATTAGGGATGTTATACAGTACGTTTCTGCCTATTCCCTTTAGTATTTGTTCATGGACCTTTAGTCCATTATTTTTTCCATTCCTCTTTTGAGCTAATTGATGCTGTTATCCTCCACAAACTTCTGCAGCAGCTTCCAGTAGTTCCCCACTCACTGTGTAAAGTACTTTCTATTATTTTTGTTAAACCACTCACTCCTTAGCTTGCACACCCTGCAGTTCTGTTCTGGTATTGCATGACTGAGCAAACAGAAGTTCTGCATCTGTTGTTTGCTATCAACTGCCTCCACAACTTGGAAAACGTCAGTCATATCCCCTCCTCCTTCAGAATTCTCTCTCCAAACTAGAAAGTCCCAGGCATTTTCATTTTTCCTGTTTTCCAGTCTTCCTCTGTATCTTTTCTAACTACCCTTCTTGCAACACAGATATCAGAAGTATACCCAGTAGGCAAAATGTGTGTGCACCAAAGTTTTGCACAGTGGAAAAATCATGCTTTCTGGTTTGTTCACAAGACAGCACTGAGACAGGCCTGACATTATTCTGAATAAATATGCCTGGCACCACCTCCAAGAAATTTATGTCATGGGCCTGTCAAAGCTCTCCTCCTCCGTCTTCAATCTTTTCTTCACCCTCCTACTGCATGCTCACATTCCTCCAAGCCAAGTCCACACTGCTCTCCCATTTTTCTGCTACACCCCCACTTGCCAAGCCTCCCTTTCCAACTGTAGATACGCGCAGGACCCTGCATGCGCTGATTTACTGTGCACAAAACACTGCTGAACATGCTATGAAAAAGATACAGGAGATCTGCACCACTGCCTCATCCCGCTGCTAGCTACCAAGACATCTGCATTGTGTTGCTGTTGGGGGCAGTTGTAACCATTTGTATAATGTAAAGAAACTCTTCACTTATCTCTGCTTTGCCTTGTGTGTACAAGTTTGGGGGAGCCAAGCCCACCTTCCTGTGCCCAACACAGTGGCTCAGGGCTGCTGAGACTAGAGGCACTTCAACATCTCAGCCACAGTGCCTGCACCTCCCACAACCTTGCCTTCAGTACTGGTCATCACCAACCAGATGAGTCAAAGCAGCACTGCTAGACAGGAGAATGGATGTAATGGACAATACCATCAAACTCTGCCTTTCCTTCCCCCTCATCTTTGCCTCTGCACAGAAAGTCCGCTGTTTTCACAGTCATTTTGCCAACACTGGAGAGAGTGTGCGGTAAAAAAAGGCACTAACCAGGGTCAAGCATGCAGACACCAGCTGTCTATTAAAAGGAAAGCTGTCAGGCGAGTGGTTTAGTTTTCCACAGTGAGCAGCTTGGGAAGGGCATTTCTTCAGGAAACGACTCAATCACCATTGCTGAGACTGCACAGATTTTGCATCTCCTCCTTGCCTATGCCTTTAGGTTGCTGCCTGCCTCATTTGTGCCTTTACAGCTAGGGGCTTCCCATGACACTCAAATCTGCTGCTGGTAAGGATAATAGTTTTCAGTGATTCTTTCCTAGCAACATGTATTCTGACATAATCTTAAGCAAGAATCACTAGGGGGATTTAGTCAGAGAAACCTACTGGTAGTTTTATTTTGCAGTGGAAATCTGTAAAGCATATTTAGCAGTAGCTTATATTCTAAATGAAGGGTCTGATTTGGCTTATCATCAAATAACAGAATTCTGTCATTGATTTGAGAATGATTAAACCCTACAAAAATACCTCAGCTGTCCTAAGACCAACTAGTCTAACAATCTCAGACACCTTCTAAATAATATTTAAAACAAAGTGTTTCACAAATGAACCTTGAGTTCTTAAATTAATTTAAATTAATTAGAAATACATAGCCCAGTGATTGCATAACTTCATTGAAGGTACAGAGTTTATGGCAATATGAGTGAAGAGAGAACATTTTCCAATAGTTACCACAAGCAGACAAATTCTATAAAAAACATTCACTCTGTAAAGTAATACAAAATAAAATATTATCATCTGATCAGCTCAAGTAATGCTGGCTTATATCTTTGAATTAACAACATTTCTCTGTACAGTTGCAGTAAGACTGTAATTTTACAAACTGATATTCAGTTGAACATATTTATAACACAAATTATACACTATGTACAAACCTAGTTCTCCAAGGAACTCTTTGTTCAGCATGCTTCAACACAGAAGTGATTTACCAATTTCTAGGCCAGGATGCTAGCTTTCCTTTTAATTTAAATACTGAAGTACTTATCAAAACGTGAAAAAAATCCATTTGCTCTCAACCTGGCAGTGTTCTTAAGTCACTTGTTTGTTACCATATGTTATGGGAGAGTAAAACCAGTCACAACAATAAATAACATTACTAATTATGAACTTATATTCATGTGATCACACTTTCAGCTGGAATGCTTTTACAAGACTGTAGGATCCATTTATCTTTGCTTTTCTTGACACGTAGATCAAAATTGCAACTACAGGTACTGCTATTGCTGTTACACAGGAGAATGCAATAACCAGTGGTATCATTTGATCTGTTTTTTCCAGTCTTCCTGAAAATGGAGACAAAAGGAGAAAAAAGTTGTGTAAAAACTGAATGAAACAGATACATGTATATTACTGTAAAAGCAATGTTACTAATGACCTTCATTTGGAACATTATTTCTGTTTTCATACACAAAGCACATTTCAAAATGTTTTCCTCATGCTTTTTTCTTTAGTAACTCCATATTAAGCACTTTAATTCCTAGCCACTGTCTTGGTCTTTAACTTGCTATGCAAGTTCAAACCCATCTAATGTCTACAATGAAGAATACCATGGAGCTCATGAAGAATACAAGAATAACGTAATGAATTTTACTCAGTGTGGTGTTTTAACCCTGGCCAGCAACTAAATACCACGCAGCCACTCGCTCAGTCCCCCACCCCAGTGGGATGGGGAGGAGAATCAGAAAAAGGTAAAACCCGTGGGTTGAGATAAGAAGAGTTCAATAATTTAAACAAGTAAAAATAATAACAACAACAATTGTAATGAAGAGGAGAGGGAGAGAGAGGAATAAAACCCAAGGGAAAAAAACAAGTGATGCACAATGTAACTGCTCACCCACTCACTGACCGATGCCCAGCCAGTCCCCGAGTAGCAATCCCCCTCCCCAGCCAACTTCCCCAGTTTATACACTGAGCATGACGTTCTATGCTATGGAATATCCCCTTGGCTAGTTTGGGTCAGCTCTCCCGGCTATCTTCCCTCCTGGCTCCTTGTGTACCTGCTCACTAGCAGAGCATGGGAAACTTGAAGAGTCCTTCATTTAGAGTAAGCACTACTTTGCAAAAACTAAAACATCAGTGTGTTATTGACATTATTCTCATGCTAAACCCAAAACACAGCACTGTACCAGTTACTAAGAAGAAAATTAACTATCCCATCCAAACCCAGGACACCCAGGAAACATCTGGAAATGTTTTTACCTCCTGGAAACAATGCTTCAGAAGACCATGTTTAAAAAGCACAGTCTTTAGATCTTTCTGTGAAACAGAACTTTCTCTGGATCAGTCTCACTGTTCATGCATGTGGACGGATGTACAGGCAAGATCCACCTTTCTCTGGCCCTATCCTTAAAGCTACCACAACAACTTGGGTAAGAGAGACAACATCCATACCGAAAGGAGGTTAAACACATCTTACTCTCACCAGCTGTTTTATTATTTGTTTTGATTTTGGGGTTGTTTTTTTAAGGTTAACTGCAGCATTGCTGTGCAAGGATCAGTCATGAACTAGTTGTGCTCACCTTGACACAAAATTCATTAGAAAGTATGAACAAAGTAAGTTTAAGGTAATAGATTTACCTACCTACAACAGCTATCTCAATCTCTTTGATGTTGTTTCCAACCTCATTGAAAACATGAAGCAAATATCTGCCTGTATCATTTTTGGTGACATTGTAGAGTATAAAGGTTCCATTCACTGATGGCAGAATAATTTCCTTCTCCTGATGGACTTTTTTCAGGACCATCTCTGATGGTGGGTTACTGTATGTGCTACACATAATAGTGACATTTTCTCCTTCTTTAACATTTTTTGATGGATATACTAACACAGTAATATTTTGGGGAGGAACTGAAAAGAAAAGAAATGCAAAGTAGGATTTAGGAACAAACAGAAGCAAAAAACTCATGAGGTATCAGCAGCTTGTACACACAAAGTGCTAATCTAGTTAATGGATTCACTATAATATTTAAGTATGTAACTTTAGACACTACTCTGTCACAGGCTATCCTTCACAAACTGCAGTCAACAGCAGCTGACTGAAAGAACATTTTATCAATTGATGGGAGTATACTGCTTCCCTTTTACATTATACGGAACCTTTTCTTATTTTAAGTTCATTGTCTGTTCATTTTAGTTCATGAAAGGACACAGACCAACAGACCCAGAGGTTGATGTCCTCTTTCAACAGAAGAGAAATAGAAAAGGCACAGGAAGGAGTCCTAGAATAATTTTTTTTTTCACTAGGTTCCACAATTTTACATCCTGCTTTCAAAGGTGGAAGTGGAACTATGAAAAACTTTGAAGCAGCAATTATTTTGCACATCTGCCATTTTGGACAGAAGTTTTCATTAGCACTAAGATCCTACCACTTATGACAAGAACCTGTGCAACTTATCTCAGTTTTTTCAGACAATTCATTCTCAATAGAACTGAAGATGTCATTCTGTCTAAAACAAATCCTAATATTAACTCTGTACGTAGTTATTTTAATTAACCTTTGACATAAAGTATTATGTGCTGAGACTGCTCTCCCAGTTCATTAATGATATGCATTCATATGCTCCTGTGTCCTTTAGCTGAGCCCTATCTATAGTGTATTTGCCATGCACTTTCAAGGGTTGTGAACCTATCACCTATTTTCTTTCAGAGTACTCTGAACAGGAGTAATATCCACAGATGTGCAAGAGATGGTAACGCTTTCTCCTCATATCACTGCACTTGAAGGGAAAACTGAAAGTGTATTTTTGGTGCAGCTGCAAAAATAATAAAGAATAAGGAAGAGAGATGGATTAGTGGCAGAAGTGATCCCTAAGCAAGACACTGTTACCATGCAATAAACAGAAGTAGCAGGGCTAAAGCAGAGAAGTCCACTTACTACTGAAAATGAAACTTTGTTATCACTGCATATAGGTTGAGGAATCAGCATTTGGTATAGCTTAAATGCAGCCTGCAAGAACAGGATACAGAGTCGTAACTTAAAGGAGGGCCAAGAGGCTGTAATACAGTCCCTCCACAGAGAAGTTTCAGCATGTACTTTCTGTTTGAAACTTTGTATGCAGGTATCTGGATCCTCCACTGATACTTATTTGGAAGAACATATAGGCACTGCATAGCTTCTTTGCCTCATGCATACATTCGCCAATCTGAAGGAGCGATGGAAGCTATCTGTACTAAGGCAGATTTCACTTTTCATTGTTTAAAGCTTCCTAAATGACTTAATGACATTAGAGACACCTTTTAACTTCATTGACGTCAAAGACAGAATTCCCCTGTGCTTCACAGAATGAGTTCTGGACCTAAAATACATAAAATGAAAAACTTGTGTTCTGTCTTGTTCTACTAACCTTGAACAAGTAATTTCACTGCTTTTTCTTCTTTGCCAAATCGGTTATAAGCTTCACATTCATAAAGACCCAGATCTTGACTTTTTATGTTCTGTATAGTTAAAATTTCATCTTTAAAAGTTTTCTCAGACTCCCCAGTGGCCTTCTTTTTCTTCCAAGAGATCACTGGAGCTGGATTACCAGAACTAGTACATTTCATCATCACAGTTTCTCCTTCTTTAACAGCAGTAGCAGGAATAACAGAGATCATTGTATTCTTCGGTCCATCTGAAAGAAAGAATCCTGTAGTTAATCATCACTGGATTTTTTAGAAATAGATTCAACATGTCTTACTGGATGCCAGGTTGTGAGCCTCCCAAAGTTAATTTCTTTTTTGTTTTCAGAATAAGTAAAGCACACAGCATCAGAGCTTTCATACAAACTCTCTATAGCCTAACATATTAACAAAGTACTTCTAACCAAGGATGTTAAGAAGGTACATCAGTTTCTTGCTCATTCAGATCCTGACTTAAGGCTGTCATTACATGAAACATTTCCTGTCTTTGTTTTGCTCATCAGCACTGCTCCTTTCTTTGGGGAAGAACAGAAGACTATGCTTATTTTTTTGTACTCACGGGGTTTTAGTTAGTTTGATTGTTACATTTATCACCGAATTAATTAATTATTTTTAAATTATTGGGAAAACATTACACATACTTACATTCCACATTAAGTGTTATTTCACTTTTACTTTTCCCAAACTTATTTTCTGCTACACATTCATAGTCTCCTCCATTTAGGAATGTCACAGGTTGAAGGAGAATTCTCCCCTCACTGTAAGACCCCATGTCTGCACTGTCAGATTTTCTCCTTAAAATAATCTTGGGAGGAGGGTTACTCTCAGCAGAGCATTGTATGGAAACATTTTCTCCTTCTTGAACTGTTGTGGAAGGCTCAATGGAGAGTTCTGCAACATCTGGAGCACCTGCATGACAAAAGAGAAAGCTGTTATACTATTGCAGAAGTACTAAAGATGGAGAGGGTTTCAAGAAAGCAGGAATTGCTTGTCCAAGGATCTGTTCATTTTGGTTTTGGTCCCAGGCTACTAAATTCACTACTAATGACTAAAACTATTAGTTCAAAGGAGGAGACTGTGATATCCCTGTGAAACTGCTGTGTACGCTAGCATTTCAAGTGTCCCCGACACCACCACTTTCTCAGATTCTTTTATTACTTTGAGTGTTGCATTGCAGGAAATGTATAGCGGTGTGCATGTACAACAGCAGTACAGACAGAATTACTTGAAAATTAAGCATAGAAATGAAAAGCACAGCCCATGAAGAGCGGCCGTAAATTGAAAGCTAAATCCTGAATATATAACAAGGAAGGCCAATAATTTCCTAATTTTCAGTGTTTCAGCATCCTCCATCTCAACAGCCAGCTGTCAATTGGGTACTGGATAATACAAGTTAAATTCAAGCAGACTTGTACCTTGTATAACAATGTCCACAGTTGCTGTCTCTGTTTTGTTAGTTACCAGGTTAATTACTTCGCAAATGTACAGTCCTGAATCAGTAAAACGGGCATAGGGAATAGAAAGGACATTGTTTTCTATCAGATGCTGAATGCTTTCATCAGCCAGATGTTTTCTCCAAACTATTTGTGGTGGTGGATTACTCTCAGTCACACAACTGAGTTTCAGAGGGTGTCCTTTCATTGGCGAGTTGCCTGGAGACACTGTAATGGCAGTATTTTGTGGACCAACTGAAAGAGAACAGAAGAGAGATAAGGTCAGTAAGTTAATGAAGAATGACATGCACATCTTTAACACTTGCTTCTCTAGAGGTGCATTTCACACAATACCAAGAAAAAATGAATAATGTGTATTCCAGTAACACAGTAGAACAATTTTTCCAGACTTGATAAGACATTTATCTTGCAGCTTTGAAAGCTAAGCTAGTAAGTACACCAATACAAGTAAGCTACTCTTACACTTGTCTCCCTGTTGTTTAGGGCTATAAACTTGGAACTGCTAAGTACACAATGGCAATTTTAAAAACAATTGTATATCTGCATGCTGCCATTTTTCCTCTGGTCTTTACCTTCTGACTGAGCACCAGTGCCTAAGGTGATAGAGTAAGAGAAGAGTTACTAAAGCATTGCCGAACTTCTGTCATGAACAACAGTGAGTATTTAAGGACTCAGTGACTGTACTGAATACAACAGAATTCAACTGAATACAATAGATTATCTACATAAATAATATAGATAAGAAGTGCAGATTATAAATAATTTCTAGGACACATTTTGTAAACCCATTCCATGAAAATTAACATTAAACAGTACTTGGTGTGAAAGCCCTAGAATAAAAATACTTACAGTTTGCATTCAGTTTCTGAGAAGTTACTCTTTCTTTAGGTTCAAAGTCCATACTATCAATTGGTAACTTGGCCACACAGGTAATCTCTTTCCCAATATCTTCAGCCGTGGGATTAAATGAGTATTTCACAGTTTTGGTCTCTGTATTTTTTCTGTCATCATCATAAAAATTTGCTGTATGAATAACATGTTCCTCTTTCTTTAGGAGTACTTCCAGGTGATCAGAAGGATATACATCAGGAATTTTACAGATGACAGTGACTGGTTCTCCAGCAACTGAAGATGGGCTAATCTCAATGATAGGATCACTGGGGAAAGCTGAAAGAATAAAATCCATTCCTTTAGTCTAGCAGAGATGAGCTCTAGTGTCAACATAAGAGGCATTCAGAACATGATGTTATATCAACTCTATTACAAGACATACTTTGATATGGAGACATACAGGTCTTTTATAAGTAGTTCATACACTAACAGGAATTATATTTGTACAGTTGTTGAAATATGATCGCAAATGTTCTAGTAAGATCCAGCAAGGACCTAGGCAGTGATACACCTGCCTAAATAAAGGCATCCGGAGCAATCCCTACACTGGTGGTATCCTGTCTTCTGTGTCAGTAGGTTTTGACATCTGAATCACTCTGCTGCAAACTGCAAAGACTTTGATTCTTTTTTTTCCAGCTCTATGAATGTTTTGGGGAGTCTATGTTTCGGGTTTCAAATATTACCAAGAACAAGAATAAATAAGACCAGAATGTACTACCTTCAATGCAGAAAGCTAAGCAGAAAGGGGCTGAGAAAGAGTCCTGAACAGACAGATAAAGGAGTCTTACGAGGAAGTATATGTTGAGCTACAGCAGATGCATTATCCCAGCACTATCAGTTAACTACCAACGACAATATATGAAAACAATTATTGATTTTTTACGAGTGTGTACTACTCAAAGAGAATTTTACATTTTTACTTACAGTAAAGTTCAACTGTGATACTCTTCTCTTTTTTCTCTTTCTCACCACAGAGGACAGTACACAGATAATCATGAGAATTCACAATGCTAACTGGATTCATAGTCAAGGTAGAGTATGTCCTGTGGTTGTTCACTGTTCCTCCAAGGGGGCTGTCCATCTGGGTTCTCCAGGAAAAACTTGGCGATGCACAGTCAGTAGTATTGCATGTGAGTATGAGTGTTTCTCCAATCTGTGCAACAATTCTGTTAGCAGGTATAATCTCCATTTCAAAAGCTTTAACTACAATAGGGAGAACATACATAAACTCATATACATATATAAATAAATAAACAAACATTTATTTTCCCATTTCTTCTCATGTTCTACTGTGACATGAGGTCATGGCTTGGCAAGTTTACAGTTGTGTGGAGGTTAAACTAATCAAGATCATACAGTGGTTTACATCTCCAAAATACCCCATAATCATGGTTATTTTTGTCAGAGATAATAAAGACTTAGAAGACTAACAGGCAGTTCTCATGTATAAAGTGGCATAAACCCAATGCTGTCGGTGAAAACAAATGCATTGGCACAACATAACCTTTCCTTATCAGGTGGATCTGGTTCCAAAATCTGTAACATTTGCAGGGAGGGGTGGCAAGTAAGATAGCAAGGACAACTGCAGAATCACTTTTAACAGGACATTTAGTACCAAACTTCACGGATACTGTCAGGGGTGACAGTAAGAATCAAACATGCAGTGATACACTGCAGTTGTCTCCTAGACTGTCTTTTAGCAAACTCAGTAAGAAAATGATTGCGTCATTGCAGAGCACAGAAAAGCTCAAAGTAAATGTCAAAAAAGCTTCCTGACATTTTGACAGAACTATTTAATTGACAGTTGTATTCACTGAAATGTAAAAGCAACTGGAACAAAGAAATAACGATCAAACAGTAAATTGTAGGTCAGTTACACTTAACAAAATTAAAAGCAAATAAAGCCCCAACTTACCAGTCATTAACACATAAAAAATTATTAGCACAGCTTGGCTTGTTCTTCCCATCTGTTTTACCATTTGTAATTGCTGTTACTAGGTAAAGAAAGTAAATTGAAAAGCCTTGCTTTCTGTTTTCTGTGAAGAAGTGCGGTGAGATCCTGCTGCTTGCAACAACAGTATGAGAACAGCTCCAACGTGCTCTTTATAAAGGCTCTCTCCCCTCGAGGTGGAGTGGGAAATCCCTGGACGGGGAAATCCAGAGCAGGGAGGAAGAGATCCACACCGGGCTGTACCGCTGGGCTCAGCGCCCTCTGCTGCTTTTTTTAATACAGAATTCAGAGCCCAGGAAAACAATAAATAACACTTGTAATACCTTGCCTACCAGACTTGAAAAGACCAGGTCGAGGTCTGATCATGCAAACAACTGCTAAAATGAAAGAATGTGGGTAATTCCGAGAAATTGAATGGTACTTTATCTCAGATGGAAAAGTTATTCAAGTTTGCCTTCAGTGCAAATATTTTTCTAGAGCTGAGTCTTGAGAATACTTCTAAAAATGGTCAGTTCTGTAAATAACTTTATCTAACTCAGAATTCCCTTAGAAAACCCTTCTACCAGTTTAAAAGGTGATGTTACTCATGTTCCTAAGTATTTTTGATCCCTAAAAATGAAGGAGTAAGTCAGACAACAAAAGTCTGGAGATCCGACTTGATCAGCTTGAATCGGGTTCATCCCATTCAGATGAACTGAATGAACTAGTTTTCCCAATTCCACTTTAAAAATGTCTCTGAAATGTCCCTCTTTCAAGATGCTACTGGTATGCGTTACATTATTGATATGCCTCTCGGATCTCTTATGTCCTGTCTATGTGTAATTGAGGTATAGCAGTTGATAATACAACTGTGGGATTATTTTCAGCATTTGGTTTCCAGTGGGTATATGAATCCATTTTGGAATACTTCTGTGGACAGCTCTTACTGGCTAATATAGTGACAATGTTATAAAAAAAGAATAATAATATTATCAGAGTTTAATTTTCAATTGGGAAATGCTATGAATGCAAAGAATGGATAAAGGTGTCCAACTCTCAATTATTTATTTATTCAACTACTTGAGTAGTTTATATTGGTCAATTATGAATCATTAAATAAAAGCAGCATGAAATTCAAAACAAAACATAAATTTTCAAAATGTCTCTGGCAAATCGTTTGTTATGTAATGGTTTGGTCATTTGGTGTCTGAAATATTGTCATCATATGGTATATTTTCTAAACAGCTCACGTATCTAGTAAATGAGTAATATCTTGGAAAAAATAAAGGCTAAGTAACAATGCTGTAAATGCTAAAGAAATTTAATAGCTGAAAAGCTGGCACTACATCAACATAACACTTTTTAAGTCAAGCAGATTTTATGGTTAATAACCTAATGCTAGCTCCAAAATACCATGTTCAGGAGAGAGTAGTACCAGAGGATATAAGGCTTCCGCTGGCCTACAGGCAGCATCTCTTCTTTGGGAACTATCTTTGCTTTCCTCCTGACTGCAGCTGCCCCTACATTTGCATCCTCACCAAAGGACAGCTGGACAGTACAAGCTGCTACAGAAACACACTAGCTAAAATAAGAAGCATCAAGTGCTTTTTCATACACTTATGATAAACTCATAAATATAAAAGGGATGTAATGACTGTGGGAAGATAAAGTTGTGATCTCAGGCATAGTATATCTTCAAATTAATAATAATTAATAACAATAACAATATTCATAAATACGAAAAAACTAAACAAGAAAACCCAAGAATTACCCAGAATACAATAAAACAGGGAAATCTGAAGCACCTAGCGATGCTTAACAAAAAATCACTAAAGCTGAAATTCACTGAAACTGCCAGAGTGGATTCTCCCATAATATATTACTTTTATTAACATCACCATTGTTCTTATCAGAGGAGGAAGAAAAAAATATTTCTCGTAAGTCTCAGGAAATGCAACCAGAGTACTGTTCTGGAAGTACTGTTATCAAATCCAGAAACCCAAAATCTATCCAGACTAGGTAACAACATCTACAGAATGTGATGTTACTTCACTGAGAAGGGTTTTGTTGAAGAAAAGTGTACTCTCTTAGTTAGGTTGCAAATAAATACTTTTTAACCAGAAGCAGAGAGAAGCACGAAATGAAACTCTTCTGCTTTGACTGCTTAAGTAATCCCAGGCTAAGCTGAAGGAAAAAAAGGCAAAATTTCCCTGTTTCTGGGAAATCAGTTTCTAGACACAAAAAGATACAAAGATAGGAGGCCATATCCGCATGCTGGAAAAATTGTAATCAAATCCTTCATCAGATAACACGAAATAGGAAATAACTGATCCAGCTCTCAGTAAATTAAACTGGACAGCTGCCATTAACTTTACTGGAGTTGGATCCTTACCAGAGGGACTAACTATAGTGAATGATCAGACAAATTTAATTCAGACAGTGTAGGTAAGAGCAGGGTTAGCCGACAAATATTATTAAAGTAAGTACAGAGATGCCAAGAAGTTTAAAAAATTCTTAAAACTTTATTTTTAGCTAACTTAAATTGTGAGCCTTCTATATATTTTAAAAAGAAAATACGCTTTACTGTTGACCCTGCTATCCTCACCATTAACCTGCAAATAGGAAAATGGGTATCAAGTTTGCTTATTTTCAGAACCGGCTGTTCTGTCTGAAAACAAATAGACATCAGCTGACAAGTTTTAGCAGTTGACCACAGGAGTTCAGACAATCTAGCTTTTTGTTCAAAAGGCACAGAGGAGAACACTGGGGGTGAAAATAGAGGATGCATCTAGATTCACAGTGAGATCAAGTATTATAGGATCAACTAGAAAAGATCCTGACACATGCAGAGCATAATGAAGACTGGAATGTAAAAAGTATTACAAAAATATTACTAAAGGCAAAACTGATTAAAAGAATTAAGCACTGGGATGCAAATATGTTCTCCAATACATCTAGTAATCAAAAGAGACTTTTCTCAGGCTTTGGTGGACAAACAAAGATAAAACAATTGTGTGTGCCAGAAGGGAATTTGGAAATACTGAACACATCATTTTTGGCCTGGCATCAGAAAACATAATGTCCTTCAGGAAACTGAAACTGACTTCAGACTTCTCTGGAACGTAAGACAAGAAAACCATTTCAGGACTGCGCTAAGCATTTGCTTTAACTCATACTTCTACAACCCTGCTAAATACCTATATAATGAACTTCAATTAATTTCCTCTAGACAAAAGAGATAACAAGTTCTTGATACCTTGATGAATTATTTGAACAAAATGCATGTTATCCAGGATGTTAGTTATGCAACATTTCTAACTCTCTTCCTGCGTTCTTAATGTACTGCACTGTCTTGTGGAGGCTATCAGGGGAAAGCTGAAAGGCTAAAGCTCATGCAGAATTTGGTCTCTTAAAACCTTCACCCCTGGTTTTGTGATTTATGGCCAAGGATCTATGGAGAAAAGAGCTAACCCTTCTCTTTTGGCAGAGGAGATAAAAAAAAAAAAAAAAAAGGTAGAAAGAAACTAATGTAATTTGACATTCTGTTTCCTGCATCAGCTCTACATGCTTATCTTGCATGTAGAGCCACCATTTGGCATTTCTGCTAAAAATACCCAGTGCTGGAATAATAACGTTTATACAGGGCCCCAACACAGAAACATATGCAACATTTATTGCTAAGCATCTTTGTGTCCCATCAGCTTGAGAGGGCCGAATCCTTCTGTGGAAGGCATGGCATTCAGGTGAGAAGATGCAGCTAAGTCTGACTCAACCATTCTTCAGCCTTCAGATCACAGAGGTATTACAGTAAGTTCGTACTTAGGTCCCCCATTCAAACTGCAGCCCTCACCCATCTCACATGAAAGATCTCCTTGGGATGTGCACTGGACGTCTAGGAAAGCCTCTTACAGAGTTTCTGATGCTTTATTGAAGCAGCTGGGATGAAGAGCTTTCACCCTATGCAAAGAATGCCTGACACCTCCACAGTATGATCATGCGTAGAGATTAAAAGCAAGATGAATGTGCAGTAACTCAAATGAGAATGATTCTCCGCATCAACAAAGAAGGAATGGCCTTTGGGCACCATATCCAAAGTAACACCTTCAATATGGTCATATCTTGATCAAGTAGCCAAAAAAACATGAACCTGGAGGACACGTATGAATACAGCTGAAGATGACTTATACAGCAGATAATGATCTGCTAGCCTCAAAATTTTCAGTTCTCAGCAACCTCAACAGCCTGCTATATGGGTTATATACTGTCTTTCCTTTCTCAGTGCCAACCGGCTTTTTGCTTCCCAGACCTTCCCTGACCCTTTGCTTTCCATAACTCCCTCCACCTTCCTTCTCATCACCCGACAATAATACAACCTCTGTACAGCCCCCAAGAGGGGGAGGAGAGCATCACTGACTCCCTATAATTTTCATCTCTGGATGGGAAGGATGAGATCTACAGGCAGTTCTATTTAAAGGGTTGTGCCTGTTTCAGGAATTGTAACTTTGTTCCTAGCTACAAAGAGAACACCAACGCATTACCTTGTAACCCACATCACACCTTACAATTGTACTCCACATCTAACTTGTCATCTGTTGAAAAAAGGGAAAAAAGAAACAACTTAAGAAAGTTTTATCATCTGCTTCTTTCCCTTTTCTGGAATTTCTGAAATAATGTATACAAAAAT
This sequence comes from Ibycter americanus, assembly GCA_035590275.1. Taxonomy (NCBI): domain Eukaryota; kingdom Metazoa; phylum Chordata; class Aves; order Falconiformes; family Falconidae; genus Ibycter; species Ibycter americanus. Next base: position 14,179,144 of record JAVJGI010000032.1, on the reverse strand, counting down.
AAATGCATTTACTTAATTATCTTTCTCAGGCACCAGGTCCCCAGCTATGACACTTCCTGTTTGGTTAGTCTGAAGGCATCCAGAATGCACAAAAGATGCCAGATAAAATAATACAGACATATGATAACTTTCATAGTCTACAAAATAGCTAATTTCTTGTTTTATTCTATTCAGAGGCATTGTCTATTTCACTTCACAGAGGAACAAAAAATTAATCTAAAAAATAAGTAGAAGCTGCTATAGAAAAAAGTCCCAACTTTTTATCTTAGTCTCTTGTTGCTGGCAAAAACACCAAGCTGTGGAAATTCCAAATCTTATTTCTACAGGAAAAAGAAAGTATAATTTTAGCGATGCTGGATCTAAAAGTGAAACTGTTGAATAGCCTATAAATCCACATACTTAAGAGTGCCAAGTATGGTACCGTAAGTCAAACTTTATTAGTTTGCGTAGCTGAGCTTCCATTGTCTTCATAGTGACATATGTAAAAAAAAAGTTTCCCTTTTGAAATATTCTCCAGTGTAATCAAGAGCCAAATTCAAACATGAGCCTTGGAGTATTCAAAATCTCTTGGGGAATTTTGAAGTGAGAGCTCAGATCTACTTTTATTTTGAGCCAAATATACTGAGGCATGTCAAAGTCATTTGTTCTCACTAGAATTATAGTTTTTCAGACAAAAACTCATTCAAAATGGTCAGAGTAAAAAATAAAGTGGGATTTGGGCCAAAGCGCAGATGCTGGCTAGAACCTGAGATATGGCAAGATAAAGTCATCTGAAAACATTTAACAAGGAATATGACCAAGTTACTTAATTCCCCCAGCGCTCTATATGAAATTCCAGTAATACTAAATATCATTTTGTATCTCATTAAGGCCAGCATTTCACATGATCAGATGAAGTTAATCAAGAAAAGGGTGGACAACTTTTTGACTAAGCATCTATTTATATACCACTCAGCAGCAGCTGCTCTGCAAGACACTTGTAGATCCTTGACTATGGGAAAATGGAGATCAGTCATTTTCCACCTCCTTCCTGCTCTTTAGTCATAGGGTACATGTATGTCCCTATGGACCCCAGAAAGACAAAGAGGAATGATGAGAGCAAGGCCTGTAACAGACCATTCCACCTGGAACAAATGCAGAACTTGGATTGTCCTAGATAGGCTACTAATAACTGCACTGAAGGATAACTGATTACCCTTCAACTTGTCTATCACAGACTATATCCTTTATTTTCTTACAGTGGTTCATAACTTGAAGAGCTGTGTTCAGCTGTATAGCTGTTAGTTTTGCTGCATCACATTATATAAATGTTATCTTTGTAATCCCACAGCGGACTGGCTCACTAACAGGTACAAATATTACACAGGTATCAGAAAAGAATTAAATGACTTAACATTGCATGCTTCAAGACTCATAATTCTTAAATCTTCCATATGGGTGAGGATTACAAGGATTGCTCAATTTTAAAAACTGTTTTTTAAAGACACATAAGGAAATGTTTCCTTTATCTAGATATTGTCACTTTTCCCTCTCTGGAGGTGGACTGAAAGTTCTAAAGAAAACGACCCTCTAAATGGAAACAAGAAGGAATGAACTGATTTTTACTTCTGTCAAGCCGAAGTGACAAGTATCCAAGAGGAAGCATTTTACAGTATCAAAATACGTGTGTTTGTGTACATATACTAATAAACCGAGTGACACTTAAAGCCAGCTGCAAGTCTGTTAAGGATCTGGCACCTTTCCTTTATTTCTTCAGTGTGCTCTACCCTAAATCAACAGCATGCTGCTTTGTTACTTAGGCTATTTCTCTTTCATTTTTTCCCCTCAGAGTTAAGTATCATCTAACTACTTGCTTTGTTAACACCTTCATGGAAGGAATATGCTAATGTAGGAGTAGCTAAGTGATAAAAACCATGGGCAGCTGAGTTTTCCTAGACAAGCAAGAGTAAGAACGATGTGAGTTGCTGGGATGAATTTTCCCTTTCAAGACAATTACTTGGCTAGGCATCAAAGCCCCAATCCTTGTTGTCCGATATAGGCAACTGAGCAAGAATGACCTTCATAGTTGTGTCACCCTCTATCATAAACCACGTTACTCTCTAGTGATAAGAGAAATAACTTGAGAAATGTGACGCGTGTTTGAAATTGCTGTCAGGCAGGACAAAGGTCTGTGCTGACTTAGCTTGAGAAATGTCTGACTTTCAACATTCCCGTGCTTCTTAGCCAAGGATCCCTCCTGAAATTTCCCAGAATTATATGTGAGTACCAATTCATAAGGAACAGACAGTTTAATGACCCTTTCGATCGGATAAATTTTGCCTCTGTTGTCTTCATTTCTGACTATAATTAGCTCCACACCATGAGGAACAGATATAAGCACCTCTCCCCCAACAGCTCAGCCTCAGACAAATGCTCTACCTATATGGTTTTCTGGCTGAGGTTCTCTCCCTGCTGAATGAAATCACTCCTGCCTGGGTCAGACAACAATGCCACTGCTGCTAGGGCTTTCGCTTGGAAGCTGGGACATCCTGATGGGAAACAAAATATTTCTGTGCAGCCGACTGTTTTTAAAAGATAAGGAAGTCATGTAAATGCTACACATGTGGTGTTGAATCCTTTTGTGGATCAAGAACCAAATCCAGTTAAGTTCTGGTAGGCTCATGAGCTTGAGATTAGTCTTATCTCTGTGATGTCTTTCTGTATTCAGGATTCCAAGTAGCATGATGACTTGGTACCTGCAAGACCATCAGGACCAAGGCACAGGAATTTTCAAGGGCATGTCCAAGGGTGAAATCGTTAAAATTTTGAGCAAATTATTTGCACTCAGTTTCCTAGATTATCTGAGTGAATGCAACACAATTATCTCACACTGAAAAGAAATATGCTAGTAATTCTGTATTATTGATCTGCAGTGTTTGACATAAAAGTATCAACCTTTAAATGACTTATTGTTACATTTTATTACATTGATTCATCTGCTATGGTGCCAAGATCCAGCTGCTGCCTTTGCTTTTCTTGCACTTTCAGGTATTTTGTGCCATGACTGCACTGAATTTTGTGGCATGAAGAGATGTTCACTCTACCTCTAAGATCAGCATATCGATCCTGATGTAGCTTATGGCTTTAGAAAATGTGCTTGTACAGAGCAAATATATTCTAACAAATTAGTATCTCAGACAATTGAATAAAAATAATTTCCCTTTATCCTGCATATTGTATTTATTAATTGGAATGTTTATCTTTATTTATGTTTATATGCAATTTATTGATTGGAGAATTAATAAATAAAATTTATTTTAAAAGATGACTAGAAGGTTTTCACATTTAACGTAAAGGAGGACAAATTTTCAGGTGAAGTCTATAGCACAGAATGATTACAAGAATGAACAGAAATTTATCACAAGGTTAAAGAGTAAGCAGAGTGTTTAAAAATCCGTAACTACCTAGGGGGAAAGCAAACACTAAATTAATCTGCACTATTTCGTAGTGCCTACTAGAACATCATATTACTATTCTAATACAAGTGACGAGGATGGTCAGTACACTTGAAAAAGACCATTAATTTAGACTAAAACTGCATATTATTATAAAGATGAATAAATGATGAGTTTACAATTTTGCGTAACCTTCTTTGTGAAATCAAGTTTCATTTTTGTGAATTATGTGTAAATTTACCTTGATCTTTAATTTTCTTAATCTTCTTTCTGAAATTTAATGTTTTAATGAATGCATTTCATAGTATGATACTTGTCTATTTTCATCAGCACTTGCATTGTACAATATGCTATTTAAGATTTACTAAAACGGATCCTTCCGATCCTTTTTTATATGACCAAAACTCAGACAAGAAAGTTCAGTGCTTTGACAGACAGACACAACTATCTACTGGACTTGACTGGAATAGCACTTTTCTGGCACATAGCTATAAAGCAAATCATTGTGAATAACTGGAAATCCTGGCAGGATCTAATCAGAAGAAATAGGACATAAAAACAAGCAAGAAGTCTTCTTGTAATTTCTTGATAATCTCATAATAACCAAGTTATACCAATTGTAACAATTTCATACCTACTCTTTAAGGTCACTGAAGGTGAAATGCTATGGAAGCCTAACTTGATATGTAGTAGAGAACTTCCAGTTTTATCTTGGCTGTAATTGCTTACTGTGTCTCAAGAGATAAACGTCTACATTATTCAGAGAACTCTCTCAAGAATATGGAATGTCAAGAGCCTGGAGTGAAAGCGAGTACAGCTTGCATTGTCACATCTGAGTTTACAACACACAGAAGTGTTTGGTAACAGTGGGAGCAGCTTTGTGCTCCCCAAACAAATACACAGCAAGTGCCTAGGAGCCCAAGGCAGCTTTAAAACCTTGCTGTTAAAGAGGAATGAATTCTACCATTTCTTTCAATGTAATAGTGCTTTACATGGAGATAAATTTCACAGGCTCTTCTCTGAGAAATTTGCTACTCAGCTGAGAAATTTACTATTCAATCTATGCATGAATGCCAGACACTGCCATGTACTTTGTAAAGTTTCCAAGATCCACACAGTGAGAGGCTATTTAAGAGTAGTAAACCAAATTCTTATAAATATCCTGAGGTTTTGTTACTCTAAAACTTAAAACCTTTACTGACAAACCCCAGCTTCTACTCAGGAATCACTTACAGTTGCTCCGCAAAACACAGTAAATAATGCAAATAGATAAGATAACAAAAAAGAGAAAAAATAGAAAACAGGAAATGGCTATTAAGGAAAAAACTCTTCCGGATACATTAAGACATTATGAAGTTTTAAGTCTTCAGTATCTCACACATTTAGGACAAATGTTTTGTCTTCTCATGTAGTTCAACTGAAAGGACAAATGGTGCTACCACATACAGTTCAGATAAAAGAAAATATTATAGAGAATATTATTATCATCTTATTTTCACGTGTTATAAAACAGATGACATGTTTTGGGTTGGAGGTTACATTTTTTATCTTCTTACACCAAAAAAAACCCCTTTTCATCCATTAGTTCTGCTGCGGCTGTTTCTCCCTTAAATTTAGAACTATTGGCTTGTGATCTCCCCCATCATATATTGAAAGAAATGCAATTCTACACCAAAACTTTTGACATAATGGTCTACTTTTGTAAGAGAAAGAGGGTTTTCACAGTTAATTCAATATTCCTCTGAATAGTTCTAAGAATCAAGGAAAATAGGCCAGTGGATAGCTAGTACCCCAGATCTCACTCCTCCTTCCACATTTACAGTATTTCTGAATTCAAATCCTGCTTGAACGTGCTCATCAGTGTAGTTTTTATAAGGAGACAGAGATGGCATTATCCAGACTTTGACACACCACTGAGGTTTTCATTTATCAAATTTAGATTTTTATCAGAATATATAAACACCTGCAATGGATCAATCAGAATTTTATTGAGCCGGAATCCCATCTCTGACAACAGCCAAAAGCAGATGGAAAGAGAAAAGCCTGAGAATGGGGGAAGTGCGAGCGATACAGTTGCTTAAACAGGGACTCAGAGATGGTTTCTATGCATTTAATCTGTGTTTTTGAGAGCATGATTCAGTAACAAGAAAAATCCTATGAGCAAATGGAAAGAAAGCTGAGAAATGTCTAAGAGGTTTGGAAATACGAGTCTACTGACATGTGTTCCTAAAGCTTGTAGCCTTTGACATGCCTCTAAAGGTAAGTTTTCTCTAAGTTAATCATGCCACCTTCTTTCTTAGGATTTCATCCTGGCCTAATCCAAAACCCAATAGACTCAAACAGGGCATCTGACAGAGGTACCATTAGTCTTTGCATTGTCCCCTTCAGCGATGTAATGACTTACTAATTGATTTAACATCGAAAGCATCCCATTTACTACCACTTAACATTGGAATGATTGAAAGACTAAAGAGCTACTTTGCTGCCAAGGATCTGTGCAACTGAAGTAATGAGGAACAAAATTCTTAAGTACTTTATAGGCAACCTCCAGCTATGACAGACCACTCAGCTTGTCGACTCAAGCACAATGCGTGGCTGTAGTTCAGAAGGCTGTCTTTGCCATAGAACAGAAGTTTGCAAACTTTATCACAAAGAATTAACATCTTTATCTAAAGAGTGAAAGCTGGCTTTCCAACACAACTTGAAAATACACGTCAAAACTGATTTCAAAATACAAAGAGGTTTCAAAGAAAACATACAAAATAGTAAATCTCTAATGCATGTAGTCAAAATCACCTTATTTTCTGATGTGTTTCTTTCCATTCTCCTCTTGGGAGAAAATTGGCATTTACCATTTTAGTAGCATCTATTACCACTCTTTCAACATTCCTCAATTTTAGCAGAAATATCTCTACCTTCTCAAAATACGCAATAGATGAAACCTTTCTATGGCTTCAGTCCTTTTCAAAATCCCAATGTCACACAGGGGATAAAGAAAGAAACAGGATATCCAAGTAAAATATACAAAAATAGGAAGAAGTTTGTTTATGAAAAGGCAACCAGAGCCCTGACATATACAATATTCTCATTGTTTTTTCCTTTGCCATAAGTTTTCTGACCCTTCTGTTTTGTTTTTTCTGGTTGATTTATTCATCAGCTTTTTCTATCACTATGGCAAAGGCAAATATCCTTTGGAAGGAAGACCATCTTCCCTCCTCCACACTTCCTCCAGGACAGAGAAGAAAGAACATCGATTTATTATCCTGACAAAGTTGGCCACCTGGACAGAGAAATCCATCGTTCTCAGGCCAGAAGTGCAAGACTATAGTGTACTCTGGAAAAATCTGCCAGAGGAACAGATCATTTGCCACATCAGCAGCATTTACTGCTGGTCCACTATCTAACTTACAGCGATAGTCAACAGCGGGTGCTTCAGCGGAAGATGAAGACTGCATATAACAGGCCAAATTCATCATACAGTGCTTTAAAAAATTTCCTTTCTTGCACAGAATATTATGTCCCCTTACGTGAGGTATGACTTCCTTCTTTAGCTTGGCTTACTTTACTGCAAATAATACTCCTTCAACAGTGAAAACCCACAAAATTAAAAAAAACCCAAAACCTGTGTAGAATGAACAATATATACAAGGAGTGGTAAACACTGGAGCATATAATTTTATATAAAATTCCAGCATTTTATTTCTGAAAGCAGCAAGCAACTTCCTTAAAGTTTCCCAACTAAAAAGTATCACATAATCAGGCGGTATCATTATCTGAAATCAAAACCTACTTAATTCAAGGAAATGCAAAACATTTGACTGGAAATGAGAGGAATTCTCACTTATCAAAGCACAGTGCTGGCTATCCTTCAGATAAGAAAAAGCAATCTTCCCCGTTTCATCTATGCTGTGATATTTATAACATTGGAAACGCCTGTATTAGGCTGTGAGCTTAATATTTGACTCCAAGTTTACTCCAAATAAGTTACAGAAAGACAGAAGAAAAAAAACGTTTTTAGAAAAACAGGAACTTAAGGTTTACAATGGTCTAGAAGTTAAAATCATTGCCATGCAAAAACTGATTGCTGGTTTTTTTTATACGTTCCACCTAGATGTAGGACTTAGATCACTTTTATTGAACTTCAGTAACTGTGTGAGTTGACATATGGACACCTACAGATATCCTGCAGATATCCTACATTTAGGTGTTTATATCTGCAGTTTAATCCCATCCTGTTATGTCCCTTTGAAAGCTTGTTCCCAGTTACAGTTTAAAACTCCTTACAACACAAGAATTCATGGCCTATACTAATATTACAAAAATGTTATGTGAAACATACGCAGATATATCAATATAATGTCAGTAACGTCTAAGTGACATATATACCAAATAACTATATGTGAAACAGAAAATACACATTTGTTTCTCCATATAGTATCATTTCTTTTAGAATAAGTTTTAGTGATTTATGTATGTATTGCAGATTATTACTGAAAATGTCTCCTAAGCTATCTTTTAGTAAAGGTACATAAAATACAAAAAATTTGTTACCTACTACCACAAGGAGTGCTATATCTGCATTTATTTTTTCAGTATTAAGAAACTCCATATCAAAAAAGAGAAACTCAACTCATTTCAACAATGAATTTATTAATCCCATTCTCCATAAGGCAAGGAATTCATATTTGAAATTATCTCAGATTTATTGACATTTAAATTAATTTAAAAATATTTTTCTGGTATTGCTGGTGAATGTCATTATCACCAAGTTGTTTGAAGGTGTACAAGTGGAGGCCACGGACAACTGTTTCTGATGGAAACTGCTATTTGACTTTGTCTAACAGGCTCAGAGGAAATGTGTGCTGCTATTCAAGCTGGGATAGAAAATACTGTGAATGGATACACAGGAAAGTTAAAGACATAACTATAGTATTAAAGGGAGATAAGATAATACAACATTCCAAGTTCTATTGGAATACTTCTAGACAACTCAGATGTTGAACCAATGTATCTACATGTTGAATTATGTCAATCTTCAGAAGAACTGTATTCTCTACAGGGCACATCAAGTCCACATACAAGCAAACAGGTAACTCAATCTCAATTTTAGTTTTCTTTTAAAAATGGTTGAAAAGTATTAAAAAAATAATAATTCACCCATATCTTGTTATGACTTTGACATAATTGTCATGTGTGTTCACCAGCAGAACACAGAAGTCATTTCTCCAACACAGGTACACAACTGCTTTCTATATACTGACCGACTTTTTTTTTTTTCTTCTGTGTAATACATTCTATTCCTTCTCATGTTATTTGAAATTTGAGTTGACATTCTAGTTCTATTTTTATAAATGTATATCTAGCATTGTTATGTAGTAAAGTATCAGTTATTAATATTAGTAATAATAGAGATAGTACTCACTTGGAAAAAAATTAAGGCAATTGAGAGACACTAATATTTTTTTTATTTGCTTCTCTACAGAGAAATATGTGACCAGAGTGATTTGGCCATAAAAACATTAATGAGATTTTCTTTATGTGGGCCCTGTAAATCTTGCCACTAAACAGGCATTGTAAATTCTTTTAACTGCAATAACTTCAGAAAGTTATTGGCAAGGATTAGCACTAGTCGTAGACTTTTGATTCTTTTGGACTAATTCAAAGAGGATGGAGCCTTTTCTTCCCTTGGAAGGACTTCAAAATTATGAATGACTGCCAAGACAAGCAGCCATTGCTAGGAAAGGTAATGTTAAAACAATGCAATAGGTCACTGGAAGTTTCCCTCTAAATTTTTTTTATATGCAACCTTTTGGGGAGCAGAGGTAGGTAGGGGCTTTCATTTGAAACAACAAAACCCAACTAAATACGACTTGAAATATCTTTTACAAGGAAAAATATTCTTAGGAAAGTTGGAAACTAACTACTGTTATGTAGCACTGGGCTGCTACAGTCTGTTCTCTTAATTCACAAACAATATTGCTCTGATCAGTCCTGCTGTGTGTCCCTAACTGAATGAAAATCTTCCAGGACTAACACAGCTGGAGCAACAATAACTAAGAATAATTGTTTCCTCTGTTACAGAGGGCAATATCTGGGGCAGCTGTAAGCGTATGCACTGTGGCTTGTACCATGCTCCTGAATGAGCTCTGTAGACAATTCAGGATGAGCTGTTCCATATGAAATACAAGCAGGAAAAATGGTTTTGGTAAAATATATAGCACATGGTAACAGATAGGACACATTTTAACAAAATATATGGTAACATTTACATATATTGCAAGACCATATAGCTTCCAGTATATGTCATACTATGCCATAGCATGTGGAATGGAGCAGTTTCTGAGAATTTTTTTGTTAGCAGAGAAGACTGTTACATTTAGGAGCAAGTCAACCCGCTTTAATGATACTTTTGCAATTAGGTTGTTTTTGCATTACTTTTTTACTGGATATGGATACACACCAAGCCAACACACAGCCAGTTCCCAGACACAGAATAACTTAAATCTTGGTTTTCAGTACAGCTTTTAGGACCAATCATTTTTTAATTTCTTTCTTAAGTCAGTCTTGTTTTGTACTGGCTATACTGAGAATCAATTGTGATGGGAGCATGACTAAATTCTTCCCTCTGCTATAACCAGTTTTTCCAAATATTTCGCTAAAGGCAATTTCCAAGCTTTTGTTTCATTTTGGTGTCTATGTGAAAGATGGTAAAAGGCAGTTCGTTCACAACATCAGCAAAAGCTTAAAAATATTGAGGAAGCAAAGAGAAGAAAAATAACGAACCCGAAATGCTCACATAGGCATTTCACACAACTACATTAAAGAACAGTAGGTGCTTCAGGAGTCCCCACCCTAAAACAGCATCCTGTTTTTCAAAATCTCAGCTACAGATGTTAAATGCTAAAAGATTCACCTTAATTCAGTTCATCTCATTACAGCCCCTATGCCCTGTTTATAAATCTCCTCAATCACTGAAATTAAGCTTTCATACAGCTGTGAGTTCTGTGCAAAGTGACCGCTGCATACATGCCAGATCAGAACCTGATGTGAACTTACCTGAATTAAAGACCTGTCTTCTCATCTTCACTGTGGGGTACCTCATATTTCTGAGGTGCTATAGTAATAATTAGAAGCCTTTTAAATACACACTCAGAGAAAAAAATTGAACCACTGAACTAAACTAATTTCCTAGTTCTTGATGAGTTTGTTCATTCAGCTACAGGGTTAGCTTTAGACTTTTAAAACACTTATTAAAATCATAAAGATACATTTACAGAAACACAGCTTCACAGGATAAAAGCAATTAGTCATGGATCAAATACTGTTAACAAAATGGAAGTGCTTTGTACTTCCAAACTTGTTCTAGTGAAGATGACTGTTGATCAAAACACTTTCTTAGGAACTCCCACATCAATAGCTATATGTAGAAACAAAAAAATTACATAGCCAAACCCTGTATTGACATCATTTGATAAAACAAAATCCATCTCAGGGTCCTTTCCAAAGTATATCTCCTGTTTTGGTCCATTCTCTCTCTTTGACAAAACAAGAGTGAATCAGGCTTTTAAGAAACCTGGACAGCAGACGCTTAAGAAGTACTGCCCTTCCAAAGTTGTGTCTAAGCTCTTGAGATACTTTTTAATGATCTCAGAAATTTGTTCTGGTAAAGTATGAATACTGCTTAAAAGAATTTATCTAGAATGTCTCAGTTTGATTAGTGCATTTTTTTGCTGACATCTCAAGCAATAGTTTTCAAAGTACATGCTGCTACAGCATGAAAACTGGTTAGACCTGTGCTGCTTTACTGCACTGATCTGATTCTCAGATTTTTATAACCTCCACCCTAAAAAAAATTTTTTGATCTGGACATACAAAGCCTCATCAGTCCCCACTCACTGTCTTCACAGTACACGAGTTAAAGCAGGTTGATGGGAATGACTGTATTTTTCCTATAAAGGCTTTCTGGCTTTGAGATATTGTCTGGCAATTAAGACTATTTTGAAAATTTCTGCATCCCTCACAACATCCACTGAATTGTGTAAATTTCCATACTACCAACATCCTTAAAAATCATTACAGAATCATTTCCTATGTACAATCTGAAAATTCTCAACATCACCTTTGATCTTTCATAAAATTTTTCAATCTGTTTAGCTTTCAGACATGATCCTTCCCTATGCTTATGAATGCCTATGTACATACGTATTTTACAAATACAGTAGAAAACACATTTTCAGGTTCTTGCTTATTCAACCATATTAAAGTTTAAAACACATCACCAGTATTTCAGCAATTTCCATATAAAACAGACTGGTCACAGCAAAGCCCCCAGTGGGTTTCATGGTATATATGGTGCTCTTATGATATCATTTTTAATATCCTGCACCCCAACATATATAGTTGCTCACATCACTTGTTTTAATATGTTCCTTAGAACAACTAAAAACTCTTCAAATTTTAACAAATTTTAAAAAATTTTTGACCAACAAGTTCAGCTATTTCCAAATGGAGATATTATCTAAATATTGTATATGACCAGACCATACACATTGCATGCCTTCAGAGCAAATAAACATGTTTCAGTTCTGGCTTGCATATACTCAGAATAATCCTAAATGCACATACATCGCAGCTCAACAGCATAGCTGATCTGGTGGAGCTGCAAGTTTAAGACATTCCCATGGTCTCTGTCAGTATGCCACAGTATGATGGAATTTCTGCAGTGAGATACTATGTTTGAAAATGCTATTAAGGTTTCAAATCCACAAGCTTTAAAATGGGAAAGAAGAGAAAGTTTACTTATGTGCTCACATACTTTTTTCCCAGAAAACCTTCAGTTCCTCTACTGTAGGGGATAGATTGACTGTGGGGAATGGGGAGTTGGAGGTAAAGGGAGACTCTTTGTACCTGAACTTTGCCTCATTTAGCCACAATTAAGGCTAGTGAGAACTATCTTTTGCCTAATTAAAGTAGTAAGGAATGCTTATAACTCTGAAAATTCAGGTGCCCAAATTAGGCATTCAAAGTTAATGGAGTTGATGTGCTCCAGAGAAGTGGGTGGAAAAAAACAGTAATTTAATCAGTGGCAGTTATCTTCCATGCTTTGGTAATCTACATCAACTATGTGGGCATAGGTACAATAAAAACACAGGCGTTCAATTCAGTACATCTACTATCCTCTGAATAAGCTGCAAGGGAAACGAAAGTTTTTAAATCCTGTTACTAATGGGAATTACTGTAATATCCTCATGATTATAAGGAAATGCTTTGAGATCACAGATGAAACCAGAAGGCATCATAACTGAGCAACTGAAAAAACAGCTTTAGGCTATATCCAGCTTCTAGACAGTTTTTACATGTGAACTGATGCCCATTTGTCCCATTTCCTACACACACATCCACTTCTACAAGGAAAGAACACCAAACAAGACCCAGATCCTCATGGCAGTTTCTCTTGCCAGAAGTTCATGTTTTTTTCTGTACTAAGTGCACCTAAATTCCAGAGAACTCAAGGGAAATAACACCCTCGAGCAGAGACTCCGATTTTAGTCCCTGGAGTGGGACACATGCAGACTCCTTCAGTTACACCAGGAAAACAAAACACTTCCTTTTTAGAAACGTGCCTGATAAAGTACTTGCTCTGTGACAGTCCATCTTATAAAACGCAATGATAAATCTGAGATCAGTGAAGCCTGCATGAGGAATGACTCACAGATAATGTCCAGCACTCGTGGAGAACCCAGGCACCTGATGTCAAGCAGCCAGCAGTGTCTGCTGTGAGCTCCTCCACAGCACAGGCTCCTCCAGGCTCCTACAAGAAAGTCTTAAAGTTGAGCATGAAGAATCTATCCAGAAAGCTCATCAGCCAAGGACAAACATTCAGACTATGGAAAGTCAGACCTCATACCGAATTTAGATTCAACAGTGATTCCTGATACCGAGGGATTGTGTGTGACGTAACACTTGTAGTAGGGAGTTAGAATGGAAAAAATGAGTGCAATTGAGCTTGTTTAATACCAGGTAACTTTATATTACTTGTAACCTTAAAAAGATTTATTTACAACAAACATACAGAAGTTTACGTTCTAGAGGTCTCAAAACCTTCAGAACATCTCCATTTTCAAACAAAAAAAAAGCTGTGAGGGAAACCCCTGCTCATGTTAAAACCTTCTGCTTCAGCTAGCTGTGGTACAAATCATTTCCAGCTAGATGTCCCATGCACAATAGCCTACACTACACAATGGCAGAAATAATAGTCTGCCTTTTAACATGTTCACAACATACACAATTTGCTGCCTTTCTAGAATTTTCTGCATAATAGTATACATAGTCAATAATGTGCAGGAACTCAACATAATCTTTTCTAAATTTCCTTTTGTCTTAAATGCTCTAACTACACCCAGAAAAAGTAAAATAGCCTACATTAACACATTTACTAACAACTTGCTGGTAGACTGACGCACATTAATAGAGCTCCTTCCTGATAAAAATACCAATGACTGACACCCAATGATTTCTTTGTCATTGTGTGAATATGTACATAGTTTTTCTTATTCAGACATACAGACAGCTGCAGGTCATGTTCTCACGTTAATTTCCTCTTTCTTCTTTTCCTTTTGGACAGTCAAAAGTCCTGCAGACTCCTTCCAAGTATGCTGATGGCCTCATGCAGTGAGGAATAGGAACTTATGGAATAAATATCTAACGAGCACAAACATGCAAAGAACCAATATCTTATGAAAAGAATTACAAAGAGAAATTCACCCTTGGGAAGCTGCCTCTCTGCCAAGCAGTTTTGCAGTACTGCAACGGCAAATGCCCCAAGTTGTTCTGGTGAGTTCAAGACTGGGGAAGCCCCAGTGCACAAAGCACTGAAACACTTTCAACACTACCGTTTGAAAGGCACCTGGAAGATCTATTTCTCATAAGCATATAGTTCTCCATGTATACAAAATTGTTCTCAGACTCAAAGGAACTCAAAATATTTCCTTCTTCACTATCACATGCCTATACTTCCTTCTTGATTATTGCATGCCTTAGCAGTATCTGGTTCCCTGCAACTATTCGGTGCTTTCATCCAAGAAAACAGCAATAACTTAGAATGATGAAGACAATCTCCTGACAAAAATAACTTGCTTTTTCATACTATCCCTACAAGTCTGTACAATACCAAACCTTGGCTATTCTTGGTATAACAGTTGCCAAGTGATAGCATTTAAATTCACATCAGATATGAAACTTCAGAACTTTTCTTGCAGTTTCTTTAAGTACCTGGGCTCTTCTCTTTCAGTTTCCTTTCAGTTATCAGTAAGGTAAGAGTTATCTTAAAACTCTTCTTGCTGGTAATTATTTTTTCATCTTATTTTCAAGATTTCAGTTTGACTATCTTTCTCCTTAATTACAAAATAATCTGCAGCTTTACACACTAGTTTCAGCACATCCAGTTTCCCTTTGCATATTTCTCTTCCCAATTCTGCAGAGGGTAACTTCAAAAACCTGCTATTCTTTTCTTTAAAGACTCTTTTCTACACTGACAGTTCTCACATTTTCTGTCACCATAACTGTTCTTGTGCCCTTTTCCAGTCCTCTCAAGATCACAGGCTAAATGTTCTCACTTCTTTTCCAATATGCCTTACCAAAAGTCAGTTTCTAACATTTTGAATTACAGGTAATCTCTTATTCAGGATGCTGCACATCTCTCTTACTCCTTTGTAAATGTTTCCTCACATGCACCTGAAAATAATTAGCAAGACCACTCAGCTGACTTCTTTTTCACAAGGCATTAATGGCTCAAGCTGCTCCTGAACGTAGTCTGCAGTTGCTCTGATAGCTAAAACTAGCAGAACTGTAAGATATATTGTAGCATAATATTTGCAGGCATTTAACCTGTTTACATTTTCTATAACTTCCAATACTAGCTGAGTTCTCAAACTCCTTGCTTCCAAATCCTTCCCAAACCTAGCCCTATATTACTTGCTAATATTGTGTAAGCATACTATTGTTCTTTTCCCACCTAGTTCCTGCTCTGTCATTCCAGCTAGTTCATTTGTACAAAAATAGTAGAATTAATTAAGATTTCCTACTATTCTTTCTTTCAGTTATCTTGTTGGAAATGCCCCACCTACTCAGAAATCTGGAAAAAATCTCTGATATATTTAAACTGAAACCTTCTATAGAAGAATAAAAAAGAAAGAAAAAGAAGAAAAAAATGGATAAAAATTCCTCTTATTTGTTACACAAAACAAAAGAGGATTAGAAAAATTCTCTTAATGCTCTCCACACTAAGTTCAGTGCAGGCTCTCAGCACGCTGCAGACTCTCAAAACTGAAAAAACCAACATTGAGATGCTACTCTATAGGTAAGTATTTTTGGTTACTAGTTCTCCAAAATACTGAAATATATACATAACATCAGTGAAGGCATTAGTTCCAGTTAACTATGTAACTGAAGTCTCACATTATCTTAAAAATCAGTCTCAAAACTGCTTAACAGTTTTGCTAAAAGAACCTTTACTATCATTAAATAAGAAGTGTAAATGAAAGTGTAAAAATGCTAGAAGATACTGCACTTTGTTGGTAGAGCATTAACCAATGAATTCAGAGTCTCATAGGTTTTATGTAAAAAAACTTTAACAAACTTTTACTATAGTAATCACATCTTACTAGCTCTGAACATGTTTTGTACATATGTACTAAGAGCAGACAGCTGTTTAATGAGAGTTTAAAAGCTGTGGAAATACCCTTGTAAAAAAGTGGAAATGGAAATCCCCCCCATCCATTATTACTTTAAAAAATTATTTATATAAAATTAATATCAGAGTCATAGATGAAGTTGAATGTTTAGGAATATGAAAAAATCTTCCTGCGTTCCTGATATTTTGTGGAGATTTGCAGGGGCCTGTGTTGTTCCAAAAATCTCCTGTTCTTTCCCAGTAAAACCTCATCTCTGTTTGATATTGGTCCCTTTATTTCTTGTTGGAATTGCTCTTGTATTTTGCAAGACTAGACTAGAATAGAAAGAAAAGGAAAAGGAATGTACATGGTCAAACTAACACCCACTTCACCCAAATGCTGCAGGCAGCAGAACAGACGCATGGAGGGGAGGCTCTTTCTTCTGGCTTGTTCCACTGGTTAAATGTTGTCTTTTTTTCTCTAGACCTCACCCGTGCTGGAGCAAGTTGCTCTTAGACATTCATGCTCATAACAGAAATATTGTAGGTTAGAGCTGCATTACTGGTCAAAGGTTACACTCAGAGAGAAAACATAAAAAGGACATGTACCTGTTGGAGCAAGTCCAGAAGAGGCCACGAAGATGATCAAAGAGCTGGAGCACCTCTCCTATGAAGACAGGCTGAGAGAGCTGTGGTTCTTCAGCCTGGAGAAGAGAAGACTCCAGGGAGATCTTATAGCTGCCTTCCAGTACCTAAAGGGGCTCTACAAGAAAGATGGAGAGGGACTTTTTACAAGGGCACGTAGCAATAGGACAAGGGGTAATGGCTTTAAACTGAAAGAGGGTAGATTTAGGTTAGATATCAAGAAGAAGTTCTTTACTGTGAGGGTGGTGAGGCACTGGAACAGGTTGCCCAGAGAAGTTGTGGATGCTCCATCCAGGCCAGTGTTCAAGGCCAGGTGGGACAGGGCTTTGAGCAACCTGGTCTAGTGGAAGGTGTCCCTGCCCATGGCAGGGGGGCTGGAACTAGATGATCTTTAAGGTCCCCCAGGAAAGAAGAGAAGAAAAAAAAAAAAAAAGTGATGCACAAGTGAGAAGCAAGTGGGAATCTCTGTCCTTCCCCCATGCAGCAGGCCCTGGAAGGAAGGCTGCTGCTCCCACGAAGGTGTCTTGCAGGTGGGGAGCAATTGTGGAAGCTGCAACCAATTTCAAAGCTGCAAAGGAAAGAGATGCTTGGGCAGACAGACTGGAGTCACTTGCATATAAGCTATTAATAGAGCCAGCAAAAAAAACAGGAGATGAAAAGAAAGATGTGTGGCTTTCCACAAGCTGTCTCCTAATCTGCAAACGCAGTACCAGGCTTGGGGGTTGCACCTTAAACTGGGGCAAGCAGAAAAACGGTCTTTCCACCTTAGCTCTTACTCTGTTTTCCAGCCTGCCTTCTTCAGCAGGTAGCCTGGAAGACACATTGTAGCTGAATTACTGCAAATAAGTTAGGGTACCCCTGGAAATACTGAGGCAGGGTTGGGAATTTGTCATGGAATTTGCAATGAAATATTGCAGGAAATATTCACAGATTATTGAAATAAACAAAACATAATTAATTTGGCACCTTCCAAGAATGTTAAACATTTACCAGAAACAGTTTTTAAAGCAGAAGAGTGATTATCCTATTACTTTTAGTATTTTACAAACACATTGCAGTTTTCCTTTAAAATACGCCGTTTTGATGAACCATGTTGTGGATAATTTTATTCAAGGATAGTGAAGCAAAAGGACCGATTTCAATGTTGTATTGTAAGCCATTAAAAACAAAAAAAATATATTTAGAACAATTATTTTTAAACATCCTCAAGGATTTAAAGTACAGTGAATTTATCAATTTGTGCTGTCTTCAGTTCACCTATGACACTAAAGCCAAAAAACAGTTATGTTGCATTTCTTGCTGAGTGTGCTCATTTTAGGGCAGTTGCAGCAATCCAAAATTAGCACTTTATTTCCATCAGCACTTTCTTGAAAACAAACACAAAGTTGATGGTTATTTTTAAGAATTTGCTGCATCACACATTTAGAAAACACAAATTATGGCAGCAAACATGAAGGAGTTGTACCTTATAGAGTGCTAGAGGAAACAGAAAACTGATAGAACAAAGAGATCTTCCTATCACCAATAACTAGACATTGGACTTGCTATTGTTTATTTAAAACACAGGGAAAACTCTGCTTCCTGTCACTATACATGTATTTTGCTCCATATACAACGTGACCCTTGACTTATAATGGACATTAAAGAACTTCTTGGCTTTCATTCAGTTTAGCCATTATAGACTGAAGGTTCAGCCAACATCCACACTACTTTAAAAGGATTTGACACATCATCAGAAAAAAGAAAATGTGAGTTTCCTTGAGTTCTAGGGGTAAAGCACTTGAATGGCAAAAAAAGAACAGAAACATCGTTAGGTCAGACAGTACTCTGTGGAGAGTCCTCCTCCTTGTTGCTGAGGCAGCACAAAGCAAAACTCACATCTATGCAAGTACTGTATCAGCACTACTGTGTTTCTTAGGGCTTCTGAAGGCTGTAACCTGCAGTCAGTTCTCAGAAATCCAGAGCCAAATGGCAAACTGCACAGTATGGTACCCATAAAGACTGGTATTTAATAAAGCAGTAGTAATCCATGGTTAATTAAGGACAAGGCTCATGATCTGCCATGTCTTAATGTTAAGTTGGAGGAATTATACTACTTACTGGATGATGATTTTTCTGGGTAATCTATGGAAACTGCGTAATCAATGTAAACAGGGGTCAGATCAGCAAGTAGGTGGTGTTTCTAAAAGGTGCTAAGAGGAACCAGAGTTTTTCATGTTGTTGACAGAAGGAAACAATTTTATAATTTGTTATAATTTATTCTGAATTTTCTTCCTAAATCCCCCCAGTTAGCCATTTTGGTCATGAAGGGCTTTTACATTTTCCATCTCTTGTGAAGCATCATTTTTCCCATTTAAACTTGAAATACACCCTACTAGCATGCTGATACTAAGCATAGAAGCTAAACAGGACTCCTGAATCATCAAATACACAGTAAAGCGGGAGCTCACAAATTCAGTGTAGCTTGGAACAGGAAGATGACCTCAAAAATAATTACTGTGAAATTAATCTTTTTTATTATTATTATTTTCAAACAAAGTACCATGTTAAAAGTAATTGATATTTTGCTCTTTGCTAGCCCAAGGGAAATTTGTTTTGCTGCTCCAGTGTATGGTTGTTCTAATAGCCTGCTGCTTCACATTTCCAATCCCACTGCCTATTAACACAGAACTACTTCTCTGCACACTTCTACAAAACTTTTCACCTCCTTCTTCCACTATGCCTTCTGTCTACAGATGATTCCTTCTTTTCTAACCTCTCTTCAAGCATCTTTGATAAACTTCCTAGTTCCTTGCCAGTATTGGCTATCATCTCATTTCCACTTACCAGGAAGTGTC
Organism: Ibycter americanus; assembly: GCA_035590275.1. Lineage (NCBI taxonomy): Eukaryota > Metazoa > Chordata > Aves > Falconiformes > Falconidae > Ibycter > Ibycter americanus. The sequence goes on along the minus strand of JAVJGI010000032.1, from coordinate 14,159,558 downwards.
TTGTTCTCCCGGTCCTTCTGACCCCATTTTTTCCTCTTAATTCCTACTCCTCGGCTCTATTTCTTTTCCAGCAGCTAGTTCCTTAACACAGTCCTTGTAGGACTGCATTTCTATGAATTTGCTTCACTGACCTTCATATGCAGTTTTGCAATTGTATAAGCATTAAAATTCTGTATTTATATTAAGCTCTTAATTTCACCTTGCTCATCCTTTTTTTGCAGGTTTCCCAGAAGTTCCTCAAGTGCCTCCCTAGCAACTAAACCTTGAAGCTTTTCTAGCATTTCAAAGTTAACTACATGTCCATCCATACCCCTTACTGTCACATCAATGACATACTGAACTCTGAAGGAACAGCATGGTGTTCTAAGGTTACTTTCTGTCATGACAAAATACTACAAAATTAGTCATTTATTGCAACTGTTTTGTGACAGATACATGTTTAAGTTGCCAGTTTGTATAGCCATACCTTACCTCTAAGCCAACAACTATTGAACTACTCTAAAAAAAATGACTCTTTCTTTAGCAAAGGACCTTGGCTCAAACAGCATGCCGTGATGCCGACCCCTTCATTGCATAAGCAAAATATACTAATGAAAAAGCCTAGAGGTTGGGTTTACTACAGATGCAAAGTTGTTTGGCTGCCTGGATTTTATTTACTTTCAAATGTTGAGACCTTCTTTAAATGCATTATTAAATAAGACCTCCCCAAACTTCCAAAGCTTATGGGTATTTTTGTTTACTTCTGCGTTTTAGTATCTTTGACATTCTTCTAAGGAACATTTAAGCTTAAATTGCCTGCTTTGACTCTTAAATACCAATTACAGATTAGGTAAAGGCTTTGGTTCACCTTATAATTTTAATAAAAACTATATTAATACATTCTTGTCTGACTTTCATTTCTGATAAAAATACACATGGATGAATTACCTTAGTTAACTAAAAACTAGTATAACTTCGTAAAATCATTGTGTTCTAAAAATGGAGATTAGGAAAAATGACATATGAAAGTTAAAATATATGTATATAAGGATAACTTAATGAGTGTCTCACAGTAACTACCCCAGAATATTTGCTCGTACAAAATTTATACTTTGGCAGTGCAGGTCCCTTTATCTCCATCCTTAAAAAAATCATCAAAGTTTCATCAGTGGATCAGGGTGGATTTTTTTCCCCTCTAGCTTGCTGGACCAAATAAGATGAGTGTGTTGGTTTCCTTTAACTGCACACGTGGTACACTGCTTATCTACTTCCACACATATTAACATATTTGAGCAGAAATATGTGACTGTATGTTTAAAAACCACAAATATGTTTAAGTTATGTTGAGGCAATGATGCACAACCTATTTCTCACAGTTTTATCTGTGTAGGCAATCTTAAAGCCATTTTACATCTGTAATCTCTTTCATGTCTATACGCTTAAGTTTAAGCCTGTTAGTGTTATAAAAACCAAAAGCAAAATAATTGTGTCAGTGGAAAACATATTCTCTCCCTAATTCCGCTTCAGGAATTCTGACCCTGGTTTTGCTGATATCTAGTAAATTCTAGAGGCTTTTTACACCAGAGGACTTGCACAACTTCACTCTGCTCACCAGCAGCACATGATCTCTTTGGACCATAGTGCCATCTAGCTTCTCTTTTCCTGACCTCTGTAATTCTGTGTGCTGAACACAATTGTGTGATATACCAAAAGGAGGGCCAGGGAGCTATTATTAATATAATCATCTAGCTACTCTTGACTATTTAACTAGACATACAGCTGAATAAGGGGAATAAATTACTCACTAAGCCTTTTAATAAACTTCTTCCTGATCATCCATTCAGAAATGGGAGACAAAAATATGTATTTTCCTTTGGAATAGGTCTTATTGTTTCCCTCCAAAATGGAAAATCAAGACCCATAGTGATGCTCTAGGCAAGCTACCTGTGTCTTTGTGAAAGCTCTGGCACCATACCAATACTAATACACACTTCACAGGAAATCATGGGCAACATGGCTAAATCCTCTCACATTGCTGAAGGCATTTGTCACTTAAGGAAAAATCCCTGCTCTCAAAGGAGCAATATTTGAAAAGACTTGGAAGATTCCCTGAGGTGCCAAGAAGGGAAAAATGCTAGAGAAAGGTACTTTTCATTCGGGGGGGTGGGGGGGTGGGGGGTGGCAGGGGGGTGAGAAAAGGTGTGTCTCTTCCATTACTAACAAAGACTTTTTTATAAGAAGAGCAGAGCAGACATGAAATGGTCTACCACAACTCCTTATAACAGGCTGTGTGAAATGGGAACACTTTCTGGGTAATGTATTCCCTTGTATACTGAGACCCACTCATAGATGCCTGGGTTTCATTTGCTTTTGCAATATATGCAGGACCTACCTATATGCAAGCATACAACAAATCCAGTGCCCTTAACAAAGGTGTAACCTCATAACACAGGCTGCAGTAGAAGAGCAGATACAGTCTCTCCACATCTGGGTCTGGCTCACATCCTTGGCAGCTTCTGGTGAGCTAGGACTATACAAGATCCAATCTAGTTTTCTTAATCTTTCTTTCTAATTCACTGATGTGCTTTTTACTGCTAGGAGGGGTATTTCCTGCTGTGTCTCATCAGCATGGTTCGCTTCCATCAGCTGGCATCATTACATGAACTTCTCACTGTTAAGGCCCAGTAGTAAAACAGATGAGTTTTCAAACTCTCACCTCAGACTCTGTGGCAAGATAAAGATTTTCCATGAAATTCTGCTATTCAACCAAACTTCTTAAATTATTAGGGTATGATAAGGCCTTAATCCCTAAACAGTTAACAAACAACTTGAGATTCCACTGCCTTTATTCCTGCTCATGTAAACTACTTTAAGTCTGTGAATCACAGAACCACAGCATGGTCAGGGTTGGGAGGGACCTCTGGAGATCATCCAGTCCAACCCCCTGCTAAAGCAGGGTCACCTGGAGCTGGTTGCACCGAATCCCATCCAGGTGGGTTTTGAATGTCTCCAGAGCAGGAGACTGCCCAGCCTCTCTGGGCAGCCTGTTCTAGTGCTCTGTCACCCTCACAGTAAAGAAGTTTTTCCTCAGATTCAGAAAGAACTTCTTGTGTTTCAGTTTGTGCCAGTTGCCCCTTGTCCTGTTGCTCAGCACTACTGAAAAGACCCTGGCCCTGTCCTCTTGACACTTGCCTTTAAGGTATTTGTAGACATTGATAAGATCCCTTCTCAGTCTTCCAGGCTTAACAGGCCCAGCTTTCTCAGCCTTTCCTTGTAGAGAGATGCTCCAGCCCCCTCATCCCCTTTGCAGCCCTCCGCTGGACCCCCCAGTAGTTCCCTGTCTCTCTCGAACTGGGGAGCCCAGAAGTGGACACAGCGCTCCAGATGCAGCCTCAGCAGGGCAGAGCAGAGGGCGAGGATCACCTCCCTTAACCTGCTGGCCACGCTGCTCCTAATGCCCCCCAAGGTCCCATTGGCTCCAAGGGCACACTGCTGGCTCATGGGCAACCTGCTGTCCTCCAGGACTCCCAGGTCCTTCTCTGTGAAGATATGAGGATGAATGTGCTACTGAGTGTGTAAAGGTTGCATAAACGTGCAGCTGTTAGAGGGATTCAGTAGCTGTGACCTTTTGCAACTGGCTTGCATGAGGGAGAATAACTCGGTCAGATCCCTGGCTGGCCACTGTAAAAAAGTAGGCTGCAGGCTAGCAGCCTCCTTGTTCCTAAAGACCATACAAGCGTAGCTATCCTCACTGCTGACAGCATTCACTAGCACCAGACACCCTTATTTAACATTTACAGACAACCTTGTGATCACTTAATGTTTTAATGGATGTTTTTGGCAACAGGTTGTTCATAGACTATTTGAATAAAAGTATTTACATAATAGGTACCTATGCCTACCTAGGAATGCCTGGCACATAAACAGCTTTGTATACTCGTGCTTGAAACCAAATATTGATGGCAAAATGTTACCAAAAATATAACAACACACCAACTTTGTTCCCAAAATCAATTAATAAAAAGCAGTATTTCAATATAGTACTGTGTAAGTGATAAGCGTAGGAAATAAAACAACACTGCGGTATTTCTACAGATATCTTATTTAAAGACAAAAACTTGTATGTGCCATTCTATCCTGATTATGGTGATCATAATTATTTCAAATTACAGATAAGATTAACATACAATCAGCTATTTTATTCATCAGGCTAACATAATATTTATAGTGTTAATGTTACTAAATGAGATAATGGTTACAAGACCCTTTATTTTATATGTAGTGTTCTTCTATTTTGAATTATTTGCTCCCCGAGTTGCATTCCTCAATATGGTTTCCCTAGAACCTTTTTACATTTGGGAAGAGAATTGTTTTATACATTTGTATACTTACAATACTTTTTCTTTAGAATTAAATGAACAAACGTCTCCCAAATCTAAAAGAAAACAGACCAATGATAGTAATAAAATCTGAAGAAGATACCAGATAATGATTTAAAATCTGTCCTCAGAGTTCTGCCCTTACATTCTACAGAAATCAGATCACTCTTTGAACACGCTTATTTTGTTCTCTGAAAAGTCACCCTCTACCTGCCACCCGCAATCTGCAATATCGTAAACATGTGTCTCCCAAGAGTCCTGGCTCTGGTTCACAGATCAGCTTGTGGGCATTAGAGGTCACCAGCCTCTGCTGCAAAAGAGACCTTGGGAGGTACAGCCAAAACACCATGTGCTGTACTGAAAAAGGGTATGGGCTTACCTACCACACCGACACACGCTGTCAAACAAGCTTTCACATGATTTCTTTGATGTCTGACTAATAACTGCATTTTTTTATATTCTTAAATTCCCAAACTCAGCCGAAGGGACGTTCAGCAAGGGATAAGAAGTTCTGGCAACTTTTGTTGATCTCAGATGAAGTAAAGTCATAGTTCAAAAGGTTACATAGTTTTTAATTATATACACATATATGTACATGTAAGTATATAATTTTCCTTGAATGTTAATAAAAGGCTTTATATATTTTAACATATATGCATATATGTACATATAAGTACATATTTTTCCTTGTATGTTAATAACTCAGAAACAAAATATTTTTCCCCTTAAAAATCTCAAAATGTATTTGTGTTTGGGCTGATACCAAGCATGGGACACTACCATCTCAAAGATACATTTTTTAGCATAGTATGACTACATTGCAGAAGGGACTATAATTATAGTCTTGACATTACCATAACGACCGTGGTTGCTATCAGGTGACAGGTATAATATAGATAATCAGTAGACAGTACAATAGCAATATTTAATGATGCAGGAGATAGAAGAAAATTAATTCATGCCTTTAATTCAGTGCAGAGCCATAATTTGTTATATTTGTGTGTGTTTCCTAATCCCGTTAGTATGTACATAACAGTTACAATAAACAGCAAAGAGCCAAGCAAGATATCTACTGCAGAATCCAGAGAGCTTACATTTACTCATCATACACAATGAATAATTTTTGTGTTCCTAATTATGTCTTTTTTTAACATGATAGATAGTTCTTCCGTCTTGTTTTAATGCCATACAAAAAAAGCTGATAGCCACAGTGAAAGCTATGAAAAGTGCCTTTGCCTTGAAATCAAACAGAAGCAGTAGAGAGGCTGTTCTTTTGTTTTGCCATGTTGCAGTCTACCAACTCTCTCCTTTAATCAGCCTGAGACAAATAATGCCACAAATTGAAAAAAACCTTAATCTAGAGTAAAGGAAGAATTTCTGTTGAATGAAAGAGGGACAGTTACGCTCACTGGAGGAGCTAACATGGCTGCACATTTAAAATCGTGCAAGATTTTACCACTACCTTTATAAAAAGGGATTAATTAAAGGAGATTTTTTATGGAAAAGGACACACCTGCAATGAAGACATTCCAATATGTGTAGATAGCAACCGATGAAATGCAACAGAAGACAAAGGAGTAATACTCAAATGTAGATATGAAGTACTACTCACATATCCTCACCGTATTTCTCATTATTATCTCTGTTCAAAACTTGCTGCTTCTGTCTCCACAGCTACAACACTGCTACAGCCATTTCACTGAGCCTTAGAATGAAAGATGCGAAGTTTATAAAGAATCACAGAAACAGTGTTTTATGAAATGACCTCAAAGTCAGTGTCAGAGGCTCTAGGATGAGAAGAATGTGTCTGTCCCAGCACTGTGGTAGACTGAGGCAAGCCAGACAAAGGAGGCAGAAGGAAACAAAGAGGACATTTCACTGTGACACCTCAGTGGAACAAACATTAAGCAAAGTTTGTGTAATGCTTTGCAAAACTCTGGCTATTGTTCAATTCATCAGCTTTGCCTCTAAAGCTCTCTCTTTCATAGTTTTCTTCTGTTGCTAATACTCAGTGCATTGCTTTCAGACTGACATTGCACCTCCATCACATCACCAGCTTCAGGACAGATCAGGATGGATGCAGCTCTTGCCTGAAGCATATCTGTATTTTTAATTCTGCGCTGAGACTGTCACAGGACAGGTGAAGACTCCAGACAGCCTGAAGACATCTATTAAGAAATTTCAATCTGAGTTGGCAGATTCATGAAACTATGAATAAAATAACAAGATATCAAAGATATCTCTTCCAGGTATGATAATTCCTGCTGTTTCTCCCCCAAGGACTGCACTTCCACTTTCCTCACTCAGCTGCTCTCTTGAGCTCTCAGGAAGAGAGGGAACAGAAAGGTCAAGTCCTGCCACAGTAATCAAAATTTGACCTTACTGAGAAGCCCATGCTGCACAGCTATTTTTCACAAATATTAATACCTTCTCTAATGGCAATATCACAGATAAAAGCCACCAGTGTGTCCATTCAGGAAACAGCAGATGTGACGACCACCTGCAGTATGGCTCTGTGACGGCATTTTTCACCAGCAGCTGTTTCGCTCTGTAGGGCTACTCCTGAACACAAGGTGTCTTTGGTCTTAAGTGAAGCTTTTCAATAATGGCAGCTCCATCTCTGTTCCTTGTACCTTGGTCCTTGAACCACGGGAGCTAGTTCTGTCCGGTGAGAATGACAATTGTACTTTCTTCCTTTGTGTTTCTTTAATAATTATTACTAAATATGGTTTTCGTCTGCTGTCAATTCTAGAGCAGTAGGAAAACTTTTGAAGCAGAGGATGATCTCACAGTACAGAAAAAAAAGGCATTTAAAGAATCCTGAAAAATTTTGGCAGAGGCACATTTTTGTTATTCATTATTTAAACCCGTTGTCCCACAAAGGTGGGACAGCATGGTGAAACCTATGCTGCTATACAGCTTCCTTGTTTGGCTTAAGCTCCCTCTCCAACAGGCAGTTTGCTTTCCTTATGAACAGCTCTCAAAAGTTTGGCTCTGTATTTACGATAAGGTGGTGTGGGGTTACATGTTAGATATCCTAAAGTTTGCCCTAAACACCAAGCAGTTACCCTTCCTGGAGTGGTTATTATGTTTCTTCAGCAACCCGAAGCTTCAGGCCACAAAGCAGCTACAAGTGGTGTTTCTTCAGGATTATTTTGTTTCCAGTTCTTTAATTTCATGAGTACCTGCCCAGACTAGGTGCAGGGCAGACTGCACAGGAAGCCTTGCCATATTGAACTCATCAACAATAAACAAACAAAGTGGCCCACACTCTTAAAGCAGAGTTATTCCTTTAAGGTCATGTTTTCCAAGCATGAAGAGATCATTAGATCACCTTGTATGGTAACAGATTGGTTTCAATACCTGCGTAAGGGTATGTATTCTGTAATGAGGTTACTTTTGATAAATTAATCATAATGCGCTCTTCAACTACAAAGTTTTTTTCTCCAGCTTTCAAATTACTTGTGACTTTTTTGTACACTATCCCTGTTTTTTACATAGCCTTAATCAAATGTAAGTATCTGTAAATATAAACACAGCATTTGTCCACTACTCTACGTAGGAAATACTCACCTTCCAAACCTACTCAGTTTTAAGTAGAAATTTAAGTATGTGGGATTTGTCCCTCAGTTTCTTAGTTTTAGTTTACAACTAATTACTGTCTCACAAAACTTACACTTTTCAAGGAGTTACACCCTGATCAGCAGGATCAAGTACTTTTCCCTTAGTGAAGGAAAGTACAGAAAATACTGAAGAAAGGGAAAAAGAAGGGGAAAAAAAATAGACTATTACCCTGGTAAAATGATGACAGTGCATGGGAAGGATTGACATAAAAGAGCAAAAAAAGGTAGCTTTCTTAGAAGTTAAAACAGTCACGAGAAAAGCTATTTTTGCTGCCATTTGGGAAAGGGACTTCTGAATTTAAAGCATACTGCAATAATCTAGTTATGTGATTTAAGATGAAATAGAAAGCTAAAGTATATGTTGTCACTTTTTTCTTTAATGAAATGCTACACTTAAACGTCTTCATTTGAAAATAATCTGTATGTGGGTTTTTTTTAAAAATAGCATCAATTTGGTAGTTAGAAAAAAAAGGTTCACAGCGTGCTTATGGCTGACTGAATCTGGAGGTTAGCTAAGATGTTATCCCTGCTTCTATGTCCAGTAATGCTGTTGAATGCAGTCTCCATAAGAACACTGATGCAATTCATACCTTTAGTCTTTCTTGATTCCAGAGGTAAAGAAAATTTGCTGGCACATGGAATGTTTTGTTAAAAGAAGAAATTGAGAATACAATTGCATGGTTTTATTTATTAAGAAAAGCATAGAATTCTGTTTCCTCACATATATAAAGAATCAGATAATTTGAGATGGTTTATTTCATCATAATCCCAGGCCTCTTTTGGCTTTCAGACTGTGTTGTTTCTTAGGATCACATTGTTACTGCCCCTGTCCTGCTGCCTTTATCTCCTCTCGTCTTATTTTCCCAGCTCCACTTTGCTGCCTGTACTTTTTTATGCACCTTTGTTTAGGGCAATGATTATCCAGTTTTGGTGGAGGCTCATATTATTGTAGCTACCTGATTCCACAAAGTAGCTCAATGGCTTTTTGCAATTACCTTAAATTAAGGGTAATTTCAAAAGATTTAATCCAAATTATAACTTGGACTGGATGAACATCCTCTGCAAGCATTTTTCACAAATAACCATATTTCTGCCTTAGAGTGTTTTTCCGAGGCATCACAATTTTACCTTCAAAAAGCAGGTCCCACATGTATTTCTGCATGGGCAAACCACAAACTGAGTGGCAGATATACTTGCGCCATAACACACCAACTGGCTGTTTTCACACTACATCAGTACAATTAATCCAGCCTGTTACTAACTCCTAGCTGCTTGTTTCCAGAAGCCCTGAGAAAATAGCAAAGGAATAGGCACCTATTGCACATGAACAACCTGGCTGATCTGCACTACAGTATAATAAATCCAATGCTTTAATGAGATCACACTCCTCTAATATACATGAAGCCAGCTGACCAGCCATTCCAGGAAGGGCAGCTTTAGGCCATGTTGCCAGACAACTTGCTTGGCACACTACCAAAGCAAAAGAGCAATTGAATTCAAGCAAACCTTGCTTGAATTGCTGACAGGATTTCCCACCATCTTCATTTACACCTCTTGAGAGACTGTTTGGTTGAGACATTTTAAAGGACAATTGACACCATATCCCTTGCATGTGTAAATTAGTTGTTTGAGCATGACAAAAATCCATACTGAAGGAAAGTCACCATTAAACTAGCAGTGGACACATTTGAATCAGCTATAAAAGTAAAGCATAGATGCCAAAAAGTGAGAGTTTGATCAGTTTTCTCAACCAAGCAGCAGTACCACAGAGCCAGGAGAAGTTGAGCTAAGCCAAGCTTCCATTGCAATTTACCATGGAGTATTTACAATGTGGAAATACAAAGAATATGGCTGTAGAACAAGGCATACAGGACTTTGTTGAGCAGTAGTTTCTCAGAGAAACTGATCTTAAGTTGAGACAATTACTCTTCCTTAATTACTTTAAATTAAAATTCTTTTCTGTGTAATGCTATTAAGGTCACCTGAGTATAATTAAACAGTCAAAGATTTACAGTCAGATGTAATTACATCAAACTTTCCAAGGGATTTCCAGCTGTTCTCTGGAATTAATGCATAGCATAAGGACAGCTGACCGGAGTTCTGTAATGATAGCATTTTTTATATATGTTTGCATTTAAAACATAGTCTATATAAAATACAGGCATTTCAGTTTTAACTTGCATGCTATTTTACAAGGGAAGAAGCCCAGAAGTTCCAGTTATCTGATGGTTGGGTGCTGTATTCTGAAACAGGTTATTGCTTTAACTCCAGACTAACACGCTTCATGGCCAAAACCAGAGGGTATGTCACCTAATTTTTTATTTTAAAGTTTGTTCTTTTGCTGATGGGCCCAGTACTGAGCTTTACCAAGTCTTCCATTCTTTTAGCCATGGTGGGAAGTGGTGATATGCATCCTCTTGTGGGTTCCAGCCTAAGGATTATTTTATAGTGGAACAGGGTCTTACCCCTGTGTGGCCCTTGGTTTAGTTTATTTCGGCAGTGATCCAGAATATTTTTCAGAATTGGTATAGGTGTGGTTGGAACCGTTTTCCTTCTCCATTTGCTGCACAAAGCTGGCAAAAGCACAGTTGCTGTGATGAGGATTGGAGATCACAAGGATATAGTGGCTCCTCCACTGTCCAAGATACGTGCACAGTGTTGATAAAAAGAAATCTTGCATATCTTGTATGTTCATGTCTCCTTGCTAGCCCTCCCCATCTTTCTGATGCTGTCACTCAGTGGCACACTGTCTCTCACACTGTCTCCAAGGCAGAGGAAGAAGCCCTCTGTAAGCCTCAGACTCTAGGAAAATTCTCTCACTTTTCCACAGGTCCTCGCAAGAGGCTAAAGCTGTCTTCTAGATGTTGATAGATTTTCAGGATGTTGAGAGAATTTTTTCTTTTATTTGCCTTTTGGGGCCTTTGTTCCTTGACTTTGTCAAATTCTGACCCCAGGAAGAACCTTTTCTGTGATGATGGCAATTTTTTTTATTTAGAAAAAGAAACACTGGTATGAGGATTTTAGATACATCATTGTATCACAGATACCTAACAGGTCTTAAAGTTGGGAAAAAAATTAAATTCCTCCCTTCCTTTTAAAGCAATTTCTGTCAAAATTAAAACCCCACCAGGTAAGGCAAGCAAATTGCGGAGCATTATAAAAGATGGCCATAGGGCCTTTTATGTTATATCCATTGTGCTTGTCTCTTCCTTGTCATTGTCCCATCATTCAAATATCCTTATGAGAGCTGCCAAGCTTGTATTAATACCTGTCACCCAATGCAACAAACTCTTGTTGTGAAGAACTTTGCTATGTTCCCATGCATCCATTCTTCTTTGCACAACAGCACGATTTAGGTGACACTGCTTGTAGATGCCCATGGATTCAGAAAACAACTACCTACTTCCACTCTTCTGTGCCAGAAGGCAAACAGAGCACTAATATCATCACCATGAGAACAACAACAACTGTGTTCGAAAAGAGGAAGGAGTTGGTCAAGCAACAGAGAAGGAAACACAGGGCTTTTAGGTCCATTCCTGGGAGGAATGAGGCTGCAGCACTCACCACCAGTTTGTTTCCCTCGCCACTCTCAGTGCGAAGAGCTGTTCCCTTTCCAAATGCCACACAGAATCTGTCATTTTATATTTAGCAGAGGCAGTGAAATTGCACTTCAGCAATAACATATTTAATAGAAACATGATAAACTGGTAACTGAACAGGTGACAAGGTTCGATAGAAAACACCGGTCTCCATATTGCATTGTATTTTATCAAGCGCCTTACCACAGGTAGAAGCCTTTGTCAAAACAGGCCCTATGTAAAGAGCTTTCAAAACAAAATACCCAAACCAGATCACCACAAAGGTGCTATGGGTGTTTCTTTTTAACAGTTTTTCTGGACAGCATCATCCAGGAGTTTGCCAGGAAAAGCCGAAGGAGGAGGGTGTTGCCCGGCGCACAGAGGTTAGGTAACCTGGGGAAAGGAAGCGGTTCCCGGTGGCGTTGTGTGGTGTGCAGTGAGACTCTTGCCAGTTCCTCACACGCGAACCCCGCGTTCGGGGAGCTCGCTTCACAGAACTACGTCAAACGCTGAAAGAATTACACGGATTTTATAAAAACAGACTTGCAGTAAGTCTCAAAATGAGCTGTCTAGGTGCCTGTCTCATATGGAAATCTTTAAAGCACAACAACAGTTACGTGCGTTGCCATATTTACCAGTTATCCCAGATTTCCAAATCCATCGCGTTTGGCTGGAGTCCTGGTCGGCACCCGGGGGCGGGCAGCTGCCGCGAGCTGCAACGGTGCTGAGGGGGCGGCGAGGGCGGCGCCGCGGGCAGGAGACCCCCCGTCAGCGCCCGTCC
>JAVJGI010000032.1:14075684-14147118 GCA_035590275.1 Ibycter americanus | reverse complement strand
TTCTCAGGTACCCAGCTCATAGCCTGAGGTGTCAGGTGTGTCCTGGGCAGCTGCTGCAAACAACGCATCAGTAACAGTTCATGATGAATGGCAGAGAGCGTATAGAATAGACAGTTCCAGTTACACCCACTCAGTGATAAACTGGTCCCAGCCACTATAACTAGGACAGCCTTAATGACAAAACATAGAACAGGGTATCTTAGGACAGTCAGTTCTGATAGTGCACTTCCCTCATATTTCTGGTACCTGACACTGAAAGGTCAGAAAGTTACTTTTTGGGTTGTGTACTTAACAATGTTGCAACGACTGTAGCAAAACTCTCTGAGAGACAGTTACTTTAAACAAAGGTGATTCCTCTCACTCTTCTTGTCTCAGAATTTGTCTGCATTTTCACAAACATGAAACTGTGATCAGATAGTGTGTCCAGGATTATTTGTGGTGGCACAGAGGGCAAGGAATGCTAACATCCTGCTTCTGCGAGTTGTTAGGCATTATTGCTGATCTGCTCCATCTTTGTGTTTTTCTGGGTGTATTTATTGTTTCTTGACATACCTTGATCAATAAAATAGAACAGAGAGGTGCTGTGATCTTGATGACTTAATTTGCATGCTGTTAACGCATGCCATTCTCTTATCCCTTCTGTTGTTATTTTTCAGGTGCTTTCACACACTAACATTTCCATGCATACTTCATTCATATCCGTGTTGAAGTTTCCATCACAGACACCATAGTCTGAACCTAAATATTCAGTTTACTGGGTGTATACATTGCTTAATCTAGAGTAAAACTTCTGATTGGAAAGAATTTACAAAATGAGTAATGCAGAAGCCAACAGACCACAGTTCAGGATGGAGAGGGTTATGAGCTTATTGTTAAAGAGCAAGAAAATGTGACTTGGAAGTACTGGCTGTGCAGAGGAAAGGAAAATATGTATATCTGAGGAAAAATTAAGGAAGTGGAGGTGTTTTGAGAAATATTAATGAAACTCTCTCAATAGTCAAAGATTTCTAAGTATCTTAAGTCTCCCTTAAAAAAACCCCAATGTTTTGAAACGTAAAAAGCATCTAGTACATAATTTGTAGGCTTTTTTTTTTTTTTTCTTGCCCAGTTGAAGTCAATTAAAAGCCTAGACTTGTATTCGTTAAAATTATTCTTTCTTTTTAGGGTGTGTGCTTTGATGTTCCTGCAGCAGACCAAAAGGAAATAGAGGTACGTTCACTGAAATTTCTGATGATGATGATGATGGCTGGACTGGGTTAGGCAGAAAACATTATGTAGCCTGTGTCCTGCCTTCCCTAGTGGCAAAAGGGATGGCTTTGAAGGAACTGAGGAACAGAGCAAGCATACAGTGTTACTTTCCTAAAGTATTCCTTATTCCTCTGTCTCCAAAAATCTGTAGCTTGAAACTTTTGCATGGACAAGGGTGGTGGTGTGAACAATCCACCCCTTGTTACTGCTGCTGGATTAATCTTTGTAGGCAACGAGTTTTGTTACACTATAAAATCACCTTTTTTCTGTTCCCTGCACCCTGTTCTTTTCATCTAGAATTCTCTTCACAGAAAAGCAAAAAATTCCAGGTTTTTACTTGGCAGAATTAGGGTTCCCATGCCAAAATTCCCTAGACTTCCAATCTTACCTTCAGATATTTCTCCCTTAGTGCATCCTTATACATGCCCTAGCATTCATTCACTCCTAAAACATGTTTGGTTCTGGATTAGAGGGGGATTGAGGGGAGGGTGTGGATTGTGACGAGTAATAATTACAGTGGTGGTGTTAATAACTGAAAGGTAGGGAGAGAGTTTACTGATGGGGGTGCTCTGTAAAGCTCTAAGGTGGATTTCAGTTCTGTTCTGTAGTACCCAAGGCATACTCAGTTGTAGCTCTTATGCTTAAAATTTTGAAACCACTATTGACCACTTTAGTTAGAAACTTGAATCCCCTATATTAGCTCACAATTTTACCTTTTCAGTTGAGCAAATTTAATAATTATGAAATACCCTGTATTTGCATTCCTAGAATGTAACTCTGTGTCTGACTTTGTTTCAATAGGCAAGATGGGAAGATTCAAAACAATGGCGATTGTGCGTGGCGACTGAATTACCTGAGTTAGTAGAATCACAGCGAGGAGGAGGAGGAGGAGGAGGGGGAGGAAACGGGCGAAACTTCTCAAGCTCCAGGAATGGGCGACGTGGTAGCTCTGGTAGAAACAGATTCAGAAGCAGAGGCCAGAAACGAAGTTTTGACAGAGCGTTTGATCGTTAACTTCAGCAATCCAGAAGTGGAAAAAATGGGACTGCAGTATTTTATATTACATTAAAATAGGCTGTTCCTGTGTGTTTGTACCACTTGGAAAAATCTGTCATCCAGAATTTTTTTTTTTTTTCTTCTCAGTACTGCTTTGGTCATCAGCAAGATTCTGTTCACTTTAAAAAACACAAGAAAAGTAAAACTTACTGTTTCCTTTCTTTCTCGTATTACCATTTCAACTCTAAGACCTAAATATTCCGGAATATGACTGTCGCATTCAGAACTGTACCCTGGCTCACTGTATAATATATAGATCTTAACTGCTGGTCAAACCTGTACATTTTCCAAAAAAATAAAATATTATTTTACAAGTTCATACTCTCTTGGAAGGTTTTAGAAGCGCCCGTGCTGGGCGAAGGGGAGCAGTGCTTGGGGTGTGGGTTTTGTGGTACAGGAAGCGTTTGCACGCGTTCTCGGAAGCGGCGGGCGGCGCGTTGCCGGTGTAGCGGGGCGCGGCGGGGCGGCGGCGGGGCGGCGGGGAAGGGCAGCTGGTGCAGGAGGTGGAAGTTGAGGACGCTGACCCGCTTGGCGCTGCCCCGCACCCTCCGCACGATGCCGAGGTAGCAGTGGAGCAGCAGCGCGGTCTGGCCCAGCACGGCCAGGGCGACGAGCAGGGCAGTGTAGCGGGAGCTGCCGTCCGTCTGCTGCGGGGGCGGCTGCTGGGCAGAGCCCGGGGCCCAGAGCCCGGGCAGCAGCGGGACCAGGAGCAGGGCGAGGGCCCACGAGAGCCCGATCATGCAGCCCGTGTGCCTCCGCTGGTAAAGGGCCTGGTACACGCTGGGCAGCTTGGTGATGAGCACATACCTGTTGAAGGCCACCAGCAGGTGAGAGGCCAGGGAGACGGTGAGGCCGAGGCCGAGGAGCCCCCCCCGGAGCAGCCGGTACTCGGCCGAGCGAAGGGAGGAGGAGTTGGGAGGCAGCAGCCCCAGCACAGCCTCCTGGGGCATCCACAGGGCGCACACGCTTAGGTCTGCCGCACAGCCGTTCACAATGAAGGCATTGCTGGTGGTCTGCAGCTTCTTGAAGGAGAAGACTAAATAGATGACCATCACATTGGATAAAGTCCCTGAGATAGCTAAGACCGCATAGAGCAGCGACAGGAAGATGCGGGTCCCGGAGGAGTCCTCCCAGAGCAGCAGCAAGGGCGAGCTAGCACTCCAGGAAGAGGCGTTGGGCATCTCGCTGAATGCGGCTCAGTTTTGACTTCTCCCTGTAAATCCCATCCTTGTCTGGGTCAGAAGATCCTGCTGCAGGAGTCCCCCACCAAGCGCAAGGGAGGATGTGCAGCTGAGAGACTCTAAGGCAGGTTTCAGTCATACGAGCTGCGAGGTCCAGAAAACGCAGTTCGCAGTGATGATCCCGTGTCCAAGGCAGGTAGGCAGCAAGAGATTCCCACAGACTGTAGCTAGCGAAGGTGGGTCCATAGGGAGCAGATGGCTGTTAGCAGACCAGAGCACGACAAGATTCTGTAGCTGTGAAAATGCCAAAAGCAGCAGCACCTTGCAATCAGCAGCAGAAACGGCAGCAACTGATACAAAGCTTTGCAGTTTCTCCTGTGCCACAGTACGTACACTGTATATCATTCCAGGAAGATTCAGCCCTTCCACTCTTCATGAATTATTCAGCAGATTTTCGACTTGTTAAATCAAGAAGGAAAAAAAAAAACCAACCCAAACCCTATCATGCTCCAGAAATACTGCAAGTACACAGTCTGACTCTTTTCTCTTTGCCTTACCAGTTTCCTGGTTCTAACCCATTTACACAACTTTCATTTGCAGCAAGCTTTCAAACCGGTATCACTCACTTCTGTCTGAAATACAATCCATTTACTGTAGAAACTCCTCTGCTAGATACTCACTCAAACTGATTTTTTTTCCTGGTATTTTTGTTAAGAGCACACTATGCTTCTGCAAGCTTAATTTTAGAACTGGTCTATAATAAGAATATACTTTCCAAATTAAATCTTTCAAACACGATACATACACAGATCCTTGCTAAGAGAGTACTTATTATTTGAAGAAGCTGGTCCTCAATCAAAATATTCAACATTTCTTCATAAAACTCAGCCTGTCTCAGCCCGCAGGAAATCCTGCATTGCCAGCCTGCCAGAGGTGAACACTGGTGTCAGTAAGTACACAGATAAAAATCAGTGTAGCATTTGAAACTGTCTCACACCAAAACTAATTCAGAGCACAAGTTCCTGCAGGTTCTTAGGTGGACTAAAAGCTGATTGAAGAGTAGGGCTTAACAGTCCTTTCGCAGGTGGGAAAGAATTACCAGTGAGATTCTCCCAGGAACTCCACAGTGCTTTACCCAAACAGGGACAAAATGTTAACTGTCCTTACCCTGGACAAGATTTCCTAAGAAACTGAGTAAAGTAATTTACATTTTTTTCTCAAAAGCTTTCCACAAAAGGAATGATGATTAATTCTGCAGCGTGCTTAGGAGAAAAGCTGCTTTTACAGGTGGGTTATATGTAGACTACAGAAGCAAGCAATCCCAGCTCATAAAGTATGATCTGTATATTGACCAAAGATAACTTTATAAGGTGTTTTAGGTATTGTTAAACTCACAAGGCTAACAAATGACAATACCAAAATAATAAATTAGGAGGTAACTGTAGTTACAACATACATTCTTTAAGATAATGAAGTTAATTTGTGTGGGTTAATGGATTATTTTGTTGCAACATCTTTTAGTTGACAAAGGCTCATGTTTGCAATTGTCAGGACTATTGATCCAAAATACGCATTTGTTACAAACATGAATATGTTCTTTTTTAATTAATTAGATTGCTCATGTGCTTAAGGTTAAAGACATACCTGAGTGATTTACTTGATCAGGCCCTTAATTACCATTTTTTTGCCTGCTGCACTTTACAGTGTAGATCTAATCAAGTGTCAAACCTTTTGAGGCCTTTCATTGTTTAGCTGTCAGTAGAGAACAGTTATTATAGAAACTAAAATCCTCCTCTTTCTGCAGTGCTGTAATTGAAAAATATTCTCTAAATCTGTAACAAGAAATATCTCCCTAACCAAAAAGCTTCATAAAGCATACTTTACAGAAATGATTAGGAGTTTCATAAGGCATTAGCCACAGAATCATAGGCCCAGTAGAGACCTCTAGATTTAATTAATCCATCCTTACATGTTTATCAAACCTTTTTTTTTTAAATATCTGATATGCTAGAGCTTGTTCACCCAGAACAAGAAGATATATTTATATATGAAGTAACAGAAACAGTGAAGTTCAAGGATAAGCAAACAGAGGATATGAAACAAATTTCATGGTATTATCTTAAAAGCTACAATGTTCTAAAGACCTCCCTGACCTTTCACTGTCCCCAGATTTGTTGTTAAGAAGCTGATCATTACAGAATACTGGCTATATTTATCAATCATTTCTAGGAACAAAAAATGCTGTACATTAGCTGGCATTTATATATTTTGTATAAGAAGTCACAGAAGTCTAGAAAAAGGCTAAGGGGAAAGCTTGGTTCCCATATACTACAGAAACATTTAATTAGCTGTTCTTCCTTTATAGTTACTCTACACATCCAAATCACCATCCATTAATTGTCTGAATGTAGTGGTAGCAGCCTTTTACTGTGTTTTTAGATTAGACTGTCACTAGAATTTGGGCAACCTCTAAAGCATCCTCTCTTTTCCTGGCTTTGCCGTTCCTTTAGGGTGGCTGTATAACAGTTACATACTGTCCACATCATCTATTGCGGGTACAGACTTATCTGACAGGAATATTAAGCACCGTGGGTAAATAATCATGCAACACAAGATTTGCTGAAAATCAGCAGCAGAGTTAATGTTAGAACCATTTGTGACTAGTTTTTAATTGAAGGATAAAAAGCTCAATGAAAGCATGATCTTTTAGGTTCTTGTGGACAAGGACCCTGCTGTTAGTGAGACTAAGAAACCTGTTGCATGTGCAAAAAAGACAAGGTACATTACACCTGTAACAAGGGTTCTTGTCCAGGAAAAAAGTTACCTCAATTCAGAAACAGCTTTTAAATGATGGTATTTTGAAATATAACCTTTACATCATAATATCAACACATTGATTAAATACTTGATGTTATATAAAGCAGATACAAGCAGTTTAGCTAGAGAGATCAGTTAGATACCTATCATACTAATGTCTTTTTGCAACACCATCTTATAAATACATTACATGCTTTAGAAGAAAGCTGATTTTGAAGAGCTACTCTTCAGTTAGAAATTAATCATACTAATTTACATCAAAAAATCTAAAGAAGAAAAGCCAAGAAACAAGAAAGCTGGCTGATATAGGCATTTTATTATCAATTATCTGTATGTATATATATATCTACATTTAAAAATTAAACAATATTTTATTAAGGAAAACTATTTATAACAAAGTACATGACAATTCTTTATAAGAGGTAGAATTACCTTACCATTAATCTATAATTCATATACAGTATATTGTATATATATGCACACACATATGCTACTTCGTGTGTGTATATGTTACATATACACAGTGTGAAAAAAGTACAGTATTGCATGTAAATTTTATTCAGTGATTTATACAGCTTCTCTCAGTATTGCTTATTAACACTTTCAGTACAACCTTCCATAGCAATCTGTGATCTGATCTTTTTTTAAAAAAATAATGTGGCACTTTATCTTAATTTCAGTTGCAAAGGAAATGCAGGGTATTCACAGATCTTCAGGAACAAAGATTGACAATTAACCTATTTTCAAGTTTCCATAGATAGCTGAAAAACTCACAGGTAACAAATCTGTTTCGGTTTTGTCTTCTGAATTAGTGGCAAATCAAGTCCTCATAGCTATTTACTTTTTTTTTTTGCTTACTATGCACTTGTGGAGTTCTGAAAATTTTACACATGATCTCCAGTACTTCACTGTAACACCACTTCATTCTTGAAGTCTCATTCCTAATCACACCCGACTAAACTGTATGCTGAAGAGCATCTTTACTACTAAACAAAACTATTCTGTGATACGGGTTACATTAGCTATATGTTTAGCAATAGTTTTCAAATAAAAATGTTTATGAAGCATCCAATTGATACGTAAAAATTTAATATAGTTCCAATATTTAGTGTGCTTCGCTAATGAAACTGTACACATACAGCCAAATATACGTTAAAAGCATGTAAGTATGCAGCACTGCCAAATTCATTGTACATGCACATTCTTACCAATTTAAGTTTGGTCTGCCTTCATTTATGCAGTATATATTGCATAGCAAAATTTAAGATTCTACATTGAAAATACAAAGTTAAAACATTCCTTTAAGACAAACTGAAAGAATGCGTTAATTGTACAAGTGAATCATCAGATAAGTATTCTTTCTCTTTGCAGTGGAAGATGTAAGTTACATTACATCTCAACACATATTTTCCCTTTTTCTTTCACTGTGTTTCCCTATGAAACATTAGCAGCTGAAAGTAGAAAGCAGACTAAATATCAAGTGCTTTCAGTTGATAGTGTAGTAACTAGTAGTCTCTCACTAGTTAAGACTTCCATTAAGTTACCAGAAGACCAATTAGTGAAAAAGTAATTACATTACGCTTTAAGCAGTAACGATGGACCCATAAACCAAGAAAAACATCTTGTTCATAAAAAATTTTTCATCTTTGATAAACATGTACAAATTCTTTAAAATATATTTTTTGTAGCAAAGTGGACACTGAATTAAAATATATTCTAATTTTTACATAATTTTTATATATATTGCTTACCAAAATATTCTCTTAATACATATTTTAACACTGTACACAAGTTAATAAACATCTTAATGAAACTCATTAGAAATATATTCAAACTGTTTCAACATAAAAAATTTAAATCTGTATTTAACATGGGGTAATAATTCCACAAATTTAACATCAGTGCATTTGCAGTAGTCATTAACAAGAAATTTCAGCCTGTTAAGAAGCCGCCTCTTGGTGTTTAGGTTTCAGTATGTCCTGGATTGAAGATTCCTTCTCCGAGTGAGCAGCTTGCTTCCTTAAGTTCTTCTCCTTCATGAAGGACTTGAATTTTAAGAGCTCAACAGGTTTCACCAAAGCAGCAAGGCTTTAGAACTGAACATGCTCAGACTGAAGGGACTGTGCAGAGAAGAAAAACTGATTAAAACTCACTGGTAAGGTTATATTCGTACATAATATGCATTTTGCACTTAAAGATAAGGAGTAGAGGAATGACAGGAAGAAGAAAAATAGACAGAGTTGGAGGAAGTTCTGAACCTCTGCATAGATAAAGATCAATAAAATAAACTCAAAAACTGGATACAGTAAAGTCTATCAACTTTCCTGTATCTACACTTACTTTTCCAAACCAAGTTCTAGAGACTCTTCAAGAAAGGGTTACAAGTCATTTAAAACACTACCTTAAAACAATACCTTAAAAATGTATTGGGAAAACATGATTGCAGTTACTATAATTGAATTGTTTCTATTTATCCTGAATGAGAATCAAAGTGCTACTATAAAAAATAGAGCATACTTTAGATGTGGATTCAGGTAATGGCATAGGAAACACATACAAAGTAGCTAAGTACGTAGAAAAAAGCTACAGCAGCACAATTATGCACACGAATAAATTTATGTATAATTACTAAAACCAAATGAAAATGAAGCACTGCAAAAGGTTCATCTGGATCAGCAAGCAGACAGTATAATTAAGAGGAAAGCGTAACCTGGTCTACTTTATTTACGTTTCTGATTCTATGTTTCAGTCTATAGTTTTATAATAAAGTAATTGGTTTAGACAGCATCCAGACATTTTGTTACCTCCTGTACAGATGTGTTCAGGAAGTAATTCTGATGAATAAAAAGTCTCATATGAGAGAGCTCTTCACTGTACTAGTATGGTTATAAACAATTGGCAAATAAAAACCCCAAACCACATTTTAAAACTGCATCAATTCATCAGAATTAGAGCGAAATACTGGAGAATGGCATGAATTCCAAGAAAGCTCAGAACCCTGGAGTCTTTTTTCTTCCATTTTCCTGCTATTCCTAACTAGTCACTACAGAAATGCTGTTTGGCATCCATAGTGAAACCTATTAGTAGAAGTGCATAATAGATACATAAACCTTTAGAGCTCTAACGAATATCATAAACCCATTTTTTCCTGTATCTTAAGTCTCAGTGTATATTTCCAAAGTTGTATTTTAAATGCATTTTCATATCTTTAAGATCTGAGAGCACCTGGATATTCTTTCCTAGGTTGAAAAAGAAGTGCTGTTAGCATATAAAGATTTGAATACCACTGACTAAAAAGGGCCTGGGTTTAGTACTGAATGGATTCAACACGAAGGGTAGCATTTTACAGAAAATACTTCACCATAAAACTAAACAGATGTAACAAGTATTTTTTCATTATAGGCTCAGAATCACCATGGAATACACAATCATAGAAACTTGTTTTTCCCTACTTCATTCTCTAATAATCATCCTGGATTATTAGCTTAGGTGACAGCATTTGTCAAGCTATTTATTACATGTGTAAGAGCAAGGCAGAAGGAACAGCCCTTCATTAATGAGCGCTTGAAACTTCTGCTCTCTTAATGATCCGCAGAGCTTTCTCATTTTCAGACGTGTATTTTAACAATCAGGAAGATGGTTACACTTAATTAAAGCAGTATTTGAAATGGATCCTTCAAAACTGAATTCCAAGTAAAGTTGATTAACATTTAAAAATGCATGAAATTTACCTGTATACTTTCATACGTTGTACAATAATAGATTACTTTAAGCATGGACAGATGAAAGATGACCAGAAAGCACTGTACACTTTTGCTGATCTTGGGAAGAGCTAGCATTAGTTGACAAAGAACTAAGAACACCAGCCCTTCACTTAGCAGACAGTAGTAACAAGGAATTCTACATCGTAATTTAAATAAACAAACAAGCAAACCATAAATTAACAACTCTGAAGTTTTAACTAAAATTCTTAAAATTGTTAGGAATCCAAGTTACAAAAATAAGGAAAAAAATTAATAGCAACATATAAAACACCAACAAATATCCATGCAGCACAGACTGCTTGGAAACAAGATAGCATGTTTTGTTAATTTTCATTACAAAACAGTAGGCATCGTTTATTTTATTAATTTTCATATTGAGAAATATGTTTTTCAGTGTGTTCCCACCCTCACCATAGCTCTACTTCAAATAGCAATGATTCCTTCCTAATGTTGCAAAGCCTCTTCTGAATACAGGGAAGAATTAAATCTAAGCAGCATTTTTTCCAGATTAAAATTAATTGACATGACTTCCCATAAAGTTTCTATTACTAAAAACGTGATAGTCATAACAACTGACCTACTGTAGAGTATACAGACAAATTTTTGAGTTTGAAGAATTAATTATAGCTGGGGAGGGTTTGAGGTTTTTTGTTTGCTTGCTTGGAGGGGATGGGTGGGTGTTTTTTCTTTTGCAGTGAAGTAATTTGAACTCAAATCTCTTCACATTGTCCAATATTTCTGTAATATTTCAAAGCCCGTAATTTTAATCCCCCCCCCCCCCCTTTTTTTTTAATCTTTTGAGGAGTTTTCTATTTTAAAATTTACATTCCTACCTTCTATTTGCAGTGACTCAAAGTATGGCCTGTGATTCTGAAAGCTTTATTAAAAACAAAGAGCCCCGATCCAGCTTTACAAGTCATATACTGGTATTTAACAAAATCTTATTTAAAATAGAGGTAAAAATAGAAGGAAAAAACCAAAGAAAATTGACTGCTGATTTGCAATGATGAGAGTATAAAATCGGTTAATTGAGTAGAATTCTCAATGTGTACTCCTACAGTGGTCCCATGCAGTGTCAAGCCTGGCATTTTATACCCAAGTATCCGACCTTTAAACAAAGAACTAAAAATTAAATAGCTTCACTACAGTTAACAATATCTAATGAAGTTCATGCTGAAGCAACTACTTAGATCACTATCATTTTTCTTCTTCAATAGGAGGCATGGAAAGCCTCCTGGAAGGTAACATATGCTGCAGATCCATCTAGGCACTAGAACTTATTCACACGCATTCTACTTCAGGACCAAGTTAACTTTTAGGAGGGAACAACCCTGTATCATATAGGGCTATTTGTTAGGACTTTAACATACACTTTTTCCAGATAATTGCAAAAGTAATTTAAGTTTTTTGAATTGTGCCTCAACTCTCCCGCAAGAATGTTGCAACAGGCAAGAATTACTGTGAATACAAGAAAATCCACTAAAATAAATCAGGATATATTAGAAAAATGCATACACATTCAAAGTGATCCTCTGGGTTTGCTAAATTTACAGATCAGCAAGATGCACTAGTGTTTGTCTCTTTTTGCAAAGGCTATCTTATATTCATTAATGATAAGTTCCTACAAAGAAAGAATATTCTGCAAGTATAAATATCATGTATATTAATTTTAAAATACTGCTATACTTGGTAATTTTTTGAGATTTTTTTTCTGTCTTGCCAGTTTCCATGACAGCTATGGAAGCAAAAGGTGACTCATCTGAAGACTACCCAGTTACATACTCTTTAATAAAAATACATTTTAAAAAGTGATACTTGGATTTATAACTATTGTAGGAACAAAGTAAAACTCTTGCTGTGGTACCTTAAATGTGATTATACTTGTTAAGAATATTTCTACAAATTATAATTGTGAGAGATTGTTTAATCAAAACATCCAATTTGTAAAACTTGCAAATAAAATATTTATTCTATTTGCCTAGAACAGCAAGTTGTCTATTCTACGAAAATCAGGCTTTTCTTCTAGTTCATCAGCATACAACAGCATAAACACACACACAAAAAAAAGGAAGTGGATTATAAATTACAGTGATGAAGGACAAACACCATTAGGGAAAAAAAAATATATATATATATATGGCCGACAACAACAGAAAATTCTGTTTGTTTTAAATGGAATGTGGAACAATAGTATTAATAAATGTTTTTTTTTAATATTTCATTACAAAACAGGAAAAGATTATTGAATAACTTTCTTTTCCATACTTGGGGGCGTAAGGGAGGGGCAGAAAGAGAGGTATTTGCATTGCATAAAAATGAAGTTCCCAACTTCCTCACTAATGAGATTAAAGAACATTAATTAGAACTGAAAATTTACTGTCCTAACCACCTTAAAATGTTCCTGCACCACTCATGTTGACAGTTAACAAACTTAGAAACAGGAGTGATAAGGTGGTTTTCTAAGCTAGAGTACCTATACTATTAGATAGTTAGCTTGATACCTAACTCAGGTAAGTGAGAGTCTGCTAATAAAAAGATGAGGAATATAATTCATATCATTCAAGAGTTCTTTGATGAGATAAGTTAAATGAATACACATAACCACCAGCATATAAAATAGACTTCTGTCAGGTACATTATCTGATGTGCTCCAAATAGGAAAAGTGCAATGTAATACAAACACATGCTGCAACAAGAGTAAGGTTTGCCTGTCAAGACTTTCAAATAATTTCAGCATCTAAAGCAGTGAAGCAGAAATCATTAAACCAGAACTGGTGGTATTAAAGCTTGATACTACTCCATATTTTGATCATGAGCTTAAGACCACTGATGAATATCACCGGAAGCAAAATAGCTGGATGTCAGTGTTTGAAGTGGTAAGACAAAACAATCTTCCTTGGTTGGTTAATTGGTCCCATTAGGAAGAGGGAGAAAAAAAAGGAAAAAAAAAAAAGGAAAAAATTATGCTTTTCCACAGAGTCCCACATAAGAAAACCCAGGGAATGCAGGATTTTTGGACTAAAATACAAGTCAGTATCTTGGGTAGCAAGAATTATTTTTTTTTTCTCCCCATGAACTCCCAGTGCATTACAGTTAAAGAAGGTAACACAAGCTATGGATTTATAAGCAGGACAGCACCAAGTAGCAGTCTTCTGGACCTAAAAGATGAATGTTAGAGTGTTACATCTACTTCTTGAAAAAGGATTTTCAAAAACTGTAAAGGATTTGAACAAAAGGATCTTTCAGCCAACTTAGCTTATCAAAAGACAATCAAGTTGAGATGACTAGCATGAAATATGACAAGAAAATAAGGTAATAAAGGACTAACAGTGACATAATAAAGAGATACAGCAAGATTCAGATTAAAAGTGAAATTGTTTTAAGCATGACTATATTCAACCAGTGGGACTATTAAGAAAAATTCCATTATCTTCAAAATAAACCACCATGAAGATGGATCTGTATTAGCCAGTAAGTCAGAAAGCATTCTGAGATTAAATAATCAAATAACCTACTCTTGTCTTAAACATCACAGTAACTGCGCTCAACTCAGCGAATTGTGCATAAAGCAGGTAACAATTTAGTGCACTCCACTGTGGACTTGCTTCTGTAATGGTTTATATTATCATTTGGTACTCTTGTAACTTTTGGCCTATTGTGACCAAATGTCAACTTATTTTCATTACTGAGTTACATTACAGTTATAAGGTGTTTCTTCCCCTTAGGGCTCTGCATGTTGGTTTACATATTTATGCATAACATGCAGCTGTAACTAGAATTTGGAAAAAAACTCTTCAGAATTGCTGCTGGCAGCATATCATTTACAGAGGGTGCAACAGAAAAGAATGGTAATGGGTTGACCTTCCAAAGAATTACTGTTCAAATACATTAGATATGAGACAATATTGAAGGTGAGAAATTAAAAAAAAAAAAAAAATAATCAGACACTTTACCACTTAGTTATTCAGATGAGTGATTGCTCTCTACCATTATTGGTATATTGACTTTGGTTTCAGTATACTCAACTGGAGCCTCTGTCACTCCTCCTGACGACTGAACTTCTGTAAGCACGTTAAATAAAAACACTGGGAACACCTAAAAAGGCTGAGTTTCCAGAAACATCAGAATTCATGAACAAATGAAAAGACTTCTGCACATGTCTCAAAGCAAACATCCTCAGCTTGCTATACAGCTTTTCACCTCTCTCCTCATTTCTATGCCTGAAGGAATTAAATGAAATTAGTCACTTAAAACTAAACAGTTCTCTTGTTCTAGAACTGGTTTTGTCGTAAGAAAACTGGGATGGTTTCTATATCCAACTTGAGAAAAATCTCCATTATATATAGTTTACCTCAATTCCATCTAGTAGGTAAAACCACAGCCAAATTAAAGAGATAAAACAACTTCAACAAACTAAAATGATGTGGCAATACTCAAGAAGTTTCTTGCAAACAAGTTACTACCGATGTTTAAAATTTAAACTCAGATTTAAACCCAATGCAGAACACTCAAGTGATCTTAAGATCATGGAATATTAACATTTCTTTCCAGATAAGTTGTAGTGGGTAAGAAGCTAAATGTACTTTCAGACAAGGAGTCTGAAAGCATCAAGTATTTTAAAGAGTTACCTTAGGTCAAGCACATCCTCTCACAGTAACTACTCCTTTTCCAGTGGAAGTATCCATTAAATTTAAGAGAGTGAGAACCCAAGTTCCCTCAGTTAACTTTATTTTGAATGTACTTTGTATACTAGTTAATCACACATGCAATTTCATTCCACAACGGAACAACGAGAATTTTATTTCCTACTGTCATTGGTCCTCAGAAAGTGCAATTCATACTCACAAGCTATACACATGTGGCTTCTGAACTTTAAGTGGTGCCACATCCTAGCTGTTAACAAGAGGACAGATCTCCCACTTCTTCAGAAGACAGAGAACACAACCCATGAATGATCTTTTGGGCTGACATCCTAGTTATGCGCAACGTGTATATTATCTGTTTTAAGACAGGGGACTTGCCACACTCAAAATCAGTAGCAGGTATAACACCAGAACTTTCTTTATACTGAAGCAATTTATCAGTGGTAAGGAAACAGAAAAGAAAGGTGTAATATTCTTAAGTTAATTTATAAAAAGGCAATTTTATTCTTAGCAGCTAAAAAAATAAAAAGCAAAAGTGTCAGTACTACTGACTGGTTCAGTTAATTGTAGGCAATATGTTCTATTAAAAACACTACACAAATTCTTGTGATTAGTAAGATATAAAATCTTTGGAAACCAGATATTTTAAATTGGGTTGTTTAGATTTACAGTAGTAAATATGTTTATTTTTTCCCTAAAATAGCTGAAGTTATTTCATAACTGAAGTTTCTCTAGTTTCTTCTCTGCATTTTGTATAGAATCACTTTCAAGCTGCACTAATTTATCCATGCATCCTCTTGAAAAAGGCACCACACAGAAAAAGGGCACAAAAGCCCAAGGCAGCAAAGTTGTTGAGGAATGAAAGCTAAAATGGTGAGACCATCAAAAATATCTTGCTCTCGAATACTTTTCACATTTGGTGTTAGAAAAGGACTAGATTTCAAGTCAAGTGGATTCATCTTTCAAATGAGCCCTATCTTTAAGAATATTGTAACTTCCATTTGGTACAATACATACAAAGGCTTCTTTAAATCTGTTACTGCATAAAGATTAAAATACATAATAAACTTATAAAGTATGTTATGGATAATCTGAAATAAAAAAATCTAAAGCCTAAGAAGGTCCATAAAAAAAGATACCAGAAAAGGTGTTAGTTTTAAGTTCAGGAGTGATTTATTTTCATGAACCCTTCCTCCATGATGTAGATGCTTGAAAGAGGTGGGAAAAAAGCAGCTGAAATGATAATTAAGAAGATAACAGACAAAGGTGCTGTTCAGAATCATTAAAGGAAGTCAGAGAATTATGCTAGGTTAAGATTTTTTTTGCAACAGCGTTGCTCGCAGAAGCAAAGAAGTAAGCATCGGTCAGATGCCTGAAGGTGCTGTTGTGACTGTGGACTTACAGGAATTGATTGACTCTGGTATCATGCCGGAGGAGTTGTAAGGCCCATAAAGGAAGGTTGATGCATACTCATCTGTCACGGCGCTGTGAAAACTGGTTTGGCTGCTCAGGTTGTTGCCACTACTGCTGTTTCTGTTGTACAAGTTGTTGTTCAGTTCATGGTTATTTCTGTGAGGCAGCTGCAAGCTGCCATTCAAGTGGCTGGAGATACGGCTTACAGAAAAACCTGTCCTAGAGGACGATGATGTCATTTTGCTCTCATCATCATCTGAAGCAGCATACAGGTTCCCTAGAGAACTGGCTAGTCTGGAGTTTATGGAAACGCTGAGTGGAAAACACATGTGGGGAAAAAAAATACACACACGGTATGTATAGATATATACAAAAAAATAACAGACAATTAAGACGACATTAGATGAATAACAGAGCACTCTGAAATTATTCGTGTTTGCACGCAGCTCTCAAATAACAAAACCCAGAATTCTTTGTCAGGAGTTCCTAAACTTTGTTTATTCAAGCACTACCATGGCCATCTTTCACCTCTGTCAAACCATATGCACATGCAGGAGATTGTGTTAAAAGGTTTAGGCAGTGGCTATCTACACTGAACTCTTCTGTTTCTTGAAATCAGCACTGATATGCAAGTCTTCAAGTAACCAAGTAGCAATATGATAAAATTTGAGATTAAAACCAGGGTGTCCTGAAATAGCTCTTTAAGTTAGTTATTTTCTTCAAGTATTTGTGTCCAGAAGTTATTAAAAATGCATTATTCTAAATTTCATTTAACATCCATAATTACTTAGTACAATAGTAATAATGGAATTAAATAGCAATAAATGAAGCATTCATAAAAATCATATTAATTGCCGTGCAGTATTCTTCTGAGATTAATAGTATATAGACTTGTGAGAATATTTGCAAAACTTCTATAAACTCAGATAAGTGAAAAAAAACCAAAACAGAACCACCAAAAAACCCCAAGCAACGTAACACTGTTTCTGACCTGATATAATCCCAGCAAAAGTCTCATGCCAGTAGTATAGGTTTGGGGTTTTGTTTGTCATTAAAATCTACAGGCAACTAAAGTTTGGCTAGCAGAACAGCAAATCACTTTGTAAGTAAATTTAACCCTTCTTAGACCCAAGAACAGCAAGTGCTTCATAGACTACATACGTGCTGAAAACCATTTAGTATACAGTAAGTATTTGTATCAAAATGAGAAGGAAAAAACCCCCACCTTTTAAGGTTAGAGCCTGAGGATATGGGAATTCTGCTTTTTCTTTCTGCAGATGGTGACTTATCTGCCATCACTATGGAGGCCTTCAGAGGAGACACGGATCCTTCCATGCTACCTGAAGTGTTCAGTCTAAAAGGAGTGCAGAGTTTTAGTGAAAAGCAAGGTTTTTATAATTTAAATACACATCTCAAACACATACAGTCTTTCAATACATAGACTGGTATTTTAAAAAGTGGAAATTCTCAAGTCTGACTGAGAACTCACAGCAAAACCTCAACAGTTTGCCTGTCTTCAAATACATTTTAGAAAAAAACTTTTCAAATATCCCACTCCCAAGTTTTTCCCCTGCAGTACCACATTATACAGTTATAGGCTACTTTTCACTTTGATAATTTATGAAGGCTAAGCACCTATTTTTTAATCAAATTTACTGTAAATTTGATTATAAATTTTAAATACAGTTAATTTGAGAAAAAATACTTCTTGTGCTTATAAAGCAAGCACAAGTAGAAAAAACCCCACTGTAGCTTGCATGAGAACAGCGTCATCATTTCCAAATGACAGCAAGAACATTTTTACAAAGTTGCACAGAACATACAGCTCTTTCTAGGGTGCGACTTTTAGCGACCAAATTCTTCAAATTTTAATAATGAGCTGTAAGTATGGTACACTGGACCACTCAAAAATGTTAGCATTATAGCTGTCCTTATTGGTTTCTTAATAACTAATATATGAATAGCTTCACAGTAATATGAAATTCTCTCCATCCTTAGACCAGGGGATATTATCATGATCATCCCTTAAAGGATGAAAGACCTTGGATACAAGTCTCCAACTACAAGCACAGAAGGAATGACATTGAGCAGGAACAGTTTTAATTCCACACCAAGAAAGGGTAAACAGACATCTCCAAGGTTAGACATCTTGACTAATCCATCTCAAAAATACAGGTTGCCACAAAACTGAAGAGAATGTGTTCTTTTCATTATTAATGCTTTATTATGACAGATATTTTATCTTACATGTTGTATTTTGGATGCAATGGTTACCAAAACAAAAAGACTCAATTCTGCCACTCCTATAACTCTCAAATTAAGTCAGTTTTCACTCTATGCTTTACTTTCTTTTGGGGGGCACCGTCAGTACTGACTTGAAATTAATACAGTTCATAAATTAAATTTAGAAAAAGAGAAGAAACAGTTGGCTTTATTGGCACCGCAGAAAGTTCTGAACAAAGCATGTAGTAAAGTGTACAGTGAGGACCCTATATTAAAGTATGAAAAGGTAGTAAAACCTAGTATTTATCTGGTACATCTTCTAAAAAAAAAAAAAAAAAAAAAGGTACCAACTGTATCCACTAAGCAATACCTCTAGTTCATCTGCTAAAAAAACACAGGACAAAAATTGTGATATGCAGACAATATGTAGCCAATTTAGGCTTTTGAGACAAGTAATTAATTTTACAGAAATAAAGTGGTTATGAGTTAAGTAGTCATCCTTCATACAACATAACAACATAGATATCAGGAAATGTGACTGAGGAAACTACTTGTATGTGCTAATTATTTGTTAAGAAGTATTCAAGGTATCCCTGAAGTAGAACTGTACCCTTTGTCCATTAGATTTTTTCCCCCCATTACTTGCAGGTGTTTAAAAAGGTTTTACCTGTCACTTCCCAGAAGTCTAAAATTGCTAATCAATTGATGTGATAAGTATAATTAGAAACACGGAAAATTTAACATCTGAGTGGTATACATTGAGAATTATAATTTTAAAGTTAATACCTGAAAGGTTGTGATATTGACCTGGTGTGCAGTTTCATGTCTTGCAGCCTAAAGAAACAAAAGCAGCAACCTTTATCAGAGGATAAAAAGCCTTTCCCCTCCCTCAAAGCATGCTTGCATGTCTCATGCTGGCTTTAGAGTACAAGACTGACAAAGGTTAAGAATGTCAATCATTATTTTAATTTACAGTTAGGTAAATTAAACAGAGAGGTACTTCAGGTTTATTTTCAAACTTCACATTTTTACTGGTTCTGAAAAATTCAACATTTATATAAGGAGTACAGCAAAGTAGTTACAGAAAGGTAACTAAGTTAATTGCATAATATTTTGTTTGAGACATATGTTTTAAAATGCTAGGCAAGTATAAATTTGAATGTTTTGCAATATTTACTTTGTCTTTTACTGCTACAAAAAATGTAGGTACCCTGAAGAGGGAGACGGGGGCGGGGAAGAAATTAATAAACCAAATCTGCAACTAATAGATATATACCTAGAGAAATTTCCACCACAGAAGGTGGTACAGCTAGTAGCACTGCCTTAAACAAGGCCATATACTCAGAATAAAGATCTGACAGCATGGACCAAATACAGAATTGCAAATTACCTCAGAATTCATTAATTACCTCAAAGCTCCAGTTGTAGCAGAACATGGCCATCTCCGACCTTTTAAGGCATTAAGCTTATCTCCCTGCGTCATGCCATTCTGAGTTTCCACACCTGCTTTGTCTTCAAAATCATCCTGGGAAATAAAGTATGCAAGCAAGGAAATACATCAAATCTTTACAAGTAGTGTAGTTTCAAAGTACTGAACGCTTCCTTCACAAAGATTATAATTTAAAAGGCTCATCTACAGCCTTCTGCATACACAGGGCACTACTCTGTCTTCGCAAATTTCCAGTAAATTAAATGTGTCACTGTACGAACACACATTCACAGTGGCTTTTTGCAGAATCTGACCTCAAAGTCAGTTCAGGATACTTGAGTCTAACACCGGTATTTATTTATTTCAAAGAAGTCAGTTTTTATAGAATGTAAACGCCAACTCCTTCCTCCATTACTATTTTTATCATCATCAACGTAGAAGGGAAGCAGTAAAACACAATTCTGTGATACACACAAGATGAGGAAGAAATTTAGATAGATGTGTGTCCTGCAAGAGGAGCTAAAAATCAACTTTCCTAAATTACTAAATTTCTTAAGAAGTTCTCATGACCTCTAGAAAAAGTTTTGAAAAAAATGTCCCTATGAGAATTTTATAAAGAATATAGAATGAACAGATTTCAGAGTTTTATCCTACTTCTTCCAGCTTTAGAAAATAGTATAAATTAAGAAATAGTAAGTGTATGCCAACACTGTTTACATGCCTATTTATAATTTCTGACTGATCTCAAAACAGGCTTTTCCTAAGACTGAAGTATTAGAGACAGTATCTTAAGTAGCAGAGAAATATGAAAGCTACGCAAAGCAAAAAGATCTGCAATATTTTAATTGCCAAATAAAAAGCCCCACAACAACTTACACCAATTATGCTTCATTTGACCTCAGTGAAGTATTTTCCTTACTGCAGTTCCTACTGCGCCTAAGTGACCTCAGTGCTCTGCACAGAGGAATAGTTTCTGCCATTAACCAAGAAAAAAGATTGACAGAAGTAATACCAAAAAAAAAAGATTGACAGAAGTTAATCAAACGATGTGATGGTCCAAGTGTGCATTAATTATAGGAAAATATAAATATTTTAGCTACATTTCATTGAAGATTATATGTTAGGCCATCGTTCCTACCATTCAACCTCAATGCTGACAAATTTTGTTCCACTGTCTTTACCTGCCCAACAGTTACTGCATGTAGCTGTTCTGTCCTCTAATTCTTAGACCTTATGCGTTTTTGGGACTGGGAACATTACTTTGTTTTGAGCTTCTAGAGAGGCTAGTATAATTAGGTCTTGAAATATAATCAAATATCCAAAGAGAGAAAGAGATAAGTTATATGTTTTAAAAACTCAATGTTAAACAGCTGTAATATGACATCTGTAAAAAACTGAAATACAAGTATTACAAACAGGGTTACAGCAGAAAAAAGCAGCACTGAATTTATATTGTGCATCTGTACATAAGCTGCTATACAGCATAGGGGTAGCTGAGTTACCTGCAAGTAAGCTGCCTTGCATACTGGAAGCAGTAAAGTTGTACTAGTAGCTCAGATTCAAAAACATGACTCTACCCATATGGCCACATGCCAGCTTTTTTCATTAGACATGCAAGATCATCTCTATACAGTGTTATATTCTCCAGGGTTATCTAGATACTTAACTTTACATACTCCACAAGTTACACTTGCAAAAGGGAAGTAGTACCTTTACACAAATGCATTCAAGGCGCTCTTCCAGACTATGACAGATCACATGATAGATGCTGATTTTAATTTATACTAACAAGTATGTGACGAAGGTGCCCATTACATCCCTGGTCTTTTAGACCAAGTAAAGGATTCTGTCAGCAATGTAAAAGCTCTTTAGTTATTACAGAGCTAAGATGGCATCAAATGCAGCAATGTAAAAGCTCTTCAGTTATTGCAGAGCTAAGATGGCATCAAATGCATGGTTCCTCTAAACTGCTTCTTACAGATACTGTAGTAAACTACAGTTTAAGACTTTACTAGACCAGAAACAGAAGCATGTTCACTTTAGCTCACAATCCATACCTGTGCTTCCAAAAATAACTGTAAGGTCTTTACCCTAAATGTACACATTACATCAGTAATCGATAACACTATGATAAAAGGATGGATATCTATACATTGATACATTATTAGCCAGAAACTTGGAATAAATAAGATTTCCAGGAGGAAAAGTAATTTATTTTTTTCTTCCATTCGCCAATAAACAACTGAAAAGCCTGAAAGAATGACTGGAAATAATGCAAACCTTTTGAAGTTTGCAAAATTACCTCTAACAGTTTTAAATATAACCTAAGCCTTTTTTTAAAAAAAAAGTGGGAATTTGTTCTAATTATGACCTATAAAAAAAGTTTAGCTGTGAAAAAGCAATCTAGTACTAATACAAGCCTAAAATAACCCCACTAAAAGTTATCTATAGCTAGTTATTAAAAGATCAGCTCCATCTCTGCTTGTCTGAAATTTTTCCAACGAACTCATACCTCCCTGTATTGATCCAAGTCTTGTACTTTATTTATGCTGTCACTGATGTCACTGATTGACATGTCATTCAAGCCACAAAAAACTCTGTTAATGTTTCCATCAACTACTCGTTGTTTCTGCTTTGATCGGATGAAATCTCCTTCCAGCCATAACATTGCTTGCTTCCTTTAGGATACAAAAACATATCAAGTCATATCAACAGATTTGCATACACGTAAAAAACAATATGAAAACATGCTACTCTTACAGACCGCCAACATTTGAATCTCCTGTACACCCTCATCTGGACAAAAAAGATATTCAAGTTTCTATCACAAAATGCCCCCAAAAACCAAAGCATACCCCAAATTTCCAATGCTTAAAAAACAACAAAAACACCCCAGAATCATCAAACAAGCCTGTAGTCATCACAGAAATATTACAGGTACTAAAACTTCATTTATAAAACCCTACTGGGAAAAAGAGATTCACTAAAAAGGAGTTTGCAATGGTATTTTAAAGGCTTTTAAAACACAACTTAAAAATTCATATAAAATAATGCTTTTATATACATATGTGTAGAATAAATGATGATTTGTTGGTGAGACTGCATTATTCCTTGATAAGCAAGTTTCCTGTGTAGGCACCAGTCATGCTAGTTCCATCCAAGAACTGAGACCCTATTACATATTATTGTAATAAAATTAAATTCCTATGCTGAAAAAAGAATGCGGAATTAAATCAGAATATACTGATTAAGCTTATCTCCCTGAGTCATGCCAGTCCGAGTTTCCACACCTGCTTTGTCTTCAAAAACACTTCTTTCAGTGTCTCCACTGAAAACTTTCCTTTGTTTGAAAACAAAACACTATAGCAAAGCCTAAGAGCCAAGCAGTCTGAGCCAACTGCCTAAACTTGCTCAATAACTAATAGGAAAGGCAAGCACTTCCAGAAAAAAATTGACAATGTCCCAAGAAAATATCAAGAGAAGTGAGAAGGAAGGGGTGGGGGAAGAGGAAACACCACTTATTCCACCTAACAGAAATAGCCTAGAAAACATGCTTGAATTTAAATACCTTTGAAATCTTTCAAGATTAATTGCATTCACAGTAACAAACTGATCTGACACATACTTGGGTGGGAATCTCTAAAGAAAACAAAAAACCAAAAGAGCAGAACACACCAAACCCCAACCCACTACTCTAACCTCCCTTATTAAACCTCAAAGAACCTAAGAGGAAGTTTCGACAGCTATGAAGGTTGGGAGATCAAAGTTGCAAGATTGTACCTTTTAGTCAGATGCACCTTGGCAGGCCTGAGGGTAAGATATTTTATATTACAATGATGCAACTGATGCTAGTTCCTCCTTTCTCAATCCCATTTTGACACTGCTTGAATTTTGTCTGATTGTCAAAACTGTTATCTATTGCCATTGGGACAACAGAAAATTCTTACTGAAGAATACTACAGCTCTTAGCTATGAATAATACAGGTACCAATGAAAAAATCTGAAGGATCTTTGCCTATCTATAAAAATAAAACCAATATTTATACGCCACTGAAGAAGAGACATGGGCCCTGTTTTTCCTATCTTTCAAGTACACAGCACTTAACTAACCACACTACCTACCACCTTTCTCTCAGTTTTGCTTTATTGTGGAAGTTATTTTTAAGAGTGCATCATCCAAGCATCAGCATGGTGTGGAGAAGTTTAATCTGCCTTCAATGAGCACCTGCAGTTTGTAAAAGTTTGTGATTCACGGTGTTTTGAATAATGGTGGGCCACCTCCCAAATAAAGGAGGACCCATTCAGTTGCACTAGAAAATAAATCGGAATCCTCTTTCATGCTCAATTTCTCTTATCATAATATATATATAAAAATATAATTACAGTAATGCTCCTTCTTTCCCTCCAAAATCCTATGAATTTTAAGATGCCAGGTCAGTGCATGTTTTACTGCATTTACATAGTATCTAGAAGAGCTGTTTGCATTCTTTTTTCCAAAAAGAGACAAATTTGTCATGGATTTTTTCAACATGTTTTTTCTCATAACAGTGAAAATGCCTCCAACTAAATATCATCGTGGTTACCAACTCAAAAACATCAGCATAACCACTATAATAGTAAATGCACAATGTAAAAACCACTATGACACTAATGTCTACATCACTGAGGCCAGTGCAATTTTGTCACTCATTTCAAGTCAGGATCAAACCTTGAATCACCCATTCAAACTATCTGTACATGAAGTGTTCTCAAGCCAAAGTATACAGTCAGTTTTGAGAAGGAGCTGTACTGAAACCATATATTCATTTTGCTAACGAGTATTAACTCCATATCAGAAATGCTTCACACATTACGTTAGGAATCTGACAGATCATAAGCTGTCCATCAGGTACTTATTTAATCTTTAGTTACAAGAAAGAAAAAAAACATACCAATTATACTATTGTAAGATTCATTTTAAGTGTCATCATAGGCTATATATAAAGTCTTATCTTTCTATGTTAATCTTACAATAAATCCTTACTGTTGATTTAATCTTTTGCCCACATCTGGACTTTACACTTTCAACACATTTGTCTTTAATTCCTAAATCCCCAGAACACAAACATGAAGAGTCTTGAGACCCTCTGCCTCTTAAGGTGACAAAATGCATAGCACTCCAGAGAAGACTTTTGCTACTAAGTTTGATTTCAATCCCAAGTTAACTAACCTTAAATGTATAGCAACAGGCAGTAATATATGATGTCAGTAGACAGAAAGTAGATCCTATAAATAGTGCAAGATGGATAAGGATGTAGAGAGGCAGTTGATTCTTAGTAGCAAAGAAGGTATACATACTCTTCCAAGAAGTGTTGCTGGGGTCCTATAATAGAGCCTGGTCGACATATTCTTATCCAAGCAATGGCTTCAGCATGTGTGAACTTGTAGTGTTTCATTATGTAACAGGCAATCAGTGTTCCTGTTCTCCCCAGGCCAGCTGCAGAAACACAAATATCAATATTCACATACAAAGTCATGAGCATTTCATAATTATCAAATTAAAGTATGGGATATTAGAAGACTTCTTCGCAATGTTATTTACCACCTTAATATTTGAAGAAAGAATTTCTGACACAGTATCCCAATTTATCACATAATTGGATTTGAATGCTGTAGATATAAGAACAAAATGTATCATACTTATGAAAAGTTAACAGCATTTAAGAACACATACAACAGTGAACACTCTTGGCACTAGTATAATTCTAATTCAAACTTAAAAAAAAAAAAGGCCGATATTTTCAAAAAAGCCATGACCAAGATGAATACAAACTTCATATTCATAAAACAGGTAAAAACAAAAATTAAAGTACCTTTGAAAAGCCAACACACAAACTGTACAAATCAAGGTTCAAATACATGCAAATACAGGTGCACATCACAGATAGCAGCATGTGTCTTGTCAGCCAGTGGCTTTTTCTTTCTGAATCAGTTTTGTTGTGAAACCAACCTATAAAACTATTCACTGCCATCTGTATAAACAGCAATGGATGTTGACCAGCATATAATTATATATATCAATAACTTAAAATAATTTAACCCATTGCCCCTCAAGTCACAAACTAATCCTGGTTTCAAGGAGAGAATATAGAGACAGACAAAACAGCTTTTACTATCAGACGAATCTCTAACTATACAGTAAGAATTAATCTCTTTCTAGCCCTGTGCCTTATCTACTAGTAAAAGGTCTCCCCATTTAAACATTCTTTTCCTGCAAATATTTACAGTCTCATGGTGGCCTACTGTTTATGCACAAACAACTATCTAAATGGAAACTCTCTAAGCAGACAGACATCCTTGATGACAATTCTATACACAACTACAAGCTCTTTACATTTAACCAGTAACTAAATCTTGCTGTGACTTTTTGGAAAGTTAAGATGATTCAGGTAAAAGGATGAAGGTAAAAGTTCACAAATACTGTGATTCTGTAACCATATACTGGAAGACTAGCTCTGAAACATCATTTAAAAGAGGAAGTATTGTTAGAGAGAAAGTTTTGAGCTTGCATTTTTTGTTTTGTATTTTTTTAAATGCAAAAGGAATGCAACATGCAAATAGGTAACAAAGAGCTGTACTACACTAAATATACATCTGAATAAGAAAATGGTCTCTGAAAACTGCAGGTAACATCTACCAACTGCATATATTACTAAGATTTCAGTTATTTTCTCTAAGTTCCTGTTAATGTACACACTTTCCATAGCAACCCTTTGCATTAAACCATTCTGTAACTTCTGTGACAAGCAGTTTCTGGTGTGGAAGCTGTACTCTGCACTGCAGGGTACAAGAAAACTACAGACAATAGATTAACTCTGAGTTAACTGTTGATGTAACTTGAATAGGCTTATTTAGAAGGATGTAAAAAACTTAAAAAGAATGAGATTGATGGGTTTCTTATTAAATGGTTAGACAAAATCCTTTAGCAACTAAGCCTGGAGAATAACAATCTACTCATGCTAATCAATAGTTCATGCTCTCATTTAGTCAATTACCAGATGTCCAGCTTATTAATGCCAGAATTTCTGGGTCCTAGCCACAGTAACAACTTGTTAGCAAATAAAACTTATTTATCTTTGATACGCATGTTTATTGTTCAAGGAAAAATTATGAATAGCACTATTCTTGTTTCAGATCAGCAAGACATTCGTCTCCACAATGTCCTTACACAACTCTAAACATAAATCAAGCCAAAACCTTCAAAGCCTTTGTTAATCGTTCTTGACTAAGCATGTTTTGTGTATTTTCTAGCTGATTTGCTGAAATAGGCTGGTTTGAAATGCTGGCATCACAATAACTCACATTAACTTGAAATGTGGAAGTCATGCTCCACACAAAAATGTAGAACTGTCCAAAAGCACAAAGAAAACCTTTCAGTCTTTTGCATTTCATAGCCAATTATCATAATGCTGTGAAAGCATAATGCAAAAGAGAAATCTCCATCAACTAAAACTCACGCCTTCAAGTGATATTAAGAAGAAACAGAACAATGAACAACAGATTGTCAGTTACTGTAAATAGTAGAGTAGGCTGAAAGAACTTAATATGCACATGAAAATAACAAATATTTGTCACATATTTAGTGAAGTATCATGAAGCAGTATTACTTCCACAACCAGAAAGTGTTGTTTTTTAAATGCTTTATTTCTGGAATAAACCTCTATGGATTTATACTTATTTTAAACTTTAACCTGAAATAAATAAGTGCACACACCTTTACAATGCACAGCAACAGCACCATCCGCATTTTCACAAATGTTCAGGAACCTCTGAACTATACTGTCGCTTGGTGTGCTTCCATCTATGAAGAACAGGTCATAATGCTCAAAACCAGCATCAGTAAAGCGTTTTGAGTCATAAATTTTTTTGTTTAATCTTATGACTGATGTAATATTATGTTTCTTGAAATAGGGAAAGTAAGCTTCAGGTGCATGAAGAGGATAACCTATAAAAAAAAAAAGAAGCAACAATCATTTAAAGTCATAGATGAAGTTCAAGGTCCTACTAAGCAAAACTGCTCCCTAAACCTTTTTTGAATGATAAACATGCTAATACTTAAAAAGCTTTAATTGTTTTTTCTGAATAAACGTGTGAAGTCATAAAAAAAAAAAATTGTCCACAAAATGCTTATAAAGATGACTATAATTAAACTGTCTGCTGTTTAAGCCCCTTCCTCTCTAGAAGTAGGGTTTTATACATAAAGCTAGACACATACATGAATTCAGCATTTCAGAACAGCTGTTTATCTACAGTCAAGCTGTAGATCAAAGAATAAGAACATTCTTTAAGAGGAAACACTGTTTACAAGGCAAATAGATTGGTGATCTATACTATGGACAAGAGGAACAGTCAAAGGATAAACTGCAGTACCAGAAATATTCTTTATTCACCGTGGTAAAGAAAACTTTACACCTTGATTCAGCTGAGATACAAAAGGATCCTCTAGAAGAATACGGGGGGGCAGGGAGGGAGGGCAAAAACCAACCACACCAGAACTGTTTAGGACACATTCACCAAACATGTTCTCTGCTGCCAAGGGTGTGAGGGAGCGTGTGCCCATGCCTATAGGATGGATGGATGTAAAATGTAGTTTCTCCCATTATCAATTAAGTCTTATAAAGACAACACAGGAATAACATAGCCACCACAAAAACGAGAAGGTCTGTCATTGACCAAATTCACTGGTTTACCTCCAGAATTCTTATTCCTGTTCAAGTAAAATCCAAAAGCTTCCTCGCAAAACATGGGTCATTTCACAAGTCATATATGCCTTAGCAAATGCAATTAGTCACAACATAATGAGAAAAATGTAGCTTTGTAACATGTACTTACACTCACCTGGGTGAGGCTTATTTGTAGCCTCGTAACTGGATTTTAAACATTACTGTTAATTTAGTAATTTTCAGTTATATACTTATAAAAAATAAACCACGGGTCTTCCAAACTCCATAGAACAATTTGAGTAGTTTTTGAAAAATTTCTGCATGAAAGGACTGTAGTAACAGTGATTGCAGAAGAAACCCAAACCAACCTAAACATTTTGTCCCTGGATTTTGTTTAAATCTTCAGTAGACAGTATGCAATTAGCAGCATTCCAGTCATAAAGGAAACATGAGAGAGCAGAAGGCAGGGTGGGGAGGAGAGAGGTAGACATTCAGAAAACATGTTCACATAAACAAAGTACCATGGCACAAAGAGTAAGGTGAAATTCAGCAAAAATATGATTGTAGTTTTTAAACTGATGATTTTCCTTTTAGCTGGACCAAAAATCTACTTTTCCTCTGCCAGGCAAGTTTCTCTTTTTTATTCCATTAGAATTATATAGGTTCTTCCCATTATCTCAAGAATCTTCAGTAATAAATGCAAGTTTCTTTTTAAAGTCTTTCCTGGCCTTTGTTACAAAACTCTTAATACAGTCTCCTTTGCTTTATACAACTCACCTTTAATTCTGCATACTTACCGTATCACATTTGCAGGTTCCAGAAGAAAAGTAAGGGACCTGAATTTCTCAGGCACTATGTCACTGAATGTAAGTCACTGACTGTTCTAAGAATTGGAATTCTTCCAGCAAAGAAGAAATCCCAAACCTTTGGAATTAAGTTCTATGATTGCATATAAAAAGTTCACTGTATGATTATTTCTGAAGATGAAAATTCATCTATAAACCTCTATTATCTTCTGCTCATTTGCTGTGACTATTTAACATGCTGGGAAAAATAAGATCACAGAACAGCATTGAGATATACACCATACCATTTTCAAGTTTGCTTTTTGGGTGTGGTCCACTAAATGCCAAAAATTTTCCTGGAACAATCCAGTTGAAGTCACCATTTTCCACTCGCTATAAAAATTTCAGAAGAGAAAGCGAAAAGCATTTTAATATCTGTACATACAAGGTTAAAAAATTACTCAAAATTTATTTTACTTTTTACTATGTTCTTGCTGCATTAAAGCAAAACACTTCAAATGTAATTATCTAGCTTACCTATATAGGACAAACTAACTTATCATAAACCGCTCCTCAGAAATATCTTAAAATGAAATGCAAAAAATTTTGCTTAAGTCTTCCAATAAAAGCAGAAAGATCTAAGATATTTCTCCCTCAGAGGGTTTAGTGTTTTCAGACACCTACTTATAACAATACTAACACACACCAACATTCTTATAGGTTTTAATCAAAGAATATGAAAAAATGTTCCCCTGTACGGCATTGACTAAAAAAAACAATTCACAGAAAACAAATTAAAAACCAATTAGCCTTCAAAAAAAATTATTCTTTCTCCGCAGAAACTGAAATTTACATACTGGCATAAGCTCTGATGAGCCAGTAATCATAGAAGCAAAGTACAAATCAAATAATAAGACTAGATTAAAAAAACCCAAAAAATTTCAAACTGTGACATTTTGCATTTCTTGCTCACTTTTAAATGAAAACTTCAAAAAAGCTCTGCAAATTCTGTAAGTGCCAAAATTGGAAGCTTCTTTGGAAATGCAGAACTAAAGTTCAAGACTGCCTTCATGTTTTTTCATTGAAGAGTGCTCATTCCTCATTTGGCAATGCAGTTATTCTCAGCGTCACTTTGAAGGACACGGCACTCAGTTCAACTGCATTATTAAGCTTGTGTTTTTAGCTCTCAGTTCATCAAAACATCCTAATGAGTGAAAGGTTCTGATAATGGACATTACTGCAATCAATTCACCAACTGTTTGCTTAGCTAAGCCCATTAGGCTTGCTCCCAATGTCCTCACACAGTGAAAAGTCCTGCAAGTTAACAAGGTTGTGTAAGACTAGTGAACCGATCTTGGCAAGTCAGGCCCCCCCACATTCGTATCACAGACTGCAATCTCAACATTGTAGCCCCTCTACCCCCTTTAAGGAAGAAGTCCTGTTCAATAAGTATTTTTGTATTTGTATTACCAGTTTTATTTTTTAATTAAGTAGTTCTTTACAGTTACATGGGTTATTGTGAATAATTTACATTTTAACCAATCTGAACTACAGATGTAAATGTATACGTGTGTACACATACGCAAAACTACATGCAAACAACATTAAAGAGTATTTAACATCTAGAGCAACAAAAGGGGAATTAGCTGCCTTGGTAACGCAGTAAGATGAGAGAACTGT
Source organism: Ibycter americanus (assembly GCA_035590275.1). Lineage (NCBI taxonomy): Eukaryota > Metazoa > Chordata > Aves > Falconiformes > Falconidae > Ibycter > Ibycter americanus. The sequence continues at coordinate 14,116,177 of JAVJGI010000032.1, read as the reverse complement.
AAAGGTGAAACGATTTCCTTTTGCCTGCTCCCTTTAAGTCTTATGCAACTTTTCTCCACGTAACTACACATTTGAAGACCTAACACAGCAAAAACCTGGAACATTTAAAGTTTTAGAAATATAGCAGAAGACATATGTAAACATACAACGCTGACCACAACAAGTAAAATAGAAGACATGCCAAGAAATGAACAAAAAATTAAAGATGATTCCAAGTTCTTGCTGCTTAAACTCAGACAGCAGGCAGCATACTTTTCACAAACTAAAATAATGTTGAACATTAAACAAGATAATGGGATAGCTGTAGTCAGTTATTTTAATACTTTTTTCCAGGCAGATTAATGCCTACTATAGGTACAGAATCCTAGAAATTCCCAACCATCTTTTGTTTTTGAGCAACACATTTTCCTTTTATACATAGAAAGGAAAAAAGCAGCAATTTCTTACATTAAATTTTAGTTGCTGTTCATTTAATTTTGGCAATCCAGCAAAGGCTATACCAATTTCTCAATCTAACTATTATGGAACATTACAGTATACAGAAATCCTTCCACAAATCTTTAAGTTTTGTGAATAGCTGTATGTTATAGCATGCCTAGTGCAGCCAACATCTACTGTATAATTTGTGTCGTAAATTAAGTTTTTCCACTGTTTATTTCTCTCCTGACCACCTTCTTTCTTGAACCGTTATGAAGCAATTCCTACTGCTGCATGTACTTCAGAGATGTACTGAGTCATCCACACCTTCTTGCTTATAAAACAAAATAATTATTTATCAAATGTTACAGATATTTAAGAAAAGCAATTATCCCTGAAACTTGTTTAATATTAGAAATATTCAACTTAAGATAATAAATTTGAAGATGAACCTTTTCAAACTAAGCAAATTTATTTGCATTATTTCCAAATGTTCTGAAAATTGCAATAGAGGGACTGGGGGGAAGAATACTGGCTACAATAAAGTAACACTACTCTAAAAAGAGAGTTTAACACCTATTCAAATGTTTAGTATGCCTCTAGTTTATAAATAGCTCTCCTTAACCAATGCAACTGGAGGAACTTAAGGGAGTTCCAAAGACAAGGTCCAGTAGAACTACATGGTTGTCACTGACTTCAGTAAAAAGCCTTTTCCTTCCTTTGAGTATGGGAAATGGTAGACAAAGATGATGCAGCTATTCTGGACCAGATGCATATACACCTTCTGTGCCTGCCATTTCCTCTGTACACAGCCCAGTTCACAGGTGCAGCATGAGCATATTTTAAAGGTTCTCTGCAGCAACATAGCTCGAGATAACTATCTACTACTAGCAGATAAGGGTGCATATATCACAGAACAAAGTCCTAGAAGCATCTAGAGTCATCCAGAGTATCTATTCTTAGGTTGCAAGAAAGCTGGCAGAACAATGAATGACATATGTAGCTTTCTGGGACTTCCATTAGGGAAATATTTCGGATGTATTTTCGTCACTGGAATCCTCATATAATGCATCCTTACTAAAAAAGCTCAGAAAGAGTGATCTATGTGGCTATAGAAGATTTATCATATATTTGGGGCTAACAGCATCTCAAGAAGCAGCTCAAGTATTGAAAAGAAAGCACAGATTCTGTGGGTCAGCTGAGAGACCTCGGATCATATCCTGGGGGAAGGTTGGGAAGCATGAGAGAGGTCCCAGAAGCCAGAAAGGCTAGAAGAAAACAGGAGATTTCTGTGACACACTGAAATTGCAAAGATGTTCATCCTGCATGTTTTTCACATAAGGTTTGGATGTACATATCTTACATATGAACACTGGGTTTTACTTGAATTAAAATGTGTTTCCAGTACATTTTAAGTTGTGGGATACTGTATATTCTAACTTATTTTAGGTAAATCAAACACATTCAACTCGTTATTAAATGTACAAACCTCATAGTGTTCATATTCATCCACATCAAATGTCTTAAAGTCAAAAAATCCATGCTGCAAGGCCTAGAAGGCAACAAGGTGTCAGTTTATACTGAAATATGATATATAATCTCATTTTATAATACTGTTTTTGAGGCTCAAATCTAAATCACTACATGTTTGTGCTTTTGGCTTATTGAAGCCTCTATGTTAAGACAACATTGCATTTTGCACAGATTCACAACACAGACAACAAAAACTCCAACAATGTCACTAAAGCATGTCAGGCTCATTATTTCCCCCCTTCAAAGACATTACAATGGGACATAAGGTTGTTGCATACCACTTAAATGATAAAATTGATTCTCCCCACCCCAGTATGTATGGTTTTTTTTCCCTGTAAGGCAGATGACGAATTAAAAAGCAATTCCCTTTTTGTCACACATTCACTCAATGATTTCTATGCTGAATACATTTTCATGCAGTTGGACATAAAATAGAGAACATTAACAGTTTATTGATTTTCTATACTTAATATGATACTCCAATTTTAGCACCACAATACCAAGGCAAAATGGCATATAGAGAATACAGTACTGTGTATAACCTGTATCTCATGATTTGCTTTGAACACACATTCCACTAACAGAATGAAGTTCACTAGACTATGATAGAAAGTATTTATTACAGGATTGAAAGAAGTCAATTTTTCTATTTGTTTACAGTACTATTATTAAATATGCCAATTTTGTACTAAAGATTTGTGTATAATACTTTACTAAAAACAATTCTATGAATAAGGAATTCACAGCCCAAATTTCTTCCAAGGAATAGGTGGAAGACGCTTCTGCAGCATATACTTACACTGATTCTACTGCATTCTGAGAAGTACAGATATTACACAACATTCTGGGATTAAAGTGTGATAGAAAAAACACACCACAATCTATGATTTAAAAACAATAGTCATCAGTCTGCCATTATTTGCTACATATAGAGCACCCTTTTTAAGACAAAACAAAAATAGCTTTTTTCATAGACAACATAAGCTCAGTGATTGGACCTGTCATGAAACCTAAGATACCAAGAGGTTTGCCTGAACAGCTGATTTTGAAAAATGCATTTCATCTAAGCATTGTCGGCTGGCTGCACTCCAGGATTTGTAGGCCCCCTGAATTACATGTATATGATATGTATATATGCATGCATACACTAAATTAACCTACGTAGACTAAGAGTGTAGTTTAGATTTTCTGCTTGAAGTGTTTTCACCTCTGTAGGTTAACTGGACAGAAATTCAGTAATAAATTTTATGGGAACAAAGGAGGAAAAACTGATTCTCAAAGTCCTTCTGACGTGTTTGTTGCAGATAAATTACAGTGACTGCACTGACTGCTTCACAGAGCTTCAGGATCCGTAGAATGCCACACAAATTAGAGTCTTGCTGTTAACTGACAGCTCCTTTCCCACCCCCACAGAACTAAAAATATTAAGCTTGATCTCTCTCTTTTCAATTTTTAAGAAACACTTGTTTTGCCATACTTTTAAGAATTACAAATAGCCTATAAAGTATCTATACAGAACTCTTCATATAGCCTTCTCCCTTCATCAAGATCTGGCAAATGAGCAAAATTTAATCTTTGCTTATAATATGAAGTACATACTATAACACAAGTTTGCCAGTAAGATGTCATGTAACACTTTTTAAAAAGCAATATTGGAGCTTAATACTCCCCAGGACTGCAGAAAATGACACACCAAAACACTAGTAAGATACATTAGTTTTAATTTGTTTTAAACAATTCTGAAAATATTGGTGCCAAACACTGAACCAAATGTTTTGGGGGAAAGGTGGGACCAAATACATGCAAAAAACTGCTCAGATTAAGTCACAGTATACCTAGGTGTCTGTCTCATTTGACTTTATCAACCTATGTTACTCCCTTTTACCAATGGTTATAATTGACCTGTTAGCAGATGCAGTGCACAGCCTTGCACTGGTAAGAACTATCCCCAGCCAGGCCTGGTGCACTTGCACATTCTGATTCATAAGGCAAAGTTCAGAAAGCCATCGAAGGTCAGGCCAGCCAGGTAAAAGCATAACCTCAGATTGTCACAACTCAAACACAGTCCTTAGTAACTTAGGCTTCATGACAGTATACTACTACATTTTAACAGTATTTTCCTTCATGTTTTAAAAGTCAATTTAAATCTCTATTGCTAAGGAAAAGTGTTATTACCTTATTTATTCCCTGTAAACAGTCCAAGATCGTAAGATTGTACGTGCAGTTCCCAAATGAAGCATCCCTATAGATTCAATACAAATGAATTTAATATAGACAGAAATTATTTTAAGAACTCAGAGAAAGCCAGCACACAACAGAATATTCAAGTTATTCAATCCCCTCTGAGAACTCTGAATTAAACTTCAAAGACAACATCTTTTTAGAAGCTTGTTCACGCTAAAGCACTCCCCCACCAAAGATGTAGTTTAGTGTAAATGCAGTTCAATACTGCAAATTATTTTATGTGCATATTTTACATCAGCTAACTACATGCCATTTACCAAATTAGTTATGCTGTCCTGGAACAGGAAGCTTTGCATCCTCTCTCAATTGTGGAAGGATTGTAGCAAATAAAGCAAAACCTGCTCTAACCATTATTCAAGCCTTAACTGCGTTACACTGTCTAACAGTGAAAGGCAAATAGACTACTAGTTTGGATTTCATTTACAGGCTCTCATTTTGACGCCTGACTGCAGATGTGATTCAGAGTTATCTAGATATAATTAAATTTAGAATTACTTAAGCTTAGTTCTGCCACTATGAAAACAAGAATTTCTCTTTAAAAGATGATAGGATACCCCAAAGCAAAACATATTCAAGTGGTAAGAGGCACCAACATAAAAAAAACAAGTAACACCGCCAAAAAATAACAGCAGCAAATGCACTGTGGAAAAATGAAACAGTACTTTTCAAAGTGTGCTTCAGACCAGTTTGCATTTTAACAAAACTCTGCCTGGGCAGATTATTTCATGATCACTGATTAAAGAAATCCTTTATAGTTTTGCGCTATCTTATCCAGAGCGTTAAGAACTACAATTTATCAGAACAGCAAAATTTTAGGTTTCAGCCACATACATCTTTACATCAGAATTGATTCAGAATTTCAATCTTTCATTGAAAACTTTCCTTTTTTGATAGTCTACTTGCTTTAAGTAGTATGAAATTTGTTATATTAATGTGCTCCTTCAATCCCAAGTACTTTAAGAGGAGAATATTCTCACCCATTCTTTACGAGCAGAGTAAGTATAGCAGTTTTGAGCAAGCAGTGTTCACAGAAAATGTATTTAAGAAAATTAAAAGCTACAGTTTTGGTAGCATCATATTAGATGCAGGCTACTCTAGAAAAGCTTTCAAATTATTAGATTATTAAAAAAGACTTAGCTACAATGTTTTAGAATGGTAACTGTAAAGTGTGAATAAACCTTCAATATCCAGATCCACCAAAGAAGTTTTTAAAAATGAAGAGCCATAACGTATTTTCATTACATTAGATAAGCAGAACATACCAAAGCTGTAAAATATAAGCTTTACAGACAGTATATTTTTGACAGGGGAAAGTTGGACATCATTTTAGCACAAAAGCATTTTAGCAAAAAAAAAGGTCTTCCAAGCAAAAAAGTCTTAAGACCCTAACAGGAATATATACATAACATAAAATCTTTAAAAGCTGTAAGTTTTCTGAAGGGGCTGACAGAAACAACAAAACCTAAAACAATGAAAACCACAAAATGAAGTATTTAGAGAAGTACGAATGGAAGATACGATTGTAGCAAACATTCTATATTACATGTTATTTTGCTATAACAAGGATATAATGTTTATCTATATGTATGTAACTACTTCAACTGATAAGGCATCTGATACTGCAGTACATAAAAACACTACTGGGGAAAAAAGCCACATAATCTCTAATCCATTAATAAGAAGAGCTATGAGAGCAAGAGACAGAAGGGAGAGGAGAGAGGGAGGGAGGACACTGAACTTGACCTAGATGTACAAGATAAGCCTATCACAATTGCAGGTGTACAGTATTCTTAGCTACAGTTCCCACAGACAGCTATCACCAGTCAAGTGCACATGGATGCTGGTAGCCAACATCTATTGCCTACATCGTCCATGCCTCAAACACCTCATTCCTGTTGCTGTGCACCTAACCATTAAAGCAGGTGTAGTCTGACTGGAGAAAACAGCTCTGCTGACACTTGCCATCCACACACAGTGAAATAATAGGACTGAAAGCCAGGAAAATTCCATATAGGCAAAGTTTTGGAATTAACAAATAAAAACCTGTTTAAACCTAATCCCAAATTTCCAGAAACCCAAAGAACAATGGTATTCTAGTGTTTTTTTAAAAGAAACACAACACAACATCTGAAAAATTCACACACCCATCTATCTTTTGTGGCAGAACACAATAGTGTAATGAAACCATAAACAAATAGCAGATATGAATGACAGCACAGCATGGTAGTGCAATAACACCTGGAAGCAGTGACTTAATATTACCTAATGCTTCGAGGGAAAGCATGATGTTTGGTGACCCATGGCAAACACTGAGCATATTGTATCAGATCTTGCCATAACCTCTCTCTCCCTCTGCCTCTCAAGTATCTTCTGGTAAGAAAACACAAGCAGATCATAGAAGTTCTTTCTAGTCTAATTTGGAAAACAAGAAAATGGAACAAAATCTATGCATTTTTTTCCCCTTAAAGACATAGCCATTTTTATTTCAAGTACTCCCAATCCTTTCCAGAGTAAATCCAGGAATTTTTTTTTTTTCTCTTTTCTAATTTCTGGCCGATTATATCAATTCCAGATGCAAACCCCTTGCCGAAACTTTACTGTTTTATGCTCCAGAATTTTAAGTTAAGCTATCTACAGTTATTAAATTTTAGGTGTAAGAAGAAATTAATCTGGCAGAAGTTTTAACTACAATCTGTAAGGACTCTGCATGCTGGATCCATTGATACAGTAGAGTGATATCTGAAGTACAGGTAAAGCAAGGCCTTGTGGACTCATCATTAGAAGAAACCCAGGTTACTAGTTTCAGAACACACAGCTAGCAACAAAGTGCACTTTACAGAGCTGTTTTAAATATTACAACAACACATAAAAGAAGTATTATGAAGCAAAGTCACAGTGTACTTATGAAGTGATATTTTTTCTATTCAATCTTCCTATCAAATAGATGATTTCATATGATTCCAGAGAAGCGTTAGTATTCCTTTAGAGTTTAGTCATTTTGCAGAAGGATTAGAGAGGACAGATGCCTACCGTCAATTTTACTGCCAACTACATGTCTAGAAAGGCCTTAAAATACTCAAAAGGCAAAACTTAAAAGAGTTTATTGTGGCCTGATTTCCAGAATGTTTTAAATAAATTACTCGAGTAAAATGTCCTTTTGTTTAGAGGGAGTTGTCTTAAGTATTCTAAGTCACTAATTATTTTGATTCCTTCTTTGTTAAAAGCAGAAACAAAACAAATCTCCGCCCACCCGCCTGCCCCCCCTCCCCCAGCCACCTAGATGCCTTCCTTCAGGCTGAAGCAGTTATCAAGTTCTTTTTTTTTTTTTCCCCCAGAGAAATCAGTCAGAAGTCATGCCAAATCATTAAGAAACTTTGTAAATATTTAAAAAACAAATTTAACCTTATTTTCTGAATCCTCCTGAATTAATGCATTTCCTGGAGAAAACTAAATAATTAAAAACTAATACAGAACAGCTAGTTCAATTTCACCATTCTTTGTGTCAACCCATCCTCCTACTGATTTTGTATAAATTTCCAGACCACCGATAAAAACATTGAATACTGTCAGAACTAGTACTAACCTTTACGAAAATCCTGTTAGAAATACAGCTATTCTCATACCACATTGACTTAAGTCAATCACAGCGCTAGATCCACCAGCATGCATTTTCTTTCTACCAATGACAGATCTATTTCAAAAGTTTTACAGCAATAATTAATAATACTAATTTTAGCTTGCATAAATTGCAATAGATTCTGAATGGGCCAAACCAAATACATGTACTAACAGTTATGAGGAAGAGTACTGCAAAGAAAAGTACCTTTGTTAATCTTGAAGAAACATATAATTTTAAATTAATTTTAATTCCAGACATTCTTCCTATTGAAACTTACCCTTCTCCTTTGTCCACTGTACAAAGTCAGCATCCTATCCTACAGAAAACTATATATATGTTCTTACATGTAAGACAGCAGTATTTTTTTATCCCACTGGGACTACTTATGCATATACAAAAACATTTATGTGTTTTTATTGGTGGAAACCAAGCTGTTTGGATTTCCTTTTTGTTCAACTTGGAAGTCTGTGTTTAAAAAAGCATAGAAGAGAAAGACAACCTCATTTCATATCAGAATAATAGAACAGAGCACATACAGACATCTCCTGCACAGTTTAACAGTGTGGGTGCTCTGATTTCTGTTGCTGATCACGTTTCATTACAGTATTCCTCCAGTCTTTTATGGCCAAATGCATAACCACCTTGATTTTCAAACAGTACTTTATCAACTATTACCTGATAATACTCTATTTACTTTCAAGTAGAGAAAAATGTGACTATTTCTATGAGATACAGATGTAGTATGAACCTGAGCCAGCATTATAGAGCTGCAAATCCCACGTCTGATTTCAGTTACTGTAGCTGACCTCAATACGGCATAACACTTTCCCTTTCACCAAACCTCTTAACACTGTCAATAAAACAGTTTCCTCAGGACTTGCCAATAAAGAAACAAAACCCAAAAGCTACAAACTAAAAATCTAGCTCCGAAATTCATGTCGTATCTAGAGACTGAACACAGTAATACCAATTGTTTTTCCTCTTTAACATAAAGTTAATACAAAGTAGTTTGAGGTAGAAATCTAAAACTTAGTTTCACAATAGGAAACTGGTATTTATGATAATTTAAAATGGTTTTAGCAGTTTTCTTAAATGGAAGTGAGAAACAAAAGTACAAGATCTTCAAGGGACTCAGCGTCACCAAGTGACAGTGAATCAGCCAAAAATAAGACGCAAGTGTCTCAAAGACAGTATTGGCTTATGCTCCTGCTTTCTCTTTTAGTTTTTCTCTTATAAAAACAAAACCAAAAGGTTTACATCTATCTTGTAAGAGGGTTATTCCGATTTCCTTCCACTCTGAACAATATTTGCTGAAGCTGTCTTTAAATGAAATACCAGCTGAAGACCTAAGCCGATTAAGGCTTTTTGAGGTCACTGAGCTAGATGAAAGCAGATCAGTTTGCCAGCGATCACTTCATGTGAACATACCTCGGTACTCCATAAAGAATCTGACAATCCTGCAGCTTCTGCCTATTGAAAGTTGGCTGTTTTTTCCAATTAGAAGACACTTCAGATATCAAATTAAGAAACTTGTTAAACAGTCTAGCTGTAACACTTAGCTGATAAACCCTTGCACGTGAAACTATTCAGACAGAGATGACCTATTCTACAGAAGTTATATAATATCCAAGTTCCAGGCTCCAAGAATAAATACAAGTCAATAAGTACTGAATACCAATGATCAATACCTCAAACTATTTCCTTCCTAGACCTTAGAATAGGAGGGAAGAGGTAAGACATTTGGGTTATGTTTTTCATTGTACGTAAGAGTCATTTTAGTCCTTTTCAAGTCATTAAAGAAGTGGAAGGAGTGCAAACTTTCTCATAGCACCAACTTGTTTCTTCACAGTATAGCTTAATGCCAAGCAGAAATGCTACTTAAGGCAGTGCGCTACTGCTTCCAGCACAGGTTCGTTCGCTTGAGACTCTGTATCCTGCTATATTTTGCACCAGGGATCTCAAACGTCTTAGAATGGACAGCAGGAGAAAATCTCAAACGCCTTGGAAAACCAGGGAAGGAGGAATAAACTATTTCTTCCCCATTCCAAGCTAATCTAGATTGTCCTGCTGCAGGCCCTTCATCAGCCCTACTTGCCCTTCCTCTCAGCCCCAGTAATTCTTAAGCTCCTTAAGGAACTATTCCAGCCTCTTCCTATGAATTCAACTCCCAAATATCCCCTCTCTATCAGACTCCCCATTTCTTACCTAGCCTCCTATCTTGTCAGAATCCTTCAGTTTATTTCCTTACTTCTGTTTGTCTCACCTCCCGTACAGCTAGATTATACAGCCTTCCTTCCCAGCAGGACAAACTGCACTGCAGGTAACAGAATGTGCTTAGGCTCTAATCCACTGCCAAGACCTGACGTAGTCCAAAGCAGCTCCAAAAGAAACTGAAGTGCTTTCTAGCCCCACACTGTATAAGAAAGAATGCTCAAGAAATCAGGATGTTTAATTTTTCCAGCAAAAGCTCATAGCTCTATATTCCTTCTAGAAACAGCAAGACTCGGCTCAAGAAGATTGCCTCCCTCCCATCCTCCAAAATAGCCAAAGCTTTGTGTTAAAAAACCCCAAAATATACTAAAACCTATCCACACCACAGAAAACCCACCACAAACTCCAAAAAAATCTTTAGTTTTAGCCAATCATTTATCTCCCAGCAACCCAGAGCTTGAAACACACAGACTGCAGAGGAGTTGTTTCAGAAAACTGCCTACTCCATACATTTTTTGCCCTCTTCTCCTGAAGCTGACAAACAGAATGAAGCGATTACACTTTTGTAATCATTCTGACAACCCAGACTATAAAAACCAAGTAGTCCCCTTGTTGGACATTGCCTTCTTCAGTGTTTTCAGTTAGTATTCTCCCCCTGGGAAACACAACATGTTTTTTGTATACAATATAAAGTTATCTTCAGAAAACCTTGCAGTTTATTTTTTGACCCCTCCTTTGCTGATTTCAGAGTAGCTAACTATTCTACTTCGGAATAGAATTTTATGAATTCAAACTCACAAGGATTTGCTTTGGGTAATTACTTAACATGAAATTGTTTCTTGTAATTAAATTTGTTACTGTGATTCTTGTCAGCCTCAAAAGAAATCACAGAGCCAATTATTTTCACTACTTCCTACCATTTTTTATTACTATTACTACTATCATCATTATAAGGAATTGGTTGCAAGGCAAAGGTCTGTAGCCTTTGGTCTGAGCAAACGGGGTCATATGAGACTGTTCTGGAAACACACTCTTCCTGCCAAGTTTTCTGTCTCGCAATTTTGGGATCTGACAACTAAGGCTCTTCACTTTGTCAGAACCTCTTTTCTACACGCCTTAATCTTTACTTTGGCAAGGGAGAAAGGAACCTAAAAGACATAGGAATTTACTATAATTCTAAACAGTAAGTTTCTTTAATAGGTGAACAAAATACAGCAGTTATCGGGTAACATACATCCTCCCCTGCTAAGCGTTTTGCTTTCAAAACAAATTTTGAATAAACTAAGCTTAAGATTCTGAAACATTAAAGTCACTTTAGTATCAAAAGCTTTTATGTGAAAGAAATACTCCTGCCAAAGTTGAATCACCATGAATTTGATATGAAAAGGAGAATCAGGGTTTTTAAAGACTCCGCTAAAATGTTACATAGTAATCCCCAGAAGGAAGAGAAATATTTCACTTGTTGCTTCCCCAAAAGCATAAGGAGACAGAAGAAGGTACTGACACAGTTTCTGTGCTCAGAGTACTAGAGTTTGCTTCACAGAACTTCTTGCAGCAATTTTCCAATAGCTGAACCTTCTGTAAATGGAAAGGACCAATGTAATTATTTCAAACTGGGAGAAAATCAGGAACCAAAGAATCTAAAAGGTGGAGAAAACTATACTTCATTCTTAGTTTAAGTTAGATCATCACTCCTGTATTTTATATAGAATTTGGAGATGTTAAAGAACACCAACATGTTTAAAATAACTGCATTTTTATGCATTGTACCAAGTATCTTTTATAATTAACTGAAAAAATATGGGTATCAATAGCTCAGCAAACTTCTTGGGCTTTGGAGAGCTATGACCAGGTCAATGTATAAATCTGCCAATAAAAGCTATCACTGATTTGATACCTTTTTTAAAAAAGGTGTTCGATGGTTTAAGATTTCATAGTCAGACTGGTCTTTACATACAAATCTACCATCTCAAGAGTTTATATTGTATCTGGCTCCTGTACAAGCTATGAGATGACAGACAATCTGATCTTCCTTTGCTGAGTGGCTGTAGAATCAGATGAATTTGATACAGACAAGGTAAGTCTACATTTTACAAATGCATTGGCTCACAGTGAATACTACTTGTAAATGCTGACTTCCCAAAAAATATTGACCTTCTTGCAGTTGCCTTTTATCGCCAGCATTTGCATAAGAATAGCATGAGGTATTTTCATTCATAAAGCACAAGGACATTTCATGGTCCACACCATGAAAAGAATTTGGAAGTCTCTTTATTATATACGTGTGATAGCTAAAACTCCTCAGATTTGTTTCAACATAACCTTAGTACAGAGAATAGACAGACTGATCGGAATTATCTATGATTCATTGAAAACAGAAAGGCAAAGCAACTGATAACTTGAACATCAGTACTTGTTCTGTAAAATAGAGAAACGATAACAGCATAAACCCCCCTTCATTCATGTAAATCTAGCTGGTTAGGTAGTAGGTAATTCAAAAGATTGACTTCCAAACAGTAAAACATGACATGCTATGAAGAAAAGTTTTAATTCCTACATCACAAACACACTAAGAACTATTTTCAAAACCTGATAGCCTGCAAGACCAGGAGTCTTTACTTAAAACTTAACTCAATCTAAATGGCTTTATTATTCCAACACAGAGCAAGTAATTCCACCAGAAGTAAAATATACTTTTTCTGGAGATCAGTCATTTTGATACAGCGTCTGTATCAGACATGAAACCCTTTTCTGGGAAGGCCATCTGAAAAATTTTTATTTAGCAATTTCCAAAACACAAAAGTTAGGCCCAGTTCTCATGTTCACATACCTAAAGGGAAGATATGGTGGATTAGATCCAGACAAGAGTGTTCTGTAAGCTTCTTCTGGTGTTTTCTTCAAGTATATTACCTGAAAGGGTTTGGGGAGAGGAAAAATAAAATAAAATAAAAATCAGCCCTGAGTCTGAAAGCCATTAACCAAACGTAAGCTTCCCCCCAGCCCGCTAAACTCCTAAGAATGTATACTCTACTCCTTCATGACCAACTCTTACGACATTTACAGGTCAGAAAAGACATACCTACAAAAGTAAAAGATTTAGAAATCAACAGAAACTGGGATTTCTTTTGTGTCATTCCCCTCCTTTAAAAAAAAAATTAAAATAATAAAAAAAAAATCACATTTTGCTGCAACTGAGAGACTTTTAAGACAGACTCAACATCATACTAACATGAAAAATAGGTGTCTATACTAGTTCTCTGACCAACTTCAGCTGAGTCAAAATATTATCACAGCAGCTGACAAAGGAAACATTTCTTCATCACAGCTCAACAGAAGATTTTCCAGCACAAATACCTTTTGATTCTTAATTGTCAATATCAAACTACTAATTAACAAAAATACCCAATTCAACAAGCTGAACCTGTTACTACGAGACCAACATACAATTAATGTAATACCCTAAGCTAAGGTTCATTCTGCTATCATTGAACACTATCAGCTGCATTGGCATAAGCAAAAAATTAGAATACAACCACATCTTGTTGCATTTCAATTTCTATTTGTACAGTAAAATTGGTCCTAAAATAAATTTAATTTGGAATATGTATTAAGCAAGTGCATTATTTACAAAAAAAGATTTTGTCCAGTTTGGAGTGGCACATTTCACATGCACAAACATGTTTTGTAAACAAAGTCACACAATTTTCCTAGTAATTTCCCCCCAACTCACCTTATAACCAGCACTTACACAGATACTTTTTAGATCTATGCACATTTAACTGTTGAATATAAAGTATTCTAACAATTATTTTCTTAACCAAGACATAGGTTAGTTCCTGATCTAAAAGTTTAATGCAGCTTTTGACCTTGAGCACATTAGAATATGGGTAAACAGTAGTCACTCCCAAAATGTTTGCAATTTGCTTTATGTCTAAAGTCGTATCTCAAGTTAATGGAACTCTTAGTATTCTGTAAGATGTCAACACGTTAGGGAGATTTTCTTGGATTTCTTCCTCAAGCATGGACAAGGCAGATAATGATAAAACAAAAACCAAAAACTTGACTGAAGTGAAACAGTCTGAAATACTCTTTGCCATGACACAATGAAAAGAGGGTCCAGAATCATCTGGTTTTTAACTACTACCTATTTCTCTGCTTTGAACAACTGGTCTAATTTTCAACCCAAACCCTCCAAATTGATTTGCTTTCAAAAGATCATTTCCCTGACGCAGAATTATATTTCTCTCAGCCTCCAATGTTACTGCTCCACTCATCATGGTCACGATGATAGCATGGATCAGTATAATCAGCACCCAAAAAGAGCAACAACCCCACTTATCTTCAAATATTAAGTCTCAGCACTACAGCAGTGACAATACTGCTGTTTCATTTAGCAAAAGTGCCCAAATTACACGTTTCTAAAAATTAATGTCCCTGTACTAGCCCAAACTTCCATATTTCCCCCAGCTTCTCAACCTCTGAAAGCAATGCATCCTTTCCACTCTCAAAACAGACCACAATTTCTGTAGGAAAGCCATTTATTCTGTGTTACCAGAGTAGTTGTTTCTAACTCAAATATTGAATTCTTTGCTGTTGGGTCAAACCACTGATTATTAATATTGGAACAGATTGAGAGATTTACTTAATGGATAGATGCATTTACTTAATTCATAAAGTAGAGGGGCCCTTTTCTTTTTATTTTTAAGCTGTATTGTCTGTCTACAGCAATGACTGCTAACTAATGGCACCAATTTCAGGCTTTGAAGCCCTTCAGCACAGCAATGCTATTCTGCTTTCACAGTCACTGTAAAAGCTTTTTAGTCTGTGAAAGAAGTCTCCTTTGTATTTCCTTTATAGTCCCCCTCACCACAAAGGTTTTGCATTTAAGAACAATGCATCATGTCCAACAGATTTCTGTGGGGGGTGTATTTCACAGAAAAGTCCTGATTTTATTCACATCAATAATGCCAATAATCACTTCAATTAGCTTACATTAAAAGCCTAAATTCCTACTTATAGTCAAAAGATCCTTAAGAGTGTAGTTCAAAGGACTTCAGGAAAAGATTAGTTTCCCTCTTACATAGTTAGGGAGTCAGAAATCTGAAGC
The DNA here is from genome assembly GCA_035590275.1 of Ibycter americanus. NCBI lineage: Eukaryota > Metazoa > Chordata > Aves > Falconiformes > Falconidae > Ibycter > Ibycter americanus. Next base: position 14,101,046 of record JAVJGI010000032.1, on the reverse strand, counting down.
AGGGGCAAATTTGTACTAGATGAATGTTTTCCCAATAATGCAGTTTTTATTTCACAGGAGTAATGGTACTTCAAAGCTGTCCCTGCTCAGACACGTATCCATGACATTTTGAACCAAACACTGCTAGTTGTCTGTCTACAAAGCTCATAAAGACACCAGGATGGAAACAGGAAAAAGACATTAAGAACACAAAATTAAGGAAGAGAGGGAAAGAAACACTGAACAGAGCTCCTGAAAAAAACAGAAGTATCAGAGATGTCAGGGATAATGCAATAACTAAAGGAGGAAGGATAATGAAATGGAGAGGGAAACACTAGAGTACATGTCTTCAGTACTTAAAAAGTAGTGATATCCAGTAAGAAAACCCAAGGAGACCATTTTCTGACTCATCTTTATCAATGAAAACTCTGCAACTGAAACTTAGATTCATTTTTTAATCTAATATGATGAATTTTCAGTGTTTTCATTCTGCAACATATACAAATAAAAAAACACAACACAGAGCCTGTTGTGAATAGTTCATATAAACTGAACCTCTATCTAAGTAGTTACGCGAGTAAAAACTTTTTTTTAAAAAAAAAAGTCACTTTCCAGATAGAAACTATTCTCTTACAAGAGTTGTTTTATAAGGGACAAGGTTCTCCTCCCTTTCCCCACTGTCACTGCTATAACTGTTACCATGTGACACTACTACCTGTAAAAAAACAGATTCAGCAAACATTGAAAATTTTCAAGTGTGTTTTTTCTAATGATGTGGTTGACAGACAACGCTCTCCACAGTTGGGACACTATGCAGGCACATGACATGTAGCAATACTGGCCACACACACACTGCCAAGAAAATTCATACTGTATGTCCTAAAAAGTTTACAGAACAAAAAGGGAACTAGTATTTTGCAAGTCCACCTTAATACTCATCCACAGTGTTTCAAATACAATTTGGATTCATCTTGTTCCCATCTGCACCTGACATTTTCAAATCAGAATTATATGGAACAAAGCCACTCTAGTGTTGCTCAGTTATCACAAGAATTCTGTGAAACCAATCTAAAGCAATCTGAAGAAAGGTGTTGCTTGAAACAGCAAAGAGGCTGTACATGCTGCAGTAACTGAAAAGCCTTTGTACTTGCTGGCCCTCAAAGGGAGGAACTGATGATTTGAGCAGCAGTGCAACATGCTTAGATTACAAGAGAATGAACCCTTAAAGCTTCAGGTAGGGCTGAGAAGTCTAATTTGTATTTTTAAATTAGGGGAAAACTCTCTTCCAAGCAAATGACTGAACGCAGCAGTTTGGTATTACCCAGTCATTTGCTATGATAAAATTACAAACTTAAGAACTCAACAGCTTCTTCTCCCTTATTAGGATTACGTAAGTCTAATAAAAGCTATTACTACTAAAATACACACTTAAAGTAATTCTGAGAAAGAAATATGACCAGCCCATCCGCTATCTACAAGGAAAAGAAAGAAGAGCTCACTAGATCTCTTTTCAGAGTTTGTCACAGTATGAAAGTATTACATTTCATCAGGACTGCTAAAAAGCCAGATTTTGGTCCACTGATCAAGTTTTGATCTTTGAAGAATTGCAAGAGATAACTACTACTTGTCTTCTACAAGGACAGAATTAAAGCTCTGGGTTTACCAGAAGGAGCAATTGTCTTACATATATGTTCTGTTTTCCTCTTGCACCATTTCTCTAGAAGAACAAAAGCAGTCACTGGTACAAACTGACTAGTATTCCTCCTGCTCTTTTCCTCCAGGGAATCCAAACCTTATAGATAGCACAGTGTACGACCAGATAGGGATTCCTTGGTTTCCAACCAGAAAAGAAACAACAAATATGTTAAGAATATGGAAAGAGGCACCCAGCCCCCAGTTCATCCATATGTTATCAGACAGGATAAAATGCACTGTCCTTCACAATTTCTCCAAGAATGAATTCTTTGATAACAAGCGGGGACTTCATGTAAACACCTCAGTACAATTTGGTTAAACCTACTCCCTTTCATCCCTCCTTCCTCCAGAAACTACTAGAGACAAATTGAGTCAAACCAGGCTACTTTAGTTTTGGTATGCATAAAAGTACTTGTAAGACTAAACTATTTTAAAACAATTTTAAAGACTTCTTTTTAACACACACACCAAAAAAAACCCCAAACCAACAAAACACTATTGTGGAAGACTACATAAAAAAATCCTACCAAGTAAAATAAATCTCCAAACAGATGAAGGGAAAAGCAAAGCAGTTCTAGATGTTCTTCAAGATACTCTCTGTGGCTCCTAGTACAACTTTGCAAAATCTAGCAGCACCCTGTTTAACATCACTGAACAGCGTGTTGTAGTTTTGGCCAGTCAGGAGGAATACTGAACTTCTCTGTAAGATCAGAGAAGTCTACATGTTCTTCCATTCTTGTAACACTTTAAATGTTTTTTTCTTCTTAATCTCAATTTTATGACAGACATTACCTTTGCAAAATTCTTAACAGCCTGGACAATAATTGAGCAACTGGACATGATTAGCCCAAATGCATTGAAAGTCTATTGTAAAAACTGACTTAGAAAATGCTTCTTCCCAAGATGTGATTTACAAAGAGGCTATTGCCAATAAAGTTTTAAAGACTTCACTTTCACTTAAACTTATGACTCTTTTAATAGAGTAGTTTAATAGCTATAGAGCATTTCCATACAACGTGTCTAAGAAGCTGTTTAATGGAACAATCTAAGTTGTATAATCATCACCGGAAACCCACTCCTAGAACCTGATCCACTCTTTTCCACGTTTCATTTTACACTTAATATTTTAACACCAGAACAAATAAAACAAGCCTTCTCAATTAACTTGCACACATTGGTAGAGTTCATAGTTATCGGACTTTCTGGTCTCAAAAAGCTTGTATAATTTAAGAAAAGACATAAAATCTACAAGACCTTAAATCAAAGAGTACGTGTATTTCTGTCACAATTTGGATATTCAAATTGTGATAGATCAAATTGCCCATTAAAAACAGTTGTTTTACTGAAGAATATGATTAGATTCCTTCAGGTCAGGAACCGCCCTATCACATAACCTCAGAGTGTACATCTACTGCATCCAACTGAACATAGGTAAAACACTTCAAAAATGCAAATATTTCTTGAGAGTGAAATGAGTATGCCTGGATTACAAGAACTACGCTTCTGCAGTTAAGAAACAAAAATTAGACTATTAGGTAGATCATAAATAACTTTTTAGAATAAATAAATATTCATTTTATTAATTTATCAGCATTAGTATCAATCATTATAGAGGAAGGTGAATGAACTCCCATTAACACTTGCAAGTTTAGGAATACACATCTATAGAAATAATTCTGGGATGACACACTTAACATATCGGATACCTTTGTGCAAACTGTTTTCCAATGTTATACTAAACTGACATGAATTGGAAAGTGACTTAAGATGCTTTCAACAACAGAATTAATACTTTTTCATACTGGTAACACTGTATTAGTAAAGAATTATTCTTGGTACATAATCTCCTCATTAATCAGAAGATACTTAAAACATCTACTAGTCTGACAGGAGAGTAACAATATCAAATGCAGATGTAGGTCACTTGCATATGCTAGCAGTTCAGAGCTATAAGCAGCTTAAAACAGGCTAGGGAAGGGTTAAACATGCATGCAGTTGTGGCACACTAATTTATTGTATTGTACGCATAAGCTACCAACTCCTTATGTGATGTGCCACCTGATATCCCTCATGGAGCACATACGCAGCCATGCCACTGTACACAAACTGTGTGCTCCCCCTCCGAGTTCTTTCAGAGGGATTTCTGCTGCCCTCCCCACTCCTGCCACTGCATGCCCATATCCCTAGATTTACCTACTGAGCAGCTCCTTCAAATAAAGACCACCAAATATACTAGACTGTTCGCATGTTTAAGTCTTAAATGCTGTAAATATGGCATAGTCTTCCTCAGCTGAGCAGTCCTCTGCTTGGAGTTCTGTCTTGCATCTTACGCCCCTCCTTACCTTTCTGTCCCTACAAACTGGCTTTGCAAGAAGTTCTCTTCATGGACAGTAGTGCTCTCTCCTTGGGTCTAGCTAATACTGATAAGGGCCTTTTAACCCCTTATCCACAGAAAACCACTTAGTTTAGATAGTCATATAACAAGGACCGGACAAGGGGAATAAAAAGATAATGGAGACAGACTTTTTAGTAGGGCCTGTAGCAATAGGACAAGGGGTGATGTTCTTAAGCTGAAAGAGGGTAGGACTTCGGTTAGATATTAAGAAGAAATTCTTCACTGTGAGGGTGGTGACACACTGGAACAGGTTGTCCTGAAAAGTTGTGGATGCCCCATCCTGGAAGTGTGCAAGGCCAGGCTGGACGGGGCTTTGAGCAGCCTGGTCTAGTGGAAGGTGTCCCTGCCCATGGCAGGGTGAATGGAACCAGATGATCTTTAAGGTCCCTTCCAACGCAACCCATTCTACGATCATCTCATACCCTTCAAAATGCCAGCGTCCTACCCTTTCCAAGGATTCTAAGATGTACTGGAAGGCGAAGGTAGGATCAGACACGGACAATCCAGTGAAAGCAATTAGATGCTGTAATCTACATATGTGCTAAATGAGTGTTCTCTAGCTACAGGCTCAATTAGACCAACTTTAAAGCATAAAGTGAATCTTTCTAGATACAGAACTGGAGAGATAATGATGCAAGCAGAAAACAAAAAGCAGTCTAAATGGAATGACTGAAGTTTCTTCACAGACTTAGTGTGGGAATCACTACTGAAGGTGCTACAGTTTGGACAGATTTTGGATCTGAAGGGACAGTAAAGCTTAGAAAGATAGGCTATCAAATTTGGAGGCTCCTTAAACAGAATATAAGCCACAGAATTGGAAATTAATTCCAGCATTATTAAATACAGCCTTGTATGGTCAAAACCATTAACAAATTTAGAACGTTCTAACTCATTTGTTCTCACTATTCCTTCTGTGGATGTTGTTGCATCAGGTCTACTCCCAAGGGTTAAAAATATAACCCAAAGATTTTTAACATTTGAACTTATCCCAAATATTTTTTCCATCTTCAAATTTAAATAGACCTTCTTTCTCAAGAACATTTACACAGCACCCCCGTACTTGTAGTAAGACATTTTGTTTCATTACAAGAACCTGCAACCTAAATTCTTTCATCATCTGCATTTATTGAGCTCTGCTTTCAGCATGAGCTCAAACCTGAAAGAAACATAACAGGTTTCACACAGTATAAAGCCTGATTTAACAGACTTCCAGAACTCAGATGACCATGTGGATGTCAGCGCAGGACCAGCACCTTGTTATTTCCAACATTTACAGCGTAAAAAAAGCTATTGCAAAGACACTTTTTTCTACAAGTGTGCTCCAATTCCAGACAGGAGAGCAGAAAGCTGAAATTGAAGTCTGAGCTACACTGCTATGCAGACACGCAAGTGTCTATGCAAGTGTCTGCTTGGGACTATCAACACTTACATGATATCATATCAAATTAGGTTTGTGTAACTAAGACTGCCCCGTGTATTGCATATTATCTGTAATATTAGAAGGCTAAAGTACCTCAATTTTTCCATTATTCTGGGTAGGCTATGAAAATTAACTGAAAAAAGAAATCCATCCAATAATCACTATGCCTCTGGTCTAGTAACTTTAAGTCTGTGAGAAAAAGCTTTCTCCTCCCCAGTATGAATCTCACTACTGCCACGAGCAGCAACTGATCCCAAGAGAACAGAGTTTAGAGGTAAATTTGTGGTCTGCATTTTTGACATTCAAGAAAATAGTATTCTATGGGAAACATGCACATGATCTACCAAAGCCACTCCCTGTGTAGTCAAGTAAATGGAGTTAAGTGCCCAAGACAAGGCTTCCCTAAAACTCATACAGCAGAGTTTTCAAAGACAGCTTAGAGAAGAATCAAATGCCAATCTGCCTACCTCCCTAAAAGACCATCCCTTGAGATGCTATTTTATGCATAGTAGATGTCTACTAAGGAAGGTTAGAAGTATTCATGTGATAAATAATACTTACAGCATATGCACCTATTAAAAATGCCGCATTTGCTCGTTTCCGCTGGTCAAAACTGGTATAGTACACTATCTTCTTTCTTGATAGACTGAAATACTGTTAAAAAAATGATAATATATTTATTGAGAGAAGAATACACTTTAAAAATACTTTAAAAAGTCACTTTTCCAAAACTAAAAAATAAGTTAGAAAAAATTCTGAGGGAGATTCTTAAAATTAAAGGAGAAAAAAAATTACTGATAACATGAACAATCTTCTTACATTATGGATAAGAGTACAGGGAAACAGGCACTGTATCAGGGCAGATCTCTTAGCTTTGTGAGAATATCCTGTAAAGTGCAGTTGAACCAAAATGTTCCATACGAAAAACTGGATTTTTTTTTCCAAGTTTAAATATTTGAAACAGTAGCTTATGAACATTGATTAGACATTGAAATTTTCAGACTAAAACACCCTTCCATACATTAAACCTCTTTAGCACATAATTCTGTGGAAAAGACAAGAGAAAAACTGAAGCAAGCAATCTTACAGGCATTTTATAAGTTAAACACCACTCTTCCATCTGTACTACCTAAAAATGGTGTGACAGACATCTTTAGAAAGCTTCAACAGCAAGAACTCATTAAAAAAAAAACCACACAAATGATTGCACAAGTAAAAAGCCTGAAAAAAGGCTAGAGACACAACTAGTAACACTTGCAATCTTCTTCCTTCAAGAAGAAAAGAAGCCTCTGTGAGAATCCTTTGGACAAAACTTCCATTGAAAACAAGACCAACAAGCACCAGAAAAGAACAATAATGACAAACTGCAGCAAAGCTATCTAAAGCCAGAGAGAGATAAAATCATCACTTTAGTGATTTGTCAACAATGGCAAGTTGGACAGTTACTGCTTTTTTTTTTTCACGAATTGCTATACTTTCATTATATTCTGCACGCTATCACACACATGCTTTTCCTGACAGATTTCTACAGTACTATTACAGTTCTGAGGAAGTCATCAACAGAAATACTGGATTCTGCTTCTGAGTATTTGAAGTGCATTTCTACTTTTAGAGGTTGCGTATTTTATAAACTGCCTTTATACCAGTGTTGCTGTTACCCAATGTCAGCTTTTAACTCCAATTTGATGATTTTGATTTACTTTCTTTTCCTATTCTTGGTACTGATGACACCTGGGGGTGGGAGATAAGGTAATCGCTGCAGAATTTTGTTTTATTTATTGAAGTAGTGCCAACTGTTTCACTTCCAGAAATCTGTAAACATCAACTATCACCTGCAATCTTGTTGCAAATTTTAGGACAGCTTTAACCACAGAACCAGATTTTGCAAAAAAACCAAGTAGCTGTTAAACTCAGGAGAAAGCTGATGTATGTATCACAGCGCACTTCTTACCTTTCTCCCCGCACACCCCCCCGTCCCCCCCGAAATAGCACCTTTAATAGCAGTCCTAACTGTACATTCCAGTCTGACCTTATTACCCTCAACTTCCATAGGTGGAAGGGGTGAGAGTTAATGCAACTGAGTATATCTAAATAGGACTGTATTCCTGAGATAGCTGGTTGCTGTTGATTGGAAGAGGTTGTATCTTGAGACCAACAGCAACATCTCCCAGTGTATATGCAAACATATAAAGCACAAGTAGTTATTTAATTAGTGAAGCATTCAATTGTTATTAAAACTTGACAAAATTAATCCCAGTATTTTAAGAGCCCTCCTTTCTTCCCCCTCCTCAATTTTTTAATTTTAGTGTTCTCTAACTGCAAATCCACCCATGATGTGTAGGTGGGATAAGATTATAGTTATGCAACAGTGACAGAACTTCAATTATAACTTGTTGACTACTACTTATTTTAAAGTGAAGTTCTTTGCAACAGTTTACACTTCACCTGAAATACTATTTTAAACTGCAAAAACGACATTCTGCTAACTAGAAGTTCTATGTAATAAGACCGTATTTCTTGTTTTATTTTACAGAAATTTTCTTTTACTCATGTAGGTATGTCAAGTCATTCCAATTTTCAGATGCTTCTGTATCTGAAGTAGCCAAAAAGTGAAAGCTCACCTTAATGTTCCCAGAACATTTAAATGAAAGCAATATATAATTTTTATGGTTTCATTTCTGAAATGTAAGGATTTAATCCTAGGAGCCATACTGCTATATGAAATATTTAAATGTTTTTTTAATTCCGACTAAAGCTTTAACACAAAATTGAAAATTTACATTAACAGCTTATAGCATAGCACCATAAGAAAACTGCATCAGGATTTTACTTTTCAGAAGCCTATAAAACAAACCACTATTTTTATTTGCATATGAGATACAGAAAGTCAAGTTTTACAGTGTTTGCTGAAGTGTCGATGCAATGTCTCTGTTAACATTAACATACAAATTCTCAAGTCAGTACCCTTTCAATATCAATACTAAGCTATATGATCTATTTAAGAAAATATTGATTTTTCCCACCATGTTTAATAAGCTAAGTCTATTCCTTTGGCTATGTTCAATGATAACAAGTGTTAAGGACAGTTCTTTAAGGTGACTGTTTCTAGAGCTCCACCTGAATGGATTAGGGCTTTAGTTCTTTTAGATACTGCCAACTCAAGAAGAACCAAAAATGTTTCAACAAGGAATTTTTCAATACAGGCTGTCCACAGAACAGCTGTAGTTAGAGATAACATTTTAAGATAGTTGTTTTCTAAAACAAAACGAAGGCACACACTATGAAGCACTAAAGACATTTTTCTTCACCAGTAAGAAAATTTTAGCAGTTCCACACATCATTAGAAGACAAAAATGTAACAATATAACACAACAGTATCTGTCAAGATATATCCCAGAGGAATATACGCAAAGACAATCTTTTGAACTAAAAGCAGAGGTTACATGAAAACTGTGGCAGGTTGTGTTTGAGGTGATAAAACCAATTCACTGGGTGTATGAGAGGGTTCCAGAACACATTATTTTCACTGTAAGGTTATGCTTTTTTTTTTTTTTTTTAATAATAGATCTGTTCTTGTTTCTTGAAGACCTCATGAGAGGTTTACTTGTATAGAAATTGATGACAGGCTTAGAAGGTGCCACTGTGGACAATTACCAGATTGACATCTGTTCAGAATCATCAGATTATTTGACAATATTTTATTTAATAGATATGTTTTAATATACTTGCATTGTTTGAGCAAGAAATTACTGCAATGTGTTTAATAAGCCTGGATCAACGCAAATACTATATTTATATATATATATACACACACACACTTATATATATGTAATAAGTACATACAAATAGCAGTGAATACAAGGCTGGGAAATTGTTCAGAGAAAATGATGCACTAAAACATGTACATGCAACCCTACCTCACAATCTAAGCTGTCCTAAAGGAGATGCTTGCAATTATTATGGTTCCATGTGTATGCCCAGCAGTTTGTTTATATTAAAACAAAAATAAACCAAACCCCTCTGAGATTCAGCAGCAATACAGTTAGCATTCCAGAAATGTTAACCTCACAGTTCGTAAGCCTGCCAGAACCTTCCCTGTCCTGCCTTTGATCTTCCATACTTGCATCGTTTATCTCAGCAACGTTCCCTCCTCTCTGATTACCTCTGCTTCTGAATTTACTGAGATTGTAAAAGGCTATACACACATAAAATACAGGTTTTTTTAAAGCAGTTTTTATTAAATCAGACTTACTTAAACAGAAAAAAATATTTCTTTCATAAATTAATCGCAGTTGCTTAGTCAAGCATTTTTTCCCCAAACAGAATTCAAAGAACAAGTAGGGAGACAGCAAAGCCAAGCATTTTTTTTCTTGCTGTTGACTTGGCTAGTCAAGATCATCTCTATAGCAATCAGCAGTCAAAACATTACAAACATAACAAGGACAGACAGGTTTTCCTGTAAAGCATAACCAGGACTTTACCTCCAACTTTCTCAGCAAGTAAGTATTGAATAAAGTCTTCAGCTCTTCAAAACAAAATGACTCACTGTTTTTAAAGTCAGTCAGCATGAACTTACAATAGTTTAAAATGTTGGTCTCCCATTAGCACATTTCAAACTGGTACCTTTCTCCTTCCCCACCTGTCCACAAGAAAGGGGAGAGGAAAGCAGAAAACAGCCTCCATGTCTAATTCCTCTCCCAAAACAGAAATAGATATAGCTGCTAGACTTGGAGGGGAGGTTTGTGGGGTTTATTTCCTTTAATGACATCTTATAATCTCATCTCTGCTGTTGAAGTTTTAAACTTAATAAAAGCCTAAGTCTTAAATTCCTTTTGAGACACAATATCCACACAATAACTACCACATTTTGTGAATTTTTTGTGCCACACTTTCTTAAAGACTCTTTGTCAGAAAGTACATGAAGAGCATACCAGACCAGGTATATATCAAATCATGGCAGGAGTCATCTGGGCTTAAGCACCATGGTTGCCTCAGGGTCCCAAAAGCGTTGCAGTATGGCAGCAGCAACCATCCCACAGCAGAGGCTGGATTTCCAGAGAACTACGATCTGCAGTGCCTTTTACCTCCTGTCACCAGCCAACTCCTGCTGCCGGCCATGGGGCACGGTTACCCTTCATGCATGGGTATGCAAAAGTAGCAGACTGCCCAACAGATCTCTTTCCCCATGTTAAATCTAATCAGCACTTCCCATCTCTGAAACACTGATCACAGGCTGCCTACATGTCCCCCTGGTGCCACGTGAGAACTAGCACGCTTGCTGCTGCAGCTGCTCACTGCATCAATGCCTTGCTGGCAGGTAAGTCACAGGTCATGAACTTCTGTCTTACACTAATTCAGGCCTCAAGAATCCGCTCAGGGACACTTGTGAAGGACAGACATGAGAAGATGAGGGGCAGAAGGGTAGAAACTACAAATCCGTAACACTCAACTAGTGATGCTAAGCAGCAGTCTTTTGTAGCTAGGCCTATGGTACACATCAGATGCATGCTTCAGCCCTGGGATTTAGTGTTACATGCCTACTTACCCACTACAGATAGTACTGAAGTTAGGACAGCATTTGGTATATATTTTAACTATTAGAAGAGTAGGTACTGGCCTACCTCAGGGGTAGTGCCAATCAGCCAGACTGGAATCTATTCATGTGCAAGTTTCTACACCACTCTGGTGGTAGTCCAAGCTCTAGCTGTTTGATTTCAGATATTCCTTTCAAGTGGTTGCACGATCAAGTTACCCTTCTCTATTATGCACTAGTAGTTTAACCTATTTGGGATTAGCCTCTGGTAAGGTAGCAGCAACAAACAGCACCTCCTCCCAGCTGAGACTACAGCAGATCTGCAGGAGATTTCTCTGTCCTGTTCCTGACCATCTGTACTCTTCACCTAGCCCTGCAAGTGCATCTGATTTTTTCAAAAAAAATATAAAGGTTACATTAAAATGACACCACAGTTTGCTGAATCAACCCTGCAAGTGTCCGAGTTACTAATTCAGTTTCAGTTTGGCTCCTTTGTGTATTTTTTCCATTACAATATACAATCTTTATGTCACAATTACAAGCCATTTATGATGAGCAGCTCGCCTCCTTCAGTGCCAATGATTGTCTTATAACAAGAATAAAAATTGTAAAGAAGTTCCTGTTTAATACCAAATCCTTTATAAACAAACCACCACCACCACCCCAAAAAAAACCCCAAACACAAAGCCCTGAGGTATTTATTAGTTGTCATCTCATTTTCTGGGTGAAACTCTTGGTACCTAGGGTCCAGTTTGAAGGCATTCTAGTTCAGCCATAAAAGTATGAAGGTACACTTCAACAGTGATACAGGAGACTATATTCAGGTCCCAAACTGATCACAGTATCAATTTGAATCTGGAAAAAACCAGAACTAATCTCTCTAGTTCTCATAGGCACAGCGAAAGTTAAAATAGCAGGTTTATTATTGGTTCTTCTCTGGAGTAACCACTTCACAGAGCAAACATTCGCCACAGTCTTTAATGGCTGAAATAGAAGGTCACAACCTATGGAAATAAGGTTAAAAAAGAAATAGATTTCTAGTGAGTGAGCATCATTGGTCGTGTGTTTGAATGGGGCAGTAGCACTGGAAAAGTGATAACTTATTTAAAAGCTCTATTTAGTGTTAACACATAAATGGCAAATCCAATGTTTTCCCAATATGAACATAAGCATTCAGAATTAGAAACACTAGAGTTAATTATTTATAACTAGCTTTCTGTATCATGAAGCAATTTAAATTTTCACTAGAAGCACTTTTTTTGCAAAAAGATTACAGCAACTCTACAAAACCCTCAATTTGCAGAGCCTCCTCTTAAAGACTACCTCACTAAGTTGACATGCCCCTGGAAGTAACAGCATGAATCAACTGGCATAATGGTTTCATTTATGCAAACATTAGTCCTAAACCATGGCATTTTTGATACAGGAATCCTCTTAACAGTGGACAGTGTTATCACATCTGTTATCCCATTTTCCCCTTCTGTCAGTAACAGGTCTAATATATTATAAAAATTTTAGCTCTGAAATATTTAATGCAGGATCTCCTTGCTGTTTGCATATGAGTGATATCAATTAGTAGTTTGGAATTAAAACATCTGTTTCATTTCTTGCAGTTGATAAATTTTCTATACATGCACATAACTCTCACAGGCATTTGGGGACCAGGTTAAATCTACTCTACAGCTATGTGCTGAGTGTACTAGGTCTGGCTGGGATGAAGTTTGGTTTCCTCCGTAACAGCCTGCATGACGCTGTTTTAGAATTGTGACTAAAACTGTGCTGGTAACACCCCAGTGTTTCAGCTACTGCCCAACAGTGCCGGCACAGCACCAGGGCCTTCCGCTTCTCACTCTGCCCCCACAGCAAGTAGGCTGCGGTGGGCAAGATGCTGGGAGGGCACATAGCCAGGAGAGCTGACCCAAACTGACCAGAGGCACATTCCATACCATATAACATCATGCTCAGCAATAAAACTGAGGAGCAGTCCTTCCAAATTAGCAATTGCTTAGAGACTGGTCAGGCATTGATCTGTTGGTGGGAGGTGGTGAGTGACTGCCTTTGCATCACTTGTTTTGTTGCCCCCCCATCTCTCCCCACTTCAACTGTCTTTATCTCAACCCACAAGTTCTTTTTGGTTTTGCTCTTCCAGTTCTCTCCCCTGTCCCACACCAGGTTTGGGGTGAGAGTGAGTGAGCAGCTGCCAGGTGTTTTGTTTCTGGCCTGTGTCAACCCACATAAGGCTTGTGGTTTTATGACAGGACAGTTGTTAGAACAAAATTCAGACACGGTGATCTTCACGGTGATCTTCAGAATTAACTGCTGCATTTACAATTCTAGCCAACTTTATAAAGAAAGGATCAACACTTCACAGTCAGAACAAAAAGCTACTATGGTATCCAGAGATGATACCAAATTTTTCTCTCTAGTGAAAGGCAACTCAAAATTGCCTTGTTTCAACAATCATTATATGGAAGCAAGAAAATAAGAAAGCTTCTACAAATTAATTGATGGGGAGTAATGCTTCTACAAGTAAGATAGAAAAAGGAACCATTTTTATATGTGTAAAAAGATTTCCGTAACACTTCTTAGAAGCAACACTTTATTAAACCGATTTAGAAGCTTTACCTGTTCCACTGAGGATGATTTAGTTTAAGTAGTGTGACTTCAGGACCCATGTTCTTGTTCATGTATGTAGGGTTTTTTGGTTGGTTGGTTTTTTTTTTAATACCTGTTTTTTCAATTATTCATACTAGCATACCCACTTCATTAGCTGCAAACCCATGAAATATCCAGAGTAGGTTTTGTTACTGTTTTCCTGAAACTGTAAGGTTATTAAAAAAAAAATAAAATGAATACAGCATTCAGTGCCTCACCTGCTAAACAACAATAAGAGCATATTCATTTTTTCCATTCTTCAGAGGGAAAAGATTCAGACCAAAGAATAACCTTAAAGCTTAGTAGTAACCATCTAGATCATGAGCACCTAACAACCACTTTGAAGCTGGATAACACATATTAGTTGAATGTCAAACCACAAAAAATATAGGAACATTGTTTTTAAATAAAGCTTACCTTTAATTTCTTATTTAGTTTACAGCAGTATCTGTATAACATTGCCAAATTTAGAGGTCCAAAATCTCCATAGAAACTACCAGAAAAAGAACAACAAACAAAAATGTGTTATTTATACAAGAGCTAAGCAACTTTCAACATGCATGCTGTTGATAGTTAAAGCTGCAAATCAGTAACTGTTGGGAGATACCAAGTAGCCATATATATATATCTCGTACAATAAGCCTTTTATGAATTCATTTAAGAGGATGATAGTAACAGTTAACTTGAAAGTAATTGTAGCTTCAATTTGAGATGCTCCAATAACTACTTTTTCCACTACATACACACTAACTACAGAATTTTTTTCTTCATTCCATGACATCCAGTCTGGTTTTGGTCAAACTACAGAGTTAAGAACTTCAAGATATGATCTACTCCTCTTTAAGCCACGCTGATGCCATCCTAGAGAAAGATTCTACAACTGCTTAAGATGAGAATGTATCATTAAATACTATGAAGAATATGCTGAATAAATTTTACTACACATAAGAAATTCTATTTAATAATGTCCAGTCTCGATCTGTCTGAAGTTTAAGCTTATTTCTTTTTATCCCATCCTCCACAATTCCGGAGACTACGTATTACATATCCACTTTACACACAATTACGTCCCTTTGTAATTGTCCCCCCTCAATACTCCTGTTGCTAGGCTGTCCTTTCAATTTATTATTTATTTCATATCTTCTGACTGTTCTTGTTTCTCTCTTCTAGTCTTCTGAAACATTCATGTTACCTTTGAAGCAGCAATCACTGTCCTTAGGATAAGGATAAGCTAGTAGCAGTAGTCTGCACAGGAAAATCATTGCACAATAAAATAAGTTCCTGCTAGGGATATACAGTGCTTTTCCTAGGTAATCCTTCGTATAGGTATCTTTACAAGTAATAGCAGCCTTTATGAAAGCAACATAAATGACACCTCCTAGCGCTTTCTCCCTCCCCACCCCTTGTGCAGAATTGCTCAGAATTTAAGTTGCAAGCTTCCTCCAGTGCTTTTTCTTTCTATGCATAGAAGTCTTTATCTTGAAGGACTATGAAAATTTGTTGATGCACACATTATAAATTACAGTGAGAATGGACTATAACTTAAACTGTTTTAATCTGCTCTGCTTCAAGTCTTTTATCAAAAGAGACAGGACACTTCTTGCCTATTGACAAAACAGGCCATCAGCATCTGAACATGTGTTATTTGGGGAATGACAAAAGAAAGAAGTAATTATGTTCTAGTACTTCTGGGTTCTGAAGGAGCAAAAACTTACTGAAATCAGATGATAGAATAGGTGGTAGTACCTTTCAAGCTTTCTTCCCTATGGTAGAGGGTTTATTTCCCAGGAAAATTTATTACATTCCAGTTAAATGTAATAAGAAAACCTTTACTGCGAGGGCAATCAAACACTGGAAAGAAGTTGCTCAGGCTGTGAAGTCACAACCCAGTTGTACAAGGCTCTGAGCAACCTACTCTTGTTGACCTTGCATTGAGCGTGGGGGTTGACTAGACTATCTCCAGAGGTACCTTCCAGCTTCAGCCATTCTGCTATTCTAAGTGGACGTAATAACAAAGTAGGAGTACCCTATCTTTTTGGTGCTTATACCTTTATTAACATCTTCCTTCCCACATCTCTCAAACAAAAGGCCGAGCCCAGTGCAAAAAAAAAGACAGTTATATTAGTCTGATCACTGTCTAGGATGAGTAGCCTGCCTGCCACACCAATGCTATTTCAGTATCATCTTTTTTACAATATCAAATAATGTGTTTAAGATTCAGTTCAACCCTTTGGTACAGACCACTATGACATAATGCTCAATTATAGAAGCTCATTAGCTGGGTCAAAGACTAAGCTGCCCAAATATTAGGACTTTATTTGTAGGTTGCAAAAAAGTTAACACAGTCAAGGGGAAATTGCAGTGGCAGTAAAGCATGGTTTAACTTCAGAATTCCTCATCTTTTCTTAGAAAAGTCTACCAGGTATAATCATCAATTACAGGGGTTTTTAAAACAAAACCCTCTGTACAGTTTTTAACAGATAAAAAAAACTTGTTCTAAGAAGGACAAGTATGAGTTATGACAAATAAGAAGTTAAAACTGGAGCTCTAACAACACTAGAGTGAATGTAGCTTCTTAGAAGAGCTAAATACAAGGCTTACTAACATGATCTTCTCATTCTGCTGCACTAACACCTTCTCTAAATCAAAACCCCAACCCTAGCTTGTTCCATTAACTGTAGAGTATTCTTTAATTTAAAGATATGATGGAAGAGTAGAATTTATGATTTTAAGATTATTTTGTGAAATATACTTTCAAAAGTATTGTGAAAAAGTATGGAATATGATAGTTACTAGAATACAGAACACTTCTTTTAAACCAGTGTGAGCAAAGTTACTTTGCTCAGCTCAAAGATATAACTGAATACACAGTTCATCTAAAGCACTGAAGAACTACAGGCACGCTTTAGGATAGTAAGTTTTTATTACTATTCATTTGCTAGAAGTACATCAATATGGAGTCATATATCTACTTCTACTTCTCCACATGATTAAACTCATACGGAAGCATAGGAAAAGCACATGAAAATGAATTTACAAATCAATTTATCCACAACAGACAAACTACTATTTTGGTGGGGATAAGGATAAGATACATTTATTGAGTCTATCCCTGAAGTAATTATATGTTGGCAAAATAAAACTATTCAGATTCTCTCAGCCACCAAGCTAAAGATGTTACAATCTTAGACTGACTATTTCTCCATCACTTATTATCATTAAGTATGCTGTGCTTATCAACACAGGGCACAGAAAAAGAAGTATCTGTGTTTAAGACTCTGGTACTACAACTATTTGTCTATGCTGAAGAAACAAGAGATTTCTCAGAATCCAAACACAGTCATAAAGGAAAGGCACTTTTGGTCACTGTTGCACCAGCATTATTACCCATATACCAAACACTGGCAATTCTCAAGTTATTTACATAACACCATGCAGGCAGTATAGAACAGCCATGGACTTCATTGGTACGTGAGGGAGAAAGGTTGTTACATGTATAATTTTAACTTTCTGCACTTCATACTGCTAAATTAGAGCAAACTTGAATGTCCTTTTTTTGATGGGACTAAGTGAAAAAACTGCTTTACAAACTTCCAAATCAAAGAGCTCTCTGAAAGATGATACAAAACTCTGTATTAAAGTCAATGAACTGATCTACAAAATCCTTCTTCAATCTACATTCTTCGAAATAAATACAGTTTCTGACATGTCTAAACAGAGGATTTAACCTTAACCTTATGCACCCTCATTACTTTTAGTAGAACAGGCCGTTTTTGTACTTGAATTAGGAGATGCTTGATCCCGACTCACCCAGAGGATTTTCTTCTTCAGAACAGAATTTTGCCAAAGTCAAATGTAAGTGGAAGATGGGAAATGGGAAAAAAATGATACACCAAGTCATCATCTGAATAAAGAATTTTATCTGACAAAAACTGAAGATTAAAAAACATAAAAGCAAAATCTTACATGATAGTCACTGATAACAATCTACCCAATATTATTTTATTTCCATTTCTTTTACAGGTAAAAGACTTTCTTTGTATCTAGATTTTTTAATAAGCATTTATACACAATAAGAAATCAGGATGCCTCTGATGCTTAAGCCAGTTAAGAGCGACAGTCATTTACAATGGAGGTGGGAACCAGATATGAGGAACAGAAGGCAAGTATGGTATTAATCTACATTTAATTATATTTTGTTTTAATCAAGTACTTAGATGATAGCTTAAATTATTCTTCCCCCTCATCCCATGGAAACTTGCTATCCTTATGCTTCTCAAACTAAGAAGGAGCAAAACCTCAGAACGTACTACATGAATATTTAAATACTCTACTTCAAAAATACTATCATAACGCTATCTGGAAGCAGTGGCATATGTTTCTTGTATCTATATTCTCCTTAGACTAGACTCCTAGAACCACTGCTTCCTATCAATTCTTATAGCTTAACATCCCAGGTATTTGCTATATTGTATCACAGGAACAGTCATCCACCTAAAAAGACCAGCCCATGAAAAGCTCATTGGTCTAGTGTCATGCAAGCAGCTACTGTACATTCTTCCAGGGAATTTGATGGTGAAAGAAACAGCCCACAATTCCTTAGGACAGCAGCTTAAGTTGTTCCTGACTGCAGTTCCATGGGATGCCATGTGAATGTGCCACAAGTCAGCTCAAGCGTTGGGCACCTCTTCTGAATGCTAAAGTCACTTGTAACTAAGCATTTGAATACCATTGGCCCTCGTGCAGCAGAAGAATGATAAACAGCTTTCATATCTTGAATGACTGGATGGAGCCTGGTTGTGGTCAATGAAGGAATACTATAGCCTGGTGGACTTTGAAATTAATTGATAACCTCCATATTAACATCACAGTCAAACTATTTATGGCCAACATAGCAAGTTATCTTTCAAAGATAATTGCACTACTTATTTTACCCCAAAAGCCTGACACTTTTGCCCCACAGATGAATACAACAGAGCAGTAGTTTTATACTGCCATTCACTTACAATGTTGTGATACAACAACAGAGGTACGAATGAAAGGACAGGAGATTCTTATCTGAAAAGTTATTTCAGGATTCTTCAAGACAGACCAGTGTAAATTCAGTGTTATTGCTACACTGAACATGAGGGTATGCATGCATTCTTACCAGGCTATAGGCATTTCCAATAGTTTTGACTATGGTCCAAAGCCTAAACACCATATGGTGTGGGGAAGGAGAATAGGACAGATCCACCAAGTCAGTTCTAACAATGCAATAATGTTTACAGGGGATGATGTTACTAAACCAATAATTGAGTAAGCTGCCACACAAGTAACTTGAAAACAGAGACACAGTTTAACAACTGCAATAATTTTCAGGAGTATGTACCCCAGAACTGGAGTACAACTACTCCTTTAGGTAGGAAGCTTGCCTTCTGGAGACTAGCAACCATATAAAGTCATTTTTCTGCCAAAACAGCAGCACCCCAAGCTTGCAATTACTCAAACCAAAAGACTGACCACAAGAAGTTTGGGAACTAGCAGAAATACAGCTTCCTAACTGCAAAACTACACTATTTTTTCAGCATTTTACAAAGATCCAGCTTACTATCAAAATTAAGCAATGAGACTGAATTAGCATTAAAACAGCATTCTCTACTTGCTTTTCTCTCCCCCTTTCCTAGGCTGGATTACTGGAACATTCAGGTCACTGCACTGTAAGGCTCTTGCTGCATGTGCTCTGAATCTAGCCACTAAGCAGTATGAGAACCAGAGAATTGGGCAACTGGCTGCTACAGATGAATGTTTCAAATCATAACCTGAACGCATCTTACAAGCAACAAAGTTTCAGGATGACAGCCAAGATGATCAGTCCACACATTAATTACAACCTAACTGCTGGTCAGGAAATCTTACCTATTCAGTCTCCTTTCTCCAACTCCTGTTTCCTTGAGTGTGTTTCTCCTTCCTACGTCTCAAGAGCATGAATAATGGTGGGATGCTCAATGGCACTGCCTCGCTGCTCTAGCCCCACCAATTCCAGTAACACATGAATTACTAGGAGCTTTCTTATGTGGGCTGAGACACAATCCCTAGCTCTTAATACTACTTAGTGATTGCACGCTTCTGAATACACAAAAGTTGATACAACAACAGACATATCACCTCACTGCTTGCATGTGAAGATAGGAATAATGCAGAGGCTCTGAATTATGCAAAACACCAGGTACTCACCCTATTTCCCCTTGAATGTTCCACATCCTCCTCAAGATCCTCCAAAATCCAACAAGAACTAATAGATCCACATTATAGTTAAATAGTTATTCCAGATATACGCACTTGATACAATGCTCCTTTATGCCAAGAACAAAGTATCAGTGAAGAAGTTCTCCCATAAAAAGTTTCCCTTTAGAAGAATCTTCAGGTCATTTTAAAAACCTACTCTCTATGGGGAAAAAAAAAGTCATTGTAACACAGGCCAAGTTTCCCATAAGGGGTTTCCTTTCAAGCTACATTCCCATCCAACATAAAACTGGAGCTTAGAGGACCTGATACTCTTTTATGGCAAAGAAACGAAATTCCACAATACCTTTGGCAACTGCTTTATCTTTTCCATAGGAAAAACTGAAGACAGATACATTAAAACAAGGTATGGGTATAAATTATGAAACTGTTGGACTGGAGAGAATGTCACAGGTGTTAAGGGATAGCACTTTGCAAGTTTTAAATACAAAATTATATCAGTAGTGTCTGAATGAAAAATTGACTCTCCCCTTTCTTGGATCTTACAATTTTCTTGTTTCTAGTGAATTTTAAATCTCCCATTTTAAGATGGAAAACAAAATAAAGCTGGAGTACTATTCTTAATACTCATCTGTAAGAATTAGACATGCTAATGCTGGTATTAGTATAGGAAGTTTTTCTGCTCTGTATTTACATTCACACTGATGGAAGTTAGAAGTTGAGAAATTTCTTAATTTTTTTTTGTGGACTTTAGCTTACTAAGTTATCTTGGTCATCCAATAGTCAAGTTCAAGTCTTCAAAAGCTACTGATGCGAACAAGGAACTCCCTATTCTGTATGATGTGACAGCTATATTTGTTGTAACAAGGCTAAGTTTAAGTTTTCTTTTTCCTTTCAGAATGATGGGGAAGTTCATGTTTCCTATGCAAGTACTTTACTGGATACCCACAGAAAACAAGCATTTAGCTAAAGGAAAAATAAACAAGTTAACCCTTACTCCTCCCACAGGAAAGAGAAACTGCTTCTTTACACATACACATGCAGTGAAGGAACAGAGTCCTGCAAGCCAAAGTCCAAACAGTACTCATTTAATATTGTTGTAGCTAAACACTTGAGAGTCTTACTCTAGGGCTGCTTGAACTCAAAGAATTATGTAACATTAACACTGCTGTCAAATAGGCAAGTAATATACCATGGCTTGAAAGGAATTTTTAGTGTAAAACATAGGATGTACAGGGAATATCATACTAATTACTTTTACAGCTGCTCACAAGATGTCAGAGACTTGATCTGCAAAAGCTGTTTATACAAGAGATCCAAAGTCAGAACAAACGACTGATTGAAAACATTACAACTTACGAAAGCTGCCATTATAATTTATCAGCAAGATTCCTGTTTTTCATTATCTAGATTTTAATTTTGGGAGAACTACTCAGCAATAAAAAGGACATTAAAAAGCTGCTTTGATAAAAATATGTGAAAACCAAGTTAAGCAGTCAAGTGTAGTATTCTCAATCCAGATCTGTTTACTGAAAGGTGAAACATGAAAGACTCTATTCTTAGAGAATAAAAAGCTTCTTACTAGTGCCTAACTCATTGAGGTCTTGCCAAGACAAGGCTTGTCTATTTGCCAAATGACAGTCTTCAAGCTGGATTATTTCTCACTAACTCCATTTTCCTGAAGTAATAGTTACCTGCACTACATTACCCTGAAAGACTGTATTCCCTTATAAGCAGTAGTGCAGACTTTCTCAGGAGAGAAAGTCTCTTCAGAAAGAGACTGACAAAATCTTACAGAAACAGATCAAAAAAGGGAATTCAGAACTGGATAAATTCATTCAGGTTTCTTGTTCCCTCAGCTGAGGAATTTACATACCATTTCCCCAGCATAATAGGTTCAAGGTTAAATTGCAGCACATTTAACTAAAATAGTGACAATTCTAGTAGTGAGTTCCTAGTCAGCTAGCATCTGAGGTGTTCTTAAGAGCATTTAAGCCTATCTTTATTATTTTTAAAAGTGTGAATGTTTAAGTAAGACAATGTTATGAATTCATTAGAACAGCTGACAACTTCAAGTGAGAACTGAAGGCTAAAGTACTCAAAATTACATAACCACACTGTGTGCACCATTCAGTGATAAATCACATGACAAGCAGCAACAGCAAGTCAGCATTTATCAGACCGAAACTTCCAAAACCATTAGATCTAGCACTACAGCTGTTTTGTTTAATAAATGGGGTACACTGTTAACATACACTATTACTTCCTTACATCTCTTCAAGGGTGGGGAGGGGGCAAAGAAGCAAAGTGAGGCAATGAGATTTTAAGGACCATGTGATCCAATAACATGCTCTCTGTAATCAGACAACCCCAAACCTACGTATTCACGAAGTTTTCAGATCATATATTGCTTCAGTGAAAGCAAACAGACACCTTAGTAAAGTCTGCTAAACAAATTTCTGTAACACCTCACACTTATCACTAAAGTTAACAGAAAAACAGCCCAAAGAAAAGCAATTTGCTTCCATGCACAGTTAAGTACCTTTGTCTTGCCACTAATGATGCATATAAACAAAATTAAGTCAATAAACAGTTATATTAACAAAATCACTTAAGTGCCTCACAGGTACTAAGGATTTTGTGACTGAGTGGACATCTCCTATCCTTCTCCTTGTAACAATCTGAACAATTTATTTGATTAAAAAGCAGAAATGGCCAAGAAATTTGGATCAGCAACAGCAGCATAGGCAGGCCATTTTGAGTAAAGACTCTGGAAAGCACTGTTCTGAGCTGTAGCACTTCAAAACTCACTTTCAAATGTTTATTTTGCTATCATGTAGTATTTCTAATCACTTTCTCAGAAAAAAAAAAAAAAGGCTGCATTTTTGAGAAAATGAGCAGAAGACCCGATCTGGTATATTAAAGTTACACTCCACTACTGCTTACAGACAATTCCTGATGTCAGGCCCCTCACTTTACTGTGCGGCCTGTGAAACACAACAGACTGATGTCAAGCTCACTGATACGCATAAGGAAAAGGGAAGTTATAGTAAAATTAGTACTTCCCCATGAACCAAAAGACTTGCGTTCTATTCCTCATTTTGCCTCTAGCTTCCCAATTTCAGAAAGATATTGAAAAATAAAATAAAATTGTAACCCTAATGACACCTGCTTTTACTTCCCTGAGACAATATAAACTTCCTTGGAGAAAAAGGGGGGAAAAGAGAAGAAAACAGAAATAAAATCAGCCATGGTTTTACTACCAAATATTGCATACACTGATAGTGATGGGTGCTGCAATACAAGTATGAGGGGAAAGTTTACCTTTGTTATGTAAAAATGTTTGGTTATTACACAAAATTAATTCATACCACCTGGTAAGTGTCACTTAATTTCTACCTCATATTATGTTCTGGTATTTTAATTTGAAAGCACAAATAGGAGAGTACTATTGTAGTATCAGATACAGGATGATACCTTTAAAAAAGGCCAAATACATTAGAAACTACCAATTCAGAAAACACCATGAGTTGCATGTCCAAAGTCTTCAGATGTGCCCTAGAAGATAAAGGAAACTTTGCTTCCTTCCATTATCTTGTAACTGTATGTGGTATCAACTTACACCCTGGTATGTGGTTAACAGGTAATTGGGTTAAGGCGTATACTTGCTGAATTTCCTTCACACATTTAGCAAAAGTTACTTCCCCCTCCCCCCCCAGTGTCTCAGTACTTTTTTTCTTTTTACATATGATACTGTCCCTCACACAAAATATCCCAGTTACATTCCTCGGTTAGCACAATCAACTGTAACTACCAGTACAGAACTGCTCACCCTTCCCACCCCCACATAAGACCCCTTCACCTTTCCTAGAAGGATATTAAAAATTAGAAGCAGAATACCTCAGATCAAGCATAACACAGAAGTCTTAGAAGAGATACAAGATCAAATTTTTCTCCAATTGAAGAACATATTCACATAACACAAATTGCTCAGGACCTTCTCCAGTTGAATTCTGCTTTTAATATTCAGTCAGCTTTGCCTTAGGGTACTCCTGAGGTCCCTTTCCAATTTGAGTTAGTTAATGATCGTTACAGAACCTACTCCCAACCTAAACAGTCAATTATAAAAGTCAACTTTGGGAACAAATCATTGGGAACTCCAGTAGAAGACAGACAGCTTAAGATAATTAACTCAAAAAAGTGTGTAGAAAAGAAAACCTGAAACTCTAAGCCACGCATAGAAAGTAAGCTAGAAACCAAGAAGGTTTACACCTTCACAGAAGCAGTACCGAAGTCACTGGAAATGGGAAGAATGGTTGATGCTCAGAAGTTCTTCAACTCACATGGAAAGAAAATTGTATTTAAAATAAGACCACGTTGTTTCACTTGTGCTGCAGCAAACCCCTTGTCAAGCAGCTAGATATATCACGACGCACGAAACAGTCAACCTGAGAACACAGTGTAGAGCAACTATTTTTTAACCACAGCATAATAGAGCGCTTACTTTGTTTAGTGCATTTTATGTCCTTTGATGGTATTCATAACTATTTTACTTTTGACCTCCCACGTGCTGTTAGTGTCTTCCAGATATATGAAGATCTTACTTCACAGAAAATACTTTTTGTCCTGTTCTAAAGCTACAAAAAGCCAACAGGAGGTGCCATCTCAAAATATTCTGCAGACTCCTAAAAAGTCACAGATGTTCTTCAAAAGCACCTTTAAGCTTTGCATTTTTACAATTCTGTGTAAGAGGTGATCACTTCCTACTCTCTACACGATACATATAAAACTACTGTTTCATCAATTCGTACCAAACAAGAGCCTTCTATTTAAGACAGCATTTTGTAAGATGTAATTAGTCTTAAGAGATCTTCTCCACCTTATAAATGAATCTTACAAAGCTCAGATACCCTTCCCCTAGCTCAACCAGAATTTAAGACATTTAACTGGCCTTGGAGCTGTTTCTGTAGTTCCGTTTTGTTCTGTTTTAATAGCTATCTTGTTCAACCAGTTTCGGGTAAGGTATAAATACATTCGGGCTAACTTTATACTCACGCTTTGCGCAAGCAGCTAAGCGGGGCAAAAATATCCCAGAGTATTAAAGCGCGTTGGGAAGAATCTCAGGTGATCACTCTGAACACGCAAAACACAGACCACGCCACTTACTTTTCATAGACCAGTTCCTCGTCGGTACAGAAGTAGTGGGTATTCACGGTGCTTTTGGGTTTATTTCGTAAAGTAGCGAAGTACAACCGATCTGAAAGACAGACGAGGGCAGAAGCGTGGGACGCAGCCGGCAGATGGCCGCCCCCCCGCCCGCCGCGCCCCCCCCAGCAGGGCGGACACTCGGTCCCCGTCCCAACCCGGGGCAGCTGTGACCGAAAACACAGCTGTCCCCTTCGGCACAAGACCCGTCGGTCCCCCCCCAGATGCTGACCGCTGGGGTGGGCAGCGGCCGGG
>JAVJGI010000032.1:14063756-14074921 GCA_035590275.1 Ibycter americanus | reverse complement strand
AGCCCCGCCCTCCGCCTTACAGCGCCTACCCACCGGCGGGCAGCCCGCCAGCGCCCCGCAGCCGCCAGGCAGCGCTTTGCACCCGGCACAGCTCCGCCCCCCCCCCGTAGCCTTGCTCTCACGCCCACCTCCCGCCGGAGCACGGGACGCCCCGCGGCCAGGCAGCGCCTCCCCTCCCCGCTGCACTTTTTTTCCCCGCTTCCCCCGCCCGAGGGCGGCCCGTGGCAAAACGCCCCCCGGAGACGGAGTCTGAGGTACAGCTCGCAGGGCCTGAGGCGGCGGGAAGCAGGCGTGAGCCGGGGCTAGTGCCTCAGCAGCGCGGGGTGAGGTGAGCGAGCCGCCAGCAGGCCGCCCCAGGGCAGAGGGGGAGCGCTGCCTCGCGCCGACAGACTTCTCTGGGACTCTTGATTCGCGCGGGGCCCAGCCCGGCGGCGCCTGCAGCGCTATTTCGCCTGATAGACAAACCGACTCACCAATCAAAAGCTGCCTTCCTACGGCTCCAGCCAATGAGCGAGCGGTGCCTGGTGGAGCGAGCGCGGCTGCCGGGCGTACCCCGCGATCGGGGCTCTCAGCTGAGCTCCGGCTGCGGCGCCCCCCGCCCGGCGGTCACAGGCGGGCGCCTCCTTTCCCGCCCGCGGCGGTTTCTGTCACCTGTTGGGCCTTCCCTCCCTCCGGCGAGGAGGTCGATCTGCCGGGGATTGCTGAGGGGGAGCAGGATCTCGGGGAAGCCGCTTGCGAACGGAAAGGGACGACGCGCACCCCTATGGCATGGAGCTCTCCCAGCGCACCGATTCGAGCTGCGGGCTCCTGCTCTTCCTGAGAAGCCACCCAGCGATTAAGAACCTCTTGTGTGCTTCTAAGGCTGGGGTAAAACTGCACAAAATTACTTGCAGCTTGATGTTTTAAGAAAGTGAAAGATTGACTTTCTGGTGGTTCATTTGCAAAAGCTGAATTAGCTTGTAGTCTGCAATTAACTTGCTGCCAAAAAAAAATAAAAGCGCTGAAAGTGTTAGAAATGCTTTTCTTCTGCCACCCTCCCCTTGAGAAGGGATTGGTAACTGCCAAACAGAGCAGGTCCTTCTCATTTTTACAAGTAAATGAGAAAAACGTTGCAAAGGACAGATACTTTGAGGAGAAAAATAAAGGGTGCTATTCTTCCCCAAAACAAAAGAGAAACCACCTTTGAAACGCCTTAAAAAGACATTGTAATACAAAGCAATATGCAGCCCTGAGGTCTGCATTGTTATCACCGTGTTTTCCCAACACTGTAAGTAATCTACTGTAACAACCAGTTCATACAATTAATTATAGGGTGGCTGTAGCTCAGGCTAAATGAGTGTGAAACGCTTTTGACTTCAGTTTGTAATCTGGTGTCGTAAGCACTGAATAATCTTTCAAGCCTTACAAATATGCTGAAATACTACAGAAAGTACTTCTCTCATGAAACTGTTTTGTTGTTGCCTATTTATTTTTGATATTGGTTATACTAATTTGTACCTCTGTTCTTACATTGCTATTTTTTCCTTTTTTTTTTTTTTTTTTTTTTTTCCATAGCTCCAGAACTAGTATTCCGAAATATGACTGTTTGGGCCTGGTCCTGTGAACTTAGGTAAGAAAACTCATTCTCAGGTAGTAAGTACTATTCCATACAAGTTGCTTGCAAGACCGAGGCCATAGTCTTCTGCAACAGCAGATTAAATAAAGGTTGTTTGAGGGTATTTGCTTTTCATGGAAATCAACATGTTTATCTTTTCCTATATTGTTCTATATGACTTTCACTTGTATTAACCCTTAATTAAATCAAGTATTTAATTCTTTATTTACAAGCAATTGTCTAAGCATATCCCGTGTAAGAAGAGGTATCAATGTATTTTCTTCAGAACCATGGGGTTTTTAAGACCCCTTTTTTACTCTTAACTTTCACTACAGTTCAACGTAACACACATTTCTGAGTCTGTGCTGCACTCTGCTTGAGGGGAGTTTGTATGACCATACTCAAATTAGCTTTAACAAAGCTATATTGGGCAAAAGAAGTAAAGATGGAACAGCGTAACAGGCTAGTTATCCAGTATCTAGAATCCCTAGATACATAGTTTGTGTTAAAGCCTATTACTTGTAAATGCATCTAGCAAGGCTGGTGAATCTAGGAGGCAAACATGACTAGAAACTGAAGACCCACTATCAAATGTTGTTTGTGACCACTTCTATACCTTTTCCAAAATGACAAATATTGTTTTGGTTGCATACAAGTTCTTATTTTGTGGCAATTAGCTAGAGCCTTTGTAAGCACAGAAAATACTTAAATCTTTTTCTTCTTCCCTGTAAAAATATGTACAAAATAACCTCCACGATTTTCAGTTCCAGTATTCTCACAGCTTTTACAAGTATCTAACGAATTTCACCTTGTAAAATGCTAGCTTTAAGAATGTTTTTGACTCATACAATTTTATTATTGTAACCAATTCCAATTGCTGTTTTTAAAATTTGATGATATAAAATATCAAGGCTACAGTGACATCTTGTGGCATTTAACTAGGTAAAGAAGCAATTTTCTTGTAGTCCTGTTGCATCATTTTAAGACTATATCCTGATTTTTTTCCACAAGGATTTTTTAAAAATATATCTTTTTAGATACCATTTTTAAAATCCTGTCTTGCATAAATATTAATTTATACAGAACATTCAGATGTGGTGATGAATCTGTTTAGAATCCAAAATATTTCCAAATGACATCTAGATAATCTCTTAGAAGAAATAATCACATGCATATTATTTTGTTAAAAATATACATTCTCAGTAATATAGTTCATCAAAGAATCTTATGCACTTTTATAACCATCAAGGGATAAAAAGTTGCCAACCTTTAAAAAAATAAACAAAAGCCTTTTTGTTCCTAAGCACAATGAATTATGGCTAGAGCTGAAGCCTTATATTTGATTTTTTTTTTTTTTTTTTTTGCTATCTAAGCCTAACTGCTTAAGGTTGTGTTTTTGATGGTTTTTTTTCCTCATGAGTGGGTCTTACCTAAAATAAGTGACTGTATGTGCCAACAAGTACTTTTTTTGAAAAAATGAAATCTTGGTGCTGTTCACGTGTATGCAAACTGTGAGCTTACTTTAGACATCTAACACTGAAAAACTTGGTCAATAATCTGAAAATACATACATCACAAATATGTTTTATATATTTTGACAGTGGTACAAATTAAATTTGCCAGTATAACAAAAGCTTGTTCTATTAATTTTTTCACTGATACAGAAGAACAAACAAAAAAACCCCAAACCAAACCAACCCCTTCCCCCAACAAAGAACCCAATACTAAGATTTGGCTGAGTTGACAGTTCATTTCACATTTTAGAAGTAAGGTACACAACATCTGCAAGTCTTCACAATTCTAGTTGATATTGCACAGAACAGGAATTACAGACCAGTAAGTAAATGAAATGCAGTAAACTACCACTAAGAAAGTTGCATTTCTGGAAAGATCATAGACCTGTTTGTATACTGCTTACCACTACAACACAGTAACTAAAATCTACTTTTCACTATTACAACAAAATGAAGTAGACTTTACATTGCCATGTTAAGATTTTGCCCTTTAAATCTTACAAAAGTATGAGGAAGACTTCACTGAGCAGAAACCAAATCCTTTAACACTGACAGAACAAGGCAAAAGAATCTTCTGTTCCCCCAAAGACTCACACCCAGAATCAGGCCTGCTGTAAAGAACTTGTCACATTTTTCAACCACTTTTTGTTCAGCTAACTTATCACAAAAAATTATAAAATTATACACCATCTGTGAAGATGCTATTTGTGTACTAGGTATTAGCTGTTATTGATTGTCCATACATAACTATGAACTGATAGCAAGAATCAATTAAAAGCTGATGCAGGTGAAACTAAATCTACTTTGGATACCAGATTTGATTCCTCTCCGTGATCCAGGAAAATCACTGTCTTTTGTTCTTTCCTCCATACCACAAAAGTTCTGTAACTGCACTAGAAAAGGTTGGTCCTGTCTATGTTAACATAATGTTTCCAGAACTATAGCACCCCAAAATCTAACAAAAGCTGTTAATAATAGCTCTGTTTCTTGCTGTAGATGAAGCCAGGGAATTTAGAGACTGATAATAGTCCAGTCTTGTCAAATACCACTGTACCTTAAAATACTTTTTCTTTTACCCATTCATAGCACATTTTAATTGTTGTCATAGCCACCAAAAACAGAGATGAAAGAAACGACGAAGTAAATACTCATTTGAAAGAGTAGTTAAAAAAACAGTAGACCTGTAATATTATAAAAGGTACGCTCTGTAATACATGTACAACAACTTGCTCTTATTAGGAATTGTAAATAAAACATTTTTTAAAAGTGAGGATTTTCTTGGGCACATTTTTGTAACAATGTACATGCAAAATATCAAAATAAAACTAAGTACTAAAGAGTGCGTTAATAAGTAATATCCCATCCATTTCTTCTGGCTGCTTAGATAAGTTTCATATTTCATGTACTCGTGTTTCTTACATTTCCAACTGCCAACTTTTACCTTTCAGCTGCTTGCAGCATTTCAGCAACTCTAGGCAAATTAACAGGAAAAAAAGCCACATCAGAGATCACTTTCCACCATCTCAGCAGTAGTAGATACTGCAGGCAATGGTTTTAGGACTATGTGAGATGAAGGTGAGCTACTCTTTTCTGGCTTGCTTTCATAGCAGCTTCAGGAACATCTCAGAATACAGAATAGCTTATATACAAACTTCAAAGGGGTTTTGTACAGGAGTCGAGAAGCCTGGCCAACAGTTCACTGTAGCCCTTCTACAGTTTTACTGGGAACTTGGTAGGAGGAGGTGAGAGGAGGGGGAAGGCAAGGAAGCATCTCAACATAACTATCATAACTAGACCTCATTTGACTAGACAGATTTTAAAAAAATCAAAACATAAGCATTGAAGGGTAGGAGGGCATTTCTGTCTGCATGTTTCTGAAAAACTGGCCTAATTAACTGTAATAGCTTTTCAGGTTTTAAAGAAAGAGGATTATTTTATCACAGCTAAACATTAGTATACATTGTTCAAGTTTTCTCAAAACTTACCTTGGAGAATTAGTAAGAAAAGGGGAAAAAATACATAAAAAGCCATACAGAAAAAATTCAGAGGCTACAAATAAGAATGACCAAGATGCAGTAATTACACCTTCTTCTCTCCTTGAACTCAGTGCAGTTCACCGAGTATTGTTTAACATCTAACCCCTTAAATTCATTGGCTTACATTTTATTTTTGTGATTGGCATAATTAGGAAAACCAAACTGAGAAATCATGATATTAGAATATTTTAAAGGCATGCCATCATAAATATTAACCAGTTTATTTACACAGTAAGATCTCTGTAACAAATGCTCTGCTCGGTGCCACATTCCAGAATAGCCACTGTTAGTGTCTTTTTCTAAATTTCTGATATCAACAGGCTTCACAAACACTCCTGAAGGCTTTCCAGTATGCTTGGCTACCAGAAAATTCATGGCAATATCATCACAATTTTGAGTTTCATCTATTAAGGCATAAACAGCTTCTGGCTGTCTTTGAAAATCTTCTAAATATCCACTATGGAAAAATGCTGCACCAATAAGAACCATAGAATACTGATCTCCATTTCCAAATCCAGGGTTCTGCAATTCGAAGCTGCCATAACTGTATACACCTGAAGGAGTAGAAATGTGCTTTCTAGGAACAAATCCCACTATATGCTCTGGAAATTGCTGAAAGAAAAAAAATAAATTAAAAAAATCAAAATGAAGCTCACACTCTGAAATGTGTGGTAAGTATTTTCATAAGAGAGATTTATGGTTTTTTAAAATGAGAGGAACACAAGATTATTGCCAGGGAAGAATGACATTATTGGCATACGGTCCTTTGATCTGCATTAATGGCCCAATTAAATACAGTTTACGAAACTGACACAATATGCCTCACTCCACATCACATAGTGCCAAGAAACATCTATCCACAATTTGCAGCTGTACATTTGGCATGCAAAATAACTTTACAGACAATTTCTCTCGGGGAGAAAAAAACCACCCACTTTTGTTGTGCAGCCTACTATCGATTTAGATAAATTCAGCAGTCAGCAACTTCAGTGTTCGAAGATTTGAAAGTTATACATTACAGGTATAGTTACTATTAAAGAATATTTTTGCAATTTCTACTGTTCAATGCTTCAATCCTTGTAAAATCTAATTTTGTAGCTAGAAAAATCAATGGTAAAACATTATGATACAGTATTACTCTAATTAAAACCATTATTCTCAATTGTAACTCACAAATACTGCCTGCTAAGGTTCAAAACATTACCTGCCAAACAGAAAAGGCAAAAGCAAGGTCATGAGCACTGACTAGCGTATCATCATCCATCATTAAAACAGCTGAAGGGAAGAAAAAAAAAAAAAAAGAAAAACTTTTAACTTATCAAAAGATTAAATACATAAGCACATTATGCAGCACCGTATTTGATAAATTAGCTGTGAAACTTCTATAACCATTAAACTGGGTTGTAGAACTGAAATGTAACTCATTGAAAGTAGATTGAGAAAACATATTTAGATTTCAAAGCTAAAGCAAGGTTGCAGCTTTGTGGTAACGGACAGCAAATCTAAATTTTAGATTATTTGCCAGGCTGTAACAAAACTCAGCAACCTTTGATCATCTGTAGTACAGCTGAAGAGATACGTGTTGGAAAACTTGGGAGTGTTTGGCAAAGCAACTTAAAATTCTACTAATCTTGTGTAAAAATACAACTAAAAGCGTTAGATACTATTCTTTAGCGTATGAGATTTATAAAGGATTCTTAGTATAAAATGTTACCCATCTCCTACCTACTTGCAAGTTCCAGGTAAGCAAGCTTAATAAATTGCACAGGCAACATTCAATATGATTAACTACAGAAGCAAGAATCTTTGCCTTAAATTTCAGGCAAAAGACTTATCGGCAAGTGGAAAAGGAAAGATGTTCTTAGTTCAGAACTCCAAATGCATTAAAGCTTTTTAAGTTTACAGTCAGCATAAATCCTATTACAGTAAATAAAACACCTGGGAAGTGGATGTTTCCAGTGTCTTCCTGGAAGTCATGGGTTTTGAGTAGCAAGGCATGTTAGGAAGGGGGCAGTAAACAGAATTACCTTTACTAATCATGAGTAAGGTCAGCTCTGTAATGCAACATATGGGATTTTTTTCCACTTGAAACAAACAGGACTTATTGTTGTGCTTCTCCTGGAAAAACCTTAGGAAGAATATTTAGATGAATAGCCAAAAGACTGGGGAAAATACTCTTAAATTAAAAGGATGAATAATTTGAGATAGAAAGCCAGACAGCTAGGGAGGGAAGTTTCTCTGAAGAGCAGAACATGCTTAAGAACTCAGTTTTAAAAGTGAATGGATTCAATCAAGTCTTACCAGATTACTTCAGTCCAGATTAATGCAGAGACTCAGCAGATACATGCACGATTAATTTCACTTTATACTATAAAGGGAAGAAAGGCTGAGCTACCTGTGTTTGCCTGACAAAGGAAACTGAGAACACACACAGTTGCAACAGCCCATGAAATGCATTTGACACCCCTCTTTTTTTCCTTACTTTTCATTGACAGCCTGCTGGTGGTGGTGCTGGTGTGCATCTGAGATGGTAACATAGGTTTCTTCTACAATACCCACATTCTATTAAGTGGCCCAAGAGATCCGTGGATTTATTACATAGTATAGCTCAAACCATCTCTCTTTTAGCATTCAGATTTTAAGTGTGAAAATAGTAGTAGTAGTAGCAGCAATATGAACTGCTGATTACCTTTTGTTTCCAGCTCAGGGAAATTCTGGAGTCTGTTCCTCATGCGATTTACAGTTTGAACTTTAAAGACAACAGGGACAGGATGAGGCCCCAGGGAATTCCACATTTCCTCTGGTATCTTCTCACCAATGTTGTTCCACACAACAATTACTTTATGTAGGTGGGGGATGGCTTGATAATGATTTAAAAGCTTTAGCAGTAAGTCAGTTCTATTATATGTTTGCATAATAAGAGTAAATGAATCCAAGGCAGACTGACTCTGGGTTTTTGGTTCCCTTCTCAAACTGGGCATTTTGTCATCTTTGATGGTGGGAAGCAAAGCTGTTAAAGCACCTGCTACAAGAAGCAAGACAACGATCACCACAGAAGTGAAGCGTAGTAGGCGGATTCCCATAACTCTTCCTGGAAGCTTACAGAAGTGAAAATACCTTTAAAACAAGTAACAGGAAAGGAAAAGTCATTAATCCCACGTATAGTTATCTCCCTTGAGCAAAAATCCCACAATATTAAGTAGGCTTTTGTTTTAAGTAAATAAATAAGGAGGATTTTAGAACTTGGGCCAATTACTTTCAACTGACAAGACAGGTACTTCTGGTACTCAGTTTCTATGTTTACTTACTTTTCAAGTTTTTTCGTTAACTTTGAATTTCATTGTTTTGTGAAAATGAACCTAGGGTAATTCTTCAGATTGTTCATCGTCTCTTAGTTTCTCAGTACTGCATTTCTGATTGAACATTTACATACCTCACCAAACCCATCCAGCTGAAATCAGAAAGCAAATTTGCAGAGATTCAGTGTTTTCAGCATTGCAGCAGCCCTGTCTTAGCTGGGAATCAAAAGGGAGAGCAGGTGCCTCCTCAAGAGGCCTGGCAGAAAGGAGGAAGTAAAATGCTCATTCTTTTTCCGTTGCTGTGCACAGAAGGAACAATCTTTATCACTGATTTGCTGGACATTTTGTAAGTAGTTTGTATTTCTGCTCAGTAATGGTTATTAATGTGGAAAATACGATTCTGTTCATACTAACTGAGGCTGACAGGTAGAGCAAAAGAAACATACCAAATGGAGTAATGTAGGAATGCAACAACAGCAGCTGGTCTGCTAAACCTAGACTTCAGCAGAAACTGGAGATGTCAGATGCTAGGTGCAACGTATCAGCTAATTGGGGGTGCAGCCTTAGTATAAGGCAGGGTTTTCTGGATCCTCCTGGTTTTGGAACAAAACAGCAGCTCTTAAAAAGCAGCTCCTACAAAGGAAGCCCCAACATTCATGCCTCTTAGATAGCAGTCCCAGTTCTCCAGACACAAATTGTAAACTCAGCAGGATCCAGCAGCCGCTGTGTTCCATAGTTTGCCCCTCAAATGCGTCATCGGCATCTGTTCTTCCTCCTTTACTGGCAAGATTGGTATGAATTGAATACAAGATGAATGTTCTAATCTTACTACTAAACAGTTACTTATCTATACATATTACTCAGCATTACTCCATCAGTAATTCCTAGGCTTTCAGCAGGGAATTTTGATCAAATTAAGTGATCCAGGACAGCCCCGTCAATTACAATTTTTGAGAGAGTGTCTCTGTGTTTTTTCACAGAAGTTTTGAGCATTTTTTTCCAATGTGCACAATACCATGCTTGAGAACATGAACATAAATTATTTTAGTTTAAAAAACCTCTCAACTTACCTCATTGTTGCCAAGCGAGATTGTTCTTCCCCCCTTGTTTTTACAGGACAGTTGTTTGTGAACTTTGAATCTGCTGGAAATTAAAGGAACTCTGTGACTGAAGATCAGCAGTTACACCACATGCTACGCAGCATTCTTTTACAAGTAAATGTTCCTGTCAATTACTGATGGATGTACGCATTTTTGGCAATTATCCGATCCCTCTTCCCATTGCTCAGCTGAATAATTATCTCTGCTTTTCAATGAACACTTCAGAAAGAAGTTATTACACCCATTGGATAGAAAGAAAAGCAAGACGTTGCATCAAGGTCTATGTGATCCATCCTCAGGGTCAACTACAGAGATACAAGTAGATTCTCCAGAACCTCATAGTCTGTTCCTTTGTTCACCAGGCACCAATAAAATATACATGTGGTTACCATAGTCAGGCAAGTAGTCCCAATAAAATTATTTCCTTTTCTGGCTCATCCCCTTCATGCTTTCCTTCCACTAAGCTTACCAGTTGTGTTAAGAGGTTTAAGACACAGCATTTTGTTCTCCCATCTGGTTTGGCAGAAGGGAAAGCAAATATGAGTGTAAGCATAAGATGTCCTGCACAAGATGTCCTGCACAAGATGAAGGACAGCAGCTTAAGAAACCTGTGTCTATTACGGCCTCTAGGTTGTTGGAGAGATTTTTGTTCTTTTAAAACTAGTTCAACAAGGAAAGGGAGTTTTTATTTTTCATTTAGGAATGGTACTATGAAAGCTCAGAGAACAAGAATTTGTTGATCTAGTTGAATAATTGAATCTATGTGGAATTTCCTAAAGAGTAGTTTGTTAGGTTATATAAACTTGCTTCTTAAAAGTACAGAGTTGCCATTTTGTGTGTATGCCAACCTGAATATGTCCACACATACAGTCTTCCCAAATCTGCGTCCCAGTTTTACCACCCAATTTTTGTGAGGCTGGAGAGGTCACTGAAACTATTCCCAGAAGCTAATCACTTGTTTTGGTTGCTTCATTTTATAGGTGTAAACAATCATGCCTAACTTCTAAAGATAATTAGCAGTGGCTACTCAGCATTTCTGAGGTCCACCATATCTTGGTCATATGAGCTTTTAAAAAGTTGAACCCTAGATTCTCTTTCCTCAATTGCAACCTAGTTGCAACAATACTTACAAATGCTACTGTAACGATTAATTGGATAAAATTTAAAAGCCTACTTAAGATGAAAATAGAAGTGTTCTGTACTGTGGTAATGACACTTCCTGGCTTGCCATGCATTCTTGTGTTTACTCAATTGCATACGATAGGCTGTAATGATATGCAAGGATGGTACTATTAGGTATTCTGTAATTAAAGTTAATGTCTATATAAAATCTTTAGAATTAGCATCGTGGCACTTTCCAGTAAGAAAGCGCCGATCGGTTTTGCTAATTAAGTTAGGAGACTGCAGCGCAGGGCGGATGTCTTCAAAAATTCTTGCACTATCCCCTGCAGAGAACACTTCTTCAAAACGGCGCTGACAGAAATAAGACCCCTGCGTCGGAACACAGTGTTTCTCAGTCCTCATTCCAAGAAAAACACTTCTTGCACAGCTCTCCCCGTGGGTAGCGCCCCCCAACCGCATTCCACGGTAATTACAGGCAGCAGAAGCAGCGGCTCGCCGCG
>JAVJGI010000032.1:14001854-14062363 GCA_035590275.1 Ibycter americanus | reverse complement strand
GATGTGCTGTGGGACCCGGCCCGGGGGCTGTAGCCCTTTCGTGCCTGCCGCTCGCCACGGAGATCCTTTGTCGGGGAATGTGGCTTCATTTGGAAGTTGGTAGCTGGGTGGCAAAAAGCAGCACTGCACCAAACGTGCCCATCTCTGCCTGAGAAATGGGGAGTTAACGCATCCTGCTATAGCTAAGTGGCACTTCATGTAGCACGTACATTCACAGAGCTGGTAACAGGAAGCGGGACTTGACTAAATTTCTCCTGAAAAATCTGTAGTAGCATATAAGCAGAAATGCAAAACAGCTTCGGTACTGATGTATGGTGTACAGGTAGAGAACAGACAGTAGTGGTAGTATCTCCATCGTGCTTCATTCTTGATAGAGAAGTTGTTTTACGGTGGCATTTCAGTCTCTGTGTCAATAGTGAAGTCCAAAGGGGACTGGCATGGAAATGGCACTTAAGCCCAACAGTGTGTGCTTCCGCATGGAACTTACAGTAGTCCTTATCAAACGCTGTAGCATGGACACAGATTACCGGGACTCTTAATCAAGTATCTTGAGTGAACACAGCAATGCAGATTTGGAAACAGTTGCGTTCTAATATTTGTCAAGTTTTTCTGAATGTCTCAAACTGTACTATGAAATCCTTAACCTTGTTTACAGTAATTGCTACTGTAGCACCAGTG
Source organism: Ibycter americanus (assembly GCA_035590275.1). Lineage (NCBI taxonomy): Eukaryota > Metazoa > Chordata > Aves > Falconiformes > Falconidae > Ibycter > Ibycter americanus. Next base: position 14,061,685 of record JAVJGI010000032.1, on the reverse strand, counting down.
AGAACACAGTGCTGTCTGGGGCACAGACTGTCTTGGCAATGTGCAGACTAGCCTGGATGTACTTGGTTTTGACTTTGTTGATTAACTTTGTAATTCTGTGAGGGTTATTGTATGTGTAGTCTCTCTGTTCCAGTATGGATATTTTTTTAATAGCGCAGAAGATGGGAATATTTTTCTCAATGGTTCAGGCTTAAAGAGCTTTATGTTCATGTGAGTTTGTTCTGATGTTATTCTTTTAAACATAATAATTTTTTTTGCTAGTGTGATGTTGTGGTTTAATTCCAGCTGGTAACTACATACCATGCAGCTGCTCACTCACTCCCCCCCTACCCAGAGAATGGGGAGAAGAATCGGAAAGGAATGTAAAATTCAAGGGTTGAGATAAGAATGATTTAATAATTGAAATAAAATAAAACCAATAATAATAATAACAGTTATAATGAAAAGGAAGGAGAAGGGGAGAGGAATGAAATCCGAAGGGAAGGGAGAAAAGAAAACAAGTGATGCGCAATACAGTTGCTCACTACCTGCTGACCGATGCCCAGCCAGTCCCCAAGCAGCGATCAGCAGGCCCCAGCCACCCCCACCCCCCAGTTTATATACTGAGCATGATGTCCCATGGCATGAGATACCTCTTTGGCTAGTTCAGGTCAGCTGTCCTGGCTCTGTCCCTTCCTGATTTCTTATGCCATTCCAGCCTTCTCGCTGGCAGGGCCTGAGAAACTAGAGAGTCCTTGACTTAGTATAAACACTACCCAGCAACAACTAAGAATATCAGTGTGTTATCAACATTGTTCTCACACCAAATACAAACACAGCACTGCACCAGCTACTAAGAAGAAAATTAACTCTGTCCCAGCCAAAACTAGGACAGTATCCAGCCTTTATTCCACACCATTTCCATCATGTTACATTTTCCAATACATCACCACCTTTCCTGTATTTTAACATAAACACACAGGTAGAATTCCCTTAGTCTGTGGACCATCCCTCTAAAGTCTGTTGAGTTCATTTACTCCGTGGTATTGGGCTCCACCTTTTATAACAGTCTTTCAAGGCAGGGAAGATGATACTAGGTATTGGGTTGCTGCATCTTGAAGCCAGTTCTGATTCTGTTATGGCTGCGCTGATCTGGGTTCACCAAAGTCATTCTTCATTGGTGTGGCAATTGAAAAGGAGTCAGATTTGGGTCTTCAAATCCAAAGTGGTAGAGATGGGCGCCACAAGGTGCCCAGTGTACTAATAGGTATACGGAAGTGACATTATAGAATATTATGTAACAATTAACATCACACAAATCAATTCATTAGCTATTTTCACCCAAAATCAAATCCCCTTGAGGCATACATTGAACTTCTTCATCCTCCCACATTACCCACCAAGTGCTCCCAGGTCTTTGAGCAAAAGCAGTCCCATGAATAGGTTTGCCTTTGCCTGAGGCAGGAATGACCCAGACAGTTTTACCAAGCATATTTTTAAGGTGCATTATTGGAACTTTATCCCCTTCTACAGTATGTAAAAGCTTTGACTGGGCAGGGCCAGCTAGGCTGGCAGATCCTCTGGTGTTGACTAACCAGATGGCCTTTGCTAAATGTGTATCCCAATGTATGAAAGTTCTGCCACCCATTGCTTTCAGTGTAGTCTTTTAACAGTCCATTGCATTGTTCAGTTTTCCCAGAGGCTGGTGCATGATAGGGGGGCGTGACATACCCACTCAATGCCATGCTCTTTGGCCCAAGTGTCTATGAGGTTGTTTTGGAAATGAGTTCTGTTGTCTGATTCGGTTCTTTCTGGGGTGCATGTTGCTGTAAGACTTGTCTTTCAAGGCCCAGGGTAGCATTTTGGGCAGTGGCACGGGGCACAAGGCTTCCAGCCATTCATTGTAAGCATGTGGCGCTTGCCTTGGCTGATGTGTGAGAGTGTAATATAGTCAATCTGCCAAGCTTCCCCATATTTATATTTTAGCCATCATCCTTCATACTGAAGAGGCTTTGACCACTTGGTTTGCTTAATTGCAGCACGTTTCACATTCGTGAATCACCTGTGCAATAGTGTCCACGGTTAAGTCCACCCCTTGATCCTGGGCCTATCTATATGTTGCATCTCTCCCTTGATGGCCTGAAGTGTCATGGGCCCATTGAGCTATAAATAATTCACATTTATGTTCCCAATCCAAATCTACCTGAGCCACTTCAGTCTTGGCTGCTTGATCTGCCTGCTGGTTGTTTAGATGTTCTTCAGTGGCTTGACTCTTGGGTATGTGAGCATCTACATGGCTTACTTTTACAGCCAGGTTCTCTACCTGGGCAGCTGTATCTTGCCATAATGCGGCAGTCCAGATGGGTTTACCTCTGTGCTGCCGATTACTCTGCTTCCATTGCTGCAGCCACCCCCACAGAGCATTTGCCACCTGTAAGTCAGTATAGAGATAAAGTATCGGCCATCTTTCTTGTGCAGCAATGCCTAAAGCCAGGTGGATCGCTCTCACCTCTGCAAACTGACTTGATTCACCTTCTCCTTCAGCAGTTTCTGTGACTTGTTGTAGGGGACTCCATACAGCTGCCTTCTACCTCCAATGTACAGTATGGCAGGACCGATCAGTAAACAAGGCATATTGCTTCTCATGTTTCAGTCGTTCATTATACAGTGGGGCTTCTTCAGCACATGTCACCTCTTCCTCTGGTAACATTCCAAAATCTTTACCTTCTGGCCAGACAATAATCACTTCCAAGATTCCTGGATGACTGGGATTTCCTGTTCAAGCTTGTTGTGTAATCAGCACGACCCACTTACTCCATGTAGCATCAGTTGCCTGATGTGTAGAGGAAACACTCCCTTTAAACACCCAGCCCAGCGCTGGCAACTGGGGCACCAGAAGCAGCTGCGCTTCAGTACCAATCACTTCCGAAGCAGCTCAAACTTCATAAGCTGCCAATATCTCTTTTTCAGTTGGAGTATAGCCGGCCTCTGATCCTCTGTATCCCTGACTCCAAAAGCCCAAGGGTCAACCTTGAGTTTCTGCTGGTGCTTTCTCCCAGAGGCTCCAGGTAGGGACATTCTCCCAGGCTGTGGTGTAGAGCACATTCTTTACCCGTTGCCCAGTCTGAACTGGCCCAAGGCCTACCACTTGGAACTATCTCCCATTTAATTTGTTCAAAGGCCTGTCGTTGCTCAGGGCCCCGTTTAAAATCATTCTTCTTTCGGGTCTGGTGATAAAGAGGGCTTACAATCATAATGTAGTTTGGAATATGCATTCTCCAAAAACCCACAATGCCTAAGAAAGCCTGAGTTTGTTTGTTATTAGTTGGTGGAGACATAGCTGTTATTTTGTTGATCACATCCATTTGGATCTCATGACGTCTGTCTTGCCATTTTATTCCCCAAAACTGGATCTCCTGTGCATGTCTCTTGACTTTACTTTGTTTTATGGCAAAACCAGCTTTCAGAAGGATTTGGATTATTTTCTCCCCTTTCTAAAAAACTTCTGCTGCTGTATTGCCTTATATGATGATTTCATCAATGTATTGCAGATGTTCTGGAGCGTCACCCTTTTCCAGTGCAGCCTGGATCAGTCCATGGCAGGTGGTAGGGCTGTGTTTCCACCCCTGGGGCAGTTGATTCCAGGTGTATTGGACGCCTGTCCAAGTGAAAGCAAACTGTGGCCTGCACTCTGCAACCAAAGGGATTGAGAAAATTGCATTTGCTATATCAATGGCGGCATATCACTTGGCTCCCCTTGATTTTGGTTCATATTGAAGTTCTAGCATGTCTGGTATGGCAGCACTCAACGGCGGCGTGACTTCATTCAGGCCACGATAGTCCACTGTTAGTCTCCACTTTCCATTAGACTTTCACACTGGCCATATCAGGCTGTTAAAGGGTGAACAGGTCCTGCTGATCACTCCTTGGCTCTCTAGCTGGCGAATCATCTTGTGGATGGGAATCAGGGAGTCTTGGTTGGTGCGGTATTGCCACTGGTGCACCATTGTAGTAGCAATCAGCACCTGTTGCTCTTCGACATTCAGTGACCCCACCACAGAAGGGTCTTCTGAAAGGCCAGGCAAAGTAGACACCTGCTTCACTTCTTCTGTTTCCAAGGCAGCTATACCAAAAGCCCACCAATACCCTTTTGGATCCTTGAAATACCCTCTCCGGAGGCAGTCTGCGCCAAGGATACGTGGAGCCTCTGGGCCAGTCACAATGGGACGTTTTTGCCACTCATTCCCAGTCAAGCTTATTTCAGCCTTCGATGCAGTTAGCTGTCGAGATCCCCCTGTCACTCCAGAAAATACTAATCTGTTCTGCTCCTATATAGCTTGATGGCATTAGAGTACACTGTGCACCGGTATCTGCTAGAGCTTTAAATTCCTGAGGATCTGATGTGCCAGGTCATCGGATCCACACAGCACAGTAAACCTGGCTATCCCTGGCCTCCACCTGGCTGGAGGCAGGGTCCCTCTAATCCTGGTTGTAGGATTCTCCACCAGGACGGCAAATGGATGTAGTGTGAAGTAGTTCTGCTCACTTATGTCTTGCCAGAATGGATTAGAATTCTTTTTCACAGGATCAAGAGTAAAGTCAGTCCTGTCACTCTGTCTGGAAAACTGCCCTCTGGAGACTGGAGCAACAGCCTTCCTGAAAGACTCCCTGTTTGTGATTGTTTTTCCTTCTAATTCATGCACCTGTGGCTCCAGGATTGAGGTGGGTTTTCCATCCCACCTCTTCATGTCCTCTCTGTGGTCCTGCAGGTAAAACCACAGTGTACCCTGTGATGTGTATTTCCTGTATTCTCCCTTCCAAACAGAAGGGTGCCTACAGTTTATATCTGAAATACAGGTCCATACAGGTGGGGAATAGGATATATCCTCATCAGGTCACTGGACCAGTCTCTCCACAGCTGAGATGATGGAGGTAGAGATGCTATCTTCACAGTCCTGTAGATGGTGAACCACTTCACCTTTGGAGTTAGGTCATCTCTCCAGCCCATTATTGCTGATGGGTTGGCATATGATGATTGTGTGCTCTGTACAAACTTCTGCCACATGGGTTGTGTGCATAGGACTTTATTGATATCTGTGGGTGACTGTGGATTGTCCTGGTCATAATAAATCGTCTCCTTCACAGCTAATTCCCTCAAGTACTGGATACCTTTCTCTTTTGCAGTCCACTTGCCTGGGCGACAAGTAATATCCTCCTTGAAGGGGATACCTTTCTTTAACACTTGACAGGAATTGCCTCCAGAGGCTGAGGACTTGGGTTCCTTTTCCAATTGCCTTGTCAATGCCCCCTTCTTTAGAAAGTGATCCCAGCTGCTTGGCTTCCCTACCCTCTAATTCTGCACTATTAGCCCCACTATCCCAGCATCGAAGCAGCCAGGTGACAATGTGTTCACCTGATTGATGGGCATAATCTTGCTGCATATCTCACAGTTCTTTCAGGCATAGGGATCGAGAAGTTACCTCTTGTTCTGTACCTTCATCTTGTTCCTGTGATGGCTGTGCTTCATTCTCCTTTACTAAACCAGCTGCTTTCTGTTTCCATTTCTTCTTCTGTATAAGGGCAACTTTGTATTTGAACTCAGCGTGAAAATGTGGCTGTTCTCTAGAACTTGTTACTACCAGTAATTGCCTGGGGTTTTTTCCCCCAGTTTCCTGGAACTGAGTTGTGTATGTAATTGTTCTTAGACAACCAAATTACTAGGAAAATGGAACGTTTGGGACAACTGTAGTAATAAATGCTCATCAGTACTTCTGTATTAAATGTCTTTTCAAATATGAAGCAATTTTTGTGTTTCGATGCACATACTTCTTTGCAGACTTACAGAACCTGTTTATGATTAGTATTTTAGTAAAATTTGGCAACTGTTGTGTGTGGTGTTAAATCCAATTTACACACAGCCTACAAACTGAGTTCTACTGACAGGGTAACTTGTGAACTAAGTTCAGTCACTTTGAACTTTGTAGGGTAGAACAGCATGCAAAACTTTTCCTGTGTTTGTCAATCAAGATTGTAGTTGTGCATTGGTCATTGAAATAAACCATTTAAGAAGTGGTCTTTCAGCCTCTGCTTCCTTCAGCTTCTAGATCAAAGGGATTGTGTGCCTTCTAGTCAGTGTCTTGCAGCTGATAAGGCAAAGATTTAAGGACTGCTGAGTTTTACAAGCAGTGGCTCATCATTGTTGTAATACCACTCTATCATTTTTGAACTGGAATTAGCTTGGATCCATTCAGCTGAAAGTGCAGATGGAGCAAGTATTTGCTTGCTTTTGTTTCTGTGTGGACATGTTTCAGTCAAACTGGAAGAGTAATAGTGATCACCAGCAAAAGGAGTGAATGATTGTTATCTTCACACATAGCAAAATGAAGAAGCAGCCATCCATAGCAACTTAGTACTCTTACCCACATTTTTGTTTTTTAAAATTGTTGATAGAGCTCTGTGCTCTCAGGACTACTTTTGTTGCTTCCTTTGATTCAGTGTAGCTTCACCACAGTGTGTTAACCTTGGGTGTATGTGATCGCAGTAGAGATCAGGATGCTGGAAACCTTGCTTTTTCCTGTGAAGTTGGGTAATTGCTTATACCTCTCTCATCATAGTCTGTTACAGTTAGAAGAACTAGATGCATCTTAGGTAAGTTCTATACTTGTTTATGATTCAGGCTAAAACACTAGCTGAAGGTTTGTGATTGGAAATTTGGAGACTGAGCAGCAGTAAATTAAAAAGAATGTAGGTGTGGTGCTTTGGCAGTGCAGTCAGGGACTGGCTTCTCTGCTCAGGTAAAATGTAAACACAGATGTTAGCGTAAAAGGTGGGTATTTGCGAAAGGTGCGCAGTACTCAAAAGTACTTAACGAGTACATTGCTTGCTGTCCTGCTTTTTTCAGGAAAAAGGCAATGTGATCTGAGAACTTCCTCTGTACTAAAACTATTTTTTCAGCCTGCCCTACTCATAGAAAATGTCGAGTTGCTGCAGCATGAATGAATATCAAAGACAAATTATCATCTGTTGATACATTCTGAAATAAGATGCTTGAGAGGAAAACCGCTATGCTGAAGTAGACTTTAGAGTCTTAGAAAGTCAAAAAAAGAATGTCTGACATAACGAACTAAAATTCTACGTGGAAGACTTCAGTCTTCACAGGCCTAGAATATTTTGTCTCAGGCATATGTTTGTCAAAATTTTATGAAACTTTGATTGATTGATTGGTGGGGTTTTTTACTGCAGACGTTAAAAAATTTTTGTCCGATTTTCCCTGTGTGTGAAAACTCTTCCAAAGTATCAAGTTTTAAAATGGATTTGATAATACTGCTTTTATAAATGCTTAGAGCAATCACTATGGTGGTATTGGTAGTCTTCAGCAGAACAGTTTTATTATTATTGTACTAGTTAACCTATATATACAGTGTATAATAGATACTCAGAAACAGTACCTTTAAAACCAGATTTCTTTTTTAGCTATTAACTCTTTTACAAACTTGGGTCATTATTTAAATACAGCTTGTGTGTATACACTTTACTAGATGATTTTTCTCATATGGTCAAACTGTAAATTGAACTACAAGAACATATACCTGCCACTAGAATTTTGTTGGCGAGAGATGCAGCTGTGGGTATATCTACTCCAGGGACTTAGGTTTGTGTCAGGGGAAACCACCCTCCACTACCACCCAAATCATATGCTAGGAGGACTTTTTGCCAAGCACTCTTCCAAAGTGCCTTCCTTAAGCTGACAAAAGGAGTTTTGTCATCGTATTTGTGTTGGTGATCTAGTGTGGATTTCTCCTCTGTGCTAGCAAAATCATGCCTGAAGCTTAGACACACAGTGTATTCCGCTAGTGTGTAAAAGAGTAAATGCTGGTTTTTTCATACTGAATATGTGGCATATGGACCATAACTTTTTTTTGTGTTCTTTTCCAGTTTAGGTCTAATATCAGATTCTTTTCATATGTTTTTTGACTGTACTGCTCTACTGGCTGGGTTAGCAGCATCAGTTATTTCAAAATGGAGGTCAAATGATGCTTTCTCATATGGGTAAGAAACTTCAGGCTTTTACCTTAATGTATTGTAGTATATGTCTTAGGTAGTAATTTTTCACTGCATGAATAAAACCTCTTTTTGCAGACCATGGAAAAGCTATGTTGAAAGTGTGGGGGTTTTTAAGGTGAGTTATGTAAACCTTGAAGTTAGTATCACCCTGGAAATAGTAATACTGTGAAGGTAATGCTTTTGGGGAGCAGGTTTATCACTTCTAAGATCTCTGTGATCATGCTAGTGGAAACAAGTTACACGGCAGAAAGTTGTCCTGCATTGTCATGTGTTAATGGCACCAGTGAAGTAAGAGCAGCTGCATCATGGGTTCATCCTCACAGTGCAGTGAGGTGTGTCACAGGGAATCTCAGACTGCTGGTGCCCCATGCCACCTTTGGAACAGAAAGTTATAACTGAAAGCATCTAAGTCTCAGTGATGCTGCACCTGAGATGATAAACTGTGCTTCTCAGAACCAGCAGGATGCAACAGCTGTGACTGCCATTAGTACAGATCCTCCAGGCTGAGGTATGTCATCCCATACCGCCCTTCATGGATATAGCTGCTGCCGCTGGTTCTGCTTCAAGGGCACTTGGTTCCACCGCATGTTGCAGTTGTGCCCTGTAAAATAACACTGGTGATACAATGTTATTAATTGGTGATACTGATTAATTAACAGCAAATGAGCTGTAACATGGATTACTACATTCCCCGTAGTGTTACTGACCTGAATGTCAGTATTTAGCTGTCTTGCCTGAGCATGGATCATGTAGTTTGAAACTTAAAGCACTGTTTAATTAAGGTGGAAACTCCAGTGTGCCTAGAAATGAATTTGGGAAGAATTGATTCTACCATGAACTAATTGCAGTGAAAGCAGGTTTTGTATTAATTACTGCTTTGCACTTAAACAGATGGTGGTCCATTTATTAGAGAACAGCCAGAATTTGTTAAGTCTGATGTATAAGTTTGATGTTTGCCACGTTGGAATTACATGTTACTCTAACCTGGGTGTTTTTTATTGGGAAAATTTAGTATCGGAAATAATTAATTCCTTCTTAAAACTTTTACTAAAAATCCCCCTACTAGAGGGGGAGCAAATTAATGTATGGCTGTTTGATACTAAACAGAACTTTACATCAGCAGACTTCAGTTACATCTCACATGCTTATCTTACTTTGTGGCTTCCAAATATGCATTTGTACCATAACTTCCAGTAGAGATGATCTTAAATGGGAAGGTTTTGACATATTGAAAGTTTTCTTTCATCTAGATCAGTAATGGCTGATCTGCATCAGGTAATTCCTGTCAAAATACAACACGGTACATTTCATACACTTACCTGTAGTTTATGTACTGCATCTGCCATTTAGCAAATCCCTGTGTCATACAAATGTTTGAGAACTAGAAAATTGTACTCCAGTCTCTAAATTCCGCTTTTCATTTTCAGCATTAAAATAGAGGTGGTAATACCTGCTATTGCTTTTTTGTTTCTTGCAGGTATGTTCGAGCAGAAGTACTTGCTGGTTTTGTAAATGGTTTATTCCTCATCTTTACAGCATTCTTCATTTTTTCTGAAGGTGTTGAGGTATGTTATGAAATCAATTGCACTATCAATCTTCACATTTCTATTTGTAGGGCATACTTAATGGGGATAAAATTATCGAAATGTAAATGAAAAATTGATTATGTTCATAGCTGGTTAAAAATCTGTGATTTGAACAGAGAATAAAGCCATCTGAGGTTTTGTGACACAGAAACTCACCTTTTTCAGTTTATTTGTACTAGCTTCTTAAATAGTTTATTTTGATTGTGCATAAAGATTCTGTGAGATTTACACTGGCCTTTTTTCAGCCAGTTAAGTATGTTATAGAAAGATCTTTACTCCTCATTGTTAAAGGACAAATGAGGCCAAGAAGGAAAGGCCAAAACTAGTCATTCAGAGGAGAGAAGTTAGTCATAAGTCACATTCTGTGAAGAAGCTGGACTAACTCAATAAAGAAAGAGCATTATCTTCCAAATCTTGAAGTCTGATGTAAGTGGCAAGTAGTGGTAGCTTTAACATTTACAAGGGCACCTTTCTTTCATTTTTTTACAAAATGGTTCAGAGATAATTTCAGGATTAAAATTTAGACATCTAAGGTGTCTGCACTAAAGTGAGGATTAAGAGTAAAATTGATAATTGATTCTGATCAGCTTGCATTAATGCTTTTTCTTTTTCATGGGAGATACGCTATAAATTTGTTTAGACTTCTGGTTCAGAATACATTCTAGTGTTGTTTTTTCAAATTAATAGAGAACTGGAAAGAGCTTTCAAGAACATATCCTCTACGTAGATAAGCCTGTAAATACTTCAAAATCAGTACAAACTGGGCTAAAATGGCCTAAAAGTTTGGGAAAACTTCACTCCAAATCTAGAAACAGCAACAAAACTTACTAGAAAAATTTAAAACTACTACAGGAAGGGTTAAGGGTAATGTTGCAACAGCATTCTTTTCCTGCTGATCTTAACTCTCATGCTAAGTATTCACTTTGCTTGTGATGGTGACTCCTTTTCTCTCTGTCACTTCAAAATTTTACATCTGCTGAAAGTTTCATTGGCTTGCTATTGCCTGTACCTTTCATCCCTGTGGACAGATAGTGAATGTTTCTCTCCCCTGTCAACAGTAATTTACACTCTTCAACACTTAGCTTCAGATGCAAATTGTGTTAGGCTTATAAAGTCTCCTTGAAAAAAACTTCCAAAGAAAGCAGGGTAAAAAGAATTAAACAAACACACAAAAAAATCGATATTTTAGAAGTTTTAAAAAAATGCCACAATTTATTCCCAGTCTTCATTTCATTCCCCTTGTCCCCTCACCCTTCTAAGGAGAAAGGAAGAAATGGCATTCTAGGCTCTTGGAAGTTTTTTGGATGACTTGGGCAATCCATAAACTACAATAAACATTAACGTTTTGGTATGGTGTTGAGCCACATCTCACAGCATAATGAAATCTTATGATAAAAGTTAGCAAGACTATCAGCATATTCTACTATACTTTCACAGCTTTCATAATAAAACTTCAGCTTCAGACAGTAAGAATTTGTTTGTATACCATCCCAAAAACTGAAAGTCCTGAGTAATTTCTAATTATGTCTTTATATATGTCTGTTTGTTTGTATGAGAATGCTCCTGTATATAAGCAGTTTTTTCAGTGCCTTTTAATAATATAAAGAGATTGTAAAACTCTACATTTTACATTTGCTTCTTGGTTTGTTGTTTTGGGATGTTTTTGTTCTTTTTGTTTGTTTGTTTTTTAGAGAGCACTTGAGCCTCCTGACGTGCATCATGAGAGACTTCTTCCTGTTTCTATATTAGGATTCATTGTAAATCTTATAGGAATATTTGTTTTTCAACATGGAGGTCATGGGCATTCACATGGCTCTGGTAGGATGTTTATATTTTTCAGTATTGTTTCCTGTCCTGGCACCCTGTGTTCCAGGACCTTACAATCCTCCAATGAGAACCCCAGTATTAAATTTTAACGTCTTTTTAGTGGCAATCCTAGCCAAATGTATATATGACTTGTTGCAATCTTGACTTTTATGCTTAATCACTAGCCCTAGTATGTCACTACTGTACTTCTTACTTCAATATCCATTAACTGGTAGACCTAGAACTCCAGAATCTGCTTTCTGAACATGCACTCTTCTGCACCTTATTTGGAAGGGATTTGCAGTGTCTTTTGGACAAAATTAAGCTCGAGTTAAGCAAGGTCTTGGCTGGAATGTTTACAAAACAGTGTCTGAATCAAATTTTAAGTACAGGTTGATTCAGCTTCAGGTGCTTCTCAACTTGGTGTCTTTTGAATTTAAATACAGAATTTATTTGCCTAAATATATATATGGTAAACTTTTTGTGGTGGTTGTGGGGGTTTTTGTTTCTACAAAGCTAATCAGTATCTCTTTCAGCTTAACATGTAAACTGATATAGATTGGTGGAAGAAAATAGTCTTTGGTCTTTAAACAGCTTGAATTTTTAATGTGTGAATGATGGCCAATTTCTGGTTTCTTAAAACAGCTATTTTTAAGGTGCTTGTATCTAATTATATGTGCATTTTTCAAATGGTACTAAACATGTAGCACAACTTGTCTCAGAAGTGGAAACGTATAAAAGCATTTCTCAAATCAAGTATGGCTGCACAGCATAGATTTAGATGACAGCTTGTGTTAATTTTCTTAACTTACTTAAAGCTGTGCCTTAAGATGACCTAAAAGATGAGTATGTTTCAAGTTGGTTAGAAACAAATGTAAGCATACTTTTATTCTTCACTTAAATTTATACTCTGATGGTGGTATTTGTTTATAGGGCACGAACACAGCCATTCTCTATTTAATGGTGGTCTCGGCCATGGGCACAGTCACGGAGGTCATGGTCACAGTCATGAACATAAACATGCCCATGGACACACTCACGATCATGGCCATAGTCATGGACACTCTCATGGTCAGGATTATTGCCATGGTAAGTACTTAGTTAATGTCATAAACCATCTCGACTCAGTTTAAATTTGCTATTAATGATTTACTGAAAAAAAAAGAGGGTGCTGGCAGCTTTTTGCGAGCATACATGGAAGTAGTTTCACTAAATGTGTGGTATGCTATGCCACTGCCGTGTTTTTGGCTCATTTTGGTAAATGCTCTTTCACTTGCAGTAAGTTCAATGTTAGTTTTTAAAGGTTTTGCTTTACCTACATTTTTTGAATGTTCACTGTAATGTTACGTGTTGGCAGAAGATAAAACAGAAGTTTGCTATAGCAGTATAATTAAATTAGTTATCAAGTGCCCTGTTTCAATTTTTCATTTAAATCAATAAAGTTAAGCTACTTTGCTAGTGTTCTCCATTTGAATAATTTTACAGATCAAGATACTGGGTAAGATAAACAAGCAATTTTACTTTGGGTAGTTAGGGACTGATATGTTGTACTTGGTTTGTGATCTCAAATACAAGATTTTCCCTGTCGTGTGTAGTTGTAATCTGTTTTGAAGCTGGTTATGAAAAACGTACTTGGAATCTTAGCTATGTTTAAATCTTTTCTATAAAGGCAAACAATCTGTGAAGAGATATCCATGCAAAATATGATCAGTAACCTTCATTATGGGAGAAGAGACAGTGTGGTCACTACCTATTTGAAACAATGCAAATGAAAGCCTTATTGTAATGCAGGGTTGTCAGTCCTTCCTGCCTGAGCCATAAACTAGAATCTGATGTGACTGAAAATGTGTACATTCAGAGTGGGGAACAGTGTTGGTAACTTGCAGACAGGAGGTAACAAAGAGTAGAGTTTTGTCCCTTCCTTGCTATTTTTAGTAGAAAATTGGTGCTTGTTTTCCAGGTGTTCTCCTGGAGTTTGGCTGGAAAACAGGAACTCCCCCCTCCTGCATCTTTCTTTCTCTCCCCGTGCCCCTCAACCCAGTGGAACAGCAAATGTAGCTTATCTGTTTTGTGCAACTTAATATTCAGATCAGTTTTTGCATAAATTATTATGTATCTTCAGTAGGCATCATCGGCTATCCTTTAACAAATTTTACTTAAAATACCGTTCTGACGTGTTCCACAGGGGCATTGATATGCTTGGATGAGTGGATCTTTTGACTTGGTTCTACCTTCTCCAAGTCTTATCCTTGTTGTTTTACATTAAGTATAAATGCTTGCTTAATTGAAGTATTTCTTGTTAGCAAATTTATTTGACCTTACTCTTCTTGCTTGTGTGTATGGCTTATATTCTTGAGGGGGTCTCATTTTGATAAATACTAAAAAGGTCTTATTTCTCAGTTTGTTTTCATTAAAAAAACAAATGTTGATAATTTTATATATACATATATAAAATCTATTGTGTACACTAGTATTTTCTTTTAAAAAATTGTGTTCTAAGACTTTTAACTTAATTGCAGTGTTAAAAAACAATAGCTACAGTAAAAGCTAGTTATTGTGAGCGTCTTGGTTGTTCAAGAAATTTCAGAAAGAAAGACCATAGCAGAATATACCACTAGAGAGAGCATTTGTGTAGGTTAATATGCCAACAATTGTCTTCACAGGTGACCATTCTCTTGAAGAGATGGGTGGATCCAGCAAACAGATTTTACAAGGTATGATGAGAATAAGTATAGTGGTTTATTAGTTTTATCATGGTCTTGTCTGCCTGTGACTGTTTGTCACACATCTGTTTTAGAGGGTGCCTCTGGGTAAATGCTATATTTTTCTTAGAAGAGCTATTTTATGAAGTCCCCTTCTACCTGTAAACAGAGCAGTGTCATACCCTGTGCATGGCTAGATGTTGAGACGTACACCAAAGTCTAAATGTAATGCAGTGTCAACACAGTTGAAAAGGGAGATCCCAAAAGCTGGGATTCAGCTTCTGTTGCTGATGCTGATAAATCAAATAAAATTCTGGGAAAGAGTGGTTAAAAGCAGAAACCTAAGGAGCCTAATTGCAATGTATGCTCGGGAAAGTGAAAACCAGTATTATTAAGACAGAATGTATATGAAAAATGTGGATTGATATAATTGTTAAAGGGTTCCTGAGTTTAAAACTTGCATTTCATCAAGCTATTACAGTTGGTTTAGCCAAGATGGTAATTCAGTCTTAAATTACTTGAAGGAATACTGGAGTCTATGATCTCCTGACCATTAGTGTAAATAAATTACTGGTAATTTAGATGTTGGTTTTGAGCTTTGATTATTTTTTTTTTAAAGTGTTCAAAAGTCAGAGGGAGAAGATTATGTAACATAAGAGGCAGTAATTATTTGGCATACCCAAATGTACATACCATTTTCTTTTATTAGATGATTTTCTAGCTTGTTTGTAGTCCTTGAAAAGGAACGTGTTCAACCTCTTCCAAAATTTATAGCATACTATATTACGTATATGTACACTCAGTAGTTCACTAGAAGGTACTTGAAAGTCAGTCTTTTCATGAAAGGCACATTTTAATTGAAGCATATTAAAGACTCAATTTGGTATAATTTTATTTTAATTTTTCAATACTGTGGTGGGTTGGCTCTGACCAGCAACTAAGCACCCAGCAGCTGCTCACTCACTCCTGCAGCGGGACAGGGAAGAGAGCTGGAAGAGTAAAAGCGAGAACTGCTCTTGGATTGAGAGAAAGACAGTTTAGTAACTGAAGAGGGGTGGGGGAGAAGTAAAAAAAGAAAAGAAAACAAAACAAAAACAAACCAACCCCCAAGTGATGCAAATACAATTGCTTACCACCTCCTGCCAGCAGATCAATCAATGCCCAGGAAGCCTCTGAGCAATTGCTAATTTGGAAGGACTGCTCCTCAGTTTTATTGCTGAGCATGATGTTATATGGTATGGAATGTGCCTCTGGTCAGTTTGGGTCAGCTCTCCTGGCTATGTGCCCTCCCAGCATCTTGCCCACCGCAGCCTACTTGCTGTGGGGGCAGAGTGAGAAGCGGAAGGCCCTGGTGCTGTGCCGGCACTGTTGGGCAGTAGCTGAAACACTGGGGTGTTACCAGCACAGTTTTAGTCACAATTCTAAAACAGCGTCATGCAGGCTGCTACGGAGGAAACCAAACTCCATCCCAGCCAGACCCTGTACAAATGTAGACTCAGAAAAATCACTGAAGAGCTGATATTTTTGTTTGTGCATTGTTTCTGTGAGGAGGGATTATTTCAGTCTGGAGAACTGTATTCAAAAAGCTGTTTCTGGGTGACTGTTCCCGTCATTGCCAGCAGAGAGCTCCAAAGACTAAATTTTGGCTAGCTGCGAAGTGCTTGTTTCTTTGTCTTTCAAAAAAGGTAGTGTTATTCTTCAAAATAAGAGTGAAGTTGTTCATGTCTGCAATGTTGTTTAATTCTCAAAATCTCAAAAATTTGACACATAACTTTTACAAGATATTGCCAATGAAACATTGGTATCTTTCAAAGCTTTACAGAGCTGTTGCTGTTAACAGCCTTTCCATCTTATGCAGTACTTACCATTGTCTGTAGGCATCAGGGAACATGAATTTCATTACTGCAATATGGGTGGGCATTGAAGGAAAATAAATAAATAAATAAATCTAGCTACATGTGTTAGCCACTGCTTAAGTTGATAGCCATGCCATGAAATGCCCCTTACTGTTAAGTGCAGAAGATAATGTAAATTCTTCAGATGCTCTATATTCTACAAATATGTTGAAATCCTGTGATCACTTTCTGTGTGTTTGACCAAAAAATGACCAGAAATTTAACAAGCATAAATCACGTTAACTAGTTCTTGCAACTCTTCTCTGTAAACTGTCTTTGAAATACTCCATTAGCTTTAAGAACAGCAGGTTGTAATGATATTAATTAATCTCTTACAGGTGTATTTCTACACATTGTTGCAGACACACTTGGAAGTATTGGTGTAATCATATCTGCTATATTGATGCAGAACTATGGTCTAATGATAGCAGATCCCATTTGTTCAATGCTAATAGCACTACTTATAGGTGTAAGGTAAGCATTGCTATCACTGATATTTGGTAGTATTTTTGATGCTAGTTACAGCACAAATTACAGCTCAGAAAAGTTTTGTCTGTTATGCTAATGACTTACGCATTTGCTTTTCTTCCAAGAGTGGTTCGTTACCTCTTCTGTACAGCTGTTCTGGTATGCTCTTACATGAGCTATCTTTCTTTTCCTTTTCTACAGCTACAGCTTTTGCTTTTAAATCTGCATATTTTAACCCTGTTTGCATAATGCTACAAAAATGTCTTTCAGATTCCAACTGTAGAAAGCTTCCTCTCTGTATTTAGTACATGCTTATATAAACCAATGTACTCCGGTAAATGGAGCAGAATGGCTTCAGGGCAGCAGAGCTGAGCCTTCTGGCACAGGATGTGCCCTTGTCCTTGACAAATCAAGGCTGGTAATTTTTTTTTTTTCCCCAGTGAGAACTGTCTCTTCCTTTGTATTTGTATTCTGAGACATCCTTATTTCTTTTAAGATCTGATGGAAATGCTTCAAGTAGTTCTGGGCTTTCCCGGTTGTTGTTTACCAAGACCACTGTAAATGTGAAGCTATTTGGATTAGGCTGGACAAGCCAACATTTCATTCAGTGATGCTGTTATTGAAGCTTCTCTGGCAGCAGTTTCATGGGTGGTGTAGGGCAGGGTGCCACAACTCCAGTTACAACCTAATAACTGAACACCTTTGTCTCTTCAGCACCGGTGAATGTCGTCTGATTAACTGCAGCTACTTACGCTTAAACCATATATGGCATGTTTATGCTATATGCATGGCAGCATTCTCAGAATTATTGATGTGAATCTCCTTCTTAGAGTAGGGCAACATGCTTCAGGCACTTATATGCCCACTGAAATCTGTGTGCTAGAGATCCCTGTTAAATTACCACTTTAATATAACTTAATACTTTGACTTAAACCTCCTGTAATTTCATAAAGGACAAATTATTACAAACTAATTCTATTCCTGAAATCTCAAAAAATGGGAAAGAAAATATATGTTACTGACAAGGAAGAAACTGTTGCTGAGGTAATAGCTGAGTAAAACACAGGTTTACATACACTTTGTATTTTAAGGGTCTAACTTTGTGTACAGAAAAGCACATACGGAGTGCTGATTAGAAAATACCATACGATTGAGAATTATTTTTTTTCTTCCATTCATGTAGAGGTTGAAAGGAGACTACCTCCCATAATAGAGCTTTCATAATAAATTATAGGTCTTCTAGCACAGTTAGGAGAAATGTCAGAGGTCCATGTTCTATGCTGAAAATGCTGTAGAAATTCACTGATGTATCTTTTGACCTGATACAAGACCTCAGCCTGTAACATTATTTTGTTGGTCCATGATGCTATAAATGATCTGTAGAATCATTGTGTTGAGTGCAGTCAGCTGCATCATAGTCAGTAGAAGCAAGCCTGCATTTCTTGCAGACTGACACATCTTGGCACAGCAGAAGAGCGAACACTAATTGCAGGGTTGGGAAGGGTTTAATGTTGTTGGGGTTTTTTTAAGCAATCTAGCAGACTTAACTACCGATCGCCTTGGTTTAAATGCACTTAAACAAGATGACTGGCAGTTTCAGGTGGATATTCTTGGAGAACTTGAGTCCCCGTTTGTGTTATTTGACTTCAGTAATCTTCATTTACACTTCTGGACATAAAACCATTGTTTATTCTGCCTTATTCTTCACTATGCTGTGTGTGCGCTCTTCTAGAATTAATGCGAAAGGTTTTTCAGATTTTCCGAAAAGGTGATCTTTTGTAACAGTAATACAGGGAGCCAACTGATGATTGCTAGGATATATAATAGTTTTGTCCTTAATCTTTTCAAGTCACCTAAATCTAACCTAGAGAAAAGATTATACTGAAAGTTTGTGAAATTTAAAATTTGAGGGGAAAAAACACTGTTTGCGAAAAGGCTCTAAACTGATAGTGGCAAGAGCTGTGTCTAGGTTTTTTTAATTGTCTGTTTGCTGATGCGTGCCTGTGGGTTTGAGGTGAGGAGGAGGGGAATGTTAATATCTAGTGCAGGGATCCCTGGCCACTTCTGTGGACCTGTTTGCAACCTTGATAAATAACTTGGGGGGGCAGCAAACTTGGCTTTAGATTAAATAATTGTCTGCTCTTTCAGAGGAACATTTGTCAGTTGTACTTGTGTGGAGTAGCCCACTTGTGTCCCTTTTACTAATTAAACCAACTCTGCTAAGGTGGAGTAGGATAAGAGTACATGTGTGCCCAACAAGTGGACCTATGCATGTGTGGTTAAAAATCTGGATCTGTTCTTTGTGGCTGTAATAAAGCAGGTATAGTCTTGAGTCAGAGATGCAAAAACCAGTTTGATAAAGTTGTCCAAAAGTTTTAATGCTTTCTGGGGACTTTCCCCTAGTTGGGACTGTAAGGCTCTGGTTCTTTCAAATAGGGTTGTGTTAAAGCCCCAGGGTGCTATCTTTTCTTACAAGAGTACTTTAGCTGATTGGTTTAAATCTAAATAGTAGTGTATTTTCTTGCTGATCTTCCAAAGCTCTTTTGCATGACTCCACATTTTAAGTATATGAAATTGTCCATTTCCATTTTAATTAGCTGCTTAGACCTCTGGTTCTACATTAAATATATTAGTTATTAACTGATGAACTAGAGCAGGCAATACTCTCCTTACTGCTGTTAATGTTAACCAGCAGCTCTTAGTGAAAGCAAAACCTTGAGCAGGGATCTTTTTATGTCTTTGAGTACTCTGAAACTTTAAAATAAAGCAGTCGAAATGTTGAAATCTGTATGGAAATGCTTTTGGTTTTGGCTGTCAACTTGTTACTTGGGAGGGAGACTTCTTTCCTAGGAGAATGTCTTTTTATCTTTAGCTCTGGTTGTGCTGGCCTTCTGTCACTTGTTCTCAAATGCTAAATTAACGTATTGGATTAAGAATTGCCTATATTCTATTATGAGGAAATGATAACATTTGAATAGTGATATATGAAACAGTTGTGAAGAATGCAGATGGCAACATGAGTGTAAATCTAAAGTCATGGTGGGAGAGTGGTCCAGACTTGAATCTTTTGTTAATTTTTAGATAATGAGGGTACACTATTCTGAATGCTACAGTCTAGAAACCCTGCTGGTTGTATATGAAAATAAAGTATACATTGAGCAAACTATTTCCGTAAAGTTGAAAATTCCCAATGAAATACAAACTGGTAAATGAATTTTTACTCATGGGGGTTGGTGGCTTTCTCCTCTGAGGGAGGGATCCTCAGACTACTCTAGTTTACAGTATCACTTTGGATGTGTGTTTAGTCTAAGTTGTTAGTAGGCTTTCCAGCTGGAACGAGCTTACATAGAGATGAATTAGGACAGAATTGTAGATGTCCATTTGAGGCAGGAGTCTTCTATAGGATAAACTGTAAGCAGTATAATAAGGTACCTTGAAAGAGGTCTTCAGATTCCTAACTTTAAAAAGTAGTTTTCTTAATCAGCTCAAAAATCTGGGTCACTATCACTATCAGGATTTAGGAAATACTGTGTTCTTGCAGTAGGATGGGTATTATTGGAAGTACTTATTCAGAAACATGTTTGAATTATTTTCAGCAAAACCAGGTTTATTTTATGATGCTGAGCTTCAGGTATATGTATTTAAAAGAGAAATTCTTGTGGTAATAGGTGCAGGAGGAGCAAAGATAAAGATGTGACAGTAGTTAGCTACGTAGGTTTGAGACTAGTGAGAATCCAGTCTGTCTTTTTAACGAATTACATTGGCATGGTTTTTGGCCTGATGAGAGATTGTCAAGGGAAGATCTAGGTAATGCGTTAATGTGGGGCCATTTTATTACCAACTCACAGCTTTTATACTCTGTGAAGATACTGATGATGCCAGTAGTGCAAAGTAATGTGGAAAAGTAGTTAGATTAAAATGTAATAATAACAAATGTTGAATTTGCTATCCATTACTGGATGTGGGATAGTATTTATGAATCACATTGTATTTTGCCCTGACTTTCTTGAAATAAGTAAAAGAGAGTAGTGGACTAACAAAACTAGCACCAAGAACTTTCAAGTTCTTGACTCCAGCTGTTTCATTATCTGAGTATGTATTGAAATTTTCTTGAAATTGAAAGGAATTATCTCACTGAATTTTTTCTCAAATTTTACAAAAATAAATACTTGGCAATTCAATATCATAATTTTCCTGAAAATGATAATTAAACATAGTTAATTTTAAAAATACATACCAGTAAATCTGCATTAGTATGTTACACTTTGCATGTCCAAGCAAATATTTAACCAAAATGTGGATATCATAGTGCACTTACATTTTTAGTGTACTTTAAGGTCATTAAGTATATGTTCCAATTTATTTATGCCATTGCAGTAAACTGTGTTTTTGTTTAAAGTCTGATGATACTGTGTTCATACAGGTCATTAGATTTTAAATACAAAATACATACATTTTAGGAATGTGTATAGAACGTTTTGTGTAGTCCAGTTGTATCAGGCAAAGGCATAAGCTGTATAGACTTTGTTTTAACTTGCTTAAACTGTAAAAGTGGTGGTTTTGATTCTTCATTACAGGTAATGTTTGAGATAAAAAGCTGAATGAGATGATGGTCATAAGATGCCTTTAGAAGGTTCATGAGACTCTTTGAGGAGCATTTTAATAGCTTGCTTTTTTTTAGCATGGAAATTTTCAAAAACATTTACATGAAAAATGAAAGACTAAAATTAAGAAATCACTGTGTCATCGGTGAATTTAGTGTTTAATACTTGGTGCCTTTTTTAGTTGTTTGAGGGTTTAATGAAGTTTATTTTTTGTGCTTTTTTTCTGAATAAAGTGTGTATATGCCACTTAACCTGGTAGTGATTTGGCTTCAGTCGTGTCCTCCAACTTACTCCTTAATGGACTGAGTTAGACTTACAGAGTGTGCAAGGCATGGGTAGGGGGTAGGTTTGATCTAGGGCTCTTTTTTTGTAATTATTTTTTAAAATCTGTGTTCTTTCTGGAATATCCATACATATCCAAAGAGGGAATAAAGGCAGAACACAAATCCTTATTCCCTTCCATGGAACTATGTCTAATGAGCCAGTAGAATATCGAAGCACTTGCATGCGAGTACAGAGGGGAATGATTGCTCTTAATCCAAGATTGCTTGTGTCTAGATGAAATAACTGTTCGTTCATTTTATGTTGAGTGTTTGCTTGCTTCAGTGTTGGGCAGCTCTCTGTGTTCAGTTTTCTGAAATTATGGCAACACTTGCCAAAAGAAATCACAAAAATATCTGTATAGGATGACTAAAGAACTTATCGTTGCAATAGAAAGCTGTGCAACCTCTAATTTGTAACCTGTTTTGTCTTGTGCAGATGCACGAAGGGTTGAGCAACGCCGCTTCAGAGAAGTCAAGCAATGCTTTTATTTCAAATGGTTGAGCCCTCCTGTAGACAACATCTCTAATTAGTGCAAATTGTCAACTACAGACACAGTTGCTCTGTGTTGCTCCCGTGATCCTTCAGTAAGGCTGCTCTAAGGTGACATATTCTCTGCCTAACTCATCGTGAGTTAGTGCAGAACATTCTGGCTGCACAGTGAAAATCGAGTGTGGGATTCTTCTGAGGTTGTATTCACTGACAAATAAATACGTTTCCAAGCTTAGTGGAAGCAGAAATCAGGTAGTTCTTACGAGAGTATAGAGAGGTAAGATCAGCCACTTCCCTTTAGTAGACTGACTGTCTACATCCCAGTAAAAGCCTGTCTTCAGTAGGCTTATATAGAAATACTGTTAATACCTATTAAATCTGCTTTAACATATATCTTTTTGGAGGAAGAAAAATAGCCCACATATTACTGTTCTGATATAGAGAGGCAAAGGCATGAAGTCAGGTATTTTCCACTTTGCAAATTTCGTTATGCCTTTACTTGCTGTGCAAAGTGTGTTTCCTCCATTTATGCATTTATCTATTGAGTCTTGACAAGCAAAGGGCTTGGTAGTCAGTGGTTTCTCAGAGGTCTATATCCTGTAATCTTTTACAATCTCTGCATAAGAAATCTATAGCCAATTCTAAAGGGTGAAGCTGGTGTGGATGGGGGGTTTTAGCTCCTGAGTGTTCCTGGATGCTACCACTAATATCTGATGAATCTTTCTTTGATTACTTTCTGTACTCTCTCATGCAAGTACCCATTTAATTAAAAAGCATAAATGGGACATGCTTAAAAGAGATGAGTCTGTCTTACTAGCATTTTGTTTGAAGTCTTTTTTTTTTAAAAAAAAAAGCTTGGCTATTTTATAGTTGCTCAGGTTGACACTCTTCAAGTTTTTTCCAAGGTGTTTTCCTCATAAGTTAATGTGCCTGAATCAATAAACAATTTCTCAAGTCTCTAAACTGTTTTTAATGCTTAAAACTAAATGTTCATTTGTTTTTTAGCTTTAGAATTCTAAGCCTTATTCTGAAATGTTGAAGCAATTTTAGTATTTCAGTCAGCTGTGTGAAATTGGTCATCAAGCAAAAGCCACAACTCTAGTTTAAAGCAAGAAGTTTGTCTGAAACCACTTAGACCCACATGTTTCTAGAAAGGCACCGTAGACTAAATATGATACTAGATTGGATAGAGCATGCAGACTACCTATTAAGTGCTCGAAGAAATGAGGCAATTCAGTCATTTAGTGAAGTTGTTTTCATGGGTTACATAATTTTTACATAAAGTCTAAAACTGCTTGAACATGATACAATATGAAAGAGCTTCTGGGGAGGATGTAACATTTAGGGTATATGCCTGTGATGTTTGGGGCATGATGGTATATATATAAAAAAATTCTTTTTTAAATGAAGTGCTGCATTTGCTAAGATTCAGAAGGAATGTTCTGTAGCAAAACTAGTATGCTGCTTGTTGGTGTTGTTTTGAGCCGTCATTGCTAAATGGCATGCACTACCTTTATTTACAGGGTAATGGTACCTGCCAGCCTTGCTTGAGAATCAAAGTAGTACATCATTACGAGAACACACAGTTTAAAATTGGAAAAGTAAATGTTAAACCTGTGATCCTTGTCTTGAGCAAAGCCTGCAGTCTGATTAAAATTGCCATTGCCTAATAGAAAAATTTTATTAAAGTTCTGAAATAGGCTGACAGTCTTGACACTGCAGATGTGGATGGTGGCTGGGGGAAAAAAAAAAGATTTTGAAATCTGGCTGTAGATTTTCAGCTATGGTCTTTGAAGAACCATAGCTGGTCGTGAGTCTTGGCAATGTTTGTTTACCTTCCACAAAATCTGTCACAAATACACTCTTTTTTTCTATGGTGCTGAGAGCACTAAATAAATTTCCTGCTCTTTGCCTTACAATACTGTGTAAGGGTTCTTTACCCCAGAGTTGCTTTCAGCTTTACTGGCCAAGATGATGACTATGCCCGCCAGAGTCTTGTTAGCTATGCCAGCAAGAGCAGTGGCATAAACAGGATGGGACTGGAATGGGTGTGAGTATTATCTGAATGTGATGCAAGTTGATTAAGAGTGTGATTGTTTCACTCGTCATTGTTGATCAAGCCGTGTGTAGTAGTAGTAGTAGTAGTGGCAGGCTGGATTTATCAGATTCCTGTCAATAGCTTTTATCTGTTTGAGCAGCTTTCACTTCCTCTGTAACAGTGTATGTGCAAGCATGATGTGCTGCTAACTCATTTTGCACACATTAGCTGCTTTTGCTATTGTGGCTTTTGTAGAGGGTGTGTTTGTGTCCCAAGTCTTGCTGTGGGTTAGCACCACTTTCAAATTCCATTGTCTTGTAAAGGAGTGCGATATTTTAAATTCAAGGCTTGGTAATCAGAGAGCATTGGAAGATTGTGTCTGCTTTAGCAGCAAAGCTTACAGACTGCTTATGCGTGAAAAGACTTTACTTGGTGACAATTCAGTGTTATTTATTTTCCTCAATAATCTTTTTGTAAATAAAAAAAAAGGGGGGGAAGTACCAGTGCAATAGTTGCTACAGAGACAACCACGTGTATTTTGCACTAATGACTAATCCGAAAAAAAGGAAAGCTTGGTCAAATTCTCTAACCACATTCTCAGCCTGCTTGGTATCGTCATCTGTCCTAGTGTTTTCTTCAGTCACATGAGATGGAACTAATATTTCTAGTGCCTCCTGGTGATTAACTAATACTGGTTTTTAGTTAGTGCTTGAGAAAAGAGCATACTGTGTGGAGTTTTGGTCTTTAATTAAAGGTTTTGTACTTCAGTAGTATGCATGACACAATGGAAAGCATAAAACTTCAGAAAACTGGATTCTATAGCTTGTTATGTTAGTTTAGCTTACAATAAAAGACTGCTTTGTAGTCTTCTGACTTGTAAGGTAGCATCCCTTTGGATGCAGAGATGCGTGCATGGGTTTCTGTGCTCTAACAGCATTTGTCAGGATATATCACATCACTGCAGCTGTCTTTGGCCTTTTCAGTTTTGCAGAAGATAAATTTGTAGCTGAACACAGTGTTGAAGTTAGAGGAGGGAGGTGTGACCTGGGGTATGTTTCAACTTTTGACTACAGTACCAAGCCACATCCTCTATTCTTTGGACTTGTAAGATGTTGCTGTTCCAGTTAAACACCACGGCTTTAGCGTTTTTGTGAAGTCTGGATAAAAGCATAACTTGTGCAGCATTATTGCCAAAAACTTGCACGGGAGGTTTCTCTTAAAGCTTTAGTGTGGAGCCATTACAAAAACATGAACAGGCAAAATGTTGCCGGCAGGAAGACTATCTTTTAAGCTGCACCACCTATACTAGGAGTGGAGTGTCTACTCCCATTCACGTTTTTGTTTATTAGTTGATTTTGAGCTAATGGTTCTAGTGCTGCTTAAAACTGCACCCTATTGCCTGGCAAGGAGAGGCAGTCTTTGGTGTTTGTATACGCCCTGCTGATTGCATGGACTTAACCCTGGAAGATTGGGTTTTAGGCAACAAGGTTTTCAGAATGAAGCAGATCTTAATTTTAAATGCATCTTCAGCTGAAGAGCTCTCTAACGGGGTTTTAACTTCCTCTTTTCAATGTGCATCCTGTTCCAGAATGAATCAACCAGTTTCACTGACCAAATCCTTTTTTGAAACGGGTTAACATTCCTGGCCTGCTAGTCTTAAATATCCATAGGCTGTCTCTCCAAATCTCCTATTTGTCAATTCATTTCTATTCCATCAGGTAATGTACATCAGTTTTATCAAATAATGTAAACAAGTTGTGCAAATCAGTTATTTTTTTGTTAGGTTTCTTTCACAGATTTGTATTGTTCCTAGTGGTATGTTTCAATAAAAAGGCAAGCCCCTACATTCTCTATTCTTTTATTCCTTGCCCTGGGAAAAAATATGTAGCCTGTGCATTTGTGTTTTTTGGAGCCTCTGGATGCATATGTTCGAGGGGCCTTGTTAAATTTATGGGAATGGAGTCAGTGTTAAAAAATCTTGTATTCAGTTTGCATCCTGAACTTGTGTATTGGTCTTTCAAGGTTTTTATTAAGAAGCAAACCTGCATTTTAAATAGTAAGTTAAACTGAAATCAATTCAGCAGTGGAGTATTTTGGCAGCTTCAGTTCCCTTTGATGTAATGCTTGTGACATGGACATTATTTAGTGAGATAGGTCCATTGATAAGAGAACCTTTTTCCCTGAACTTCTGTAATCCACTGTCTGTAGAATGTGACACTCCAATTAAGCTCCCTTTAGAGAGATTGACAGTTATTGCATTGCTAAATGTTTAATTGTGTCAGTGACAGGTCCAGTTCAGGCCACTCCTGCCTGCCCCTAATTGCTTCTTCCTTTATCTGAACTGGTTCTTTGGTAGCAGCGCAACTGTGTGAGGCCATGTGATGGAGTGCATCAGGCAGTGAATTTGCCTGGAATAACTAGTGTGCCTGCAGGAAGACTTCGGGTATTTCTTTTTCCGGGGGCTCATTAGGCAAGAGTCATGCACCCTCTAACTCCCTCCCACCATTGGCTAAGGATTAGCCAAGGAGTGAGCTGAGCAGTCGATCAGCCAGCACTGCTTCCATGGACAAACGGAACCATCTCTTTAACAGTGGAAAGGAATGGTGAGGTCATGCTGCTCGCCATCTGCAAATATACAGCTGGTCTACACAGTGTATTCTACATCACTTCATGAGATTTTAAACAAAGGTTCTGTGGTTTCCTTTAACAGACAGCCCCATTAATAACTTACAAATGTTTTCTGGATGCTTTTTATCCCATCACTCCATGTGTTCCAGCTGTGATGCCAGTGCTGAACACTGAAATTCAGCTTACAATTTCCGAAGTATATCATCACTTTTGGTCTAGAGTGTTAGGTGACTTATGTGGTCTTGAAATGAGATTGCTATTTAAGTTTTAGTATTGGGCTATAGATACTTGTCATCCTCTTGAAAATTTTAGGGTGCTGTAGACATGACGCACTACTCCTAAACAAAATAGCACCATACCAAATACTTAAGAGTATAAATTTTTAGTGGTCGCTTCAGGGTATGGGCTTACTGGTCTCCTGGTTTTATTTACCAAAAAAAAAGGGAGGGGGGAAGTAGTAATAAGAAAGAAGAGTGTCATCTTAGTTTGCTGATTAAACAAGACCATTTGGCCAGGAGGGAACCTCTAATTGTTTCCAAATGTTTAATCCTTGAGCTTGGATGAGACCCTACACTTAGTTCACTTCAAGAATATGCTAAGTTGTCTGTTTCTGAGAAAACATCTTTGTTATAGCTGGACTGGTCCACACTAATTTTGTTCTATCATTTCCCCGTTATTATCTTAGTTCATAAGAAAAATATGCCTTAAGCCAGACACAAAAGCAAAAACCATTTCAGTTGCATATATTTCTATGGTTGGTTGTGAGTGATTGCCGTTGAAGTAAGTTTTGGTTTTGAGCTGTACTTATCAGCTGCTTTGTCATATAACTTTTAAGACACCAAGAAATTTAAACTCAAATCCCATGATTAAACTGTTGATCTTTTGTAATTGTCCACCAGTTGTCTCTGTGGAAAATCTAGGGGAGAAGTGATCTTAATCTTACCTTTAGTAAGACAGCACAGCAATTTTGTCAGTCCTTTTATTTTCTGTACCAGGTTTCTATGGCAACTTTCTCAGCTTCTGGCAAAATAACTAAAGAAAAATTCTTCAAGAGCATTAAGGAATGTTATGTTGCTCTTTGTTCTGCATGTTTTGCAAATGTAACAGTAGCTACCTTCCTTCCTTTTTGTTTCCAGTATTGTTCCCCTTTTAAAAGAATCCATTGGAATTTTGATGCAGCGAACTCCTCCTTCCCTGGAAAACGCCCTGCCTCAGTGCTACCAGAGGGTGAGCTCTTAGGCCGTTTTTGCCTCAGGTCAAGCTGCTGGCTGAATAAGCCTCAACTGTGTGTATGAGGATATTTTGTGATGTTTTTCCAGTAATGCCTGTGAAAGGTTCCTTAGATTGTACGAACGGAGGTACCAGTTTGATTCTTACCTTTCTGAAGTCCTAACCTGTATGTCGCTTCAACTCAGTTTGTGTTCTAAAATGTGCTATCTTGGTTTAGAAAAATAGATCCTGAAGCTTTTCCTCTCCAAGTACTTTGTGCTGATACAAAGTGCGTAATGTTTTTCTGTTTTGTTCAGATTTTCGTCTCCCTCAAAATCTAGTTCTTAGTAAAGTGAGGTGGAGTACCGCTGGATATGTATTTATAAGAATATGTCGGTTACTCTGGATTTGACCTCTCCTGGTACTTCCGTTTAACTTACCTATTGCTGTGTCATGACCTGAACATTGAAGCGCCTTTGCCAAGTTAGTACAAAGCCCTTGTAGGAGTGTCATCTTTCCTCGGGAAGTTGCAGGACTGTAATTGTCATGTGGAGGGTTTGCTAAAGTTGGACAGAGGAAAAAGAAGGGTTTTGACAGGAGAAACTAAAGCCCTCACACAATATTCACGGAAAAATATCAATATGTTTATGTTAATAGTTAGAATCTCTCACAAAATGTTTTATGGGAAAATTCCTGCATTTGCAAAAATTGGATGCCTTCTCAAATTCAATAACTGTGACTTTTCTCTCTTGGACACCACTGTTACAGAAGTGGTTTCAGTGAAGTATATGTAGACTGTAAATGCAGCAAGGTTCAAAATCACGACGCGTACATGCAAGCTGTATGTTTTCACCTTCCTTACAATTACTGAGATAAGTTTAAGTCAAATATCACAAATTGCACAGTGAACTAGAAGTAAAGAATGCATCAGCTTTTATATTTTCTGTAAAAAAACCACAGTACAGACATTTTCTGAAATGTATTTTTTTTAATTTGCCTATATTTTTAGGTGCAGCAGTTGCAAGGAGTTTACAGTTTACATGATCCACATTTCTGGACCCTCTGTACTGATGTTTACATAGGGACGTTGAAATTATTAGTAGCTCCTGATGCTGATGGAAGATGGATTCTAAGCCAGACTCACAATATTTTTACTCAGGTATGTCTTATCAGTGGCAATTGCATCTCAAAGTGTAAATTGTGTGTCACATGATGTGACATTGTAATTCTTATAAAGAAAGATTAAATGTTTCTGGGTTTCTTATCGGTGTGTTTTGAAAAGCTTCTCTGCTCCAGCTGTACAGAGGAATTTCAAAACTCTCAGTAGCATAGGTGGAATTACTGTACCTCTCTGCATTGGTTTTTGATGCCATTTGATGGAGATAACTGCTATATTTGTCTGAGGTGTATCAAATTAAGTTGAAACCCTATATTGACCTATGAGGAACCAAGAAAATAGATGAGGCTTTCCTCAGGATAGGGCTTCCGACCACAGACTGCTTCAGTTTTTCACTGTGCTGATGCTGTATTTGTCATTCATTTCTGTCTTCCTAAGATTCCAATGTCTTTGCATATTTTGTTGTCTTTTAGTAACATCCATGCTATGGTGATCATTAGTTAAAATGTAACCATCAGTTGTCACGTTGTATAGGACAGTGTGTTCCCATTTATTTCTCTACAGGTTTGTGGGGTTTTTTATATAGATAGTGATGTATTTGATAGCACTTTCAGCTGATATGAAATGCTGGAATTCTTGTGAACAACAGAAACTTTATTAGAAGTTGATAGTTCTTGCCTTAAGATTAAAATCTTACAAATTTCAGAAAGATCTTTCTGTTGCTTCCTTATACTTTCAACCATAAAACACAAAATTCAGTTTGGCTGCCTATTCCAGTATAGCTACTGGACGTGAATAGTTCACAGGTAGAAACTAGAGTCTATTAATATAAAATAGAAAATTCTTCTCCAGCAAGGGGCCTTTGTGAAGAATAAAGCTGGAAACATACTCACTCTCATATACCATCCAGAGCCAAACGTCCTGGTTTTATTCTTGATATTGGAGGACTGTATTTGAAAAAACTATCACATTTTTCCATAATGTCCTTTCTCTGCTTTTCAGTAACGGAGAGTTCTGTACTGAAAAGGAGACAAATATTCCTGTTCATAACCAGTGTTTTAGCTAACAAAATATTGTCAGCCAAAGGTTAGTATTTTGGAGATATGTAAATTACTTCTCTAAGTCAGTTGGACAGTGAAGAAAGGGGGCTTCTGATCAGGTATATTTGATGCTGTAAATAAAACCTGCTTCTATCAACAGTTTAATTAAAGTGCTCGCATCAGTGTTCTTTTTCAAAGCTTTCTACAGCGGGGAAAGTCCTTGTGTGCTCACATGCACGTTCTTTCCTTTGATCTAAAAGTTGTATTCGTCTACTGCATTGGCAGCTTGTGTATGTGATGGCTTAGTGAATCGTTTATGCATCTGATGAGCACCCCCTTTTATTAACTGTTTTGTAACATTTATTAAAAATTCCAGACTGGATTATTTTCTTTTAAAATGCATCTTGTATACTCAAAGTACTCAGTTACGGGGAACCCAATAAAAATGAACCCACAATACTTTTTTTTTATGTTAGAAACTTAGGGAAGGAGGATTTGTTGTTACAAATACTCTAAAATCAAACTTTATGAATAAAGCTTGGTCCTTTTTGAGATGTTCCATCACATACAGCTTTAGGTTATTGAGTAGGTAGAAATCAGTCTGCATGGCTTATTCTGCAGACTGTAGTTTGAAACTAAGGGGTATTTTTTAGGATGCAGAACATTCTATTACATGAAAACTAATTTTACATGTCAAGTCTCCAAAGGATTGCATTTTCCAAGTGAGTCATTAGCTCTTCAGCTGTTTTGTAGCTCTGCAGGTATCAAGAGCCATCTGTCTGGGAGGGGAACTGGGAGAACAAGGTCTATCATTTTTCTTACCTGACCTATGGTACTAAGTGGAGGAACAGCTGGAGAAAATAGAGATTTTTTTCTCCTCAGTAATACTGGCCCTCATTAATCTTTATATCACTGACAGCTGGTTTTGCCACTCAGCTGAGCTAAAAGCAAGTTGATGATAGTTGAAGACGATGTGATCTTTAGCAGTGTTCAGCCTAGTCCTTCAAGATCACGTTGCATAACCAGCAACCATCACAATGTTGCTGCTGACCTGCCACTGACATTAAAATGAAGAAGTGATTTTTTTAATGCTGTGTTATACTGATTGATGATAAAACCAAGCAAGTCCATCTAAGCCTTGTTTAATGGGATTTCTGAGGAGAGAAATGCTTTAGTACTACTCACATACCTTTACCAAAAGTTAGTGTGTTGTGATGTCATGTAAATTCAATGTAGCCATTGTTGTTTCTTGCTAAAATCTTAGTGTAGAACTGCTTTAAACAATAAGTCTCATGTTACACTCTTGTGCTTAGTTTCATTTTAAACTGACAGCTCTTCAAGCAGCTTGCTTTTCAGGAAGTTAATCCTGTACAAAAGAAAGTAAGAGTTGCTTTTGTGCAGCTTCACATGTGACAGTTACTTAGGGTGAATCAGAAAAGGTCACATAGCAAAGCTAATGTTAGTATATAATTACATATGTGCAGCTGACTGTGTGAAGAACTATGTATTCATACAGTCCTCCCAGTTTGTACGTTTCCAAATTGCCAGTATCTCATTGAATGATGTGGTAAATGTGGAAGATGAATTACAGAAAAATAACATACTGAGGGGTTTTTGCTAGGTAACTTACTGATGTGGACTGGTGTTCAGGACAGTTGAATTGCTTTGGCTTTACAGGTGTTTTTTTAACTCTCCTCTTTTCCACAGGCAGGAGTAAGACAGCTTTACATACAGATTGATGTCGCAGCCATGTAGTGAATTTCTGAAACTGTGCTGTTGGACCAAAGTTTTCTGTACTGTAACGGTATAACAACATACTTCTCAAGACAGAGCCTGCCTCCACCACTGTTCTGGAATTGACTGAATAGATTTCTGCCCTTGGGCTATGAATGGAGTTCACTTCTAAGGAGTAAATATTGGGTGAATGTTATGGACTTTGGGTCTTGGGTTTTTGTGGCCCCTAAACTTACAGGTTTTTGGACGGTTTTTTACTTATTAAAATTGTGGTACTGGAAACCCTGTCATGTCTTCAGTAAAGCTGCTGAAACCACTGCTTATTCCCATAAAACCAGTGTTATCAACAATTGGAAACTTGTTTTGTAGATAATGTCACAATGGCTGACATGCTTCAATATAATTGTATGTTTGTACAATTGTTTGTACTTTGCAAACTTAATGAACCAAACCATATTGGGTTTTCAAAGTGCCTTTTATATCAGGAGAAGTATTTGCCAGCATAAATATGGAGCATCAAAGGGTTTTATTACTTTTACAAATATCTTGTGTGCAGTCTGATTATTTACTGGTGACGTATGTGGGGGGGGTTGTGTACTTGCATAACTGTAAATGTTAAACTTCCCTTATACTTGCATCTTACCAGACAGAAAAATTCTAAATGTAAAAGACAAAGCTGTTGTGAAGAGACTTGTTCCCAAAACAAGCTGGATATTTTGACACACGTATTTTGTGCAAATTATTTTAGTTAAAATATTAGATTGAACTCCCATTATTAGTCTCTTAATACTGTTGCGAGTAATGAGACATTACATGATGCTACTCATGTTCATAGTCACTGAAACAACAGGCAGCTGAGGGAAGATGCTCGTGATGGAAGCAATGCTTGAAGATTTTATCTTCCAAATTATGTGGTGGGAAAAATTAAATCCCTAAATTGTTCATGAAAGCTTAAATCTCCTTGATTTTAATAGATTGTAATAATTTTTATTAAAGCGATTGGTGAGAACTTATGCCTTTCCAATACTGAAAGTAGTTGTTACTGGTGGTTATACCTGAAATGGAAATAAGGACCATGGTTCATGTTTAAGATTACGCTTTTTCTGGGTTGACAAGTCTGACATTTTTGACTATCTTACTGTAGCCTTTTGTGTTTTCATGAAACAACAAAAAAAAAATCTCAGTGCAGTTAAGTTGTTTTTTCCAGAAACATCTGTCATACCTTTCTAGCATTTATAATCATTTTACACTTCTGGATCTCAGTGTTGTTTTCGAAGACAATCTGCTATACTGGGTATTACAGATTGTAACTCCACTATGCTGTAGGAGTTAACTTAGTGATGGAAGATTTTATAAGGGGGCATTTTACAAACAGAACATTGTGGAGTAGAAAACAAGACAGGCATTTTTCTGAGAAATCATAGCTGCTCCTGACTGGTATAGATTTTAAGTATTCTTCTGGTACCTGATATGTGGTAATACTGAAATCAAGGACCTCTGAAGCTGACAATGTCTGCGTAGTAAGTGCTAGGCACTGTCAAAGTAGTGAAGATACATTTGCAGAAATGGTTTGGTTTCTTTGCCACTGATGTTGCTGAATTCATGATAGAGAGGAAGAATTTCTTGTATTCATTCTGCCATTCGTTCCTGTATAGCACCTGAATTTTGATCTCTTTTCATGAGAAAACACGATGGTTACCAAATTGATAGGTGGTTCCTGAATTTTCCAGATGAGCTACGGAAACAAGAATGTTGATTTTGTATAAAGCTTGGGGGTGTACTTTTGTGCTTGGAACTGAAAACTGGGTCTAAAGCAGTAAAAAGCCACATAGGTATTGCTTTCAAGATTTAGAGTCTTTTCCAGCCTTTGGATCCTTCTTTATCCCTGTTGCTGGTTTCTGATCCTGTCTGCTTCTCCTGGGGATGCAGGTGCAGAGCGCTCTTTCTTTGCAGGTGACTGCACCGCCCCACATCTCTCTCTTGTGGCCTCCTGCCTGGCACCCTGTCGGGCTCCCTCCCCATCTCACCGTGCAGGTGCTCTGCCAGGCCTGGAGTTCCTGACTGGAGGATGGGATCTGAACGTTACACAGTGCAGTCAGGTGCAAGAATCTCTTGAGCAAGTTTGAGTACTGCAGTTTACAATACCATTTGCATATATGTTCACAGAAAAGGTAATTAAAGTATGGTTGTGATTATAGGGCAGAGACCCCTTGTATTGTTTTGTAGTATGTTCCATATAGGCTGCTGCTTCTTGGTTGACAGCATGATTTCTTGATTTTATTTTTTTTATAGTTAACATTACTACTATTTGACGGTACAGAAGATCAACTGGTACCACTTTAAAGGCAAGCACCAGTCATTTCAGTTGTGTCGTGATCCAAGAGCAGGCTTTGGCTTAAATCATTTTTATACCAGCATGTTTCAGGACTGAGTACTCCCAGACTTGCTGAAATACTGTGGTGCTGCCTGAGTTGCTGAGCTTGGCCAGTATTTCAGTTTTCTTAATGAAAAGACAACGGATACAATTTGTTCCCAAGTGAGAATCTGCCTGAGTGGCTATTGGGTTTGTTATTGGTGATGGTTTTTTAACATGTATGTCTACAAACTTTTTAGAATTACACAATATTGATTTTAATAACTTTTGACATCTTTTTGTTGCTTATTACGACTTATTAGACTGTTGGAAGCATATGTGTAAGTCTGAGTTTACTAACCCAGGTAGCACCTTGTTCATTATTTTTAAGGTCAACTCAATGCTTTTGTAGTAAGAAATGTATCATTTGTTTGTTAAATGTAATTGGGGATACTGTAGGGAAGTCAAAGTAGACTTTAAGCCTTTTTAGGCTTTCTGGAAAAGGATAAGAATCACAAAATTCTGCAGAAGAGTAGATTACATGTCCATAGGTAACTACAATCACATCTAGTATGTCAGTAAGCGTAGTGACATCTGATTTATTTTTTTTTTTACCTACTAAGGGGATATTGCTCAGGTTTTAGGAGAGTACAAATCATGCAATTGAAAGTGCAGCTTTTATTATTCTGAGAGTCAAAGCGCCACTATTTTGTGTTTTGCTAATTACCTAACACTTGGCTGCTTATATAACACTTTGCTTTTAACACTTTATTGGAGATGCACTGCATCATTTAAATACTTGTGTGAATGACTGACATCCAGAGATGGATGAATGTCTGCAAATCATCTGCCAAAACTCAGCTTCCTGGTATATCCAGTACTGCATTTTGAACCAAGTTTTCAAAGTACGATTTTTCTCATGCTTTCATGTAGCTGAAGCTTACTGTATGGTTACAGGTCTGTCTACATGGGGTTTTCTTCTGTGACTGAAAACAGTAACTTAGAATCAGGTTGTCCCAAAGATGAAGCCCGCAAACTTTATCATTTTTACAGGACCTCCAGCAAAATAAGAAGATAAAACAAGTGCTAAGTATTGAGTATAAGAGGGTCTGTATTAAAGTGTCCCAAATGTCGGTCATGGTACATAACAGTGGAACAAAACTACTCTAAGAGTATCCAAAGTGAAGACTGGTCCTTTGCAGGCTAATCTGTAAGTCTATAGGTATGGATAGACTTGTTCCTTCATCAACAGGGCCCTTACAGAGCACTAGATCACTTATGTGATTTGCTAAACTAAGGCAAAAGTTCATTTGCATCATTAGTAAGAGCTGCTGCCACTATTTTTACATAAAAATTGAAACTGCTGCTACTAATAAAATGGACCTTAGTGACCCTTAACATTCTTAATTTTTTTTCTGAAGTAGTAAAGCTGTGTTTAAAGGTGAAGGAAAGAAAGAGTATCTCTTTAACTGTTGCAAGTGTCCCTGTTTTGCAAATGTAAACAAGAGAGAAGAGAAGCTGCTGCTGAACTGCAGTTTTCCACCCTTCGTGCCCACTGCGCAGTGAGATTGTGAAGTTCATGGCTTTTTTCTCACAGTGCAGATTTCAGTTCCAGAAACCTCCATGCTTCTATAACATGCAAATCCTAATCACTACTCATGTAACAAGATCTTTAAATACCAGTTCAGAGCGACAGCTGTAGTTACTTGTTAAGCGCTGTCCTGTTTTCCCCAGCAGCTGTCAGATTACCACCCATTTTAAGCATGTTTGGGCATGAAGATAGAGGGATTTTCTTTCTTTCTTTTTATTTTAATAATCCATGTCTGTGATCCCTAGTACTTACTCAGTGGTTAATTCCTCTTTTACACGTCTATAAAAATCCCTATCTGCATCTTGCCGGGATTCCCTTTTGGGTTTCTCCCCTGTTCAGGCTTTGTTGCAATGACTGTCCCTGTTGGGAAGGGACTTCAGTGGCCAGAGACTGCTATAATGTGAAAAGACGCCAGTTATGCTTCTGCTGTGCCTGGCATGTGAAGACTACATGTCTCACTGTGTGCAAATACTGGTTAATCTACTTGTCTGTTTCAGTGAGCCACAAAAGGTTCCTGCCTATGTAGTAA
This sequence comes from Ibycter americanus, assembly GCA_035590275.1. Taxonomy (NCBI): domain Eukaryota; kingdom Metazoa; phylum Chordata; class Aves; order Falconiformes; family Falconidae; genus Ibycter; species Ibycter americanus. Next base: position 14,025,529 of record JAVJGI010000032.1, on the reverse strand, counting down.
TTTGGCGGAAATAATGTGTAAAAAGAGTTGTGTATTTCACTTCCCATGTGCATTGAAGTCTTTCATGTGTATGCTGGGATCTTGTACAAGAGTTAAATGAATCGCTACAGTATTTTGGCTGAAGCGTGAAATATTGTGAATGAAGAAATTGCTAAAATCTTTCCTGGTAGCAAACAGCATATTGCTTGCATTCAGCATATTGCTTGCCTTTACCTTTAAATTACAGGAAATACACTTAGCAGTGAGCTTAAGTTGAATAGTACAGTATATCAAAATACCTGTAAAGAAATCTTAATGATAACACAAGGCAGCTCACTAAAATTCTGAAGACTATGTATGATTTTGTTCTGGAATGCTAATGTTAGTAGCTTAGCCATGACTTGTCCCAAGTGCAATATTAGAAATTTTTAATGTAATCTTTTCTACTTGAATACGGTCTATATAAAATGTTAAATATCCTATATTGCTGAAAAGGTATGGGATCAAATTTCTTTCCAATAAATCTTCAGTTTAAAAAAAATATGCCTACAGGTCTGCTTTGTTCTCATACATACTGTGAGGACTAGTTGAAATAGCAACCACCATCATCCATTAGCTGATTTTAGAGAGAATCCTGCAGTCTGTTTTCTGAGAATTGGCTTGAGGTTAATTGTGGTTGCTGCAGTTTGAGTCCAGCACTTCTTAAATGCTAGCATTAACATATGAAGAAATCCAGTTCTATTTTAAGTTGCAGCCTTCTGAAATAAGAAATTCCATGCAGCTTCTCCCTCTGTTTCACCAACTGTCCAAGGGGTGAGTCCTTGTTTTTCTTGGTTTAGACATACAGAACGTTCTCACCTGTCTGCATTCGCTCTCCCAAGTTGCAAAGATGGATGCAGACCTAACAGGTTTTGCACACTAATGGTTTCTGCTGGTGAGAGAACTACTACGCTCCTGCAGAGCTGAAAACCAAAATTGGTCCGTGCTCCTACCGTGTTGTCTTTTGAAGCAGTACACAATCTAACTGCGCTTAGACAAGCTCTAAATATTCACAGGAATATCTTCATGCAATCAGGAAATGAAAGATGGAATGAAAATTTAAATGCTGCATTTTATTCAAGTGGTCCTTTGAAATGCATTATTTTCCAAACTGGAACCATCTACAGAAAAAAGCTTAAGCATTTCTAATTCCAGAGGATGCATAGTGCCTGTAACAATCAAAGAATGTAGTGGACCACCTAATTCCACTGTGGACATCTGATACAGTGTGCCTGAAGCAATCTTCTGATCCGGTGCACCCACACGTGCAAGGCCAACACAGACTGTGTTTTCAGTAATTTCTGAAAGAAAGGAGATTAAATGCTTAATTTATTGAGTAATGGTCCTATCATGAAGGACAAAATACTCAAAATGCTTAAACCTAAACACTGCTTTCTGGAACCTCTGATTAATGAATTATTGGAGCGGCCTAGGAAGAAGCTTGTTGTCAAAGAAAACCAAGCTGTATCCTAGGGATGTTTAGAAGCAAAAGTGGGAAGGCAGCAGAAGTAGAATAGAAAATTAATTCTGGAATTGTGTTCCCTTTGAAGGAACTGGTGCTTCTGATTCATTAAAGGATAAAATGAAAAGTTTTTCATTTGTTAAAATGTATTTAAACTTCTAAAAGGAGGAATATAGATAGATTAATTTCTATTAGAATTTTTCTGTGACAGAACTGAGTCATTTTTATAGATGCTGTAATTTCAGCTTTGGTCTCAGTAAACATCTTTCACAGTTTGCTCTTGACTAGCAAGGTCAAAATCACAGTTCTGCACCACTGGGTTAACCTAGATTCATGCTGGTATTCATGCAGAGCAGAGTGGGACCAGTCTAAATAAAATGTAGCAGAAATTTTTGAAGCTCGACTGATCTAAAATGTTCAGAATCCTTCCACCTTCTGCAACTCTAATGGATCAAAGAGCTCACATTTAAAGACGGATAGAAACAGTACAGAGTTACCAAACTGAGGCTTTGACTAAACCTTCAGGAGCCACTAGTGCTTGTTCATCTGTGCTCACTGAACTATACTCTGTTCAAGCTCTGCCAAATCAATCTCATGACTAGGATTTAAGGCTGCCCAGTTCCACTGCAGAGCAAGAGAATGCCAAGATTAAGAGCAAAGGAGTGGAGTTCAGAGGCTCATCAATAACTGCGAATTGAGGGGGGTAGTAGCAGACAGAACCATTGTAGTAATAGTACCTGGTTCTTCTCCTTGGAGCCTCCTGTTTTGAATAATGGCAAGAAGCTGTTCTGCAGCTTGATTCACGCTCATGTAGCGTGGTGGCTCATAAATCTTTCTTCCTCTGTAGGGAACGAAAAGTAGAGAAATTTCACATATAACCCCCTTCACTATCCCTAGCATTCTTGCAGTTTATTTCAAGAAACCTCTAGACCAGGAAACTGAACTTAAACAGGGCCAGGCTCTCAGGCTCAGCCTTTTAGACGAGAGTGGAATTTGTAAGTAAGACAGAAGCCTCCTGTGCTCTCACCACACCTGTGAAACAGCAGGGCCTCCAGCTGGCAGATCATTTGAGTCCTAAAAGCAAATTCAGCTGCTGGAAGCAATATGCAGGTTCTGCAGCTACTCCTGAAAGATGCATTAGACTTAAATTCAAGGGCAAACTACTGTTTTTCTGTCAAAAGCCCTGCAGACAGATGATTACAGACTAGAAATATATGCTTAAATGAAATGCTTTCTTTGCCAACTGTGGATTCAGTCAAACGAATTTTATTTTGAAACTCCAGAATAAACAAACCACAATGATACTGTGAGGCTTCACAAATGTTAATTTAGACCAGAGTTACAGCATGTGTATAAAGTAACCATTTAGATTTGCCACTGTCAAAACATACAGATTGCAGAGATGTGATTAAGATGTGGCAAGAGTTTTTCCAAATACAGTTAAATGAACTTAAGAGCATTTTCTATATATTGCATATTTAGCTGTTCAAAAACAGTGGTATGTATTCAGTACTTCACGCTGGTGTTAGGCAGTGTAAGGAAGAATCAATTCAGAACCCTGTTTCAGCTATTAATCTATTGCAGGGTAGGACAGAACAGCAGTAAAATAACACTTAATTTGCCAAGTGGAAAGCTTACCCCATTGTGACTTAATGCTTCTCACAGAAACAGTGAAAAAAAAGATTATGCCCTGCTGCAACTTCATTCAATTGCTGTAAATAAAGCCAGGTCCTTTGTAATGAACAAAGAAGCTGACTCCTTGTAAGAAACAAAAGACCGTGGCCATTGAGAAGTAGAAGAGGAGAAGGCAGGTAAGTTCAGTATTAAGACTATGGGAAAGAACCTTTGTTCCTTGTACAAAAAACCCCTTTCTAAATACACAATGTGTTTCTATGTATTTTCAAAATGGTGACTCACTTCATTAGATTCTCCAGAGACTGCTCTTTCACTTTAATATCTGTAGAACAAAATGGATATTAAAACACAGGTTTCCTACAAACTTCCCAGTTAAGTTTTCTACGTAGGTAAAGCTTAATTTAATTGGCAGATTCTATAAACATTGTAACAACACTTTCGCTATTACAGGAAAAAGGAACATGGATTACATTCTACTGTTTCATATGTTAATTAATCACAAAGTATTGTGATTTTATGCATGTGATTTTACTCAAAGATAGGGCAAGTTTCACAGATTTCAGAGCAACATAAATGAATGAAAATGCTGCTAAGTATACAAATAGTAAGCGTATGTACCATACGATAGCTAAATGCCAGTATGTTTAAGCACACCAGGGTACTGGGACTACTCCTAAATCATGAGTACATCGTGGTCACAAAAGGTAAACCAGTCTGACCAATGAACAGTGATTATTACCTCACTGCTGTGCGGGAACCTGACTTTCGTTAGCATTTCCTTCCTGTTCCAACCAAATTTTAGAACAATCTGTTATGGGAAATAAAAAGGATTTGGGCAAAAATAACATACAGAAGGGGTCAGGTAAGACTCTGCACATCTGCAATGTTATGAAACTAACTGACCACAATCTCTCCAAGAGGCAAGTGAACATTACCTGTATTCAAATGTCCCCAAATTATTATCATAGTGAAAGCTGGATACATCTTAAATCTTGATTTTAAAAACAAGTGTTGCTTAACTTACACAATCAACTCCTAAACCAAAGTGACTCTGAAGGAAGGGGTTTAAAATGGAAAGCTGCAAAATTATGAGTGCAGAGTTTACCAAATTGCTTCTATGTCCGTGAAGTCACTTTGAATCTGGTAATCTAGTCTAGTTGGATAGATGATCAATACATAGACCAGAATGATCAAGTAGTATTAAGGGAACAATTAATTTGGAAACTGGAAGTTTTCAGCTCTGAGCCACAATTAGATACAGGTACCGCAACTGTCTCTGAAACACGAGATTTATAATGCAATTTTATGGTTTCAAGATTTTTACTCTCTCACTACTGTATAAAAAATAATGAAAAGGGAGATCATATAACTGATTATACAAAATATCTAAAGAATACATTGGTTTAACATATTATAGTTGTAATAATCCTTGTTTAAAACACTTGTGAAGTCATCCTTCTTTAAAACAAATTAGCAGAATTCTGATTTTTAGCCAATTTTGAAAACAAACAACTTTCAAGGCACTAGAAAGTCTGATGTGCAGTGATGCTTACAGATTTAAATTGTTTCCTGCTCAGGACCCTCCAGTTACCACAGACTTTGTTTTTACTCAAAATACTAATTTATTTAGCACTGAGAGATCCCAACTGTGCCTAAAAGATGATACAGAAAGGTAAATAAGTATATATACAAATATGCAAGTGTCTTATAGTTTAGATGCAGGCAGTTCCATAGTCTTTAAGGAGTTACCTTGATGAGCACAGTTACTCAGAAAGCAGCTTTCAGCCAAGGATTGTTGGGTAGGATAAAGATCAGACAGCACCATGGGGAGCAGTGTTCCGTTTCAGCTCCATCATCAGCAAGGATTTTTTATAGCACTGAAGCTTCTCACATGACAATCACCCTTTCCCAAAACATCCTCGGATAAGATAATTTTGGAAAAAGACTACCACCTTACAAAATAGAAGTGTGGTTAAATGTACAATTTAGGTCCCCAGAAAGTCAAATGTGTTGAGCTCTCACCTAATTAAGTCAATAGAACATAGCTGCTAGTCCCTGCAATCTGATTTGGATCCTGAGGTAGACCTAGCTTAAAATCACAGTGATCTTTAGAGCAAACGTGGGCCTCCTGCTCCTATTTGACTTCTACAAAGGCATCATTTCTTACAGATGTTCTGAAGAGTAATTAAGAAATTCCTGGCCACTGTAGCATGAACAAGGGCTGAACTGACTCTAAGTACACATACATCAACATTCCCATTTTTGGTATATTTTCAAAGGTACACATTAGCTAAGAACATTTGTTTACTCACAGACTGCATCTCATGTCTACCACTATTGTCTCTGGATGCTGCGGAAGATGGTAGCTAAGGAACCGGGGTAGCTGCTGCTTACCAAGTAAGCACAGTGTGTGCATTCCATTCTGCCTGTTCTTCTGGATCTTGTCAAAAAAGCTTTCTGGCTTCCATGTATCCGTCCAGAAAACTATAGAAACTGTCTCTCCAAAATTGTACAACTGTAAAACAAAGCAAATGCAGTAACACACCTACACAATAAGAAAAAAACAGAGCATGCAATAAAATGCGATGAAAATCGTGAACAATTGGCAACACTGAAAAATCCTGAGCCTAGTTAAGAAAGAAGTTTCATACCACAGGGAGAGTACTCTCCTATAAGATGCTTAAGTCTGCTCTTTCATCGATACATAACAAAACATTGTATTAAAAATGCTTTATTTTAAAAAAGCTGCCCTGTGCTTCTCTATCTTTTGACTAGTTTTAGTGCATTCCTTTGCATTTCCTCCTTTTTAATAAAATCTAATCAGTGAACTGTTTTTTTCTTCTTCATAATAGAGATGTGCTGTTGTTCTTTTATTCTCCAAACAGTAAAGCAGGTTAAAGAATGCCCAATGAACTACCTGTAAAGTTTTAACCTGTCTCTGCATTCACCTTTCCAATATATATTAACTAACTTTCAATCTACCTCTATTCTTTGTTACTTCATTATGAAGTCCTTTTAAAGGCAAAACCCTTGTAAAATTAGCACCAAAATTATGACTTCTTATTTTGCTGAAGGCTAGGCAACTTCTAATAATGCCATAATACTGACAATGTTTTGGTTCTACTGATACAGTACTATTTGTATTAAAATGGCACTTTCCTGCAGATGAAAGCTGTATCATGCAAAAGAAGTTACAGTCTAAAGACAGAGTGGACATGAAGATCTGAAAGGAGGGACAGATTGTGCATGAAGCAGAGAGGTGCAACATTTTTTATGCACATATGCTAAGAGTAATATTGCTAGCAGATTCGATGTCAAACATACTCACTGATCTTATTCTGAACCTTAACACTATTTATTGCTGTAAGTCCCTCATCTTGGTGAAGGCATTTGAAGCAATAGTCTTGCCAATCATTTCCAGTGATGCAAAAGCAAAAGCTGTATGTAACCTAAGGCAGCATTTGGCTTGGAAGTTTTTGTAACCAACTTGAAAAAGGGCAAAACCATGCATCAATTTTGGTCAGTTCAGCTCTGGAATGGGGCCATCCCAGGCGGGTTTTACAACTTGCCAATACTCTGCCTGCACAAGCCCACCAGAAAAACAATGGCTATTGTGAACTAACCTCCCCACTTCCTCTGGAAACCTGGAAGGAAAAACTGCTTTTCCAAGCCCACTACAGGAAGCACTGTGAGTGCTGTCAGCAGAGAAGAGGACCCTATGTAGAAGCAGCTCTGGCAGCTCCTTGCCATCTGGGGATTCCCCTACATACAGTTAGTTTACTGCAGCATTAGGTTGTGGTTGTAACTCCTTTATGCTGGCAGAGCAGAATTTGAATCAAAGCAGAACCATGTTTGTTTTCAAGGGACCAAAAGCTCAAATTTTAACCATTCATGCTGATAGGAAGAGTGTTTATTCAAAGATTCCTGGAATATTACTGAAAACATTTCCTCTTTTAAATATTTCATTCTAGCACAAGGACAAGAACACACCGCATATATTTCACAACCTAAAGGTTCTTCCAGTAAACTAAATATAGGTTGAACCAAGTGCAGTGCTCCTGATGTAACTTGTTAACTATTTCAAGGCTGTGCTCTAGAAAAAGAAACAAAGCAAGCTATGTTTTACCTATTTTTCATGTGGCTAGCTAGAACTCTTTCCATTTTGTACCATATATGAAGAAAAACTGTTAGAATAAGGAGTTTCTCTTTCTGCCCTTGACTGTGAGAGCATCTAGGAGCAAGTTAACCTTTAACCTCATTGGTAGTAATCTTCAGTCATCAACAACTGCTAAAATGTCCAGTACCAACCTAACTGACTGGCTTACTATCTGCTACCTGAAAGCCACTGCAGTCATTTCCAAAAAGCAGCAGCCCTCATTCAGTGCAAAAAGTGGCCTCAATTAACTTCAAATCTTATCCCAGTCCCTTTAGCATTTCGATAACCTGAAAGAGAGAAACTTCCACCTCTGCCTTTTAGCAAAGAAAACGATATGCAGAAATGGGCAAAATGTTACTATCTGATAAGGGTTTTGTTGGGAATCAGATATTTTAAACCATTATGCCACATATTAAAAACAAGTTGGGCATTCAACTTTATACCCTACAGCACTTGTTCTGATTGTTATTTTTCTCTTTTCCATTGATCATTACAACAATTCTCCATCATCTTTGCCAACAAGAAGTTAGGCAAGTTATCCTTTCTGTGCAAGGACTGCCAGTCAGATTCACTGAATCTGTCCTTTGTTTACCAGGTTTTGCATTAAAACTGAAGTCTGAATGTCAAAAAAGAATAAAACATTTTTGTGAGAAATGGCCTGTCTATTCAGTAGAAATAACTTCAGAGTACCTCCACAAAGTATTGATATCCTAGAAAACTGTACTTAAGAGTCTCACAAAAATACACTTGTTTTCACAAGCACCTGGACAGCACAGAAGTAACTTTTACACCAACAAGATGGAATGGGGTCTATTTTATTACCGCCTAGAAATGTGTTTGCAACTTATACCCCTCTACTAACTAAACTGCTAAAGAATAGATTTCCTAGCATTAATGCATACATATTTTTACTTTAAATGAAAGAGGGGAAAATACTACTTTGGAAACTTTCCAGTACACCAACAATCTATGAATGCTGTGGAACTAAAGCAATAAATGGATACCCCTATTGTGCTTGACTACTCGTAATCAATTACCTTACAAGAACTTCCACAGACACAAGTATTTCTTTCTCATCCAGCATTTGATGTCTGCAGACACATGACATTTACAGAAACATAACCACTGCTCTTCCACCTGTGCAAGTCTGCATTAAAGAAGCAACACAGAACTGTATCAGAACTTAAGCTTTTAACTCTCCCCTTGTACCTCATGTAGATTCAATTTGTTCCAAATACAGTTCCCTGTGCTGTCTTCTAATTTCTACCTCTTGAAATCCTGCATGAAGTATCAGACTTTCAAGATACTTGCTGCAGAGAGCAGTAAATACCAAAAAACCCACTACTATCCTAAGGATTCAGCAGCTACAGAGGACAGCAGGACCACTAGAGACAGAACACACTGAAATTTAAAACATACTTTTTTCACCAACCATAAAAGACTGAATAGGGCCCCAAAATTCCAGAAATCATGCTTGTCGTTGGAGTAAGACTGTGACACGTTTGTTAACCAAGGTGTTACTACAACACAACTGAGGATTAATGTCATGCTTTGAGATGGTTAAGAAGAAGTTTAGTAAGACAATGAAGAGCTCTGTATATTTTCAGTGAAACGATCATGCTGTACAGTTGCTGGCACAGCTTTAAAGGGAGGCAACAGCAAACGAAGTTTCACAGTGGGCTTCTGTGTGCTGCACTCTACATTAAGCAGCTGGGCTTTAGGAGTCGGCAAGATCTGCTCTGTACAAGCTAAAACATCTCAAGCATCACACTTGCACTAATCATCAGATTTGTTAGAGTGCCTACATTCTCCTCAGGCACAAAAGTGCCAGAATTTCAAAGGGGCTCACTGAAATGGTTGGACAGACATTTCGTGCTCTCAGCTTGGAAACTAACCTTCTTACCTTCTCCCTTAATGCTCAAAAACTTCACAGAAGAATTTCAAAAGGTCATTTTGAAAGACCTCAGTCTTTGGAAATACAACCCCCCCACCCCACCCCCCAGTAGTAATTGGCTTAAGCAAAGCTTTGTGCACTTAAATTTTGCAATCCAATAGCTGAAGTCAGGAAAGGAAGCCACACTCTCCACTCCTAGGCTATGCTCTGTCTGGTGAAGTTTTCTGCTTCTCTCAAAATACTGCAGAAAGCTGTTCTTCAGCTCACACTTTCATCACTCCAGAACAAGCTATAACTTCCTATTTTATTTACACACATAATGTGAAAGAACATCTGACAACTTTCGGTACTGAGGTGCCTGTTTTCAGTTAATATTTTAACCCTTGTGTTAATGATATTTCTTATTTTACTTGTTGTTTATATAAGCAGAACTGATTGCTAATTGAGAGGCCAGAATAAACTTGGGACAGAAAAAGTGCAGTACCATGATCTCAGCTTGGAAAGCCTGCATGAAATTTCAATGAAACTACTGAGCAACTTCATTAATGGCCAGTCTGAATGACATCAGACACCTGAAGCTGTCAAGATAAATAGTCTTCACTCAAAACACTCGTGTGGCTAATCACCACAAAAATATAGGGCATAAAAAGGAGGAACAAGCTGAGACTAAATAGGGAAATTAAAAAAGGAAGATCCCCCATCCCCTCTAGAAAGTACTAAAGCAAGCAGGAGAGAAGATGCGCGGTGATATTAAAGGTCAGTAGGGCAGCAGCTGCAGAGAAACCAAGAAGTAAACATTTCAAAACACAGACATTTATTTTTACAGCATCTTTCCCAGAATTATTGCTGTATCAGCTGCAATGGTGACAAAGCAATTCTTTCACTTATGAGCCTACCTCCTTTTCTAAAATTCCAAGCAGCTTCAGAACTGGATACATGTCAGGGGAAGAAGGTAAAAAGGAGTCTTACTACATTTTTCAGAGCTGGCACCTGTATACACATGCCTGTAAACCCTGTATGACTGAAACACTACTCAGCTATGTTCTGCGCTGAGATGGTCACAGGTTACACTGCAGAAAGTTCTCACAGGACAGGTGTGTTTTGTAAATGAACATACTGCATAATCCGATCACATCCCGCTGACAGACACCAAGATGCTTTTTCTCCTAAGGCTGTTTCTCAATGGAATGTGGAGACTGTAAAGCACACTGCATTTTCCCAGGTTGCTTCTCGATAAATCCCAATGAACACACACAAAAAAGCTAAGACATGTTTTGTTTATCCTTGTCATAAGAATTTTGACATGATGCTATGCAACGTTCATCCTCAAAAAAAGGAACCTAACAAGTCAGATTTCTCCCCTTATCCTCCATAACCACTTAACAACCCTCCAGACCATATACATCAGATTAAAGGGCTACTTCTGTTCTTTATATTATGTATTGTTGCCAAAGAACAGCTTAGGAAGTATGACAATCATCAACAAAGAGGTAGCAAGAATCAGTCAAACTTCACTTTTGCTTGTAATTGGTCATAAGAAACAACCACAAGCCTAGCTCTAGCCCTCTGCAGTATCTTACTTAGTACCAGAGACCTATAGCAACTTTGAATGCCTCCCATGAGAACGTTCCCATGAAATTGAAAGTTTGTTATCATTCATACATGGGGTTATGACTCCTTTTTGTACCGCAAGCCAACAGATTGGCTCAGATGTCCCAAAAACCTCCAGTCCCCTTAGTACGGGCCAGAGAGCAAGGAACTGTGAAGAAAAGGACGTTTGGCTGAGGGAAGCCCACTACACATGATTGCAGTCTTCAGGAGGCAGCTGAGGCAAATCACATAAAAGCAGCTGAAGGGAAGAGCACTTTTTTCTCTTGGCTGTTTCCTGTATCAGTACTTAGGAAATAGCTACTGCACAAGCAGAACAAAATTCAGCTATCGAAAGACTCAAACTCCAAGCAGACTTGAACAGGACATGATTTTCCCTCCAAGGTAATGTCACTCTATCTTTAATAACCTCCCAGGACCCTTCCCAGCAATATCAAACAAGTCCTTCCCACCCTGGTCACTTGTGTTACTAAACTGAAATGAAAGTCTCTAAATGGAGAAAAAAAGAAATCTATTCTGATCAAATGGATGTTTCTGGGACATGTTTGCTGGTGACAAATGGCACTAAGTGGAATGGCAGTTATGAGTAAGGTAGTAGTGTGACTAGCATTTATTTAACCTTTAATTGGTTTAAGAACAAATGCCAACTTCTGAAAGGCTCAGAAGCTGGTAGTAAGCAAAAAACCTAACCAGCGATGGAAAACAATTTGGTTTAACTGTCAGTGAATAAAAAACTACTTTGCATAGAGCCCCTCCTATTAGAACAAAGAGTATTTTTGAAGATTAAGGCACTGAGAGAGGGTGTAACTTGAAGGTTCCGCTCCTGCAGCTACTACAGGTTTTCTATTTGACTGTAAGCACAGCAGGTAATGATAGCATCCTTCAGCTTCCTTATCTATAAGTAATGTTTTTCTACTTGACACTGAAAAGGTACTCACCTCTTCAGTAAAGACTCAAAAATAGCAAAGCAAGCACTGCTTTTGCATTTAAGTGATCAGCAAGTAATGAAAAGACAAAACTCTTTTATAACCGTAATTGTCTTACAAGAATTAACTGGACTGCAAACCAAAAAAATGGAGATGAGTCACTGAAAGAAACAAGGGGACATGCAGATGTTTGTTCTGAAGCTATTCAGGTGGAAAGTGGGTATGTCTCAAAAGAAAGACAGGCCTTTGCCATGACATGTTTTTTTCCTAGCTACCATACCAAAATACAAAGTAAATGCTTTCAAAACTAGCAACACCACTCTCCCATAAATGAGTGGCTCATTTTAGTCTTTTGTTTCATTCTGTGGCTGGCCTCCAGCTTTGCACTTCAGTTCTCAGTCCTCTTTTTTTACTGTAATGCCATTATCTCAAGCCATTTGAAGTTGCATCATTCCTTCGCATGCATCACAGGTCAGCATGACGCAGTCTTCCTCATGTGTTTGACCATCCATACTGCTACCTCAAAGATACGTTACCAGAACGGGGTCAAGAGAGAATTCTGTCCCAAAAGCACCACTCTGGCTAGTGACCTTCCCAAACTAATCCAGATGTCAGGCAGATTAGGAAGGAAGGGAAAAGGTGTAAATCAGAGATCCTGAGTTCTCTGCCTCTTTATTCTAGGGCTAAGAGCCTTAGCAATCAGCCCTATTCTGAAAAACCGGGTGCGGGTACAGATAAAGCTATGGAAGTCGCGCTAGGCTCCCCCTTTGTTCCCAACTTGCAAAGCTGAATCCTAGCCAGACAGAGCCAAGGCAATGTCTTGCTCACAGGGTAGCTGAGCAGTCATACAGAACACATGGAAGCCTCTTACCTAAAATACTAAGCTTTCCAAAGCTACGGAACTACCGTGCAGCTGCTGATGAGGAAAGCTGAACTGTCTCACCAGTTACCACCTACGAGAAGTGCTCTCTGAGAATTCTGGCCTTCCCCTGAGGACTTCTGTCCCCTCTCCCTGACTTCCCTGGCAGTGTGTATTGATACCAAACCGCATGACTTTCTTCACCAGGTCGTTGTTCCCCACTAAAACGTGAGTCAGAGTGATCAACATACCTACATGTCAAATTCCAGCCAAGAGAGATGAACCTTGCAGAGAATGTGCTAAGAGGCACTCACACACAGTCACTTTTCCTGGCTTCTCCCCCGGGGCTATATGCATTGGTTTTTGAGGGAAAAGATGTTCTTCAGCCTTTGGGGGGGTGGGGCAGGAATCTGACACACTGAAGCACAGCAAGAACAGTGTAAAAGAGGAAGCCACAGCAAGTCCTATAGCCTTAAGCCCAGACAGACCAGTACTTTACCAAGTTATACTATCCCCTGCTTTCAATGGCTATAGCTCATTGCATTAATCTGTGAGAGCCTCCGAGAAATTCAAAAAGTTTAATTTTCAAAACTAAAATAACCCTGTTCTTTGTGCAAATACAATCTTTACCTGTGCAGCCTTCAAAACAGCTGAACTGATTCTGTTAAATGGGCAAGACAGTAAAAAAAAACACCACCAAAAACCCCAACTATTTGAAAACAGATATTCACCCTTCTTTACAATTTGGCGAGAAATATATTTATGAATTGAAGGTGACAAACCATCACAAATGCTCTACTGACTTCAGCAACTCACTACTGTACAGGAAAACAGCACAACTACCAGCATGCTATTGGCTGCACAGAAACATTGCTCTGATGACAAAAGGCATGTTCTTTTGTGAACAGACCAGGCTGGAGCTGCATTTTACTGAGGGCCTAATCAGCAGTTACAGCTCACTACGCACATGGCTTTCAGAACAGCGTATAAAGGTGTTTCCTGTTTTTCTCCAGTAAGAAAGAAAGAGGTTTTGTATCACAATCAGATTAAAACAAGAAAAAAAGCCAAGCCTTTTCTGTGGTGAAGCAAAAGAGGAATCCCTGCTATATTTGACAGCAACTTTGCCATTTGAAACACAGTAACTCCAAAACTAAATGGATGGCAGGAGACAGCCATCTGTCTTTACAACGTAAAGACTGTGGAAAGAAATTATAAACTTCCACCACAACTCTAATTAAATCACAGGCTGCTTTTTTGTAGGATACCCCTCACTTGCTGTTTATGCCTGTAAGGAGCAATGAAGAGTTAAACATACAGCTGGTTATAGTCTGTCCGGTAATACAATATGATCACTATTTCCTAAAATGCTTTATACAACAACAGGAATGTTGACTTATGAGAAGGCAGCCCCTCCCAAGCCAGAATGGAAAAGGGGACTAATGCCAGAGTGAATAACATCACGTTTCCTTCATGGTCTGTTCCCTTCAGCATAGGATAAGGAAATAGTAAACTAATCTCCAAAACTCTGCATATGTGAAAAACCTTATGGACTGTTCAAGATATATTCATTAGTTTTCCGCTCTCTTTTTCAATTAACTAGAAGCTCTATACTCCTTCCTATGCCTAGCTGGAGTTGTGGGGGATGCAAACTTTCAGAAAACTTAGTCATCTATTCTCTTTGGGAACATGAGCCTTGCATCTTCCTTCCTAATGAATGTAAAAGAACAGTAAAAAGACAGCGGGTAGCAGAAACTACTTGTCAACAGCTTGACAGCAGAAGCAAACTTTGCATCACTATGAAGCCAAAAGGGGAAAGGGTGAGCCCCAGCCTCGACTCCTGCGTTACCCGCCCCAGTAAGTGCAGTCATGCGACAGCTGCCATCTGTCTGCTGCACATGTAGATTTTATACAACAAGGAGCCTATTTCCTTCCTAAAAGATAATTTTAGAGTCATAGAATGGTTCGGGTTGGAAGGGACCTTAAAGATCACCTAGTTCCAAGCCCCCAGCCATGGCCAGGGGCACCTTCCAGTACACCAGGTTGTTCAAAGCCCCGTCCAACCTGGCCTTGAACATGGCCCCAGATGGGGCATCCACAACTTCTCTGGGCAACCTGTTCCAGTGCCTCACCATCCTCACAGTAAAGAATTTCTTCCTAATATCTAATCTAAATCTATCATCTTTCAGTCTAAACCCATTACCCCTTGTGCTATCACTACATGCCCTTGTAAAAGCCTCCAGCTTTCATGCAGGCCCCCTTTAAGTACTGGAAGGCAGCTATAAGGTCTGCCCAGAGCCTTCTATTCTCCAGGCTGAAGAACCGCAGCGCTCTCAGCCTTGTTTTCACAGCAGAGGTGCTCCAGCCCTCTGATCACCTTTGTGGCCTCCCCTGGACTCACCCCAACAGGTACATGTCATTCTTATGTGGTAGCCCAGAGCTGAACACAGCACTGCAGGTGGGGGCTCATGAGAGCAGAGGGGGAGAATCACCTCCTTCTGCCTGCTGGTCACACTTCTTTTGATGCAGCCTAGGACACGGTTGGCTTTCTGGGCTGCAAGCGCACATTGCTGGGTCGTGTTTTGCTTCTCATCAACCAACATCCCCTGGTTTTTCTCCTCAGGGCTGCTCTCAATCCATTCCCTGCCCAGCCTGTATTGATACCGCAGACTGTCCCGACCCAGGTGCAGGACCTTGCACTTGGCCTTGTTGAACATCACGAGGTTCACACAGACCCACCTCTCAAGGCTGTCCAGGTCCCTCTGGATGGCATCCCTGCCCTCCAGCGTGTCAACCACACCACTCAGCTTGGTGTTGTCGGCAAACTTGCTGAGGGTGTACTTGAACTTGATCCCACTGTCCATATTGCTGACAAAGATGTTAAACAGCACTGGTCCCAAGTCTCACAGCAATAGGCAGGTATCACTAAGAAAGTGCTGATGGGAATAAAGAATGTGAATCCTGTACTGCATTCCCTTTAGCATTAGCGTTCACATCTCAGAACAGCTGTCAAGGCAGTGTTGCTGAACTGCCAGTTCAGACAGGGCTCTCACATTTCTAACCATTCAAATGTGATTAAAGACAGAGATAATACCCAACTTATTGCAACAGATTTTCTACTGCTGGGCAGCATTGATAAAAGGCTACTGGAGTTTGTCAGTGTAAATTTGAAGGTGTCAGTTAGTTGTTTGCTGAAAATGAAAAAAAAATTGTGTTATTTTATACTAAGCTAGGAAGGCATGCTACCTCCTTCAGTGACGAAAACTTGCTGTTCAAACTCCCAACTCTTGTCTGTAATAGAGTTATATTCCTGTGCTTGATTTCCATTTTGATAAAGTGGGAGCTTCGTTTAGGGGTTCCCATACACAGGGAACCACTCTGAACCTGGAGAGGGCAGGTTCTGTGTTAAAGTAATTAAGGAAAACAAGAAAGGGGAAGCTTCAACTAATTCCTATGTGATTAGTTATGATACATACACTGCCATAACATTTTTCATGCAGGAAAAGTAATAATGGACCTATGTATGTGTAAAAGGAAGTAGCGAAGTATTTTCTTGGGGGATGCTAGACGTTTTCTACTTTAGTCATTCAAGAAGCACAAAAACTGTAATTTGTTGTTCTAGTCCTTGGCTAGGCAAATCCCTCCTCTCTTGGCAGATGGCCACAAAGTGAAGACAGGTCAACCTCAGAGAGAAAGAATGCATCATATACAAGATTTTGGAATTAGTTATGATCTGAGTTGGGCATACAGACAGGCTTGTGCATGTATTCCTTTTATGACAAGACTAGCATATTTTTCAACAGGATAACAACCTAATTTAAGAATAAAGTTATCAGGTGACCGTCAGTAGTAGAAGGAAGGCAATATGAGCAAGGCTTTATCTGTAAAATAACTTAGATATCAAAGTTTCCTGGGGCACAAGGAAGTTAGAAAGCAGAGAAGAATAGAAGTGTTACTGTTCATTTTCACGTGCACTCATCAAAAGAGACTTTTGCTGACATGTAGCATGCTGAAAAGGAAGTGTTAACAAATTCTGACAACAGAAGCGTACAATTGCTACAGATCTTCAGACTTCAGATTGCGACATGCTCTGCCACAGCAGTAGAAGAGCTCACCAATTCTAAGTTTAGTGGTTGTGGAATAGCATATATACAAAAATGTTACCTGTAAACCACAGCAGCCCACTGCATTCATTATTGAAGCATTATGAATGATCTTGTATGGAATCCCCAGTTTTACTGCACGCAGTACTAAATCACTATGCGTTGTGGCCCTGTGTTAAGAAAAGAAAGGCATTAAATATTGGAAAGATAAAGAGACCTAGTGTTACTAGCCTTATAGTTTGTTCTGAAAGTAAAATTAAACCCTTCACAACTCAGGCAATGCAGAGGTGCCAATAGGGCAACAATAACTTGACTAATTGTTACATAAAGTAAAAACTCCAATAAGGCTTCCATGTGTCATCTTCCCTAGCTGAAAATCCAGGCATCCTCAGTATGTTTCAGTTCTTTGCAGCTCTCTGACATAATTAAAACTATAACACCAACACAATTGTTACTTTTTAAAGTAGCGTTAGCAAGTACTTGAAAAGGAAAGTTCCATTTATCCTTTGTCTTCTGCAGGTGTCTGCTGGACATCTGTTGAACTGTAAAGGCCAACTCCATTTGGCATAGACTTCAACAAAACTCCAGTATTTCCTTACTTGCTGCACAGCCGGGTCTATTCCCATCTGCACCAGTGCATGCCAGGAAAGCAACACAGTCAAACAAGAACTTTGACCAGACTGAGGTACATTGCATGCAGTACTTAGAAAAAACATCCTTAGACTAAATCAACTTTTATATTATTTAAGACAAATTACTTACATTAACAATGCCTAAGTTTAAGTGATCAAATTTATTCTGAAATAATTAAGAAAATTCTAGTTAAGCTTAGAAGTGAGCTAAATTTGACTCCAGGCCTAACAGTCAATACACACCTTGCAGCGACTGGTGCAGGAATTACTGGGCTTGTAGTTAATGCAACTGGGATTAGAGTCCTAAAATGGTAAGTATATATAGATCCAGCAAATCCCTGAACTGCAACTATGCTTATGTATGTATCTTGCTTATATATATGCTTACATACATGCTAGGCACTCCCATTTTCCATATGAAATACAAAAATGCACCTACCCCTTACCTAAATTTATCAAACCAGAACAACGGCCTTAGCCATCTCATTCCCAAGATGTACCGCACATTTCAGTGTGGCCATTCCAAAGAAGGAAGCAAAGAAAGAAATAGCATATGCCAATAAGAATAATTAAGTAGGAACACTGCTATATCCTGGCCTGGTTCAGTAACCCTAACAAAATTCCCCTGATTTTTAATCTGATAATTTTGACGCTGCACGTCTGACTAGCACCAATCAGCAGATCAGGTGCTTCAGACTGGGGCACAAATGTGGCAGCAGCTGGCAAGGCTGTGAAGATCAATCATTTTAAAAGGAAATTAATTTCACTGGAGGAAAAAGAAATGGCGGGATCTGAATTTGGGAAATGAGAGACCCTGCTACAGACAGGCTCCCGGACCTAGGAGAATGCAGTTAAGTGATCTAAAACTACACTTTGGTTAGTAAACAAACTACGCTCCTGACTTCCATAACCAAAGGGGATTTAAGAACGCCTGCACTAAGAAGGGACTAGTTTTATCCCCTTCACATACATAGGACAAGGAGCACTGGAGGATTTTGTGGTTATGTTAATACCCACCAAGGGATCAGCTGGCTTTATTCACTGAAATTTGCTCCAGCCAGTATTATCTCCCAGTAGATCTGTCCATAATGACTGTAGCTAAAAGCAGAAGTGCCCTCATGAGCACTCAGCTAATACCAGCACAGGCTTCACGGAGTCAGCCCTCTACACCCACAGCTATACTATCATTTTCTGACACTAATACAGCTTTTAAGTTTTATGGGTAGTAATAATATGAATGATAGGACCAGGCTAGACAAAGGTGGGCTTTCCAGTATACTACTAAAATCGCCAGGTGCCTGCTAGCACCTCCACAGCTGTTACCACATATGCAGATAAAAACTTGCCATGAACAAGTGAGAAGAACGACAGGGGCACAGCTTGTTTTATCACTTTAACCACTAACCACCAACACCTGAGATTTCCTAGGGCTGCCAAGTACTCTTCTTACCTGTGGATTACGTGGAACCCTATGATCAGCTGCAGTCACATGGCTTCTATCCTCCCATATGGCTTCTCTTAGGACAAAAACATGTAGCACTCTTTCCTAGGAACCTCATGAAACCCTAAATGCTTAGGGCTCTATGTGGGCATAGAAGCAGTTCTAGCTGCAATATTAAGAGCTAGGAACATAAACATTTAGAGAGACGTATTCCAAAAAAAGGGTAGTTTTCTACAATGATGTACTATGTTAATCAGAATTGAAGTATTTTGACACTGAAACTAATGATAACTGAGGCAGATCAGGACAGTGCTTACAAGTAGCAATTACATTTCAATACGTGTAGGTTTCTTTTTTTTCATCTTACGTATTTAGTTGTATCAATCACTAACTCAGAGCACAAGGGTACAGGTGATGTGGCTCTACACTCTAAATGAATCCTAATTTTAATGTTAACATGCACTGAAAGAATAAACAATATTTCTGCAATAAAGCATCATCTGCCCATACTTTAATACAATATTCTCTTGCCAATTCCCTTCAACCTGTATTTACATAAATTATCCACTTTTGACAGATGTGCACACTGCTCCTCTTTTTCATAAACTCGATTTTTTCACTCACAAATAGGGTGCTCAGTGATTTGATTTTTATTGTGCCCCTTAACACTGTGGTATAAATCTTGAATCGCCAGCTGGAGGCTAAAAGCTCTTCTGTATGGCTTGACATTACAGATTGATGATGCCTGACTGAAAAGACAGAAGGAGATCCTTCTGGTGATAGAAAAAGACTATACTTTGCAGCAAGAATAAAAAGTGGAAACAAAAGGCTTAATAAACCACAATGAGAAGACATTTATAACGACCTAAGTGATTTTAAAAACTAGCGTATATCAAAGCAGAAGCACTGTACAACCAACAATCAGTATTCATTCCAAAACAACTGAGCATAAAAGCTGCAGTTTATAAGTACGAAGAGCAATTAAAAGAATACTCTCTCAAAACACAGCACATTTCTTAATTATGTGATATCATAGAATTTCTTCTGTTAGCAAGTAAAACATAGAACAAAACATCATCTATAAAAGCTAGCACAGAGAATGAAATGGTAAGTGACTGCTAAAGGAAAGATTCATACATACTGGAGGGTCCACATTCCTATCTACAAAGGATATCTGGGCAAGGAAACTCCAAAGCAAGATAAACTGTAGACAACTGCATGTATATTTTTAATGCAATACGAAATATAGAAAGACATAAAAAGTGATTCTGGTCTGAAAATCAGCTTCTTCATAAAGAATTAAGTTATGGACTATGGCTTCTTCCTATTGAAAAAAAAAAGAGACTGGACAAGCTATAGCAGTAACTAAAATGTTGCTTTGTCTTACCCAAAAGGATCACCAACTACAAGAAACGCGACATCACAAACTTCAGCTTCTTTTAAAATGCTATCTGCGTCTTGTTCCACTGTTTCTCGGTCAGCCAAAATCAATTCTTTTCCATAAAACTCTTCCTAGAAATTGAAATTAATAAAAAACACCAAAATAAGACATTCAGGAGTGGTTTTGCATCTCTCAGGAACACAGACAATGGACACTTTTCAGCAGTCTGACACATCTTACAGAACCCTGCCTCCCCTTGCAAGAACACCTGAGCTTCCCATAAAGCAGCTCCCAAGTTAACAGAAATCAGTCAAGCACATTATTCTGATAATTACTTTGGTTTTTATGCTGTGCAGTTGAGGAGCTATTCCAAACATAGTTCAATCACACCTGCATACTGAAGGTACCTCGGTGGACTCTAGGTATAGAGGTACAGTTAATTTAACTGGTCATCCTACCGTAAAGCATCCCCTCTCACAAGTCTGAGCCTAACTGCTTAGGTAAGTTATAATACCGACATCAAACCAGATACAAATATGACACTAGCTATACCACAACCTAGTTAATATTTTTCTTTAGCACATTCTAACTAACCACATCCAAGGAATGATTTCAGATTAATCCTTCATTTTCAGTTCTCTGTAAGAAATACTTCACTGTGTATGCAGGTATACATGTATACGATCACATCCTTCACTGTTCTCCAGCAGCTCAGTAATCATCATGTCTCTTTGTATGTTTTAAATGCCTTTATTTCCAGAATCAATCTCACACCTGTAATAAAACTTGTTAGTGCTAAGAACATGTCTGACCATCCTGAATGTATCTAAGTCATGGGTCACCATACATTTAATGTGCTCTTTACCTGACTAGATAAAGTTTTTTTTCCAGGACACAGACCAAAAAAGGTGGGTTTGTTCTAAATAGTATACAGAAAGTCTGGGTGGTATTACAAATATTAACAAATTGATAAAACAATTAAGTCAGTTACAGTCCAGAAAGATTTTCCTCTGACTTCTGTGACTTCAATGATAGCATCATCTTTGTCTACAAAGAACAGTGAATTGGCAAGAGAACCATCATACTTGTACGGAAGTGGAGTAATGCTTCCATAAAAAAATCCATCCCAAGCTACAGTACTAGATATGGGACCTCTGTTACTGGGTTCAGTTCCCTTTTCTGAAGATGAGTTCCTCACCATCTTTTGATGTTTCTCTACCTCTGTAAAATAAGGATATTATTTTCCTTATGAAACAGACTACAAGCTGTACAGATTCAATAGAAAGGGGACCAAATAAATGTATACACAGATCTTGTATCTGTGATTCAGAACAGTTGACAGCCACCCTGGAGTACTGCTGAGGTCCATATTAAACAAACTACAACGAATTTTGACAACCCATTTGTTTTTATTAGGTATCTTACACTAGATGCACATTAGCACAACAGGGGCAGATCTATACAGCAAAGCACTTGGTGCTGAGCACTGAGTAACAATGCTACATACATTCTGGTGGGTTTACTACTGGACCAGACCAACTTTAGTCCAGTACTGTAAGTGAATGCACACCACAGAGCAAAGCAGTTGCATTCCCAGAAGCACACCGTTAAGTTTTTACATCTAATGGAATCTTATTTGCATGCTTTGAGACTGCTCCACAATGAAAATCAAGGCACATTAATTAGAGACTACATAAAAAGCACTCTCCTGGCAAAAACTAAAATGTAGACTCACTGGGAGGTCACTGGGTCCACACAGCTCTTTCATCAAATTAAGGGCCGATTTAGATGGTTGACATCAAATAGCCTTTAATATACATTTTAGGCCACCAAGATAAACTCTGTAGGTTATGACATTTGAATTTTGAGATCTGATTTTAAAAGCATCAACACAGGAGGATTTCTAGAAAATCACTGCAAGAAAAGATGGGTTCTTTATCTCAAGAGCTTTCCCGTAACTGTTCATGTTGCTTATGAGAGACTGGCCCTCAGATTACTAAATAAACCATTCAGTGCTGTCACTTGTATGTAAACTGGTCTGTAATATCAACACTTGGTGATTAATTTCTATATTCCCACTTTCACAGTTTCAGGTAAGACAGAATCTTTGTTTTTATTGATCACTTTTCCCAATTACTTCATCTTTGAGACTTCAAGGTTTCCAGAAGACTTAAAACAATAAAAACCAAAACAAACTCCCAAAAATAACCATGCCAAAAATATTCAGCATTTTTGTATTACTCAGTATTTTATTTTCAGCTGACTAGGAATCCATCAATATTATTTTTTGATAGCAAAGGCAGATTTTGCAAAGTAAAATATCCAAGTAATCATTTTTATTTTGTAATTTTCCAACTATCCAAGAACAACAAAACGATAACATTTTGTTTTGAATGGATTACTTTCAATTCCAATTGCTTGTGTGTACTGAAAAAAAAAAACAAACAAACAGAAAAACTTGGAGTAGATCATCATTACAAAATACAGCAGACACTATAGAGATGGCCCCAAATATTCTAGCCTATCTTGTATCTAGAAACCAAGCTGACTACGAGCTGTCTCATGTGCTGTATGTACATCCAGGTACGCATACAAGTCCATTATGGCTATATAGCATCCAATACCCAAATAGTATCTCTGTATAGTCCTACACAGCTCATCTGGGGGTGAGACCCCTGTTCTGTGGGTAGATATGCTCCTTTTTTGGTATTAGTTCAACATGAAACTTTATCTTTCTATGACCAATGAACCCATTAGAATTACAATTCATGCCTTTTTACTACTTTCTTCTTCTGTAAGGTGTGTTTGCTAAGAAAAAGCTTATCTCAGTGCTGTTCCACAGCCCATCTCCAACTCAACTGCGCATGTTCTGGAAGTCCCAACAGAGCGAGACAGCCTGGCCCACAAGGAAACACAGAAACGTGAGTCAGTCACGTTATTCCCAGCAGGCACACCGCAATACCTCAGGCTGATACACAGGTCCAAGGCTTCAAAACGTGTATTTTTCTGGTACGTCTTTTGATTTTGTTTTGTTTTTAAACAGATCAGACATTTTTTCTAAGCAAGTTCTCCAGCATTTCAGGATCTGCATACATTGTGATAATGTGAGATGAAAACTAACGTCAATACTTGTAGGCAGGAAAATTTTATTTTCGTTCCAGTCTTCTCGCATGGCGGCAAAATGATTTCTCCTATAAATTACAGCACGTGAGGGTCGCACCCTCAGTCCCCCCTGCAGCCGCTGCCGGCCGCCAGCCCCGGCACCCCCTCGCCCCCCCGGGACGAGGCGGCGGGACCTACCAGCGCCTCCTTGCCCACCGTGAGGACGGACGTGTAGGCCTCCAGGTACACCCTGCGGCACCGCCGCACCGCCTCCAGCCCCTTCACCGTGATGTCCTTGGCATCGCCCAGGCCCAGCCCGACCAGGTACAGCATGCTCGGGGAGGCCGCCAGGCCCGGGGCCGCCGCCGCCACACCCGCGGGACATAATCCCTCGCTGGCAGGCGGCGAGGCGGGGGCGGGGGCCGGTGGCGCGCGCGCACCGCCGGTGCGCGGCGGGGGGC
>JAVJGI010000032.1:13989559-14001472 GCA_035590275.1 Ibycter americanus | reverse complement strand
GAGGTAGTGGGCGTCACCGCCGGGCCGGCTCGTCAGGGCTCGGCGCTGCCGCTGTCCCCGGCCCGGGCTCAGCTGGGAAGGCCCGGCGCCCCTCCAAAGGCCTGTCTGGGACTGGGTGATCCTTCGTGGTCCTCGTCAGTGGGAGCTTGTGGGGCCCCTCCTGCCGCCCTGCAGCAAGGCCCGCTGGAGCGCAGGTGCTCGTCTGCCTGGGAGTCTGGCTTTCCGCTTCCCCCAAGCTAGTGTTCAGCGGGGTTTGGGGGCTCTTTTTTGTTTTATTTTCTTATGAGGCTTGGAGCAGACTTTTTTTGAAAGCAGACTTTCAAGCTGGAATTTGTCTTACTGGAAGTTTTGGGGTTTTTTTTGTCAGCTGCACCTGTTGCCCTCAAAAGCCCGGGCAGGAATGTGGGCCTTGTGCAAGGCAGGCGGCCTGTGCCTTGTGGCGGCAGGAACACGTAACCTGTGTGTATGTTGAAAGAACTTAAATCCTGTTAAACCCTGGCAGTGTATCACAATCTGGTGTGTGAATATTTTTTTTCTTATTGAAAACCAAGGTTTGCTGACATTACATTGGAGTCTCAGAAGTGCATATTTTTGGCTCTTGCTCATACAAATATGTATGACACTTTAAATATGTTCTTAGGGAAAAAGGGAAAATATGTTTAGGGGAAAAAAAGTCTGCCTGAAAATACAAAAATGCAAAGGGAAATTCACTTTTTATATAATTTAGATTTTATTTTATTATCAATTGTGCAGTGAGAAGTTCTGCAATACAACTGATTAAACTCTTAAAGCATTTGTTTTCTAAAATGTGAACATGGGGGTGGAAATGAGAAGTCCTTATAAGACCATGTTAGTTGTCTGAGTTAATGTGAGTGATAGTTCAGGAAAACTCCAAAACAGGAGTTGTAGCAGAGTGCCTGGAAGATGTGCCACAAAGAGGCAAAACATACACCATACACATGCCAATGACCATTGCATACTTCACCGGATCTTTCTGAAGTTTTTTTAATGGTTGTCTTTTTATGTAGTTGACATTAATTAGTTTTTATTTCTTGTAGAAGTGAGGAGTTAATTAGTCTCTTGATGAAAGCCTGTGATTCTTTTGGCACAGTATTTGAGCATCTCTTTCTCTCTCCTCTTAAGAGTCTTTCCAGAAGCCTCTTTTATTCATAACATATTCTAAAACATGAATACCCTTCCCAATCAGTTTTTCATGATGCAATTTTGTCATGGGTCAATTTGATATTGCAGGTTTTCCATTGTTTTACATAAACATACAAATCAAAGGCACTTAGGTTCTTTGTCTGTGACACTGGAGTTAATCAGTCACACAAGTATCAAGCTAAGCTATAAAATAAAATGACCCTTGTGCTCTTTTAATCTTTATCCTATGAGTGTGTACTGACTTCAGAGCAATTATTTAGGATTTTAATTAGTACAAAGGAGGACAAAATTGGAGCTGTGGATTTTAGAGTGTATTAAGCCACTTAAGTCAATAGGAGTTGGCCTTTGATTTTAATAGGGCTGTTTTTTCATCCAGAAACTCTTAATTGAATAGAAAGAGCTTGTAATGCTTGCTTGAAAGTACTCAAAGTCATTTGAGCTGCACATATTAGTTAAATCGTCTTAGCAATTCAGCACCATCAGCTAAAAGATTTAAAAAAGAAAAAGAATTTAAAAGCCTACAAGATGTTGATAACTGCTTTTACCACGTATTTATGTGCATAGATGTGTTCATGAACATGTGGTATGTGTATGCCCCATGTATGAATTTGTTATTTTAGTATCAATTAACCTTAAGAATACTTGATGCAGCTGTCCCTTATACAATCCCTATATTAAGAACAAAAAGGCCTATGCTGTTCAAAATTGCTATTTTTTTCTTTAGCTGTTTTTTTGTTTGAGTTTTATTGTGGGTGGGGCTTGGTTGTTTTAGCCTGTAACACGTTTTGCCAATTTAGTTCACTTGGAGATTTTTTAATAAAAATTAAAAAAAAAAAAGTAAATAGTCTTTTTTAGAGAATGGACTCTCTCTTATGTCCATTGTTTCAGTATGTGCTGAACTGTATTCTATACATGAATATGTATCTTAGACTACAGAACCACCTTTTTTTTTTGTTTAATTGGAGATTGCAATACATTTCTTGGGTTATTAGAAGAATAAGCTGACTAGAAAGTATACAGGCAGAAAGACTCCTTTGTACTCTACCAAATACCATGCTGCTTGCTGTCCCTTCTTTGTGTTAGTAGTACTGAGTAGTTGATTGTGAAGCCTGAACTCAAACTACAGTAAATAGATAGTAACATATAAGATCAAGAGAATTAAGTTTGAAATTTTCTGGCCCAGTAACTTCTGTCGGTTATGGCTTTCAAGGAGCTTCTCCTGACTTACATGCACAAACACAACTTACGTGTCATGAACACCAGGATTTGGTTCTTTGACTTCACTTACCTATTCTTGTTAGAGTAACACTTGACATGTTGCTTATACATTCTGCAGCTTTTTGAGGATCTTGTAATAGATAGGAACCAGTCAGGTAATCTTAAGAAATCCTTTTTATATGCTGCAGGACATTGTGGCTCTAAGAAAAGAAGGGAAGGGGTAAAGAAGCTCAAGACTTGCCACACTTGCATTTCTAGTCAAGCTATAAATACCATGATATGGAGCCTAACACAATGGGATCTTTATCGTAGGTGTTCCCATTTAACTATTCTTACAAAGTAATGGCTTATTTTTGTTACAACCTTACTGCATTAACTAATGTTTGCTATGCAAAAAATTTACTCAGCTATGAAGTAGAGAACTTTCTTCAATGAGGGTGCATGTTCTGCAAGGCCATTTTGTGCAGGATTTAAGATTTGGTTGTTTCTTTGTCATTTGTTATCCCTCTAAACATGCAGACATAATTGTTATCTATGAAAAGTCATCTTTGAGAGGACAGATATGTATGTTGCCTCTGTTGCTAGATAATCTTTCTAAAAGCTTCAGAGAGACATAAATATGCTGTGTTAAGATGGTTGTAGCTATCCAGTCATGTCAATGGGAAGGCAGCTCGGATAGGTATGCAAGTTATTTCCAAGTGATGAAACCCCTTTCATAGCAGCTGAGAGCTGGAGCAGGAAACATATGTAGTGTGTTTCTTTGCCAGAACATGTTACTAGAGAGAGGATGCAGTAGCAACCTAGGATAGCATTCTGTCAAAAGTATCTGTTCTTTCTGTTCAAGTTTTAGTTGTCAAAAGGTGGTGTGCTGGTGGTGTTTTCGCTTTTTTTCTTTTTTTCTTCCAAATTTGTATAGGAGAAGTTCAATAAATTGGTCAAGGTTTGATACAAAAGGGGAGACAGGAAGGAAGGAGGTTAAGTGGTCTTCCATTAGGTTACCGTTCTTTCTGATGCTCTGCGCTCACTTAAAATCTCTAGTGATAAAGAAGGATTTGTACACCAGAGAAGGCTATGTAGTGTGCGAAATTTATGATCAGTCTGAAAGGTTACTTGGAATAACATGGCAAATTCTGTGCATCCAAAACTTTGTATTGACTTAGGTGCATATTCATACTGTGCTGTATCTGTCTTAGCAGAAAGACAAGTCTCCTAGCAATGGTAAAACAAGCTGACTTTCCTGAGACCCCTACCAATTATTATACGGCAGCCCACCTTTGCATTAGAAACACGATGTATAGCTGAACTTTTCAGTAACAAATACAAATAACCTGCATCTTGTTTATTGTATGATTATAAAAACTGTTGTTAATTTTACATTTCTTATGGTTTGATTCTAACAATTGTCATAGCCAATATTATTCACATGCAGAGGGTCAGGCATGTTTACTGTCTATAATTTTCATTACAAAGTCTGCTTTTC
Source organism: Ibycter americanus (assembly GCA_035590275.1). NCBI lineage: Eukaryota > Metazoa > Chordata > Aves > Falconiformes > Falconidae > Ibycter > Ibycter americanus. Next base: position 13,997,610 of record JAVJGI010000032.1, on the reverse strand, counting down.
AACTGGAGTAAGCTTAAGTCTAAAATGAGCTGGCATTTTGGCACTTGATACAAGTGTAGAGCTATGCCCTAGAGAGTACGTTACCTCAGAACGGCTTTAGGTTGCTTTAGAAAATGGATACATTCACTGTCTTACTAATAAGATAGCTGTAATCTCTTTCCATATTTGCAAGACTTACTTTATTAGTGTTTTAGAAATATAGGGCAAATAACTGATGTAAAAATGATACTGTTCTGAAGTTGGTGTAGTTACACTTTTTCACAGGACCTACCTGTACCTGAGAATCGCATACTTTGTGAGTCTTTGTACTATAGTAGACAGTTAAATATTCTTACATTATCTTAATTTAACCACAGGGTACTTGGTGCTTATCTAAAGCAACATCCCCAAAAATGCATCACTTGTCAAATGCTCTTCAGGCTTTGGAAGAAAAATGCATACAGTTTGTACAGTTCATGCTTATTTCTGTTAAGTAGGAGGCCTGCACTTAGGGCTGCTTCTTTTTTGTTTGTTTGGTTTTTTCTTCTTTTTAAGTCTAAGGGGTAAAAATGCTACCCTCTAAAGCATCTGGATATAATTTGGTAGCACAAGAGCTTTTCTTCCTGGAACTGAGATATTAGGAAGCTTATTCAAGGTCATGTACTGAACGGTTAAATTCAGCATGGCATCACTCTTTGTTGGAGGGCTCTGTGATATAAGAGAAACTTGATGAAGTCTCTTAGTGATAAAAAGTATTTGATTTGTTCGTGAACTTCACCAACACACTTCTCTGAATGGTTTATTTGTTTAAAAAAAAGAAAAATACTGCCGTGTTGCAGAAGGTCCACAAAACACCAATTACAGACATCTCCTAAGGCTTGTTCTGGCTGTCTCTAGTGAAACTATCTTCATCCCCTTGATATGGTAGTTATATTCCCATTAGAAGAGGGTGATTTTGTGTGTGCGTGTTTTGGGTTGGTTTTTTTTTAGGGACAGTAATAATGAAATTCAGGGGGGTTAGTCAAACAGCATGTGATTTACTGACAAGATGTGCTGGTGATACCAAAAATTCATAGAATGTTTTCATGTAAAGTTGCTTTAGATGTAATTCTTGGTGTAGCTAGAATTAATAACAACTTGATGAGATGAAAAGTTCTCTAATGATCCCCTCCTATTGAAGTATAAGTTTAATTGCATGCTTGTTTGGGAAGGGGCTTCAGGACAGGCAATTACTAAACAAAATAATCAAGTCTTTATAATCATTGTGCCTTACCCATGTCACACACAGTGAGTATTTTATTACTAGTAATGATGTTCTTTACAGAAGATTATTCAAGAATAGACAATGCTGCAATGCTAGGCACTATAACTAGGAAAGCAAGCAGGTACTGCTCTGAGCAGCTTCTAATCAAATAGCCAAAGCCTGGGAGGAATAAAAATCAATCCAACTAAATAATAGGATGTCGATTAACTTACAGCATTACTATCTTGCTTAAATTGCATTTTTACTGCATTTGTCAGTATATTGCACTACTAGCATGGTAAGATAATGCACACAGACGCTCACATAGAATCTCTCCATGCTCAAGGGAAACCAAAAAATTCTCTCTGTCCTCATTTTAGGGTGTTGTGTTGCATAGATAAGATTCCTGATAGTCAGCTGTAGCTTTCAGTAAATAAATCATAAAGTAAGTTTTTCCTGACTAATGCTAATTGTATTGTTCAAGATATTACATTATTTGCATTGCAGCCATACACGGCTTCTTGCATTGTTCCCAGTTCTTTTCACAAGTGGGATTTTTGTGGAGAAAAATACAGAATCAGATCACTTCCATTACATCAGGTTGTTTTGGATTTTTTTTTTGTCAAAATGCTACATATAACTTGAATCTTAATACTGAGTGGAAGGTTTTTAATGTTTCATTCCATTATGTATTACTAATCCAGTTACCTACTTCTTAAATATTCACGCTAGAGTTGTTCATTCTTAAACTTAGCTATGGTCAAAAAAGATCCTGTCCTGCTGGCATTGGAACCAAATGAGATTTTGCTTTTCGAGTCAATGGCACCAGGATCAAGCCATCACTTTTTGTCGTTCTCCACTGTTTCTGGCTTTTTTTTTTTTTTTTTTTTTTTTTTAATTCATGGCTTCAGTTCTTAAAGAAATTTATGGAACAGTGGTCCTGATACCAAGACCTATGGCACTCCCCTCTATTAATCTTATCCTGTAATAAGAATTGGCTGTTTATTTCTTCCCTTTGTTTCAGGTCTCAACCATTTTTTTTTATTCTGTCAGGGACTTTGCTTCTCACCCATGGTTACCAAGTTGCCTTAATAGCCTCTTGTGATGAACAAAATGCCACATCTATAAATCTTTCTGTCTCAATTCATCCACCGTTTCAGTAGATCTGACCTTGAGAAGTTGTACTTGAGCTTTGAGGGCCTCCAGATATTTAACTTCTCCCATGTACAAAATGTGGCCATATTCCAGGCAGCTGTGTATTTGTAGACAGTTGAACAAAGCAGTATTCTCTCCTAACCTGACTAAACCTGCTGAGCTCTTACCTTCCTGGCTTTCTTCTAACTTCACCTACTTCCAGTCTGGTGGTGGTTTATTCCTTAAAAAAGAACAAATGCTGTACAAATGTTGTTTTAAAGGGTACTAGTAAATGTATCTGGAGCAAAATGCTGGGCCAATTTTTGCTTGTATCAGAGTATACACAGTACAGAAAGTTTGTAGGTTTTTTTCTGGGGGAAATTGCTGCTTTGTCTCTGCTCTCTTTGTATACCTACAAATCTATAAGGTCAGCTTTTTATATTTTTGCTGGGGATTTTACCTTATTTATATTTTGACATATGAACTGTGATTTAATAGCAGAAAGATAGCTTCCTTTCTCTTGCTGGATTCTTTCTGGTAATCACCCTGTTGCTGATGTGATACAGATGAATTTTAAATGTCCATCACCAAGTCTAAGGAATAAAGAACAAATTTGGGTTTCTATCACTGTTCAATAATTAAAGCCTTTATTAATATAAGCAGAGGCACTTTATGTGTATGCTTTGAAATTTCCTGTTGCCATTAATACTTTTAAATGTTACAAGCTTAATTGCCCACTAGTTGAAGAAATTATTTTTGAAATGAACAGAGAAGCAAGCTCCAGCATATTTAACTTTTGTCTTTCACCATTTTTCTGTAATGTAGAAAAATGATACCAAACTTTGTGCGGAAAAAAAGAAAGCTGACTTGTATCTTTCAACCTTCATGTAGATTTTAGTCATCATGCCTTTTTTCCTTGCCAGAGTTCCCTGGCATAGTTCTGGCAGCATTGAATGGTGATGTCACATGCTGCTGTAACCTAAATTGCAGTAGTTCCTCATGCCTCCAAATGGGAAGGAGGGAGGTACTGATTCCTAAACTTTCTCCTTTTCTTCTAATGTTTGTGCCAAGTACCTCCAGCACAGAGAGCGGTACAAAAATCCTCGTTACGGAGGGGAGAGAAAGGGGAAAGCCATCTTTGTGGCTTTACAGCAGTTTCATAACTGCGAGGTCTGTTCCCCAGGCTTAACGCCTGAATGGAAGTGCTTTGCATTCTAATACATACTATTCTAAGGTTGAATGTGCAATGTGAGAGGAGGGGCTACAAAAAATGTTGTTTGTCTTGGAAACCTTGAGAAAATACATTTAGATGATGTGAGGGGGGAAAAAAAGCATTTATTCAGAAACATTCTTTATTGTTTGGTTTTAATGTGCTCTACGGATAGCTGGGCTGCTGCTGTCCTTTGAACTCATGAATGCAATTAGTTAGCAGTGGGACACTGCAAGTCTCTGACCTTGCAGTGTCACATGATATTGCAGGAGTAGGATCTTGTCATGATTCACAATTGCACTTATTCTGTGAGTAGTCTGGTAGGTATAAAGGGCACTGCTCTGATGTCAAAAATTAGCCATCAGATTTAACATCATCTTGAATAAGGATCTCACAATGATGTGTTATTGTACATACGTTTTCATCTTGTAAGCTACAAGTCACTATAAATTGCAGGTTTTTATAATCTTTTCTGTAATGTTATCTTTACAGTACTCTAAGTGTTTTCGAGTTATTGGTCTCATGGTCCACTACACATTTAAAAATTGCAGTCCCTCTACTTAATTGTATGTTGATTATACTTAATTGTAAGTTATTTACATAATTTATTTTTAAGTCAAACTTTCACAGCAGAAGTGATTATGATAATGTCCTACTTAAGTACAGAGGATGGATTTTAGTATTTTTTTCTTTTTATTGTTCTTCTTTGTGGAAGTTGTTTGGAGGTGGAAAAAATTGTCACAGTTCTGTCTCATTTATTGTGAAGTATTTCCAAATGACTAATGCTGTTAATCAGTTAATGTAGTCTTTATCAGGTAGTTTAAGGAGACGTATTAAAGGGGAGGAAAAAAATTACTTATTCAGTCTATTTATTTGCTGTAGATAGTACACATCCTTATTAGTTATGAAGTTAAAAGTTCTATCAAGGTATGATAAGTACTAGAAGTCATTTCAATTGAGTTAACAAAGGGAATAGAATGAAAATCATTTAAAACTGGTTCACACCAGCAATTCTTTGTGCACTATTAACTGCTAAGATCTAGTCACAAAACATTATTCTGAGAAGAAAAGGTTTAGTGAACCCTAGAAATTGGATTTGATTTATGCCAGAAAATCTGCCTTTTCACTGCTTGAGATTTCTATGGAAGGAAGCCACAGTCTTTTACCAAATGGTTTCTAAGGTAACATCTTATAGCAGAGCATCTGAAACCAATTTGGTTGTTAATGAGAAATAGTTCTCACGGCGGTGGGAAAGAGTGGCCTGAAAGAAAAGGCTTCAAGATTTGGCAGTCTGTCTGTAAAGGCATTTAAATAAATGTGTGCTGCTGCTCTGCTTATGAAATTTCTACATGGATTCCACATTCATAATTGCCTTTCAAATGTAAAGGTCACTTTCCAGAGTTGTCCTTCCCAATAAAATTTAATTAAGAAGCTAAATGATAAAAATATTTGTATGCAACAGCTGAATAATTTAAATGGCTGGCACTTTCCAGTGGAAACCTCTTTACTCCTGCAGGAAAAATATTTGCATTTTTTGGGTGATAGTGTATTTTTGCTGCATGAAATAACATTAGTGAATTGGTGCCATATCAGAGCCATAGCATCCCACTGATGATAGATGCTACTTGCAGACTTTCTGGGCTTGCTGAGACACATTCTGAGAAGTTCTTTTATACCCCCTTTTCTAATGTTCTGACTAGATAAATGGTAGGTCAGTGATCAGAGATACACGCTCATTTTACCTTGGATGATGTGAATATCCTTTACAGTCAGAGCCTCTTTGGGATGGAGGGAATAGAGTGCTTCTGTCAACAATGGCTCATTGCCATTTCTTCCTTCCTCTCAGGAAGAGAGAAAACTAGCAATTCTGGCTTCCCTTTCCCTGGATACATAATAAATATGTAATGGCTCTCTCCTGCCATTGCGACAAAACTGTATTCCTGCATTCTGTTTCTTCGTGCCTGAATAGAATTGCAGAGTTTAAAATCATGCTTGCCTACTTTTCTTCCTCATGTTATTGAATTCTAAGAGCCTATTCTGAGTCACACAGGAGAAAAACAGTCCCACAGTGACTGCTTTGCACTAAGCAATGTATTGTATTTAGCAAAAAAAAAAAAAAAAGAAACATTACCAAAGTAAAACATATATATAAAAGTTAATATCCATAATCCAGATAGGTTTTGCAGAAGCAAGAGAAACTTCGTGTTGTAATCTCTAGACTGTACATAGGCCAGGTCTATTAACAGCATTTCAGTAGCATAGTGATATTATTTAGGAACATAAAAATACCACATCCATAAAGTAAAGCTGTAATGCCATGAAATGTGTGTAAATGCAACAAAGACCTCTCTCGCCAATTCTCTGATTAACCTTATACCAGTATGGTGTTACAATATGGGAGTACTTGCCTTACTGTGGTGCTGGCAGGCCAGTCCTCACTGCCCTTTGAGGTTTGCAGAAGCAAATTCATGCCCATACTTCAACTACTGTAGCTTATGTTGCAGCATGTTTGTACACATCAACCTCTATCGGCACCTGTTTATTGGCATTACAGCACTGCATTGGCATTTTTGTGCTGTAGCCTCACAAAATGCGATTATTCTTGCAACTTTTATACAGCTTTCATGGCCTTAAATGACTGAGTTTTAGATAAACCCATGTGCTACTTTAGTTCTGACCAAAGCTTTGCTTATATAATACAAGCCTGCTCAGTGCCTTTCTGTTACTGTTGATATTGTCCTGCTGGTTCTTCTAGAAACCCATCATCTCTATAGGTTCCATTCCTACAAGGGCATCTGCTCCATTATGTATACATTAGATGCCACTCTTGCACTCTGAGTAAGATGTCCAAGTTATTTTGTAAAAGTTATTGTGATTAAATTTGGATCCCGTAACTTGGAATACTGTATAGTCACCTTATGAAAATTGTAAGTATAATAGCTTCATAAAGAGCTTGACTTCATTTGATTTCACCTGCTGCAGACGAAAGCCTTGCACTCTACAAAAGAAGAGAGGATGCTATGAATACTTTGTCATGTGATGCTAAATATGATCTTCAGAATAACTGACCCTGTTAAATAAAAACTATGCCAAATTATAGCAGTAAGAACACTGGTTCTAGTGCTGTGGTTATAGAAAAGTTAGTGTGACATTACCTGGTTGTCTGAAGGCAGCTCTAGGGATGGTGTTGGGGAACATGATGGAAAGAAAGGCTCCAAGAGAGAAGTTCATGGAGAAGGTCTTTCTGATCATTTGGTGGTTGGCTTGAACACAACTGTGATTTGATTTTTGTTTCTTGGTTATGTTTTGGGTTTGTTTTTTTTTATTTTAATAAGAACGCTGAATATGTCAAATCATTTAACTGCTGCTGCTAAACAGGGAACTTTTCTTGCCCAAAATTTTCTTGACCCTTGCCTGAAATAGAGTGTGGTTTTCCCTCTGGGGAGTTATTGAGGTTCATTAATAATTCTAAAACTATATACTTTTTTGGCCATTTTACAATCTGAATCAACTTGTCTGAGGATCATATGAATACAGAAGTAGGTGAAGGAGGAGGTAAACCAGTAAGCAAGGACAGCAAGTAAGGATTGTCTATTGTTGAGTAATTCCATAGAAGAGGCATATGGTTTTGTGAATGGATTAGCAATAAACCTTGAGATATGTTGTATGTTCATTTGCTCTATGTATAGGCAACAGTTTGTTTTATCATCAAATTTTCTCATAATTTAATTAGCAAAATCAAATTGTATTGGCACCAAAAACTTTAATATATTCATAAGATACACTGTGTGGCCCTAATATTGATGTAATGTTTAAATAATAGAAATAAAACTATTAGGACAAGGTATTTCAAGCCTATTATGATATACAATATCATATATACACAGTAAGTTTGTAAACATTGATAAAAGGATGTTTGAACTTTTGCTTTTAAGCATTCTTAAGTGATTACTTGGAGATAAAAAAATCAGAAAAGGAATGGGCATTTTTGTAGGTATGTTTTTTGTCAACTGTTTTAATGTACTGAGCACTGATGTCAAAAGATCATTAATCTCTGATATGGTCTCTAAATATCCTGGCTGTGGTTTCACTGGCAGGAACTCTTCTAATGTAAATGATTCCATTTATTTCAAGTAACCAAAGTTATTCATGTCACAGAACATTTTTATATACTCAGATAAATAATGCTTTCACGTGTCACAAAGAACATGAAGACACACTCTTCCACAAAGGGAGGGAGAAAGCAGGGAAAGTAGGTCCTGATTCTCTTTTGAAAAACTGCTGGTGCTTTGTGTCTCTGTCTGTAGTTCTACAGCTTCCATGAAGGACAGAAAGTTTAATGAGGCTGAGGGTCGGCTGAGATGATGCATAAAACTGGTGTGTGTGTGTGTGGTGTAGTATTTTGGTGTGTGAGTTGTCTTACATCTTGGTGGTGGGTTTTGGGGTTTGATTTTTTTTTGGGGGGGGGGGGGGGATGATCTGAAA
>JAVJGI010000032.1:13948878-13989549 GCA_035590275.1 Ibycter americanus | reverse complement strand
CCCCCCCCCCCCCCCCAGGAAATCTGAAGGGATGTTGATTTTTTGGGAGACTTGTGGGTGTTGCTGATTGGGGTTTGTTTGTTGGGGGGTTTTTGTTGTTTGTTTGCGGGGGTTCCCCCCAGTAGCAACTGCAATGTGAACAGGATTCTGCCTTCCTAATAGTCTTTGAAACTTTCTTTGGACTGTCAGAGCACATTTCTTATCCCAGTTTTGATAGCAGTGTTTTTCAGGATATCAAGAAAGTGATGAGTAATCATGACAAAAACCCCGATGTAACTAATTAAGCCTAGTGTTCAATTGGTTTGTGTCCTTTGACCTATCCACATCCTTGTCTCTACCAGCCACCAGTTTTCACAAAATCTGTAGGAATGTAATTAACTTGGACATCTTCAGATCTGTCAAATTTCGGTTAGTGCAGTTCGTGAGAGAACAGTGCTATTCCCCTGGGAAAATAAGTTAAAATACTAGCTAAAAAATAGGGAGCTTTTCCAGACTTATTTATGTTTGACTTCATTTATTAAAAGGAATCCCTGTTCTTATCAGATAATTATAAAATCAAAATATATTAATTCAGTATTTTTTAGAAAAAGGAAGGGGATGCAATGGGTGCTAGTTCATATTAGTTTAAAATGCGAGATTGGATTTTGTCTTTAGATGTATATGCACAGTGTGAATTACATCTCTGTAAACAAAGGATAATCCCAAACATATAAGAATGTTAATGAGTTCAAATCATGTTAAGCCTGGATTTAAAATATAGAAAGAATAGAAATTTAAGTCACTCCACCTTCTTTTGTCATCCTCCTGCATCTATGAATTGTAACATAAGTCTAGAAGCTGTTATGTTGGTTGCATAATTAACTTAGAAACCTGTTGTTCATTATTAAGTTGGATCACAAAGTGATAATATTAAATACTTCTTAAGCATTCTTTTTAATTACTGTTTAGTGCATCAGGAGTATTGTAGTTCATTTTTAGGCATAGAAACTGAGATAATTCCCTCCAGACTGATTTTTGGTCTCTATTTCCTGTGAAACAACTGTGCTTGTCATCACTGCTTAGGGAACAATAACAAGATTATTCTGAATTTTCCTTCTTTCCCGTTCTCTCCCTTTAACTTTAAAGGGTTAAATTAAAAAAAAAAAAAAAAAGTTGTTTGTCCTAAATGTTCTTACTGAAATCCATTATGCATGAAGAGTCTGAGTCCATTTGCAAGACCTCTAAATGAACTCCATTCATTCTGTGCTTAGAAATGTCCATTCAGCCAGAAACAGACACAATAGTTAAACCTCATTTATTTGGCACCAATACCAGCTTATTAAAAGTGAAGGGGTGGTTATGAAGAAGTATAGTAATTTTTCTATGCTGGTTATATAATTCTTTAATAAAAATCCTTTAGGATCTGAATAATATAATAATTGTATGTGTATTCTTTGCCCATAGTTGCAATGTAGTAGCAATGCATTCATTTAAAATTCTTAATCATTCATCAAGATTTTGAAATAGCTATTTTTAAAATGTAAGTTGATGTGGCTTGACTTATTTTCATGTAAAACAAGTTATAGGAATATCTGTTTCTAGATGACTTAGAAATTAAGTCAATTATTAATCATAATTAGTGGCTATGGATAAAAAAGCTTTGAAGTTTTGTCTTTTAAAACATTAAAACTGTTTACATTTGGAAGGTAAAATACGATATACATGTCAAAATTGTAGGAATGTAGTATTACAATTTCATCACTTTAAAATCCATACAATACTCTCCATTTTGTAGGTCATAAACATAAAGTGGGGGTTGTCCCGTTGTGATTAGCAGAATGTCATTATCCTCAGGTGTACGTGTGTGATATCAGTCTATATAATGTCTTATTTATAATGGAGTGTTGAGCAGGATTACAGAGTTATCATTGACTTTCCTGCTAAGATTACGAATGAATGAAAATGTTAAGCATTTAGGAGAACCTGGCTTGCCTTACATGCAAGTAGGACTTTTGCAAGTTCTCATTCTTGCATGCATTGTTACAATGCATGTGAGGAAGTCATGCGGACTCCTGTGGGTGTTCTTCCTCCAGTGCAGGTATGGGAAGTTCTAAGGAGGAGTCTAAGGTAACTCTCTCTGTTTTCATTTGTTTCCTTTTTCTGATAGTCTGGGTGGCCGTATACATTTCTTAATTTCATAATATGCAGGTAGTGTTTGATGTAGAAATAAGTATTATGCTTGCAGGGAAAGAGAAAGTTAACAGCAGGTCCAAATTTCACTTTATATTGTTCTTCTTTGACCTGGAGTCCTTTATTTATTTGGATTCAGCAGTGGCTGAAGACTGTTGCTGTCAGCTGTCACAACTGTAACAGGGCCCTTCTGAAGCTAGTGACTAGCCATTTGCATGCTAGCTATTTTTTATAGTACTAGGGCCTTTAAGTACTAATCATCTTGGAAGGTGGCTTTGGTAGCTGACTGGAACTGACTGAGCATTTCCTCCAACAAACTGTAGAAAATACTGTTTGTGGGAAGTGTGTGAGTGAGGGTGAACGGGTGAGGGGCTCATGGCAGGAAAAACAACTAACAGGAAAGGGTAAGTAGAAACATCATCCTCCTTGCTCTCAACCAGTTCTTTATCTGACGGTCCTCCTGCTGGTTGCTTTTCCTGCTGAGTCTCCTCCTCCTTCCGTCCCCTTGACATGCAAAATACACATCCAGAGATTACCTACACAATGAGAGTCACAGTACTTTGTTACTGAAACTCCCTGTATGCCCATTCTGTAACTCTTGCGTAGGATTCCATTGTTTTGGTGACTGCTGAGCTTGACATTATGTGAATTGCACCTGCAGTACGGCCAGGTCTGGGGTTGTACAATGCAATAATAACTTGAAGCTAGCAGGAGTTCAACAGAGTAAACGTTTCAGGATATGCGTTCTGGAAAGTGAATTGCTTAAGTTGTATTTTGTTTCTTATTGTTAATATTTTAATCTCTAAATGTGCCCCTATATGAAAATCAAGTGCCATATACTGATTTTCCATAAAGTATGTGTTTTCTCTTTGCTGGTCTTCAGCCTGAATTCTGAAATCACTTCTTTACAGTTAAATGCTGTTGATACTTGATTTTGCTGGAATTATTCCTGATCACTGTCAACATTCTAGCACTTTGTGTGTTTTTCCAGCCTAGAGATTTATCTGTTCCCATTTCTTTACTATTAGGAAATTAAATGAGAAGGTTCTGTGACAGTATACAAAAAAAGAAAACAAAAATTAAAAAGAATGATTAAATATGTCCCTCAATTCACTGCTGACAATTGACTTCTGATTTTGTTTGTTTAGGTACTTCCCATCAAGGTGGTTATTCCCATGATGCTGTAGTCTATGCATTGCGAAAATGTGGCATTCGTCATATTGACACAGCAAAAAGATACGGCTGTGAATCTTTCCTCCAAAAGGCCATCGAAGACAGTGATGTGAAGCGAGAGGACCTCTGGATAACTACCAAACTGTGGCATAGTGATTATGGCTATGAAAACACAAAAAAAGCCTGCTTGGAGTCATGTGAAAGACTTGGTGTTGAATATCTTGGTATGAACCTTTACATATAGCTCATTAATTTCACCTTCCATGTGAGTATTTGCAAAGATGAATAAATTCCTGAAAAAAACAGTGTAGTACAGATGGATCATAGAAACCAAATTCTGCCTTTATTTACACGTTTGCAGATTTCTTGTTTGTTCTCTAGGAAGTTCACATGCATACAGTTGAGAGCACAGGATTTTTCGTTGTTGCAAGTGTTTTAAAACAGATCAGTGTATGTCTTCTAAAGCTAAGTTTCATTGTTAAGTCAATTTGAGGAACACCCAAAACCTATAAAACAAGGATTCACAAACTTTACAATAATTTATTGGTAGCAGGGTTACAAAAATGCCTAGTATCTTCTGTGGTCTGTTAAATCTCAAGGAATTGAGAGTCCTTTCTAAAACTTATTCTGTAGGTCTAGTAACTTTTAAAAATTCTGAATAGCTGCCTTTAGTTTGGTCTGTCCAGTGCAGTATACTTTGGGGAAAATGTTAGGAGTATCTACAAGACTTTAGAAAACTAAATCTAACTAACACTGGTTCAGACTTACACACTTCTAAACTTACCCTGATCATAAACTTCTTGTAGTCAAAGATGTGATATTGTTACTCCCTTTTTAGACAGGCAGAGCTGTAATACTGATGCTAATTAATTCTTTGCAACAGGTCATAGGAGAGGAGGTACCCGATAAAAAACAAGATATTGTTTAAAATGCTTTTGCTACTTCTTCTGTAGCTGGAGTAATGAAAAGAAAGTGGAGGTAGAGGAAGATATATTTAAAGTAATGATCTAAAATAACGATACCAGTGGAGATAGTGTTTATGCTGATAATCCAGGAATAATTGACCTAACCATCAGACATTATCTGTCAGTGTCATGAAAACCCTCATTTTGCTTCTCTTTCCTCACCCTGTCCCCCTGTTACCAATAAACAAACTTCAAGTAAACAGCTTTTGTGAAGTACAGATTTTGCAGAATTAATGACATATAATATTAATGGCAACTGTGTGCTGTATTCGCTGGTTTTTTTTGCTTGGGTACTTTGCAAGATGAAGGGAGAAAAACCCTTTATTTGTTGAAGACTGAGATACTTGTATGCGCATCTTTGGCTCAGTTCTTTCTGGAAGTGTCTCCCTTAACTTCCTGCACAGGTACAGAATAATGCAAAATTAATTAAAATTATCTTTTTATCTCTCCTGTGTAGATACAGGTCACTGCAAGGAAACTTTCATAAACTGAGTTTCAAGCCCTAACTTTCTCCTCTAAATTAAGAAATAACAAAGTTTCCTCCTCTGTGCTTTCTGCTTGTTACTTTTTGTTTGCTTGCTTTCTTCTGCTTGCTATGACACTGGCGCTGAATGTCGATGAGGGGAAAACTTGACTGTCTTCCAGGAAATAATTTTCAATGATTCCTTTTAGTACTGTAATTTGCTTTTTTTTTCTCAGGTAGCGGACTGTTGAAAGTAGGTGCTCACACAAATACTCAGTTTACCTATTGCTGCTAAGCAGAAATATGTGAAACAATTTAAAAAAAAAAAAAACAGAGAGCAAGGAATGCACAAATACTGTCACCATGTGAGTGAATCCTTGGGCTGGCATAAACAGATTATCAATTTGTCAGGTATGTCCAGCTCTGAGACTTCTTTTGTTTATATTACTAAGACAAATTAAGGAGTATTCCAGCTGACTGTGCAGTTTGCCTCCATACTAGATTTTATTTTTGTTTAATACCATCACCCATCTTCCCTCCCTTCCTCACTTTTCTTCCGCTGATGTGGAGATGTCTGAAAATTTTGTGAAGCTCTTCCTGAACCACCACTTAGTCTGACATAGCGACCTAAATCAATGTTGGCTTCAGCTTGCTTTAACTTGATGATTTGTAAACTGTGATGGCTTAGAAAATACTTCATGTGCAGTTCACTGATCTGTCAGTGAGGATGGTGACCTCCACAAGAAAGATGGGATGGCAAGTGGAGTAACAGTTTTGGCTGCTGGAGTTTGATCTCTGTTGGATCAATTCCACAGACCATGTTTGTTAAACACAGTATGATCTGCACTTACGTGAGAGAGGTAAGTTCTATCTTTAGTGCTATGTATGCTGATGAAGTAGAACTTTAGAGGAGGTGCAATACATGGTGTGTTTCCTGGGGTTCACAGAAAGTATCATACGCTGGGGAGTCCTGTACCTCCTTTCTGAAAGCACTCAACTGGAAGGTGCCATTGGAAGGATTTTCAGGCAAAAAGTGCCAATATGTTGAAACATGAATTCGTCAAGTGTTTCAAGAATGCTTAGAGTAAGAGCTTTTTGTTGCAAAATGAGGCTTATTACAAGTCTGACAGAAGTAACTGGAATGCAGAAGATTGGTTTGAAAATATGGTTATAAGCTTGTAGAACTAAGCTTAGATATCCTAGCTGTTTTCATTCATACCTGCATTTTTGTGTCCCTTTTCTGCTGGCCAGCCCGTACCATAGAAAGGACATGAAATCCTTGACAAAAGAAGATATGGTAATAACAGGGCCATTTGTGCCCAAGTTTATGTATGAAAGTAAATTCTTTAGTTACAGGCATGCGTTGAAGCTGGCAGTTTTTCTGTTAAATAGGAATGTGAAATAAAGGTACATGAAATGTACCAAAATCAGCATGTCGTCATTTCATTATGTGATATTAACTGAATATGTGGGGGGTTCATAGCATTTTCATAAAGACATGTGGTTCATATAGAAAATTGAAAGATCCTAAATAACATATCTGTGATGTTAGACCTTTATTTTGGAGGAAAATTAGTCATTCAGAAGACTGCAAAAATAAAAAGCTGTTAAAAGCCCTAGCAGTTAAATGTGTAGCTAAGCTTTCTGTTCCAAGGAAGGTCCTGTTAATTTTCTTGAGTTTGTTTATGGGCTACATAAATTCACAGACTGAATGAGAGACATAGGAAATAATCTAACTGGAATTGATAAATGTGTGCATTAGCAGTATATAGAATGCCAGCTGTTGAAACAGATGAACTGTTGAAAGCAGTCGCAGCTTTTTAAGAGGAAAAAGTGTTCCATGTAAAATATTGTTATGAAACCTTTATGAAAAACACTTTTTGGGCAAATAGTATTGGGAGAGCAGTGTTCCAGGATTTTTATTTGAATTGGTAGATTACATATCCATGAGAAACTGGAAATTTGTATTGTGTGTGGGCAGTGGTTGTAACAGATATTCTGCTCCTTGCATTTTCTAAATGTGGTCCTCAACTGGCAGTCACAGTAAGCCAATATGAATTGGCAGCAGATCTTACAGGTTTGGCGGTAGCAGAATACATTCCTTGGGATTTGGATCAAAACTCCAAAGCAGTTTCTTCTTTGCAATTTGTGGTTTACTGAATTCATAAACAATTTCATTTTCCTTTTGACTGTTCCAAGTCTGTCACATTCAGGCAAATCTATACTATCACAAATCCTGAACTGGAGCTGGACAAATGTTCTATCAGCATATTCAGTGTGATAGGTGAATCACATGAATGATGATAATCCACCCACTTCAGATTGTGTATTAATTCAGAACATTTTGGAGGTTGCTTCACATTGATCCTTGTTCCAATAGAATAAAAAACAAAACAGGACAAAAATCAGGTGGGAGAGAAGTAAATCATTTATGTAGTAAGTGCAGCGGTGATTGAGAAAAGCAGGGAAAACAATAATTGCATTAAGATAACTCTGCAAAACACTGAAAAATATACTTTTGCTTTTAGGTTTGATATGAGCCAGGGCTTGTTCTTCAAAACTAGGTTTGTTTTAGCGAATTTCTACTTCTTTTTTTTTTTTTTTCCCCTAATATTGTGTTACAAATTTGAATAAAATTGTACTTTTATTTCCGTGACAAACATGCTGTTGGCTTTTGAATGTGTAAAATGTCACTGTAACCACTAAGGAGTAATAAGCCACTCTATTTTAAATGCCTGTGTGAAAGTAGTTCACATGTTAATTTTAGTTTTCCTGCAGCGCTTTGTTTTGACACTTGAATGAACCTCAGGCCCTCACTTACCACTGTACCACTACAGCCTGATTGTCTGTAAAGGATACTTTAAAAAGGTGGTAAATACACAATATGATTGGGAATGTTTGGAGGCTCTTTCTTTTGCTTAAGTGCATCTTTATACTGTGAATGATTTGGGGATATTTTGAGTTGAGATGGTTGGAAGACATCTCAAAGCATTAATTGATCTGTCCCATGCTACAAAGCACAACCCCATCCTTCTCAAAGGATTAAAATGTACTTTGTTCTTAAAAATCTCCAGTGATAAAGGTACACATTTCTTGATTACTAGGACCTTAAGCTATTTTGACAAGTAATTTAAAACTAATTTCTTACTTCCAAAATGAAAATAAGAGTTTTTGTGTTCTTGTAATGCCCCAGGAGGGAAAATATTCTAAGCAAAAGAAAGCGTGTGGGTGTAGGTGTGAGTGTGTGTACAAATGAAGATGAAATCATAGACCTTGGTTTGTGAGGTGCTTACTGGTTTTATTGGCCTACAGGTATTAAGGAAAGTTTTCTAACAGATGCAGTGGAAGTAAGCAGATCCTAATTTAAAATTAACTGTGCTTAGTTTATTTAAATAGAATGGCAGCTCCGTTTCTCGTTGCAAGGTACACTATTCCTTCAGGTCCTAGCTGTGCTGGGGTTGTTTGTGCAGGAGTGGCAGAGAGACCATTCTACTCTTTATCTCTGAGATCAGGTACCTTTGCCCCACATCGTTTGCAAACACTTCTTGCAGCCAGGAGGACTGCAGTTTGTGATCCAGTAGATGCTTTCTAGCCCTAAATGCATGTATTTCTAACTGCGAAGTAATTTTTATTTCAGCCAAAAGCCTAAATTAAAATAAACATAATAGGATGATATGGACATCACATACCTGATAACATCATCTTTCTAAAATAAAGGACCAACAGCTAATCATGTTTGTATTGAAGAAATCTCAGACACTAATACGGGGAAGGGTAATGTACTGCATTTTTTACATATCCAAGGCCAGAGATCGTTCAGCTGTCCAGTCTGTTAAAAGTCATTCTTCTCAGTGCTTCAATTTCTTGGCTGAGTACAAAATATCTTTGTATGTGGAAATCCATGATGTGGCTATTTCTGTGAACGCTTGCAAACTGTGATGTCTAACTGAATATTCAGGCTTTTGGAAAAGTAGCTTTTGCTGAAATTCTGCTGAAGTTAATGATTGTTTTTTTGTTGGTGCTATATGACACATTTCTGCATAGTTAATCAGTTTTCATTAGTCTGATTTGGAGAACATAAAAAGCAGTGACTTAAGTTATGTAAATCTTCCATTTTTACGTGAGGTAGATGTCAGATACCAGTAACTTACACCTACTTATGTTACATACTTGCTTTATCCAAGCAAAAAAATTAAAACATGGCAGTCTCTATGTAGTAAGTACCACCAATGGCATATATGATTTTGGATCAAAATGAGCACTTGATACTAGCAATTCCTAATGTTAATCCTTGGGATTATGTCTAATATAAGTTAGTGGAAATTTTAAAAGACACTTTATTGGCAACAGAATTAGGGTAGTCCTGAGCTTTCTACATAACCTTACCAAATTCTTCAATCAGTTTCCTGATAATAGTTTTCACTTAAATGTCACAGAAATTGGTATTTATTCCAATACTATATATTGGTATTTATTCTTTTTTCAGAGCAGTTAGAGAAGAAGTAATTATTCACAGATCATTGATGAACAGGACTGCACATGTAGTGGGGTTTTTCTAATCTTTTCTAAATTGGGAGTGGATTTCATGTATATAAGGACAAAGAATGAGCAACTTTTAGTTTAACTCTTTAAATGTGACATAAATCCAGATGCTGCAAATCATATATGTGTGCTGTTTGCTTGTCTGAGCAATTATGTTTAAAAATCTGATGGGTTATTGATATCAGAAGGTGCAAACTTAGGTCGTGATTTTTCTGACACACCCAAAAGAGTTTTCCTCGATACATGTGTAATGTATGTTACTGTACAAAATTCTGTCCTGTTCTAATTAGACTCTTAGTCTAAGGAAGA
Organism: Ibycter americanus; assembly: GCA_035590275.1. Classification (NCBI taxonomy): domain Eukaryota; kingdom Metazoa; phylum Chordata; class Aves; order Falconiformes; family Falconidae; genus Ibycter; species Ibycter americanus. The sequence continues at coordinate 13,979,928 of JAVJGI010000032.1, read as the reverse complement.
TACTCTCTTTAATAGTCTTGCAGTGACGTACCCAAATGATAACTGCTGTATTATAGTGAATTTCGTGTTACTTTTTCCTCTTAAATTGAGGTTGAATTTATATTTACAGAGGTGGAAAGCTAATATGCTGGCCCACTGGTATAGTAGTCATTAGTGCAGTCCTTAAACGTGAACTAAAAAAATTAGGGGAGAGGATCTGTGTTTTCACAAAGAGGTGCTGTAAATGAATGGTGCGATGCAATGAGCACAGTTTTTTGTTAATTGAATGCAAACAAGTCTATCTTTTTATTTCTTAACTCTATATTTGAACTGCCAAAAAAGGAATATTATAAAGCGCACAGACAATGATGTACATTTCAGTCATGCATTTATTTCCTTTTCCTGTTTTGTGTCAGACTAGTGAATGTGGCAAAGACTAACATCTCTGACTGGGATGCCTACAATTATCTGTTTAATTTGCTGTTAGAATTTAAATACAAATGTAGTTGTTTTCAAAGTATTTCCTAAGTTTCTCCTTCATAATATCTAGCAGTGTCTACAAAATTATAAAGAAGTTGCAGGTCTTACTGTTTTTGAAACTTAGGTAATCTGATTTGGAACTCTGAGTCCAATACATGTAAATTTCTTTTTTTTTAATTGTATGATGCCATTTTTAGTTTGTTGGAAATGCTTCCTTTTGGAGTAGAAGGATAGTCTTTTCTTGCATGGAGAGAGAACACGAAAAAAATGCTTTCCTGAGACAGCCAGTTTCAGTAACTGCTTGGATAATTTCAACAGCAGTAAATCTTAATTGTATTTGAAATTGTGCTAACGTGTCATAAAATGTAGTAAAGTGTAATTTTGTTCCCTTAAAATAATATTTTTAAAAGGCTTAAAAAAAAAATCACAAATGCTGCCACAAAATTTTAGCAAAAAAAACTGCATGAAAGAATGTGCTGTAATTTCCAACAGAAATTCATAAATGGAAGTGTCCTTTAGAAAGGAAAAAACAGACCCACTGCTGAGGTGGTATAAAATATCTACAGAACTGCCAAATGTATTTATCTTCCATAAACTTCAAGACTTGTAGCACTTCAGCAGAAGTCCAGTCTTAATTCCAGTGACCAAAATCCTTTTGATTTAAATGGGGCTTGTTATGTGTTGAAAGCTTATTAAGTGCATATGTGACCAAATTCTGATTACAGTGACCTAAACGTGTGACACGTGTGCAACTTGTGCTACCTTTAGTTGTTAATGAGGTGTTGTAGATTTTGTTTATTAAAACTAAATGGATGTATATAGTAATGATCATGCAGTAGTAATTGTAACTGTTTTGATGATAATATGTTAGGGGCCATTATGGAAGGAAAATGCTGTTTCACATGGTTTGATACATATATTTTTTGGACACTTCAATGAGTAGCCTGGTTCTGTTTCCTTTTTAGATCTTTATTTAATACACTGGCCTGATGCACATGTTCTGGGTAAAAGCAATCGAGAGGTCCGAGCTGAAACCTGGAGAGCAATGGAGGAACTCTATGAGAAAGGTGATATAATAATAAAAATCTATCTTAGAAGAAGGAGTTATAGTGCATTTTGGGATTTGGGCAATTCATAGTGAGAGATGTTCAAAAACTTAATTTGAATTGGTTGCTCATACTCCAATGGGATTTGTGTCTGAGTTATGCAAATCTCTTTGGAAATTGCAGCATGAGCATTTTGGTAAGTTAAATAAGAGTGCTTTGTGTTGCTTGTTACATTACCAAATTCTGCCCATGAGTTTAATGATACTTTCTTGTGGAGATCTACAGATTACACTGAAATCTATATGCCGCTATAAAACATCTTTGTAGTAGCCTCTGTTTTAAGTACAAATGATGCTAAGTTTTACTTCCTTTAGATTTTTTTTTTAATTGTATGATGCCATTTGCCAATTTATCATATATTGTGGTACTTTATAGATCCATTTGTGTTTTAGAAAACGTCGACTAAACAAAATGGCTAGATGAGGAAAAAAGTACTCCTGCAGATACTCTGGTACTAAGTTTTGGAGGGAAAAAAAGTGCAAAGAAAGGAGCCATTCCCTCAAGCTCTGGTAACTGTTGATTTGATTTTTGGTGCACTGCAAACTTCAGTTTACATTCATAGCCATAGGAAGAGTACTCTGTCCCAATCAGAATTTATCATGTAGATTGAAGAGGAGGATTTTGCTCCTGAAGTATGCTGTATTATTAGAAATAGTGTCGTAAGAGAAGATCCTGTCATGCAGTTCTTAGGCAATATGGACCACCCTGTTTACAGCTTCAGAGAAGTTTCACAGACAGAGAGAAGACTTCTTGGATTAAGTAGTCTGTTTGCGAACCCAGTTATTGAAATAGTGATTGTAGCAAGAGAGTTGTACAAAGGCAGTTACAGGCTGTGTGCCGCTAACAGTTTTATCAGAGCAATAAATAAACCTGTTCTCTTACACTTCAACTCTTCAGTTACTTTTGGTCTGCCTCTGGAAACACAGAAGTAAATTATCTTTGATACATCATTTGTTGTTGCTTTTTATATTAAGCATAAGGGAAGTTGCAAAAAGTGTTTTCTGCCATGTAAGGGATTACAACATTCCGTTTTTAAAGAAACACTACACTGACCTAATACTTCAAAGCATCACTGACTTTTAAATTCAAAGATGGATTATTTGACAAGGTACTTCATCTTTCCGTTGAGTATTTAAGTTAATGAATTTCATTTTTCTCTATTCCTTTCTATCTTCTTAATTGGAAAGACTGTGAGCTATTCAGTGGTCTTCCAGTATGACACTGGAAATATTATCGCTAGCCTCACAGGCAGAGGAAAAATTACTTCTATTTTTTTGTTCTTATGTGTGATACCACTTTACAGATGACCCATGTTATATTTATTTTTCCTGAAGTTGCATTTCTTCAACAGTGTTATCAGTTTGCATGTTGCTACCCTCAGTCTCTCTGAATTTAAGCATTCTGTAGACTCATGATTCATTTAGCTGAGCATAAGTTTTCCAGCTCTGGTTGTCTAAATTACCTCAGTTAGATCATCTACAGGGGAAGGAAAATTTATTCGTCTCATTGAATTGAGTGCCTTTAGAACATTAACCTCCATGTCTTTGCTTTAGGGGACGCAGACTTTGGATGTCCTGACCATAACTATGTGTTATTGAAATGACACGCAGGTATTAACCACTCTGGAGATGGAAATGCAGTGATTCTTGAGGAAAATGTTAAATAACTTGTTTGCATGGTTAACCACTAGACTTTCCACTGAAGATTAAACACTTGCTGTGTATCTGACTTGCTATGTGTTATGTGAGCAGCATGTTAGCCGTGGTATGAATTGAATATAGGCTTTGGTCAAAATACTTACTTGAGGGGAAAAAACAATCTTAATTTATTGGGGGAAAAATTGTAAGTTGTGTACTAAACAGGCAAGTTCTTTATCTTCTCTGAACTTGACATTGGTTCCAGTAGTCATTGGTTCCTGTTTGAATCCTTTTACTCCCCCACCCCCCATCCCCACCCCAGGAAATGTTTATTCTGGGGAGAAAAATCAGTAGAAACTAAAAGCTTCACATTTAAGGATTAACCATTTATATGAATAATGTGCTTCTGCAGGCAATTCATGAAGGAAATATTGAAATAATTCAACTTGCTAGTGAGTTTAGCAACTAGCTGTATCCACGTTGAACAGTGTCTGAGAGTGCAGTGACAATAAACACTGATCTCTGTAGGAAAAAAAATACTGGTTTGTATTATGGGAAGGATAATGTATATCTATCTGCAAGAGACTTAGGTCAATATTGACATCTTTTAACTGTTCCATAATTGTTTGGTCTGGCTGAAGTTAAGATTTTCTTTAATCACTTATCTGTATTCACAGATCATTTGAATGCAGATATTTGAAAATCTCATTTGTTCAACTTCATTTTAAATCAAGTTATATTTATTCTGCAAAATTCCACTTACTTGGGGCAAGCAACATTTTAAAATAATGTGAATTATTAATAGACTTTTTTATTGTTACTATCAACTGCCCTAGGACAAGGGTAAATAAACTGTTAGTACCCAAGACTGTAGAAGTATTTAATGCAAATTTTTTTTAAGATTGTATGATGTTTTACATTGGTCACAATGGTCAGAAGTTGACAAGAAAAATCCCAACTGCATCTACATTCATAGCTTTGAGTTAATTTTTTTGGGTCATGTCTACAAAGATAGATTCACCCAGGTTCATGTGAGAGCCAGCACATAGCAGCTGAGACACAGGGCTGCAGTAGCACAACTTGCAGGGCTTCTGGCCTGAAGTATCTTTTCACCCAGCTAACTGAGGAAAGACCGGAGGTTCTGGGTCTGTGTCCCTGTCAGGATTAGCATGCACTAATTTATAAGACTCTGCCCCCAGATAATAAAAACTCTTGTGTGACAAGTTTAAAAAAAATTCTGAATTATCAAAATTATTGCATAAAACAATAAACAAAACTCCTCAGATCATGAGTCCAATTCTAGTAAATTTCAAAGTACCTCTGGCTGTGGAAGAAATAGCAGGTTTATTGTTATTTGAATGCAGCATGTGCCAATGAAATTGTTGTGTAAACTGGTAGATGTACATTCATTGAGATGTGTGGGCATCCTTAAATTTGCTGTTTCTTAATCCTTGACTGCTTAGTAGTGGTTCCTATATATACTCTTAATGAAGGTTTGGAGTTGAGCTGTAACATTAGAATATTCTTACAAATAGAAAATAATAGATTAGAGAGATAAAAGAGATCCTTTGCTATCACTGAAAAATCCCCACTGTGGCTTACCACTATACTGTTTTTGTATTTCATCAAAAGGAATTTGAGGTTAGCGTTTTTCAAAAGAATCGTCTGTCCTGATATGATTTGAACTGGAAACATGAACAATTTAAAGTGAGAATCTGAGTAGTATTTGTTAGAGATCTGGTTACTCTCTCCACTTGATTACTTACCATACTGAAGTTTTGGGCTGCACTCTTTGGATCCAATGTGCTTTATATCTTTAAAAGCTAAATAGAATCTGGTTACTGTCCCAAGACTGGGGTCTCAGGAACACACTTCAAAGAAGGTTCCATATTTCAGCACTCTCATCCTTGTGCTTGAATCCTCTGTTCAACTGCCTGAAGCAACTGAGCAGCTGTCTCAAGATCTCACTTCTGGTTAAAAACAATTTCTCAGAATCCTGGGCGTTTTTCTCAGTCTTTCATGAGGGAGACTATGACAGATACAAGTATGCACCCAAAAACACTCATAGAGATTCTGAAGCCACTGTTGTCCTTTACTGTAACAGAATTATATAATACATTTATTATCTATGTTAAAATAACACACCCTGAAAGCTTTACCAACTTCAGGTGTTTTAATCCCTCAGAGTTGTGTCTGAAACGTAGTTCTGTGTCTTTCTGGTTTAGCCTTGAGGTACAGAGTCTTTGGCTAAACATGCTCATGTCCCCCTTACCCCTGCCCCAGCTAAATCCTCAGTATGTTTCTTCTAGTCCATTAAAAGTCCTACCAGCGTCTTTCTCTCTTTAACGTGAAATTTGTAGATTTTCACCCTCTATCATCTCTTCCCTACAAATAAGGCAAGGTTATACTTCTAGTCTGCTTTTTTAGTATTCCGGTTGTATAACAAGAGTCCAGTCATTATATTTGTTAGTTTCCCTTAATATCTTTCCAGGGGGAACATATTTACAGTGATACACAAACCTATAGCAATTGTATTATTCTATAACATGAACCAAAACTTCTATAATTGTATGTACATTTCCCCAAAGCATACAGGAAGTATATTATTACACTTAGTCATCATATTAGTGAATTATAACACTGTTTGATTCATGAGACATTCACATTCTGGTTAAAAGAGGATTCAGTGCAGAGATTCTAATTTGTCTTACAGGCTGTTGTCTTTCATAAGTCTTCAGATCCTGGGATTTGCATGCATTTAGGCCCAGCCTTGCTTCCAGAGGGAATTGTGCCATCTGTTATGGTAGCTCAGGGATTGGAAACCTGCACCTCATCTTGGTAGTCGGCCCAAGTGATTGTGAGATTTTTCTAATGGAGAAGCTCCTGAGGAACTGCAGCAATTCCCACTGATCCGTTGTTGCAGCTTCTTTATGTTGAAAATTAGGAATAAATGAATGGGGGAGGATAATTATTTTCTTTATTGTTTTTAGAATTCTAGCATGTACCTGACAGTGTAGGATAAAGGCGCTACCTGCTCTAAGAACTCCCATCTAAAAATGGTGTGTGGGTTCTCGTAGACCAAGCTGATAGCTCTCTATTCATAGCAGGAAAGATCTTACTGCTAAACTGATTTCTACTAGCTGAGGACAATCTTACAGTTTCAAGAATTAGTTTCTGTAAATGCCTGAGAATATAGGAAGGTTTGTTTTGTTTGTTTGTTTGGAGTTTTTTGTTATCTTCTGTGACTTAATCTGCTCTAGTTCGATTGAAGCTGTTTCACAGGAGCCGGGTGACTCCTTTGCTGTATGTGCATCTATCTTACGGTCATAGTTAAAGAAGTGTCTATCTGTACTGCAGTGCTAAGAGGCAGAAAATTCTAGATGTGTGTCTTTGTTCAACAGTCTGCATACATGTTTTCCTTTAAAGAGTTGTGGAATAAACAGTGCTGAGGGAAAAGGAGAAAAAAAATGCTTAATGTTGGTCGGTAAGATATTTGTGTGTAATAACTGGTTCTTTCTGTTGGAACAGCTGAGATCAACTAGGATTCTTGTAATATCAAGGCTATGGTTTGAATTTTTGTGGTCTCGTACGTTGTCATTTTGTGGCATTATCCTCTCCAATACCTCAGGACAGAGGCCAGAATGCTTACAGAACCCATTCCAAGATACATACATTGAGTCAAATATTCCCTTGACAGCTGCAGCATTGTTGTATAGGCATTTGTCTGCTGGCAGATGAAAGCGGTGTGGCAAGCTGCTTTGACATCATGAATAGTCATTATATATGCTCACTGGTAATCGTTCTGTTCCTAGCAAAATGACCCTTTCCATATGCAGTGTCTTTAATGACCTTGATTTTGGCATTGTGGCTAACCCATCATCTCGGCAAGCTTTTCATACACACATGCACATGATTACTTGTCCCTCTATCTAAAAATGCTGGGAAGAATGAGGGCTTCCAGCCAGCATTTGCCTGAAGTTGGCAAGTGTAGTAATGCAGTGGTTGTTCTGGGTTCAGATCCTACTGGGACTCGGTGCCATTTTACTAAGAATAAAATTTTTTGCTTATCTTTTTAGTGTAAGCAGTGCAGCTTATGCTTACATGAAGTATTCACATTTGCATCAGAAATTCCTTGACATCTTAACATACGATTTTGTTAAACATAGAGAAATGTTCTTCAAAATAAATACAATTATTCCATTAATGTTAGTTTAATAGTCTACATGTATAATTTGAAGAGAGTCCCATAAAGTAACAGAAATTGTTTAGCCCAGTAATTGAAACCATGTCACTATGTTATTGGAAAAAAGTTATGTTTTGCCTAATTCCAAGTAAGAGGAGAAATCTAATCAACCTTAACAATATTCTTGTCTGTTTCAGCTTTGGGCATAGACCAGTTCAATCATCATTTTTACTTCCTCCATTTTCTATCAGCTCTTAAAAGTATGAGTGAGGGTTCAGTAAACCAAATAGAGTTTTTGTGTAGGTGGCACAAATTTCTAGTACATCCTTTCCTAGATTACATATTTTGCTTATATTCTACTGAAAAATTACTTTAAATCATGCTTATATTGTCAAATGATGAACAGCTGACAATTCAAACATTTGTATTACAGCTCCACAAAATGTTTGTCTCGAGTGTTTATGTTGGTAGAAGTCTTACGTGAATGTGTGTTTGTAAGTTGCACTAAAGTTTTAATAAGTAAAAGCAAGTAACTAACTTTCGTATCAACACGTCTTTTTCACATTGTCTATACTAATCTCTCTGTACAGATGAAGATGTCTCATGGGGTTGTTGTTATCAGAAACATAGTTCAGAGATGTGTTTTCATGGGTTGAAGGTGGCTGCAGTTGGTGAGGATGTTGGTTGCACCACACCCTGTTGGATCAGATAAGACAGGAATTAGACGTATGCAAAAAAAAAAAAAATTACTACACATATTTATGTTAAAGATCATACAGAAGTCTTCATAATGTGCAGTATCTAATTTAAGAATAAGAAATTGCCATAGAATAAGTAATTGTGGTGCAGGTATAAAAGTGAGAACAAATCTAAACTTGCATGAATGTCTGTCCTAATTTGTTCTGTTCTTTTTTTTTTTCTTCATCTTAATTTTAAGGACTTCATGGGTAATTATAAGTGTAAAAATAAGCTATTTTTGTTTAGCTTGCTTAAAGCAAATCTACACATTTGTGTACCCACACAGAAGTGCCTAGATGTTCCAGTGTGAACATAAGAACTCTTGGGAAGAGGGCAATGCTGAAATACATTTAAAAGGAAAGTCCATGTTGGAAATAACTTTTTGTCTCAATAGATAATGTACATGACCTGGAGAAAAAGCATCATTTGTCTATTTTGCCTATGTTGAATTTAAGCCCTAGATTTTTAGCTATTGTAAATCAGTATTGCTTTACTGACATCAGTCAGGTTTCTGTTGTTCATACCAGTTGGGAATAATTATCCTTTCTGATACGGAAGTCCAAAAAGTATTCCAGTTCAGGAAACTGTCCCATCATAGTTACAATGGAGACAAACTACTTAAAATCTAACTATGTGCTCTCCATAATATTTCCAAAGTGCTGGGTTTGAGGGTACATATTTTAATAATAAATAATAATAAAAGCACTTTGCTGTCTTGCTGATAATTTTGATCGCATTTTCACAACATAGCGTGTGGTAATGATACCGACTTAAGGTATAGTGGGATTGATTCTGTACCATGTTGCTTTTGCAGTTTTGATTGCCCAGCTGTTTGTGAGCAGCTGCAGAATATTCTAGATATAAAAATGTATTGTCAGCCTTTTTTTTTAAACCTGTGTTCTGTTCATAGCATGATTCTACATGCTTAAAACTGGCATAAGAGAAGGGAAAATCTATAAGAGTACAAGAAATCTGTAAGAGTACAAGGGAATTGCTGTTTGTCAGGTGGTTTTCAAAACAGAATCCTTTTTAGTGGATTTTTTTTTTTATCTGATCTGGTTTGTAATGTCAACTTGAGGAAAAGAAATGTGGTGACATAACTAAGATAGTGTTCCATTGAAGTAGTGAGAATGAGCAGCCAGGGTCAAAGAGACAGAATACATTAAGCTAGTATTGCTGCATTATGCTGTTTAACAGTTTAACCATTTAACAGTTGTGTAAATTGGATGTTTATAATGAGTTTTCAGTCACAGAAGCTGACAACTTGACTTCTACTTATGCCTCCTCTCCTGTTGTCCTCACAGTTCATCATGGTTCACAGGTGATCTGTAGCAGGAGTAATGATCATGGAATTGTAGTAGCAGGAAGGTCATTTTAAGGCAGATAAATACATGTACTGTGGCAATGGATAGGATAAAAAGAAATCCTTGGGGGGAGGAAGCATGATTTTTGTGTTTTCAATAATGCCACAGTCTTCCTGTGTGTCTTAGAATACTTAGCCTTTTAGTGTCTATGGGGGGTTTTTGGTGGGTTGTTTCTTGTCTGTGAAATAGGAACAAGTGTTATTTCATAGATTTAGAACTTAATTCCTTATTGGTTCTGTCTAACAGTCATCTGCTTTATTTATCAAGGCTTTGGCTTGCAGTCTGTATGTGGGGCACACTCAGCCTACAGCTTTGATTTAGCAAGCTGTGCTGAAATCAAATCCTGTATGGTTTCTATGAGTAATACCATTTACCCACAGGGAAGTTCTTAGCGTGCGTATCAGAGAGAATGTGGACCTTTCCAACCTGTGTAACCCGCTTTAAAAAAGATACAGTTACTGCAGTTGACCTCCTGGGAAAAGTGGATGCATTTGTGTTTTCATTCTGTGGTCTGAATGGAAGATATAACAGAATGGGCACTGTTCACTGGACGTGGGAATTCTCCCTTGCTCTTACTCATGTAGAGCCATAGGGAGGGGAAGGAAAATGGGCTTCACAAACCCAGTATCCAGTTTTGTCATTTAAAAAACGTTTTTGATCTGAACTTTGTACATTTAATATTCCAGAGGGTATTTAGAAGTTTGATAACAGCCCATAGTAGTGCTAGAGAAAGATAAGGCTCACTATTGTACTAAAACAATGTTGTGGTGCAAAGACAGTATATTTATGCTTTTTTGTTGCAAGACTAACAGTGCCCATTAAACTTTGTATAATTTGTTATTATACTAAGTAAAGGAAAAAATAACTAATCATTCTCTAGGTTGCCTTAAAAAAATGCTTTAAGCTTAATACGCAACTACATTGCAAACCAGTCCATTAGCATGATGTATTGCTTCTCAACAGCTGAGAGTAATACAGTGTGGTGAAATTACCAGTGTGGTGGAGGCCAAGACTTTTTTTGTGTGGAATAGAAAAGATACTCATTTTTTCCCTGCTGTAATCAGCCATTATTTTGCCAGTATGTTTTCTAATGTGTCTTGCAGAGTTTCATGATAACTTTTCAAAGCTGGATGAAAATTTCTGTTTCACGGTTGTGGTCGGTCAATTTTTAGCATGCATAAAAGAAGCTTCATAGACCAGTTTTCCTTCAAGACTGAAGTCAGAGCTGCAAGGAGTAGGACAAAGCCTCAATAAGCTTGGGGACCTAATGGGGAGTTGCAAACTCTTTGTTTATTGCACCTGGCACTTAAATCTTCTTCATAGGGGCCAAACCACTCATTTCCTCAAGCAGATAAGGAGGATGCTTTCTCTCCCAGACTCAAAGCTTTGTGGCTTTGTAAATAAGGCAGTATAAATGTATATTGTAAAGTGTACTTTCTAGAGGGATTGCAGCTAGCACATTGCAAACTTCTATTTCAGAAGACCTAAACTTCAGCAGTAGTTAAACTGGTCAAGTTAATTAAGTATGGACTTTAAAACCACCTGTTATCACAACAGCTAAGACATGAATTGTGCCTAAATCATCTGAAATGGGATTTTTAAGCACACTAAATGGGTATTAAATTGAAAATAAATGCTTCTCCCCCTCCACCCCGGCCTTTTCAAAAGCATCTGATGGTTTTGAGACCTGTGGCGCAAACTCTGGGGCACCTACCTCTGTTGGAGCTCTGTGAAAGGAAATATAAGGAAATGTCCCCCTGTGTCTGTTGTGTCCCCCCCTCAAGTTGTTTCAAGGCAATGAGTTGGGACCCTTGTACGCAAGTTTCTCAATGTGTAGGGTTTTGTTTTTCCTGCTGATGTGATCATTTCATGGATCTTGTTTGATGTACGTAGTCACAAGCGTTGGTCTGTCAGATAAGGCCCGGGAGCTAACCAGACCTTCATTTTCTGATTCTTCATTCTTAGGAATGGATCCAGCAGATGTAAATGGAGAAATAATTCTGTCTAATCTCCTGCTTTAAGGCTATCTTTCCCAGACTTGGACAATGCAGAGCAACTGTGTTAATCTTCCATCAAGCAAATGGAAGCAATTCTCTAGAGCAGAATCCATTGATTGTTTGTTGAAATTTAAACTCTCTATTTTTCAGGAAATTCCAGTGTTTTGAATTCATGTTTTCACCATGCATTGAAATAAGATTTTTAATGCAGTTAGGCTGTGCAATTGTTTTCCTATTTATTGTATTTTATATTGTAATATAATACAAAAGTCAAAAGACTTTAACTTTCACGTGTTAGACTGTAACTAAAAACAAAGCAATGGAGTTGAAATGAAGGGTTCTAACTTACCAAAACTAAATATGTGGATTTAATGAAAATTTTCTAATTGTATTCCTTTAAAAAAAAAAAATTAAAAAAAATTTAAAATTAAGAAAATGCTGGTTCCACAAAAACATTGAAATTCTAATTATTGTTTCTCTGATGTCTGGGGAAATGTTTACTTTCTTGGCACCTTTGAATTTAGCTTTCTCTGTGTGACATCACTCTAAACACAGGAATGCCATAATACTGATTTTAGGAGGAGTGACTCAGATGACTTTTAAGACAAAACATAACTGACCTAAAATTTCTGGATGGGAAATCTAACAAAAAACTTGTTATCAGTGAATGCAGTGAGACTATGGAACAGCCTTAAAAGTCTCCTATGAGAAGTATGCTAGAAGCAAAACATCTTAGATTATTCTGTAGGGAGAAAAAAATGGAAGTTTTCTGTGGAGATAGACAAGTTTAATAAGCTCTTTCATATTTCATGTCTGTGAATTTTGTTTTATTTCAGGCTGAAATAAAAGCTTTATTCTTCAAGGGCCATAACAGCATGGTTTTTATAACTCCTTGGCTTTCAACAACAGAGTATAATATTTTGGTTCACCATTGTGTTAAAACTGCAAGTGTTTTTCTGACTTCTTTGGCATAATGGTTTATTAGTGTTGACACTCCAGGGTTGTTTGTCAGTAGAAGTCAAAAGCTCAGGTTTCGCTCCTTCTGGCAGATTACATACAAATTATGCAAATTGCTATAGTGCAGGTTATAACCTGATTATGTTATACATCTTGAACAGTGATAATTTCTGTAAGGGAAAGCTGTCTAGCATTTTAGTTGCTAATGTATTGTTTCTTCTTTTTGTATTCTATGAAAGAAACCATGTTAAAAAGTGATAGATAGTATGTGTGCAGGTTTTGCTGCTGTGCAGCTTATCTGCTTATGCTGCTGAAATATGTGAAAGCAACGTAGCAGTCAAATTGGTTATATTTATATGGTTAGTGGCTTTTCTAATGCAAAACTGGTAATTTTTTTTTTTCAGGGCTTTAACAACCTGTTTATAATAATTAGCAATAAATTGTAACTTAACTTACAGAATATCATGGAAGACTAGAAGAATTTAATTTCTTTGCTTTGTCCAGGTAAATCTCACCTACAAATTCAAAATATTTTGTAATCTTATAGCTCATATTTTTATGCGCCAATTTATAGTCTACTTGAGAGTTATTTTTTTTTTTATATGCAAAACATTTGCATTTTAGGGGTAAGTACTTGGTTAGTATGTTTTTCTTCAACATTTTCATCAGCTTTTGCTTCAAGTGAAATTCTTCCTTTTAATGTATTGACATCTCTCTGTTGCATTGATAAGTGCTTTTTATGGTCTGTATTACAGCTTCAAATCAAGGCAGTTCCACATAGTTCCCTACTGACCTCAAGAAAGTGGCAGTTCTAACTGTGGAATGATGGCAATTTCAGACCAGAAATCATTCCTTTGACATCAAATGGCTGAAATTACCCAATGACTTTTTTTTTTCCCCCTGAAAAAATAACAGTATAATTTGGAGCTTAATTCCTTTCTTTTTTGCTATAGATACTTGTATGCATGTAGCACATGCGTATACATTATATAGAATTGGCCAGCACAAATACTGGATTAACAACAGTGATTGGACTTGTGTGTTCACACACCTTCAGACAGACTTTCTATCTGCAGATCAAGACAAAGATCACATATTGAAGAAATGAGTCTGATTCATAGTCCACAGGCTCTGCAGCCTAAGGAGGCCCCTACTAGCCTGACCACAGCTGGTTTCCTTATTAACTATATTTAGCGCAGAATAAGGACCAAACTGTCAAAGATGCATCAGGGTTGAGGTGTGGTGGCAGGCCTGTATGGGGAGTTGTGCTTTATTGTATCTGAGGTTTGAAGGAAGAAGTCTGATTTCAGGACTGTGAACAATTTATACACATACATGCACACCTAAGGCTTATTTAAAAAAATAACCTTCATATCACCTATGTGCCATTTAATTTCATTTGCATGGCAACAGGAGCTGAGTCATCTAGCTACATTTTTAAGCTTCTTGGTTCTTGTTAAATACTGGTTACTTAACTGAAGTTTTTATGCTGAGTTTTATGTAACATCTTGTAGTGATCTAACAGAAATATAAGCAGTGCTACATAGTTAATTTGGGCTGTGTGTCCTTGTGTTGTATTGCTCACACCTTATTAGTCTTCAGCAAATGTTCCACTTCAGTTTTGGCAAGCTGCATAGAACACCATTTCCTCCTTTTCATTCTGGTGAAGTCCAATTGTTCTTTGCTTATACTACGTTAGCCTTTCCCAGAATTTAGCCTGGAGTTTTTATACACTGGGGAGTTTCCAGTGTGTTTAGATTATAAAATGATTTCCTAATGTAACTGACAGAACCATGCTTTCAGATAATACTGTCAAACTAGATTTCAGTACTGTTTTTCTGTCTTTCTTTGCAGTATTTTGCTACACAGAAATGATGCATAAAATCATTTTGTCTCTTGAAAGGGATATTTTTCAAATCATCCTCCCAAATAGTTAGGATTTTCCGAAAAACTTTTCCTGTTTTGTTTCTCATTAGGTTTGTGTAGATCAATTGGTGTAAGCAACTTCCTTATCAGTCATCTTGAACAACTAAAGGAAGATTGTGTGATTACTCCACATGTTAATCAGGTGAGTGAGTAAGTGTATTCAAAGTGTCTGGGTTTGGGTTTTTGCTTTGGTTTTTTTGGTTAATAATCTCCTCCCCACCCCTATACTTGAAAGACTACACCCAAACTAGCCTTAGTCATGCAATTTCTTCTCTTTCATATCTATATACATATTGAAAACCATTCAGAAAGATGACCTGAAGTGGGGTGTGGGGGGAGGTCCTTTCTTTTCCCCAGTTTCTCCCAGGCTACTTGTTTGTGGCTGCTTTTAAGGCACAAACAAATGGTCCATGTGCCAGGTTTTGATGATAAAACAGTTTAGAAATAAAATTCAAGGAGCACTGAACATTTAGTATCTCCAGAGTGAACAAGGTTTTGGGGAGCCTGTGTTCAAATACTATATACAATTCCTCTAAGCAACACTCAGGTGATTACATATCTGTGCAAGTGCGCTGTTTCCCTTGCTTCCCCCTCAATTCACATTCATATTTCAAGATCACATTAAATTCAGTGCACTTCTCGTTTAGGAAGGTGCTACAAGAGCCCTGGCAAAATTTTTTTGCTGCCCTAGGCAGATAAAGAATGGCCACCTACATACTGGCAGACTTCCAGGATACTGACAACTATTCCCTTGTTGTAGTTTTCTGCCCACAGCTGTGCTGAAAGTTCATGCTCCCATTCCTACCCGCTCCTGTCAGTGAAAGTGTGCTTATGCGAACATAGAACTGGGAACTGGAATAGATGAAGTGCAGGCACATGATTTTCCCCTTTCTACAGGTGATGAGGATTTCTGGCAGCTGTTTATGGTTCAATGTCATAAACAGCTGCAAAAAGGTTGCTCAGAATGTGACAGTCAGAGCCTAAAATCTCTGATTTTTGCTGTCCACTAGACTAAAGGTTACTAAAGGACAATTATGAGTAATGTTAAATTAATGTGAAACTATATAAAATAGTTAAATTCAGTTATTCAAAATAAGCCATTGAAATATATCTTAAGATGGGCAAGTTGATGACTGTTTAAGAATTGGTAAGTTTGCTAAGGGTCAATAGTGTCTCTTTTTCAGAAATACATGTCTTCGAAGTCTTGCTGGAGTTTGGCATAAGTTGTTACTGTCTGTTAAATGAGAATAGCCTTTCAGTGTTCTACCAAATTACTGCAAGGAAAAAAGTGAAATCTCTGATTTTTGAAATTTCCCCTTACCCACAATGTCAAAATGTTACCAGTCTTAGTGTGTCAGTCATGTTAATGGAGAAAAGTTTTTTCTTGATACTGTTGGACAGCATCTCATTGTTTGTGGCTGAAAAAGAGGAGACAAAAAGTTGGGACAGTAGTGATACTGGGGGGTGGGAGGGTGCCTCTACTGTATTCAGATAATAATTTCATTAAGGTGATGCACAGCATTGTTCCAAATTAAAAACAAAAAAACCAACAATGACATATCCATGCCACTGCAAACTGCTCCGCTTTGAACAGTTTTGTTATAGCATTAATTTACACTTTCCAGAGTTACGGGAAACTTATAAACTGTAGTTCAGGTAATACTGAAAGGAGATCTATTCTGTTTCTTGCTTATTGTTGGAGAGTTGCTGAGTCTAATGGTGAGATTACTTAAGCATTATCAGATAATTAATTAATTCATAAATCTAAATTGGGAATGAAAGTTCTATACTGAATTCTTATTTCACTGTCCAGAATTTATAATACAAAAGATCCTTGCTATATTCATGCATAAAATAGCATACGCTTTCAGTGAACTTGTTTCTAAACAGAAAACACTTGCAAATAATCATTGTATACAAAGTCTAAATACTTAAGAAGATAGTGGAGGAAAACCACTTCCCTCTTTGTGTTAAATCTGCATAAAGGATTTAGGGCGCTCTAACAAATGGTACGTATGATGTTAAAAATGAAAAGTTACTTTTTTTGTGAAGAGGAGGAAGTAGGAAGAAAGGAGGTTCTTTATTAGACTTTTATAGTCTTTGCAAACCAGGTAGTAAGCAATGCTTCTGCTTTACAAACGAGGTTGCAAGCACTGCCTCTCTTCTTGGTTCCTGGAAAAACCAGTGTCATCATGGCTTTTAAAGAAGTAGGAAAGGCTTGTCTTTTCAAGAATATAGTATTGTTAAGGTATTTAGTAGTAAGCACCTTTTAAAATCACAATCTACTATTAAAAGTACTGGTAAACACTGTGTAAAATGATGATAAATATTTTATTCTAGCATCATGTAGAATGAAACCTACAACCTAGATTACAGGTTTGTATTCCAGAGTTTGTAGTTGACTTGGCAGTAGTAAGTTTGAGTTCATGCTCAAGGAAGTCTTTGGAAGTGTCTTTGAAGGCACTTATGCCTGTCAACTCATTAGGAAAAAAATTTACATTTTACAAGAACTTAATCGATACATGTTTCATTTAATGAAGTGATATGCTGAAACCAAATATAAACTGTTCCCCTCCAAATTCCATATGGGAATGCTCATCAAATTTTTTTTCTACTTTGATACAAGCACAAATCACTGTGTAATGACCTGTGAGCGACTTAGTAATGTTGTTAATACTGCCATTAATATTGAGTGCTATTATGTAAATTTGTACAAGTAGAAATGTATTCTAGTATTTTGAGGCATTGGTAAATGACGCTCTTGTACATGAACTCACCTGAAGTGTTCGTCTACAGAGAAAACATTTCTAGGCTTATATATCAGTTTTATAGAGAGAAATAACTGTAAAACTGTGCATTTCCATTGAGAAACTGTCTGAAGTCCAGATGCAGGGAAATTTTACCAGGTGAAAAGAGCCCACAGCAGGGTGGAAGGGGTTAAGGCTTTTGTATACCATCATCCAAGGTATGACTTTCTAGGTCTGTCTGTCAGGATTGTTATTAGGCTCAACTTTTCCCTATTGCACTATGACCAATGTAAAAATCGGTGCTTACTTGGAGCTCCCCTGTGGCTAACCAAGTAGCAGCTGTGAAGAGTTCTGTAATGTGAACTGCAAAATGTTTTATTAAACAAATGTCAGTTTTTGCGCACAAATCAGTCAGGGTAGAGTGCCAGAAAAGATCAAGATCTTCCTCTATCACCATATGACGGACAGCCCTTGCCTGAGAAAAGTTTGGTGACTAAAATAGCAAGGGTGGGGCAAGCCAGGAAGTAGGAATTATTATTTTGAGGGGAAGCACATGCTGCCACTCACCCTATGCCTCTTCTAGCTCAGGATGCTGGTCCCTTGCATTCAGATGCTGCTAGAACCTTCCAGAAAGTTTTCACAAGAAAAATAAATTCAAAAGTACTTATTTTATTGTATGCGTTTGATTATTTTAGCAGTATATTTAAGAAGAAAAAGACTTGCTGTTACCAGCACGCAACTGCATGTCTCAAAATTCAGTTCACAAAATTTGGGAGTCTCCTGATTCAGTGAAGGATACAAAGTATAATCTTTGTGGGAAGTAGTTGTTGCTGTGTATTCTGCCTATGAAGCAGGCAGGTGACATCTTGGCATGCTGTTCTTGGTTTAAATACTTCTGGTGTAACCTGGAACTGTGCTGCCTAGAAATCTTACTAGACCAGCAGGTAAATTCTGCTTGCAGTTGTATTCATCATAAATGTTGAATAAGTCACCTGATGCCATAGGGGTACTGCAGATTTTTCAGCATTTGATCCTAAATACATTATTTCTTATTAGATAATTTTTTATGTTATTTGTTACACTTAGTGTAAAGAACACCTACTGACGTTGCTTATTGCTATTGTAATAATCAAGTCGTATACCCTGCTTGTTTCTTCTTTTTTCCTTCTTGTAATTTTGCATAAAAACAATGAGAATGTTTTCCAGTCAGTCAGCTCAGATGCAAACAAGTGAATAACTGTATGACTTAAACACTGGTCTTACACATATAAACATGAAATACAAAGGCTACTCAAAGGTCAAGAAACATCAAAGGTTGAAGACATGGATGTCTGCTGCTTGAACCTTGTTCCCGAGTCCACCTAGTAATTTAGATCATAGCAGCTTTAGGCTGACTCAGCCCAGCCTTCGAGGGGCACGTTTTTTTTCTTAGCACATATTGAATGACTGCCAGCCTATTGTTCCTGACTATTATTGTCTGAAAAGACAACATGTACTAAAGATGAGAAACAGGAAATGTTCATTTTTCCTCTTTGTGGCAGAAGAAATTTTCCAGATTCCATGTGTTGAGGTAATTGTTCAGAAAAGTATTTTTCTTCAAAATGCGCAAGCGTTGGATCACTGGAACAGTGGTGACGACCAGTCACAAAAATACATCACATGATTATGTATTTTATAAAAGAAAACACTACCCATTTTCATCTGAATGCAGAGGAAGGTATGCTTCTTACAGTGTATAAACTGTGAAATACTTACTTAAATGACGTTAAAGAATATTAGAGGTTGTCTTCTGCCTTTTGTTACATGCTAGAATATGTGCCTCTTCTGAGACCCTTACTTTCCAGTAACTTCTGTTTCCTTTTGCTTCCAGCAACTATGTCTCTGTAGCTTGTTACTTTTCCTCTTTTAACTGGATCTTGGCAACTTATGATCTTCCTTCCTACAAAGGGTCTCCTTCACGCTTGGTTCCACAGTGTGATTGCTTCCCTGCATAAGCTGTTGGTGACACCACACACAATACAGGATTTTCCATGTACAATCCATGCCAACAGGCTTTGCTTCCAAGGTCAGGTCCTTATTCTAAGCAAATTGTTCTGGTTGGTCTCTTGCAAACCCAGTCCCTGCCCAGCCCCCTCCCCTTGCCTGTGCAACTCATAGTAAAGAAACAGGAATGAAAGTAGATTTGGGGAAGAGAAGGCAGTCTCAAATCACCAGTAAAAATGACCTGGTATCTGCTTCCACTATGCATTTGCATATATTTCTCAAACATGGAGCAGAACAAGCATGCAAGTCCAACTGCAGGTAGTGCAGACAAATGCTCCACATACCTTACTTCTTGGAGAAACATAAAATAGGTAGTAAATTATTGTGCCAATTAATGACAAAGTGGCTTGTGGATTAATATCTTTCACGTGTCTTTCATAACTTACATCTATCTGTCTCGCAGAAGCATGATTTCACTCATCTTGTATTTTTAAAATTAGAGAAAACATACTTTTATTTATCAGTGATGTTTTCTACTAAGTGTTCTCTCAAGATTTTTACTAAAAGTTTATTTTTCTTTCAGGTTGAATATCACCCTTTCCAAAGACCTCAAGAGCTGGTTGACTATTGTAGGAGCAGAAATATTGTTTTTGAAGGCTACTGTCCTTTAGCCAAAGGTGAAGCACTCACTCATCCTAGTATCATTCAGCTGGCAAAGAAATATGGCAGAACTCCAGCACAGATTTGCATACGCTGGAGTATACAGGTAATGGAGGGTGGTAATGAAAGTGTGACTCCTCTTTCAGGAAAAAAATAGAAATAGTTTGGGTTTTGTGCATCAAACCAGAATTTATACAGAAAGTATTTTTGCTTTCAGTGTTTTGATATCACATGAACTAACTGCGCTGTACTGGAAATTTGGAATGTAGTACACAAACCATGGCAATATTTTAAATATCCACATAATCTGGTTGTAGAGAATTACAAGAACCACCAATAAAAGAGATGTTTTCAAACTAAACATCACAAGGAGTATGGGGCATCATTCCATTTCTCTCACTCAGCAGTGAAATAGTGTAGGAAGTTGACATAAACAACGTAATCTGTGTTGGAATTGAATGCAGTGTATATAACTGCAATTAAAAATGGTTTATAGAAATGTCAGTGTCCTCTGAAAAACGAAATTAAAATTTCAGAAGAAATGACAAATGTCTTGAAATGTTTTGAAGAGAGATAATTCTCTATGAAACTATGTAAATTTTAATGATGAAAAGCATTATGTTTTTCAGAATGGGGTTGTCACTATTCCAAAGTCCACAAAAGCAGAAAGGATACAGGAAAACTGCAAGGTAAGATTTGGTTATGCACTCAAGTCTGACTAACATCTGAATTACTGCTTTTAATGTTTCGGTTTGCCTGCCCATTTTCCTATACCAGTTTTACACTGGGGCAACTCAGTTAAAATTGGCAAATTATAGTACCATAAAATTACCACAATATATTACAAAACCATGGTTCACAAATGCCAGAAACCAACTGGAGAGCTAATCACTGTGTATTAAAAAAAAATCCATAGAAAGACCTTTCATAGTTGATTTTTATTAATAATTTTATTTATTGATTGCAGAACATCGTCATCTGGTTATAGTTAGGTTCTTTTTGCGATAGGCACATAGGTCAAATGGAAAGAGATTGTATGCTATGCATAGCACTGTATGAAAACCATAAAACTCTCTTGGGGATATCCAAGATAGAGACCAAAGGAAATTGTACTCCTGCCAGAGCTGGCTCTTCCCCTACCTTCTCCCTTCCACTCGACTTGCAGAGAAGGTCTCAGCATGAAGGGGATGGACAAAGAGAAGTGGGGAACAAATGAGGATTGGCAGTGTGATTTCCGCCCCCTTTCCCCTCCCAATCCTTTTTTTATTTCCTTTTCATACCAAATGTTTTTAATTAATTTTTTTTTCTCCATTTCCCTAATCTGAAAGTGCTTTCTTTGGGGGAGAAGGAAACCACAACGACCTTATTTCTAGTTTTGTGACTGGTTCTTGGTTTAGCTCTAAAAAGCTTGAGCACTGAGGTTCGACTACAAGGGTCATTCCAGCAGTGATTGCTGGATAGTACAGGATGGGAGGAGCCCATTTGGCAGCAGTTCAGACTCCACAGGATCTTTTTATTGAGTATGGAGGAGCTCTGATAAAGACAACAGACCAACTTAAAGCAACTTTAGTTCTGAAATCTTAATGTCTGAATAAGACACCTGCGAAGAAAACTCTGTCACAATCATTCACATTGCAAGTCTCACCACAGAAGCTGGTGGCTGTAAGAAGCTATGCATTAAGCTCAGGTTTCCAGAGGGTTTGCAGTCAGGGCATTTGTATACCTCTGGCAGTGACCACATCGAGTGCTGTCAAAACCAGCTTTGATACTATCATGTCTTGGACCCTTGCCTGAGGCCGGAGTGCTACAAAAACATCTTAACAGAGTGTACAAATAAAAATGACTCACAAAAGGAGCAAAGGACCCAGTGGAGCCTGTCAGCTTAATGGAATATTTGTCTGTGACAAAATATAAGAAGAATTTACAGAAGGAAAAATACAGAAAAATTCTGCGTCGCAATTAAATGAATCTTGGTCAGTTAACATAACAGAAACACTCCTGATTCTCTCTTGTGTTTGTGATGTTAACTATATATGCATTCCCGTAGGTGTTTGATTTTACACTAGCAGAAGATGATGTTGACATTCTGAATGGAATGCATGATGGAAGACATGTTTCCTGGGACCCAAGCCTTATTGTGTGAATGAAGGTTTGAGCTTTTTCCTTTGTCACTGATCAGTGAGTCACACCATGTAATTTCAGTTCAGGGGAGGTTACAGTATGAATATAATTGTAAGATTAATGTCTGGTATTAATAACTGATTTCAAATCCTTGACACTGATAACAGACAAAAGATGTTTTTGAGGGTAGCACTTTTGTACAGAGATCTTACATTTCCATTTCAAATCCTGATCCGTAGTTCATTGAAGCCCATGCAAAGCCTCCAGTTTATGCGACTGACCCTGCATCAGGCCACTTAGTCAAAGAGGAGATATCCCTTCTTTAAAAGTTTAGGAAAAATGCTACCTACTAGTGTACAACACAGGTGTTAAGTACAAAATAATTTTTCAGGTACTTTGTTAGAGGGATACAATGTAAGAAGAAGAAAAAGATGGGTGAAAAAATATGTTGATACCAGTATTATTAAAGTATTTATACTGTACGATATACTGCAAATCTCCATCAAAAACATAATCTCGCTTTAATAACTAATATCTGAGCACCACCATATGCATATCACTGCATAATAATAATGGTATTGACCCAGAGAGTTCTGTGGCTATTATTTACTAGCCTGTAGATATAACAAAGCAGAAATTTTTCCAGAGAAGTCCACGTACAATAAACTATCTGCATGACTGAGAGTTGAGCAGCAAGCCCTAAGAGCCAAAGAGGCATCTTTGTTGTTACTGATCTTTTTCTCTTACTGGAAATTCTGGTGAGTTTTGTCTAGTTTTTAGTGAGGATTAGTTTTACTTTCGTTTTGGATTTGTCCAGGAAATCTTATTAAGAGTCTGTACTCTTCCTCAGATTTTCTTATAAAATATGTGTGTAGATAGATAGGTATGGATACATGCGGTTTACAGATGTGTTTTGAGAAATATGTCTGCAGAGTCTTATCTGCTGAGTGTTCAACTTCTGGTCACATTGGTTTGGTATTTTAGGAGTTCCTGTGTCTAGAAAGGTATGGAAAATCTGACTATGATTTATATTGTGTGTGGACTTCCTGGGGAGTTTTCCCAGTGCTGTTCTGCTTTAGTCATATCATGAAACAAAGCTCCTTGGTTTTTTATCAAGAAGTGACTTACAGCAATCCTATATTCTAGCCTGCATTGTTTGTCCTCAAAGTAGAGCTTCTACACAGCTTGGCTAAAATACAGACAAACCGACCTGTTTGGTAATAGCTCCTCAGAATAATTGGCTAGTTTTTCCTGGTAAATATTTCCGCAAAAGCTTGTCTAGATTTGCTTCTGAAATCATGAATGTATTATGTATTATTTTAAAATACAAGGTACTGTATGTAGTGCTGTGGTCACCAATACCTGTACAGTGTACTGTTCCAAGAAAGATACACAATCTCCACAGTAATGTTACTTTCTAGAGTTTCAAGTGTGGCCTGCAGTTTGGGGTGCTTCAGTATCTGGCAATGCCACTTTTGGTGTCTAAGAACAGCTATGTACCTGGCTTAACTGTTGCTATGAGAGGTTCAATAGTTCCAAAAAGTAAGGCTCTTCTATAAAATCAAGATAATGTTTAGGCTTTTTTCTTTCTGGCTTTTGCAGAAAATTATAGTTATGACTAAGTGAAAATTGGAAAGATTGCCCAGAAATAAACCTTTCTACCAGAGGTCATCAGCTAATCCTGCTTTTGAAAAGTCGCTTTACAGAACAATACCTTAGCAATATGAAAAAAACTGGTTACTGTGCTACTGAGGGACTCCTTGCTTCACAGTGTATCTGAACCTGTAAAACAAGAAGTGAATCATGTGCCCAGTATTCACTTAATGTGGCTTTGTGGCAGTGAAGACTCTCAGAAACTACAAAAGAGAAGGTAGAGATTTACCTCTAGTTCTCTCCAAAGAAACAGATCTCACATCAACATACTATTTCCAGCACAAATGATGCATACAAAGTGAACCAAATTGTTACGTATGCTAGCAAATTCTAGCTTCAGTATTACTAAAACAGTTATCCGTAAGGACTAGCTATATGGCTAGAAGTCCCGTGCTGGTCAGAACAGCTTTCATTTTCCTGAACTTGACCACCTCTCTGTTCTGAGCTAAACAGAACTAAACTAGATTTTCTTGCTAATCCCCCACATAGATGACTTCAGGCTACAGTGAGGGTGGCGTCCTAGTTCATTGATATATTTCATTGTTCCCTCTGTCAAAGAGATTTTGCTATGATTTTTGGGCCTGTGTCTGCTTTTGCTAGGAAGTCAAGCCACTGTTTTCTGTCATCTAGATTATGGTATCTAAGCAGTACAATGAGTAATGGAAGGAATAATCAGATAGAATAGTATTACTAAAAAAGCATTCTTCTTGAGCAGTTGTGGCAAATTACAATTTTAATCTGATACTTACTTTCCTGACTACATTCAGACTTAGTTGTTGGTTCAGGACTTCTGTTGTTTTTTTTTTTTATTTTTTTTAATCTTTCCTAGTAATTCCTTTGCTACCAGCTAGTGGCTTTTAGAACTATGGAAGAGTTAAATTTTAACTATGTATGCAGTCAAGTGTGATTTGAGGCAATACAAGCTTTTTAAGTGCCAGGAGTCAGCTGACCCATGCTATCTTTCTCCCAGGTGCGATGTGCAGTTTCGCACATTGTGTCATCACTAATAGCTATTGTTTTCTGCTAAGAAGCTATTATTGCCCCAAGAGACTGGAACCCTCTTATCTCCTGTGTGTTTGGGATATATCATTGGAGCCTCTTCCTTTGAATATGGTGTTTGTGATTTTTATACCGTGTTAGTTAATTTAGAGTCATCGAGCAAACAGGTTGCAGAGGGAAAGACAGACTCAGCGGATTCATATTTTATGCTCGTCTTTACAGCTAAATGGATATTAGCGTTGTGTCAGATAGTTTTCTTTTTAAGCAAAGGCTGCTGAAAAATGAGTCCACATCACCTCATCTAAATGAACGTTTCTAAAGTGCCAACAACTTTGATCATAGTATAAAGAAATAAGACAACTAGTAAGAAATTGGAAAGTGAACAGTAGTGAGATTTAGGGGTGGCAGTAAGGAGTGATGTTCTGCAATAGAAGCAGAACCTAGAAGACCAAAAAGATATAAAAGTGCTAAACATACAAAATCAGGAAGTTTAAATCCATTTTTTTATTTCTTCTTTGGTCAGTTAGCCTGGAGGTTTTCATTTTTTAAGACTTGCTTTCTTCTTTTTTTTAACTCAGAATTATCTCTTCAGTGAATTCTTGGAATTACATGTATATTCTTCTCCAGGGCTGAAATTCTTCTTGTCCATATTCCTGTAAGACAAGCTTTCTCTAGAGGGAAAACTTTATCACCTTTCTACAATGACCATTTTTAGGGTACAGCAATGCATCCATTTTGTCAGTGTAACCCATCATCTTGCCAATAAGAACAGGCAATACACTTGAAAATTGAAGGCACTTTTTCTTCCATATTATGTATGTTGTTTATGGTAGTGACTGATGAGGGCACTCCTTTCTAGTTGAGATCAACTGTTATTTAAAATAAGATACAATTTATCAGTGTTATCTATCTAAATGCAATCAGCTGCCTTTACAGGAGCACTATGACTCTTCATGGAAGGGAACTCCCTTGAGAAAAATAAAGGAAAAAAAGTGAACTGAAAGTCAGGAAGGGGGTGAGTCTATTTTCTGTGCAGCCAGGTAGCTTTCTGAGTGGCTCCCTCTCCTTTTTTGCCTATTTCTGAATTTCATCTTTTATATTACTGGAAATGAAGTCACTTAATGTTTAATAGAAAAATAATGGAAATGGTTTTGTAAAGTGCATACTTCAAGAAATATTTTTTTAATTGGGCTGCAGAGGTGTTTCTACTGCACCTGTCCCCCCACATAATTTTCAAGACATTATTTTCCTGACTAGCATGTGTAATAAAAAACCTATAATACTAGTAATGTTCACAAATCTACTAAGCCAAGCAGACTGCACAATGTTCACCCCTCTTTTGCACAGTGGTTAACACCAGCTGATACTGTTTTTAAAATGGCAGTGCTGAACTGTTCTGACAGGAAAGCTGACGTTAACCCCATGTTTTTGAAAATGGGGATGAAGGTGGAGTAGCTCTTGCTGACACTAATTGAATCCAAGCAGTTAGCTCTCTCCATGTTGCCACACCCATTCTAAAGCTTTGAAGCTTATCTCTGACTATAGTGTATTGGGTAAAAATAACAGATAAGCCAACCTTCTGGCAATTTTTCATGCTGCTGTGCTGGGAGTCTTTTTATATACTTAATCTTTTGGCACTTTTTGCAGCCTCCATTAAGATGTCTGCACTTTTGGAAGAAAATGTCAAGTATTTGCACTGCCTTGTTGTGAGCCTGTTATATTTATGATATAAATGATGCATCCTTACTACATGTCTTTATGAATGGCTGCTTATCCAACTGCAGCACCACATAGGACTAATTAAAACTGCCAGGACACTGTAGAATAGTAATGACTTATAAGGGACAAGAGCACAGGAACTGTCTCCAAAGCTTCCCACTACTCGGGGCCGGGGGGAAGCGGGAAGAGGAGCACAAAGCCTGAAATGAATTTAAATCGGTGGCACTGATACTACTTCCCAGTGATATGACACGTGTCACTGCAAATCATTGTAGGTATGGCCAACATTATGGGATGTGCTTCTCTAAGCAACTTTGCACAAATCCATTGTACCAGATCTCAATCACTGTGCCCAAGAACAATATTTATGATCTTAATAGTGGTTTGCTAGCTAGTGCCCTTTGAGAAACATTCTGTAGCTGAACTACTAATAGGAAATTCAAGACTACATTAGCAGCATTATCATCCTGTTAATGATTGCTGTATTTTTTTCTCCAGCAAAACAGATTTCCAGGACTTTCTAGATGAGGCTTCGAAATTCTAGTATAATGAACTAGTGTGAAGTTCATAACTTGGCTGTGAAATTTGAAGGAGTGTGTGTGTGTGTGTGTGTGTACAATTGCTTTCATAGTTTTCTGTTAACAAGCAAAGCAGAGATTGTTGGGTTGGGGTTTTTCCTGGTTTGTTTTTATTTTTTCTATGAATTCATTCTTTCTTAATGGTTCTTCATGACTTGGATTTATCCCATTGAATATCCATAAGTATAATCTTGCCAAGATGAATTTACAGTAAATCACTTGCTTTGGGTGCAGAATAAAGGTGGCGGAAGATTAATCTGAAGCACAGCTGTCAGTCATACATATGCTGTGGTATAAATTCACTTTCCTGATGTTGAAAAATATATATTTAATGGACTGTTTATACTAATGAAACAGCAACCAACTATTTTTATCATATGATTTGTGAGATTTTTTTTTTTGCATGATTATCATGAATGCCTTATAAGCAAGATATAAGTAACTTTGATAAATCTGAAAAACTATCACAGGTTGTTTTGGTTTTTTTCAGGAAATGGTTATTTTACTGTTGTCCCTGTTGTGTCCCCCCCCCCCAGTATTACAGGTAAGTAATATGTGTAATCTGCAAAATAATTACAGATTTTCCATCTAAGACTTCTGTTTCTTCAGAATAGCATGTTAAATTCAGTTATGCCCATTTAATGTCTTTAGTTTACTCTAGCAGAAAGCATACAGTAGTTGAGTTGACTGATCTGTATCACGAGAATAAAAAATTAACCTTCAGAAAGTTTTCTAATGCTGCCTTGTACAGTTTCATTACTGTAGAACTTCTGGTATGTTTTAATAAATATGAAAAAACCCATATATCATTATTAGGTATATTAAAGTGTGTTACGGTTTTAGGTGTAATGATATCCAGTAAAATTATAGCATGTCACTTTCTCAACTTCAATTATTTCCATTTGGACTTAAGCTTTTCCTAATGTTGTGTTCAGCTTAGTGATCTGAAAATAAAGTACAAATTCCCATAAAAACTAATATAATGATTATCATAACTTCTTATGATAGACTTTTAATACAAAAGAAGGCCATTTAATATTAATTATCAATATAAAGAATTTAAAAAAAACCCCAGAACAGCTAAATTATAGAACGCTAATACTAAACAAATATGTGTGCTTTAGTCTTTGTGATGTTCTCATCACTTTTTTTTTTCCCCCTTGTCCAAACCAGGTGTTTGATTTTAATCTGAGGGAAGAAGATACGGAATTTTTGAACACTATGAATATCAACAGAAAATTAATTCATCAAATTTATCCACTATGGAAAGGATAATTTAAAACCAGATTGTTCTATACTGCAGAAGTATATTAATTAATTAATTTTAAACTGAACAATAAATCTAAATTGTTCTCTTGGGTACTCAGAGTACCTAATATCAATGGAAAATCAGTATCAATGGCTTGTATTTACTGTTACATTAACAAATTAATAAAGTCATTTGGTTTACTCTTTTCTTTGTTGCTTTCTTACAGAAATGCTTACTTCCAGCATTTTCTCTGCTTTCTTAGAACTTGCTGGCATATTCTCCCAGTATGGGTTGAGCTATCTCACAATACTATAATTCTGTCTGCATGTGCTTCATTTAAGGTGTCACTTTAACCCATTTGAACAAATTAGTTTGGGGTTGGTTTTTTTCTTACAGATTTTGAAAAGTATTAAGTTACTTCAAGGCATGTATAAGAGCATGCTACAACGCATGTAAATCTTGAAAAATTCTTAAAAATATGGAATATTTGTTCTGGGATTGCAGCAGAAATCTGACATTTTACAGTTTTTTACATTTATTCTAGTCATGAGAATTTTGGGGGATTCTGCAGGCCACTCTTGGTACTTTCTTGGTGAGCAGACTTGTTCTGTTGGTACTGTTTTGAGGATCTCCTGTCTTGACCTTGCACATCGAGGAGGAATGGCTCTGGTTTGTTGCCTAAGTTGCATCAGAATGAATAAAAGTACTTTTTGCTTATATAGATAAAGATTTTTGAAGCTGCAGAAGAGTAGTGTGTTTGAGAAAAATCCTTTGCTAATCTGTCTTGCAGGGATCTTCTGTATCTTCAAGGTGGATAATGTTCAGACACTCCACCTCTGATGCAACTGTGAGTTGTCCAGGAGCGCTAGCTCTAGGAGTATGGTGTTCTGGTGGTGTCAGAGGCCAACAATTTATTAGTATGCAGGCTTTGGGAGGACCCCAGCTTGCAACTTCTTTTCTGACAAGATCAAAGCATTTTCCTGCAAGGAAATTGCCCTGTGACTAGCCAGGATTCTGAAATTCCCACCACACTAAGTTCCTATCAGAAGTTCCACCAGAACTTTGGTTGTCACAGGCAGGCTTTTTTTGTTGTTGTTGCCATGCCCTAAAACATGAGTTCCTGCTCATCCCGAAAACTCAAGTACGTAAGAACACAGACTTATTCAGGATCCCTGTAAACAACAGGATCCACCTCTGTATGTTTGTGTGGTGTGCTTGTGGACATGTTGCAGAAACTTTTTTTTTTAACCAGTTTATCCAGGTCAAGCAGCTGTTATGTGTCAGTTTGGTGTCCTGTCCTGAGGTATGCAGCCCTCCCACTGGCATTTGACTGAGACCTGTATTCTGGTTGGTTTTGAAATGATGCATGAATAACTTTGTGTTGTCCTTCTCCTTATTCTGACTGTAGGCAATTCCAGAGCCGAGTTCTCAAAGGAGCTACCTATATGCTGAATTTCTGCAGTGTATTTTGTAGAAGTACAAGTTTCCTTAACACTGGACCTGGCAGTTGGGGAGGTACTGAGAAAAGAGTTCTTGTTCTGTTGATGGTGAGGATGGAGAATAGCTCTGCTGTAAATCTCCTTACTAAACGCTTACCAGAATACATTTGGTAGAATTGGCTGGACCAACCTGAATTTACCTCTGTTTGTGTTTCAGCCCTTGTAAGCAGGCTACAACCTGCACGGCTGAGCCATGCTAACCTATCATCTCTGAAGTTCTAGACAGCCTTCAGTACAAATCCAGCCAATCTGGCTTAATTTGCCTGAGAAGAATGAAGCTGTATTTCAGTTTCCTCTCTGCTGAGATGTCAAGAGGGCTGTAAATGTGTGCGTTCATCTAATTTTAATGATGCTTTTTGTGATACAAATACCCAGCTGTTTGGAGTGGAACTGAAATTGCTCAGGTATTTTACACAGGCTGTGACAAATAATTTGTTGGATGTCACATCTCTGAGTTGGAGCCCTTTCAGATGGTTAACCAGTAACCTAAACATGAAAGCCTGTACATCTGACTGCTGAAACCCTGAGTCATTCTATCCTTTAATTAAAGCATGTTCCTTTAATATGTTCCTTTTGCTTAAAATTATGCAAGAATTATTTCCTAGAGGAAAATGCCTAGTTGAATGGACTTTTATTTAATATTTTCTATAAATTAGCTAAATAAGGGGGAAAGCTTGAACTATCTAGGGTATGTCAGGCCGTTGCAGGGGATGCATATGTCAACCTCAAGCATGATTTATCTTACGTGCCTTTTCTGACAGTTGTAATTTAACGGCTGTGTTTTCCTCCAGGCTCTCGGGAGGCTAAACATCTTCTCAAGTTTCTAGCTTTGTGGTGGAAGAGTAAATGTCTGTTTGCCAGTGTAATTTATCTGAGTCATTCTGGGAGAGGCGTGGTGCAATTGAAGCGTGACTATTAGCATAAATAAGAGAGAGACCCTCTTCCTAAGGGTAGAGTTACTCTTGCCATCTTTCCGAGGAAAGCTGCTTCCATCTCAGCGCCGCCGCTGCTAATCGGGGGGTGTGATGCTATGAACTGAAAGACCCGATACACTGAGCTCTGGTCTATTGTGACACTCTCCTGCCTTTCAATTTGGAGTTAAAGGGAACAGAGCAAGGAAGGAAGAGGCAGGTTTCTGCAGTAAGCACAACAGGCGTTACCACCGCAGGTAGCATTTCACACACTGAGGTGTTTTGCCTTTTAGAAGTTTGAAGAGAGAAGGAATTGTAAAACCTAAACTCACTACTTCTGTCCGTCTCTATGTAATAGCAGCGTTACTACTGTAAGTACTTGCCATTGCCGATTTTGTTATAAAAACATTAATTTAGAACTTTTCTTCGCATTTTCCAACATGTAGGCATCCTACAGCATCCTCTGCGCGTTCGGAGGTGGGGAACTGCGGCGCAGGGCGAGGTGTGACAGCGGCGTGCGGCGGGCCCGGCGCGGGCTGTGCCTGCCCGCGGGCGGGGGGCGCT
>JAVJGI010000032.1:13923996-13937415 GCA_035590275.1 Ibycter americanus | reverse complement strand
CGGGACCACTGGGGCGGCCGGGAGGTGAGCGGCCAGGGCTGCGGGACCCCCTGGGGCAGCGAGTGGGCCAGCGGGCAGGGCTGTGGGACCCCTGGGGCGGCCAGGAGGCGAGCAGGCAGGGCTGCGGGCCAGCACAAGGAAGCTGGCGAGGTGGGGCAGTGTCGTGGGTCTTATGTCCGAGGGGAAGGAGGACCTTGGCGAGCCTGGCTTGATTTCTGCCCCCACAGCATGGGGGGCAGTGGTGGTTGTGTGGGAACGGTGTAGGCCTGCAGTAGTTGTAGTGTGCTTATGTAAGCACGGGTGGCTGTGAGACACTTCCTCTGCTGCAGTGTGGTGGGAGTAGTTGATGCTATGTGAAATTAAAGCCCTTGCTAATGAAGGTAGCTGGAGTTAAGTTACAAAATCCACTGAGCACAAGTTCAAAAGCTGTGGCACAGATCGTAGACAAAGTGGTTGTTTCAGTCTTGCCTTTGCTGTAGTCCTCCAAATTACCTGAGTATTGTCTGTGATCCACCTCTGACCAACCTTTTGGGAACAGGTTATTAAAAGAGACAAGGCACGGAACAGGTCGGTACCACCCCATCTTGACACCTTGGGAATTATTGTACAAATTAATGCTTATTCAGGACCAGCTTTCTCACACAGGATATCAAGCAGCCTTCACACCGGCCTCTGTTGATCTTTT
Source organism: Ibycter americanus (assembly GCA_035590275.1). Taxonomy (NCBI): domain Eukaryota; kingdom Metazoa; phylum Chordata; class Aves; order Falconiformes; family Falconidae; genus Ibycter; species Ibycter americanus. The sequence continues at coordinate 13,936,730 of JAVJGI010000032.1, read as the reverse complement.
GTGTGTTTATGCAGATACTTTGCTGATAAAATAACCAGAGTTTTGATCTTTCTTCCTGAGGAATTTTCCTTGGGACTGGTTAATTTCATCAGGGTGTTTACTTGCAGAGATAGAAGGGACTGCAAACAAACAAATCTGCTCAGGTACGCTGAAGAAAGCATAAATATTCCTAGAATTCATGCTTTTCAATGCAATTGACTGTATCCCTGTGCAAAATGAGGTTAGTATGGCTCTGAACCACACTTGGCTTCAGAGTGAAGCGGAACAAATAGCAAAGGATTTTTAGCTGTGTTTAAAGGCATTTTGATAGGTGCCACTTGCAGCTTTAGCCTTGTGTGTGGCCTTTGGTCTCTTTCTGTTATGGGAAATTGACCTAATAAAACTCTCCTTCCCTTCTAAATGAATGTCATTGTTACAATACAATGAGTCAGAAAAGAAACAATATTAATCACAAAATAATGGCTGTCTAACCACCAGCGTGAGTGCTCCCCCCATCCATCAATGAACTGCAATGCCTTAACCGTGTTCCTCATTGTGATCATAATTTGGCAATAATTTAATGAAACTGAAAGTGGAGGAGTTCCCACAAATCAGAAGTAGGATTTTCACTGGTATAATTGTATGCATGAGGCCGCCTATTCAGAGTGAGGGAACTGAAAAAACTTGTCACCTATGAGCATGGCCTGGATACATCAAGCAGGTCCATGTCTGCCTGGGTTTTGGAGGTAGTACAGTGATGGCTTTAATGTGTTCAGAGTTTTGATGATATAATGAATGAAGCCTATGACATTTTATGTATGATACATACTTTGCATTGAATTTTAAAAGCCTACAAAATCTGCAGATTCAGGTAACACTGTAATCCCTACAATTTGTTGTGCTGTAGGAGTGGAAAGGATGTTAAAGTATGAACTCCTTATAGGAAGGCAGAAACAAACATGTCTTGGGTTTCTGCTCGGTTCTGTCTCAGGGTAGCTGGCTGCTGAGCTGGCTTTGGTCTGTGACTGTGACCCTCTTTGGCACATGGCATGCTGGCCCGGAAATACCCTATTTAAATTGACAAGCCTTGGAGGTTGGTAATGCTGTGCTGTTAGACTTGGAATTTTAGATGGAAGTGGAGGTAGTGGAGGGTCAGACAAGCCCTGCAATTTAAAAAAAGTTTTGGTCTAGTGGAGATGGGCACAAACGTAATTCCTAAGGGGTTCATGAACAGATTTCCCATGTTGTCAGAATGATATTCAGGGGTTCAGGCACACGCTGATTGTATGTTACTGCTATGTCTATTACAAAGAAATGTCTGGCCTGTTTGACTACTTGTGGTTGAAGTACAGCAGTTTCTGTTGGTGATGATACATGAGAGGAGAATGTAAATAAACGCTGTCAGTCATTTGCCTTTGGATCCTTATTCTGAACAGCTGTGTGTGCATTTGCATTTGAGTTAAATGAGCGTGACCTGGAGAGTGATTTAGGAAGAAGGCTTGGACTTGCATCTACCTTGATCCTAGCAGTTTTTATAACACTGCCATAGTATCCTGTGAACTTTATTAGAGTTCACAAAGGTGAAATTTGTAAGAGTGAGATAAAAAGCAGAAGGAGACTAGAACAGGCTGCTCTTCTTGTTTCCATTTGTAGCTATGTGTTTCTGGAGGTTTGTGTTTGATTTTAATTTACCTTTCACATGGAAGGTATGTCAAATGCAGACACACCTCCTCTGTGCTTTGACCTGGTCATCTGAGCCTGAAAGCTCTATGGCTGTGTAACCGCAAGGCAGCCTAAGCTAATATATCAGTGTGGTTTACTAGTTTCAGCAATGCTAACGTGGCTAGCTGGTGTCTGGACTTGATCTGTCTTGCATCCTGCCAGCCCCAGATACTCAAATTTATCTGCCCCCAGGCATGCACATGTACCCAGAACTGTTTTGATTGCAGAAACATTACTACAGTTCCGTTTGTGGTTGCAGTCTATATTTCAAAAGAGAGCTTTTATATGCAAAGTGCTGGGGAAGCTGAAATTTCACTGTTTATTTGTCTTCTTTGGAGAAGGATGAAAATTTATGCTTTTTGTCTTGCTTTTCTTCAGTGTTTTGTTGTGTTGTTTTGTTTTGGTTGTTTTTTTTAAGCAGGTCAGGCATCATTCCCCATTACTTCTTGTTCAGTGGTCTATCACAGGATCCTGCTGGTTGGACTCCTAAAGGCATGTTTGCTTAGTCTTTGTTATTATACAACGGTTAGTTAACAATGGGATTATGAATGGAAAGCATCGTAAAGCAAAAAGGAGACTGCAAGAGTTGTACAGGGACAATAGATACTCATTCAATGCAGATCCTATGCTCAGATCGAATTTGTTCTTGGCAAAAGGTGATGGAAATTCTATCAAAGTTGTTAAAGGTTCAGCCCACTTACACCAGACCTGCATCAGACCCTCTCAGTGGTCACAGCCTGATAGGTTAGTGCTGGCCCTGGGTCAGACCTTGAACTTTTGCTGTCAATGAAAGATTTACCATCAGTCTGCATGGGAGCGGTGTTGGAACTGTGGTGAAAAATGAATGATTGTTGCACTTAGTTTTTCCTGTGCTGCGCCTTGCATACTGGCTCAGTCGTTGCTCCCAGCATGAAAGGGATATCCTGCAAATCATGCCTGTAAGTTTCAGAATGACAATATGAGATGTTTAGAAAAACCAAACTTCAGCCCCACCCTGCCAGGCATGGCTGAATGTTTATTTGAGCAAACCCAGAAAGTCTGCATCAGCAGAAAGTAAAGTTTTGTTCATGCATTCTTGAGAATCCAGAATAGTGCAAAATGAGTGAATGGCAGCTGTGCGAGTATTTCTCTCCATGAAATGGAATTCATGTCATAGTCATAGAGGTATTTTGTGAAATAATATTTGCCCCAATTTATGGTACAGAACATGCACTGTGAATGGTGTACTTCTTTCTCTGAAAGTGCTAGTACTTTCCAATTAAGCCCTGAGCTAACTCAGTCTCTGCTAACTCCGTTAACTTGCACAAAATCATAACCAGAAGAATGGGTGGATCAAAGGGCAGGGGAGGCTGCTGAGGAGATGAAAGTTACAGGAGATCAGAAGAGAGAGCTGCTTGGCTGGGACAGGTTCTGAGGTAAACTTCCCATGTTATCCACACAACTGGAGTAAACTTCTCTGCAGAATTACAGGATTTTTTTAAAAATAGGCAAATTATTGTTTTTTACACATGAAACCATGGTTTCTAATAAGGTCTAGGTGATCAGTGCTATAATGTGCTTTCCGTGTACCTTAAAAAAAAAAGTGAGTCCAGGGTCTTCACAACTGACATCTTGTAGGACATTAAATGTTTAACCTAACAGCAGTTTAGGAAGTGAAGTTGAAGTTTTTCCTGTGGGTCAAGGGCATCTATACCTTCTTTCTGTGCCAGATGGAATTTTTCTCTCTCAAGTGTTCACACGTCATGTGAATGATGGGAATATCCACTTAAATACATTTTAGTTTAATTTCAAAGAATGTGCTAGCATCTTTGAAACTCAGATTTGGGGGAAGATGAACCACTTCTGAGTCTGTTGAGTTTTTGCTCATTCTTAAACACAGGTGATTCCTGGAACTTGGCTAATATTTTTCTTCCACTTTTTTGGACCTTGCCTCTTCCTTTCTTGATCCTTATGTGGAGGGAGAAATGGCAAAAGTCCATGAGAAATGAGTGTTCCCACAGGGTTATAGTGTGACTGGACATAGGGGAAACACTGCTGTGTGTTCCACTAGAGATCAGTCAACATGATCTACAGATTTGTATGTTATGAAACTCACAATATGAGAAAAATCTTAGTGTTGCATAAAATCATGTAACAGAAAAGATGACAGAAAAGTCATCTAACATATTGTTGTCCTTGAATCATAATGAATATGTAAGGTCATCCTAGAAACATTTTTAACTTGTTTGTGAAGATCTTTGTGAGTAAAGGCTTGCAAGTTCTTCAGGCCATCCATTCTAGCACTTTGCTATCTTTATCAAAAAAATCCCTAAAATTATTTTTGCAGTTTCACTCAATCACTTTTTATTCCATCTACTCTGCCTATAGAGGTTAGTCTTCCATTTGCACTTGTGGGAAGTTTTAATGTATTTAAAACCTGGCAGGTTGCCACGTCATTCTCTTAGTCTTTAGACTAACTGATGCCAATTAATGTAATCATTCCTCAAAGGTATTTTTTTCTAGACCTCCAGTGATTTTTATTTTTTCCCTCTGGACTGTCTTTAATTGGATAATATTTGTATGTGAGCAAGCATGTAAGTGTTTTAAGAAGAAACTAAAAGGTCTTACAGCTTTGAACAGATAGCATTGTCCACACCAAACAACAGTGTCTACGTGAAGACAGTATATTACTAGTTTTAGAGCTGTTTTTAAAAATTGATGAGTATAACCCTTTTTAACAAGCGATAGTGGTGAGACTATACAGGATTGTTCCAAATGTTGCAGCTTATCAAAAGCTGTTAAAGTGTCAGTTCAGGTGAATGAGAAATATTAGTTACTTAATGGGACAGGTTTCTAATAAAAACAGAAGAAATGTTCCCGACTGCATTTGGATTTGTGTACAGATGCTTTCTTAAAGGGTTGTCGGTTTCTTTTTGGTACTTGCTAGTGAAAACTTCGGAAGTTCTGTGCTAGTATAAGTGAATTGTCTCTCTCGGTGGGTACTTTGCTTGCAGCCTGTCACCTGTAGAGGTTGCAGAGAATTTGCTTCATCAGCTCAGTTTATGGCAACTTAAGAGACAGTGACTTTTCCTGTCTTCGTTGTTTTATGCCCCAAAATCTAGTTTAAAACCACATTCCTCTGTGACTGCTGAGGGCAATGGAATGTGTTATGCTATGGATGTGTGCTCTGTGCCTGCCCAGTGCAATCATTTCAGCTACCCTCATCTTTGTTAACAGCCTCCCTGATATCTCAGTGTTTCCACAACAACCAGGTTAGGGAGAGGGCTCCTCCAGGATTCAGCAGTAGTGGCAGCCCTGGAAGACCCCACTGCTTCAGGATCTTCCTTTTCCTCCCACCTTCACCACCTGCCTGCGTTCACCCCTCTACTTCTAGTCTGTTCTGCTTCTCATTTTCCATTAAAAAGTGTTTTCATTCCTTGGCAGAAGAAAGCTGCCAGGAAGGGGTGCTCACAGCATTGATTTGGAAGGAAGATAGAAGGGAAGCGCATTGCTATCCTGGAGAGAGGAAAATGGTCCTACCCCAGGGATTCATTTTTTCTGTGAGCCTGAAACGGTTGTTAGTGGTTCTTGTCTCATTTCTATTGTATCCCTAGTTTATCCTCCCACACCTTCTGAGTTCTGCCTAGGAGCAGTGTTCAGTTTGACCTTGCTTAGGTATCGACCAGCCAATTTATACCCCTGGACAAAAAGAAGAGTTAATTGAGCCTGTGATTAGGTAATATGTAATCAGGTAACAAGTGATTACTGGATTAATTAGTTCGCTTCCAAGTTAATATCACTTACATATCTTAGGTGCTTTAGTCACAGGGTCTCAAACAAACTCTCACCACAACAAGCAGTGACAGGGAGAAGAGCAAAAGCTTGACTTCCAGCCGTGCATCAGAGTAACCCCAAAGATCCGGGGGATGCTGGAATCCAGGGAACTGTGCGGGAGCAGAAGTGTTCAGGATACTTTCCAGTACACCTCGCCAGCTTCCAGGTACATATGAGAGAGGCGATGGTGATCCCCTTGACTTTAAGCCAAGTTCCAGCCCCGTTCCACAGCGGTGGAAGCTCAGCCCGCGGATGCTCCCGGCCCGGCAGCCGAGGGCTCCCCGCCGGCGGGGCGCGACTGCCACCTAGCGGCTGCTCTCCGGGCTGGGACCGCGCAGCGCCGGCGGCGGCCTTGCCCTGGGGCTGTTCGCTTTCATAGGTGGGTACTTGCTAAACTCATTGTTGGACACGGGATAGTTAAACTTTTTCTTCTGATTCGTGTGACCGAGTACTATCAATACTACGGGCAAGGAATCCTGTATCACAGTGACTTGGTCCCGTGTGATATTTTGATTAAAAAAAGCAGTGTGGTACAAAATGAAATGCATACAGTGAAAGGATTTAAAGTAGTTGATATGTCATAAAATGTTATTGTTCGTAGGGGAAGCTTTCAGATTTCTGTTCTTGGACTTACAGTATTTAATGTTTCTGTTATTCTGACTATCCTGAACTAGTCAGGAAAAGAGGGAGATGTGAACAGAAGAGAGGATGCTGTTACCCAATTTTTGTTTGTAAAGGCAACAGAAAAGTTGGGACAATAGTTTTTGTAAATGACCTATGAGGCTGTGGCTGAAAATCTATTTCTAGATTAGCCAGAATGTGCTACTGAATCTTAAGGAATTTCATCAGGGACAATAACTGTCCCAGATTCCTAGTATTTTTATGGAGACTCTGTATATGATACTTAGATGCAGTAGTAAACTGTTAAAAATATATCAGCTTCATGCCTCTGCTAATGATATTTCTCAGGATTGCTATGGGCCACTGCCTTCCTTGAAAACAAGTAATGTTCCCATTGGAAACAGCAAGAAATAGTGAAAGCGGCAATTTGTAGTGAAATTGTCTGAAATTAAACTTGTCAGCTTCATTTGCTGGAAAAAACCCAACAACCCATAACCACAAAACCCCCCAACCTTAAGCTATGTAGAAAAGTGATCACTTATGAACAAGTTGCTTTTAAATGTTACTTAGATATACAAGTTCAATGAGATTTAAATACATACAAGGGTTCTTCTACTTTTGTTAAAGCCGGGCAAAAACAGACCTTGAATTTTCTAATGGATTAACTTCAGTTAATCCAATCTCCAAATTAGGAAGGGTGTAGGAAGCTGATTGAGTGAAAAAAATCCACTTCTTGTTAACTACAGAACAAGCAGAACAGGAGAACAACCTATGCACAGGGAAAGATACTAAAGGCAAACAATGAAGGAAAACATTAGAGATGTCAGATCTTAATCAGTTTTAGGGAGTCAGTAGTCATTGTAGTCAGTGCAGGTATACAGCAGTACGAAATCCTGTACACAGTATCCTTCTACCAGCATTCCATATTCAGGGAATATTGACATGTAATGATCAAAACCAAAAAGAGTACACTAAAATGCTTAGCCTGAGAGTTTCACACTGACCAGCAATTATGCTAGGCTTGCTGTGTAATTCTGAACCTGTCTGAACATCAGGTGGAAAGTGTGACAATGGGTTAGTTGTTAGTCTGTGTTAAGTCAAGGTTGGCTGCTGGCTGGGCAGATTGCATCCAGCTTTCTGTCTCTGCAGCCTCTCCAGCTCTGTCCTCCACAGAGAACTGGAGGTACGTTGCCTACAGTGCCTCTGCAGAGCTTCTAGCGTAGAAACAAGTTGCTCCTGCTGTTCATATGGGTGAAAGAAACAGTGTATCTGAAACTGTTGTGTGTCTCTTCCCACTAGAAATTTTGGATAACACTGCGACAATTATAGCCTGTACCTGAGAAAGGTAAGACTTCACTGTCCTGACATTCTCTAAGAGAATAGATGCTATTTTCTCCGAGACCCTCTTGTGTATGCACACTTTGCTCTTTCAAAACCTATTTACATAGCAGTCCTTGATATGTACAGTTTCTCTTCCCTCTGTGCTGAAACATGGAAAATTGCACATGCACAAATAGAGGATGGTGAGGGTCAAAAGAATGCAATTAAAAAGGGGAAGTTTAAGCTGAACATCAGGAAAAATACCTTGATAGTGAAAAGTATTCTGTAGTGAGTCCAGCCTCCCTAGGGGAATAGTGGAAGTTCCCTCTGCTGGAGTATTTAAAAGTAATGTAAAAGTCAAATAAATATGCAGTAAGAACAGTTTTGCCTTGGCAATGAAATAGACCAGATGGCTTAGCAGATATCATCCATCCCTAACATCTATGGTTTTGTCTGTAAGACATTAACTCTCTAGAAATATCCTGCACAGGGCTTGTGTCAACTGAAGCTGTACAAGCCATTACAAAAATCCATATCGCCCTGGGTTTTATTTAATTTTCCTTTTAGAACAGTGGTAATGGTTAAAGTACAGAGCATACACTGGAGATATGTAACTGGCTGGGTTTAATGATGCTTGGTTGTATGCTGTGCCATCAGTTTGTGTCAGCTGATTGTAAATTGAAAGGGTACAACTTCTGCCTCAGCCATTATTACTTAGCAGAAAATTTTCCTTCCTTCCTTCCCCTCCTGGATGCAATCAGCCTGTAAACCTCATATGCTGACTTTGGTAAAAAATTGTCAAGTCATGAGTTGGACGTCTGTCGCTGTTTATATATATAGATTGCCCAGACATCCTTGGCAACAGCTTAGAAATGTACTGTTATAATAAACAGTCTAATCTAGTATTTCACAGAGTTGTCCCAATGGAATAAATCCCCACTAGACCCTAAATCTTTTGCTCAGCCTCACCCATCAGTCATGTCCTGCCTGTCTGCAGAGAAGAAGACAGGATCTGCATTGCACCCTGATGGTTAATACATTTACACTGTTACAGATTAAAAGGGAGGGAAAAAACTCCCCAAAAGTGAGGAACTCTGCTGCAGGGTGTCGCTTGTGTGCAGTGTTCCTTCTGCATGGAATTTTTGTGTGTCTAGCATTAACATGCACAGACATGTCCTGCTGATCTGTGTATTGTACAGCCTGCAGTATCACAAGATTCAGTAGAGGGTTCTGCTGCTCTGAAAGAGTTGTTAACCTGAAATACTTAATTTTGTTAGTGTTCATTTTTATGGCAAGGTTTTAAAGCTTTACACTGGAAGTTGACATAGTAGTGACAGCAGTAACAATATGGAATGCTTTTGCAAAATGCGTGTATGTTTCCCTGCTTCTTATACTGCTATCATGTATTGTGCAGTTACACAATAAAGGCTACCTGGATGTAATGTTAAAGTTGTAAAGCCAAACACTGAAGAAGTCGGAAAGCCCAGAGTACCCCTTGCACCACAGGGGACCCTTGACCTTGAAAACTTGCTCCTGGGAAGTCCCACCCCGGATGTTGCAGCCTTGTCTGTAGGCTGGTGGTTTTATGGTTTCGTTGCCTGGTATGAAGTGCTGGAATGTGCTCAGTGGGAGAGACTCCTCAGAAAATTCCACTCCCAAAGTCCATTAAATTTTTACTGAACTAGTACTGGTTAAGGTTCTGGGATGATTTAGTCAGATTTTGGTGGTGACAAACTATAATGAAAACATGTTTTCATGATGCAGGCATCCCTGTAGTAAATGAAAGCAGAATGTTTACAGTTTGGCAAATGAGAAACCGCAGGAGGGTTTACACTGAAAAGACAATTGCTAAGCAGTGTTGGCTGTATATTTTGGCATTTTTCATTTATGTATTATGAATCATGGACCTCATCCTCTCCTTTTTTGTGACAGAAGGCTTCAGTCATACAGAACAGGACAAAACTTCATATCAGTGTAGCTAGCTGGTGGGGGTTTTTGTTTGTTTGTTTAATACTTCTATGTTTTAAAACAAATAAAGTGGTAGGAGAAACTTTCTAGAATATGTGTGGTAGATGGATTCGTAACTGCTCTTTGCAGCTTTGAAAGCCTTCTGTTTAATACAGAATCCCTTCCAGCAAGCCCAGAAGGCAGAAACGGATTGTAATCCAAAGCATAGCTTGAATACACAGCTAGAAGCTTGTAAAAAGGAAGAGCATCATAGCTGAAGCTGATACCAGAGATAAATGTGAATTAGAGGGCTTCTAAGTAGCAGCACTGGCACTGCATTTAAATTGCCCTTTTAGGAATGCTTTTAACAGTACGTGGTAAGTGTATGTTTAAAGGAGGAATGTATCTGGGGTAGGAACTGATTAAAAATTAATTTACAATAACAGCATGAAAGGTAGAAGAGGACAGGCTAATGTTTTATTTAAATGGCTTTACCATCCTATGTTTCTCTAGTGTAAGTTTTGTTATGAAAGTGAAGCCCATAGGATGCAATTCAGTCAAAGCTTCAACGAGGGGTGAAATGTTTCTGTGAGGAAAGCAATTAAAAAAACCCCCTTTCTTACAGATATAAGACTAGCAGGATCAAAGCATCATGTAAAGCAATAGAATTAGGAGATAGTTGTGATAGTTTTGAATATGACGTAATTTTCCATCAGTAAGAAAAAACCACAGTTTGGTGAAGCCTTTCACTAGGTGAAGCCAAGCCAAGTCTAGAAAAAGTGCTTCATGATGGCCAGTGCAGTATTTCTGCATTTTTCATTATGATAATGTACACCCTCTGAATGCTGAAGATCTGCTACCGCATATGAACTAACTGAGTTAATGTAAAATGCGTATGTAGTGAAGCACAAAGAGTAATGCTGCATATATGCCTTATAATTCTAAAAGTTGTCTTTGGAAAAACATCTGGGCTTTTTGAGGTTTGGCTGGTTTGAATCAACTTTAGGAGGAGATGAGCTAAATGCAGAGAAAGCAAAAGCAGCAGTGTGGTTTTTAAAATACAGTCTGCATGCTAATTAGTGGGTTGTTTCTGTCAGATTTAACTAACCATGCTTTTTCCTATATGTTAGCTAGAATTCTGGGTTAGGATGATGATCTAACAGAATTACAGCTGGACCTGGGTTAAAAAGAAGTAGTAGTACTGCAAGAAAATCTTCTGTCATGTGACTGCCTTCACTAATAAGTTAGTGTAGAATTGCTGGAAAAATGTAGGTTTCCCTCAGATGCTTGAATCCCTGTATGAGCCTTCCCGAAAAAAAAAAAAAAAAAAAAAAAAAGCTAAAGCAACTGACAGAAGTAAAGAAAATAGAAGCAAATGCTTAGGGAAAAATAACATTTTCTGATAATATTGATTATGGGGAGGAATAACTTCAGAAGAATGGTAAATGTAATGGGGCTGGACATGTTTAGTGTTTTTGGCAGGTCCTTTGCTTCCTCACTGTCCTAAGGGTAGCTGGTATAGCATAGGCCTGTCTAACCCTGGTTTTGATTAGCAGCATCAGTTGCTTCCTGAATGTGGTTTTGTTGAGCCATCTCTTCTTGTGATCTTCACTTAATCTTTAAATTAATCAGTCATTCCTAATGATCCTGTAATGTGTATGTGGCAAGTTCTTGTGAGTAAGCTGATTGGGCTCAGGTACACACAGTGTCTGCAGAAAGTTTTAAGAAAAGTTGTGAAGAATAATAGTATTTCTGACAACAATTTTTTTTTATTATTATTTTCAAGAGACTTAGGATTTCATGCACTTGGGTCAGTACTGTATTCCCACAGACACAGACATAGTATATGTGAAGTGCTTTTATCTGTGAATGTGGCAATCCATATTTTACCAGGTACATTTCTAACAGTATAGTTCAGCTTTCATTTAGACAGTTTTGGAATAGTGTAATTCCATTGATTTCCACAGAGATACTTTTTATTTACTCCAGTTTAAGTGGGATTAGATTGAACCCCAGCATTTATGTAGTAGAGTGAAGTCAATACTAGACAAATAAGACAGAGTTTATTTTCACTAGGTACATTGAACAAAATCCAGCTTGCGTGTAACTGCTGAATCCATGATGAAGTTGGTTTGTATGTGGAGGGGGAACTGTTTTTGCACTGTATAGGTACGACAGTGCTGACAGTGCTGTATTTTTGCTGTGATTTTCCAGCAGGGGGCAGATAAATACATCTTTTTCAACCTCTGTAACATTTGTAGAGGAAAGTTCCACTGTAAAAACATGAGCAGCAAGTTTTATATATTGCAGCAATAAATTATGAATCTGTAAAAAGAAGAAATAAAATCAAAACTAGCTTTTCATATAAAAGCAAAGACAAACAAAAGCCAAAATTTGCAACATCAGCTTTTCAGTTGATGCTTTAGCATCATCTTTTTTTTTTTAACCTTACTCTTGGTATATTTAACCTTATTCTGATGACATCAGCTGTTTTCTTTCCAGTTTTTCCATCTTTGGTTAGTACTATAATTTTCTAGCATTATATAAATTATACACAAGAAGGGGGAAATTATATCTGCTGTCTAGTGTTCTCTATTGTGCAAGGTCAACTCTTTATTTTTCCTTAGCTGCAGATTCTGGTTATCCACAAGTTTCTTGCCAGATTTCTTCCAGCTGGTACTGCAGCACTCATCGCGTGACCCAGGCACAGCATATGCTTCTCCGTTGGACACCCATTACTTCTTTCCTGAAGCAAACTCTGAGTAATACCTGGATCTGAGAATTTCAGTTTGGTTAGTTATAAGCAATTTATCTGACCTGCCTTTTCAACATCTCACCAGACTAACCATATAACTGGCCCTGGTGTCTTCCAACATAGAATCTATGGCTTCTGGGAGGGTGGGAGTATGTCTCTCTTGCAATGACATTAATTTACTTTCAGTGGAAAACTGATTCCCCAGCCAGGGAAAGTCCCTCTTCAGGACATGACAGAAGAAAAATTTGTAGCTACAGAAATTTCACAAGCCCGTGATGGTCATGCAGAGAAATTCAGAGGTTCATTTCAGCCCAGTGATATCTGCTGCTTATATCTCAGTCTGACTCCTTGTCTTTTGAACACAGACCACGTTCATTTTGCTGTCATCTAGTTAGAAGGCCGTGCAAACTTCAAGAATTTACTTTCAACTTTGAAAAAAAATTCTGAATAAATGTTGTCCTAGTTATAGTGGCTGGGACCAGTTTATCACTGTGTGGGTTTGACTGGAACTGTGTATTCTATACCCTCTCTGCCATTCATCGTGAACTGTTACTGATGCATCCTTTGCAGCAGCTGC
>JAVJGI010000032.1:13770546-13923896 GCA_035590275.1 Ibycter americanus | reverse complement strand
GTACAACTGGGTTTTGTGGGCTAAACCCAATTTTCCTGTGTATCAGTGTATCTATTGTAATCTTTTTATTAAATTGTTGTTCTGACTTCTAAACTCTTGTGAGTTGGGTTCATTTCTCCTGCCGGTTTACTTTTAAACCAGCACAAATGTTCATCTCAATAAATTTGCTGTTTTCTCATATTCAGGTGTGGCACAAATGCATACAATGGGAGTGCTGTGATTTTTATGATATCAGTGTAGTTTGCTTCAGATGTCCTGAAGTGGACATGTCCTACCATTTCTGGGACCTAAGTCAGTATAAGAATGCCCATGTGATTATTTTGTGTGTTTGAAACAGACCTGAGTTTCCTGTTAGATTTTAACTGACAAAGATACCACAAAAAGAAGGTAGATACTTGACTTACAGCTCGTTGAATGTCTGGATGCAGTACAGTTGTATTTTCCCTGCATTTCACATCTCCAAGTGGTATCCAAGGACTCCAGATCAAACTATATTTTATCACATTAAAATAATTCTGTGACTTTCTGCAAAGTAAAAGTGTGTCATGTCAGTTAATAGCTATTGTTATAATATTGATAAGTGAGAGAGAATCCCAAAACCAACTGGACTTTGCCATGTTTGTCTGCATGATGATGTCACTACTTATTTATATCATCATAATGTCTACAAATTCCAGTGACAGACATCACTGTCTAGGTGCAGTCCAGTGAAGAAGTACAGTAAGTCAATGAATAACTATAGATGCACCAGAGCTTCCAATGCTGCTCTGCTTGGGTAATTAGAGGGTTTGACAACAAGTGGATTATTTTGCTGATCAAGTATATAACCTAAAGCCATGGGTGGTGAAAGTCATGACTTCTTATCTCTTGGAAAAAAGTGATATATCTAATCAAACTTTCTTTGTCTTTAAAAAGTACTTATTCAGCATATGGAGGGAAAAGAAAAGGGCTTGGACTGGATTTTCCACAGCTGGTGGTCACACAGGATTGCTATTGAAGGGGAGTGTAGGCTAAAAGTCACTGTGCAATTATGCTCCACGGTTAGGTCAGAAATACTGTCACCACGGGCTTCTTGGTTCCCGATTTCGTTGTGCTCTAACAAGTGACTTCTGTGTGAATAGTCAATGAAGTAAGGAGGATCTAGAAAATGGCAGCTTTTTTGCTTTTTTTTTTTTTTTCATTTACTCAGCTGTTCTGTTTCATGTAATTACACACATAATACAATAACAATTACAGTGTAATTTACTAGCCCTTTACTGACAATTTTGTCTTTCACATGCTATTCTTTTCCCAAAGGCTTATGCCCTCCTGCATTGCATTAGATTGCTCTTGGAACTGGTAATTAAATTAAATATGAAGGGCTTAAACCCACAAAAGGAAGCTGGAATAGAGGATGGATGCTGGATCTGGCATAGGAGGAGGCTATTTGGCTGGCTGCAGCCTAGGCTGTTGTCCAAGGAGAAATTAGACATTAAATGTAAGAAAATCACTCCCACCCAAACTGCTCCTCCAGCAGTTTTGCTTTAATTTCCTCATGGCCTGGTTTAGTGTCACGTCTGTCCAGTTTCATAGCCTGAGAGAGCTGAAAGTTGAGTAATTGCATGTTTACAATTCCTAAGGCATTCTGACTGTTTCGATAGCGACAGGAGAAGAGTAAGATGTATGTATGCTGTAATAGAAGCAGATTACTTCAGTAAGAAAAATTGGAGAATATTTTTTTGGGGCAATACAACAGCTGGATGTTAATTCATAGATGTCAGCTGATGTCATGCCTGCATGACAGACAGGCTGTTTGCAAGTCACAGGGCTGGTTTTTTTTTCTTCACACAGGACATGTAAAGCTGTTTGGATCATTTTGTCTGGCTTCCAGTAAGGGAGCAGTGACTTCTATGCTGAATGGGACAGGGTTTTGAACTATTTTGAACAGATGGAGAGAAAATTGGACTGTTGAGCTAAGAATGGGAAGCTTCAATGCAGATGGATTAAGAGGTCACCTTTATACTCTAAACTGCTTCCCCCCCCACCCCCCGTACCCTGCATACAGCTAAACTTTTGCGTAATTTATCCTAGTCATACTCACTGTTGCCAAATAAAATATTTTATAAAATCACGTTTTCTATGAACTAATAACATCTTCTGAATTATCTTTCCACTCTTGTCATAGCCAAGAAATGATGCTCTGCAAGTGGAGGATGAAGATATTTTAGGAAAAGTTATACAGAGAAAACCGTTATGGTAAAAGAAAGCTTCTTTTGTCCAAAGTAAATGAGACAATCTAGAACGCTTCCAATTGTTCTATATTTCTGTGGTCTATGAATTGTAACTCAGCTGTAAACCTGTCTTCCTGTGGAGCTATTAGGGGAACACAGCTGTTACCTGGAGTGTTAGAAGACTCCGTCACTACTATGCATTCTGTTTAATGATTTGCTGACACTGTTAATCTCCAGTTACAAAAAAGGTAAAGGAAAGCCATAAACATCTTTCCTCTCAGTTAGTGGTGCTCTTTGGCAGCTGTTAAGCCCTCGGGATATCTGCTTTTGAGGTATTAATGTTAATTACTGTGCTAACTATAGGCTTTTAAAATACTAGCCTCAGCTAAGTGGTGGGAACTGAAAACAATTGACTGTTGTTTTAATTGCCTCTTCATAACTGATTATGGGTTTTTGGACATTTCCTGTAGCCTTAGAAGATGTCCATCGCTTGTTTGTTTTTTGGGGTCAAGAATGTATTTTTTTCAACAGTGTTTCCCATACCCAGGGCTTTTCAAATTTACCCACAATAATTGGTAAATATTTGAATGTTTTTGTGGAAATTGTAGATCTGATTGGCAAAATTTCAGGGGCTTTTTTTAAAGCTTTTTAGTGTTTCTCAATCTGGTTGCCTGGAAAAAGACCAAACAATAATATCCTCACGTATCAGTCTACACAGTAGCACAAAGTCCTACTGTTTCTATGACAACAAATAGCTTTTTTTTCATCTCCCCCAAATCAGTTCTATGAAGTACAGTAGCCTGTGCAACAGATTACTGGGAAGATGGCAAGCCTTCTGGATTTGAAGGTGTACAAGTACCTGTAAAGGCTCATATTTCTTAGACTTCAGTTATGCTGTGCAAACTGACTGCAGTGCAGCATGGAGATGCCTGAATGAGCTTCAGGTTAGATAGCTCAGGTACAGACAGCAATCTACCCAGTGCATAAGGAACTGTGAGTTCATTTGCTCTGCTGAGAGGTGACATATGTGTGTTGGTTTGGTTTCTTCAAATGCTTCCCACTGAGTTGCAAGGAAGCTGTAGTACAGAAGGGAGTTTTTCTTAAAGAAAAAACCCTGGTTTATTATCTCCTTCCCCTCAGCATTCAACAGGCTCACATATCACACCAAATGAAATTACTTTGGACTAGGAACAAATTTTCACATTTTTCTTATGTCGTCCCATGCTTTTGCTTCCACATTTCTGAGAATGCTTTATACAGCCCATTCCTCTGTTCTTCCAGAATCTCTACTGAACATGTCTTTTGCAGTCTCACTTCACTGAATTTGCACTTCACTGCTTTTAACATTTTTTTTTTTAATGGTCAAGTTCCAGGTTGTCTTATCCTTCCAGAACCTTCTCTGCTACCCTTGAGCCTCACTATTTCTTTCTCTCTCATCTTTCAAAACTCAGTATTTTTCGTTATCCTTCGAGCCATCTTCTCTGGCTGTCTGCTCTGAATACCAAAGCTGTGACAGCAGCTGGTGGGGAATTCCTGGCTGTCCTTTGCGCTGGCTGGTAGGGGAACAGGTGGCAGTGTTCCTGCACCCTGATAGCCTTGCTGCTCTTCAGGTGCCTCCTCTAAATCTAGTTCATGGGGCTGCCAGAGTGGTAGCCCTTTATGGACCCTTTCTAGATGCCAGGCTCCTTTAGAGGAGAAAAGACAGGCATCTTGCAGCTTGCCTACTCTGGTGGCAATGGCAGCAGTCGGTGAACGTGGCTACACTTACCTTCATTTTTCACTCTGCATCCAGGACAAACATGCTTCTCATCCACCTGTTACTTTAGAAAAATCTTCCTTTGCTGCCTGATGGGGCTGAAATACTAATGGTTGGCATCAGGAGACAATCTTTTCTTCTGCATCATGAGATTTTAAGCTTCAAAGGGAACAAATTGTATCGAAGATGGTGCTGAACAGACTGTTGTCCTTACCTAGTTGTTAGTACTGTGTGCTGTGGACATACATCTGTAAATGTCATTCTGTGTTTTATGGAAGGAAGGCCTCTTAATATATTTTGCTTTAGCACTTGGTGTGCTGTATTTATTGAAGCCCTTCCAAATTGTAAACTAAATCAAGAGAACAGCTTTCCTTAACTGTCTTTTAAACAAGCACTCTCTTTTATTAAAACATGATTACTTTACTGACGTATGTCATGGAGGACAAAATGAACCAATAGCAGAATACTACTGAAGTTTTTTCATGGAGGGAAATCTGTTAAAATTCCAGTGGGGTGTGAGTTTGACTCTAGTATGGATGACATTTTCTTAAGTGCAAATGTGCCAACTGTAGTCTGCGTTATGTCCTGGATTTTGCACCCCATAATGGTGAATATAATTATCAAATGGACTGGAAAGCACACAGCAAAATATATTAGTATTCCAGAAGTAGTGATGGGCCAGGGTTGAAATATCCCCTTGTTCCTCGGGGAGCCCCAGAGTCATGCTAGCATCCTACTGAAATTCAGGTCAGGTATTTAGAGCTAGAATGTGAAATGAAGACACAAAATGAAGGAGAAGGATGGGGATTTCAGTATTCTTAATCAAAGTAGATGAATCATCTCCTAGATGAAACTGGCTATGCAGGTTTTTAGGAAGAAAAGTAGTGTTACAGGCTCCTGTAGTAGACTTTATGTTTGAGAAACCTTTGCTCAGGCAAAATTGAACTACCTGGAAATGAGATGAGAGAAGCTGAATTGTAGTATAAGAAGGAAAACTTTCAAAACCTCCAATGCCATTTTGCTGTTTTCCTGATGAAAGGCTTGGAGAGGAGTGTGCGGTCATAGGCTGGGGATGTGGAGGGCAGATGAGGTAGGGGCCTGACACAGACTTAAGGTGCAGTGAATAAAGCACCAGCCAGTGAGACTGGAGTTTGCTTTTTATGCTCTGCCTCTCAGCTAATTTTCAGAGAAGGGAACGAACAGCACTTATGTATGCTGAGGATGCTAGGGGTTGGTTGCATTCTTGAAAACTAGTCCAGATCCATTGGTAGGACTGGAAGTGTTTCTACAGACTTCGGTTATGCTCAGACTCCAGGAGCAAACCAGCAATGTTACAGACCTTAGGTATATTCTCTAATTGCTCCAGAATGGGATGAACCCTTGGAGGTATTTCATGGACTATTTCAGTGCCCTATCTGCTGAGCCATTTGCAACTCATTTTTAGGCCATATATTTTTCTATGTTTTTGTGGAAATAGATCCATGATGCATATTCCATGAAGCTCTACTTTATCGACTTGAGCCTGTATCAAGTGGAGGAATATTCTGTTTGTCAATAACAATGCATTTGATCAGCTGCTACTAGCTTGATGACTGTGAGGTGAGAGCTGAGCTCAATATTTGGACTTTAAGGTTACAGTTAGATAAACTTACCCATTGTGTTGCAAAATAGTGATGTGTTGAAGAGGAAGGCCATTTATTCATGTTTGTTTCTTTCTGACCCAGGAATGAAGTCCAGTTGCTTTTAGGTACAAGAGAAGAAACAAATGTTCTTTAGTAGAATTAATTTTAAAAGATGTCAACCAGAAGATGTCCTTTGCTGCCATGTCAGCAAATTTCAGGGACATGTTCCAGGACAGGAAGATTGATGGAAAAGGAATTGTGAGGGGAAATGTAGCAGGAATTTAAAGAACTGTGTGTGGTGGTAAGCATATTATATTTTTTATTTGCCTTCTGCTCAGAGACTTACAAAAAATCAAAGCAATTTTCCTGGCTGCAAGCTAGAACTGTAAACCTCATGAATATAAAATATGCAGATAATCCAAATGCATTTGCAGTCATGGTTTGTACAAGCAGTTAGGCCATTTCTGTGAGGCTCTTGAGGAAATTTGCAAGTGCTGTGGCAGGGTTTGACCTTGCCAATATTTTATACCAAAACAAGGAAAGCTGTAATTAGGAGGTGCAGACTTGAGAGGGAAAGAAAGGTCAGATAATTCACTAAAACCAGTATTTAATGTACAGTTCTCTGAGCACAATTACTGGTGTATGAGAGGTACTGTTGATTAAATCTGGTGTGTTAAATCCCTGCTAATACTGTGTCACTTAATGGATTACAATGGAGAATCATAAGCAAGAAAAACCACAGGAAGAACAGTGTGATTCTTTAATTATGCAAGAAGTAGAAGGGCCACTGTTTTTTCCTAATCAAAGTTACTAGCAGCTAGAGAAAATGTGAGTTGTCGTTTTATATGAAAGTAATTCAATTGTCCTTTAAAAAGCATTTCCTGCTAGCAACCAGTGCATGACACTCAAATATTCAGCAAGCTAGTGTCTGTGGGGATAGGGCAAAAGCTGCTACCCAGCAGCGCCTGTCTGAGATTTGGTGAGTGGATCTTGTTGCAGTTTTTCTCTGCCACAGATAGTGTTAGTAAGTAGCAGCATGATATGGATGCCTGCTTCAGCACCCACTAACACTTTTGATATACTCTTTGTTGCT
This sequence comes from Ibycter americanus, assembly GCA_035590275.1. Classification (NCBI taxonomy): domain Eukaryota; kingdom Metazoa; phylum Chordata; class Aves; order Falconiformes; family Falconidae; genus Ibycter; species Ibycter americanus. The sequence continues at coordinate 13,917,215 of JAVJGI010000032.1, read as the reverse complement.
TAATAAATTAATAATGACCCAATGAGATCTGAACTGACAGGTTAGGATTTGAGCCAGTCTGTTAAAGTCACTGCCATGTTCTGGGAGTGTCTTTGGAGTTTACAGCTCAGCTCATGATCAGAGACATGAGGAAGCTCTGTCTGTGCTTGAATGGGCCGTTGGAGCCTGCTGTGATATGACACATTAAAGCAAGCCTTAGCTGCACTATAAGCCTGATGAAGAGTCATTGGGGTGTACGTCCTCAGTATATGCCCCATGGTATATTTAGTCCTGTGCTCATAAGTAAATTTGAGACAAAAGCTCTGCTTGAAATGTAAGGCTGTCGCTTAAGGGCTCTACTGAACCCTCAGCGCTGCAGGAGGTAATGTGACTTTCCTCATTGTGGAGCTTGTGGCATTTGGCTAAACATGACCCAGACCAAAAGCATGTTTTTATAAGGAGCAGTAATAATTACCTCCACTACGTCAGCCCCACGTGAAGCTCAGCCATCAATCTGCGGGCAGGTCAGAAACACTGTTAAGTGTCTGCTCTCCAAAGCACTCAACCAGGAAAAAAGCTGAGATTTCATTATGATAGGGGTCTCAGCTAGTCCCTCTCTCATGTTTCATTCCTGTCTCCAGGAATTTTACTCTTAGAATACTACTTCCAAAATTATTGGATGAATTCTGAAACTTCTTCCGTCTTGCCTTACTATTGCATGAGTATGATTTTGCAAGTTAAAAATGTCAATTTCCCCTAGTTCTTTTACAGTATGCGGCAAGTGGGTTTTGCAATTTGAGGACTGCCTGTACTCAGAGCTCACCATGACCCAGCAGATCCTGTCATTAGGTATAAAGCTCTTCAGCTGCAGCATACAGATGTTAAGGTCTTCATAACAATCTCCTTGTTTTCCTGTTTGTATGAGTCTTTTTGAGATAGAACTGCATCAACAGCAAGAATAGATGGTGGGGGGCCTTGTGTCAGTAGTAAAGGCCTATAAAGTGTGCAGTGGTACAGATTAACAGAGCACTGATTCTTTAGAAATATGGATGAAAAATATTCAACAAAGTGAAAATTTCAGTGGTTGTGTAAACCACTGCTTTCTCTTGCGGTCAGAAAGAGACCAACCCATCAACCAAATCACAGTGTCAATCTGGGTTATTTTTAGGAAATGGAATAATTTTGGATTTACACTGGCTACAGAAAGAACAGAAGATTTTGTATACAGTTTTAGGTGCTCTTTTACTGTGTGGAGCTTTGGAGCAAAGTCTTCTTTCTTCCTGCCTTGGCTTTAAGTTTTGAGGAGAATAGGAAGACACATGGCATAGTTTTTCCATCAAGTGCTTTTAGAGGTATTGTTTCGGACTGATGTAAACCTAAAGTGTTCTGAAAGAAAGCTAAACTTTAACTGTAATTGAATTTTAAGCTTCTCTCTCCACGAGATTACACCTTTTCAAAAATCTAATCTGTTACGCTTGTACACTGTTATCCCAAATCTGGGTTCTTCACTCAATATGCCAGAGCCAATCTATACACAGAGTCCAGATATTTGTTTGCTGCATGTCTGCACAGAGATGGGTGCTAGGTGGTAATGCACAAAGCTGGCATGCCTCTTAACACGTGGTAAAACTTTTTATACACTTCGAACAATTGTTTACAATTACATTTAGTCACACTTAATTCTCATTGGTTCTTACAAGCCTCATCTCCATTTAAAGGTACAATGTTGTTGTTTTTTTATTTCACCACATGTTCTGTGGGGAGGGGGCTTTGTTAGTAGAGGGCCTTCTTTGCTCGAGGGTGGATCTTTTAATATGCTATTTAAAATAGTTCACACATAGTTCCAGTAATTTTCTGTTTACTCTCATTAATCATTTGGTTCTCCTTGAGTTTATCTTATTGTACCCCAGCTTGACATATTTATGGTCTATTCCTTCTCTGAAGGCTGTGTTTTGTTAACTTTTTGTAAGGATTTAACTAACATCCTCTGTTTTTCAATTTCTTTCTTGTAAATACAGATAATTACTGTTTTCCTCCCTCTTTTTCTTTTTTTAAAGTAAAGAACTCTTACATCAACACTAGAAGAGCAACCCTTTCTAAAAACAGGAAAAAATGATGAAGACAAAAGAACTCAAGCAGTTGTTCGTTTCCACATTGCCAGCCCTCACTTTTTGTGATACTGGCAGCAGCAAAGAAGCAAATAGCAGAAAGAATGTCCAGTTTATAAGGGCATCTTTTTAAAAGGTGAAGAGGTGTACGTAACTAGTTCATTCCACAGGACTGAAGTAATTCCATTGGAATGGATCCTCCAGTCTCCTGAAAAATTTGTGAACCCTAGATAATATCACAGGGAAATCCACCACTTGGGATTTGTGCAGAAACTTGAAACCAGGTAAATTACGTGTGGGATTTCATTGTTCATAATTCTTGTAGGGCTATGCCTATTAGCACATCTTCTAATTTTTCTTCACTAACTCTGTTATGTTAGTCCAGAGACATGAGCCTAAAGGGCAAAGGCTACCATTTTTACCCACGGCCATCAAATGTTTCTTCTATTTTAACTTACATTTAACAGTTGATTTTTAGCCTTTTCCTATTTTCTTTACATCTATTCTTTTCTTCTACTTGGCATGCTAGAAGGTCACACAAAGAGCTCTAACAATCTTGGTTCTTCTAATGTGCAAGTTAATAGTTCTAATATAACTTGCTTTAAGGAATGGAAAGGGGATAGGCCATAACTCTTTTCTGAAGCTTGTATCAGCTAGTAATTTAAGGCTGGGCATGCAGTAAGCATCTAAAATCCTGCTGCCTCCCAAGAACCACCACTTCATTTTTCAACATCTCAGAGGCTTTCTCTTAATGTTACTCAGCATTTCACAGCCAAATGTTGTGTAACTGCTGCTGCAGGGTGATTTAAATCCCTGCAACAGATGTGGCTGTTTAAGCCATATCATAGGTCTGTATTGTTGAGGAACCCATTTGTAGCAGAGGTTCAACATCTCTTCATGTGTGTGGGTTTTGAATGGGATAACAATTTTTCAGGGAATGCTCTAAAATATACAGACAGTGTATATATATCATTGTGGGCCCTTTGTCCATGTAAACGAGCACTGATGACTGCCACTAGAAGGTATTTGCAAACTCCAGAAGTGAGAATTTGAGTATACAGTTGTTTTGAACATAAACTGATAAGAAAAAAATATTCCTAGCATGGTTTTGGAGAAATGCCTGCTATTGTCTTAACACTTTTAATTCTGACATTGACAAAAGAGTCATGTAGTAATTATCCAGTTTTAATTTTTAAATCAAATTATAGGGGAACAGAGAAGTAATGGCTTTGTTCATGCACCAGCAGTTATCTTTTGTTTACCACTACTCAGAATATCCCTGAGTCATTTGTTATATCTGTCCTCCAACTGTGCTGAAACTAGGACAACATTGCACTGAATTTTGCATGCAGACAATTTGGTTGCTTTGTGCTAACTCAAGATATGAGTATGGTCAGGGTAAAATATAACTGGCCAATAATATCTGTGAAATTAAAAAAGAAAGAAATGCTAGTTTCAATCAGAAGTGTGCTGGTAATAAATACTATCTATTAAAAACAGCTATGCAGAATTTAAAAATATGTTTACCAAATACTATAAATTTTCAGAAAATAAACTGATTTAAACATCCAACCACAATAAACATTCTTCCATTTGCGACACATCACTTTCAGACACAACAGTATTTTGCAGATAAATAAAAATCTGTCTTCAATAATAAGCCAAAAGCACTAAAGAAAGAAGAACTGATGGAAATGTGTTAGAGTTTTTAGATTTACTACTGGTTTCCTAACTGGGAATTAAAAATATCTTCTAAATTATTATTTCATCATTTGACTTCATTAGAAAATCATACATGAGTTAGATTATAATTGATCTTAAATTATAAGCATTTGTTTATCAAATGTTTTAAAACTGATGAGCTGTGAAACTCTTCTGCACACTGTGTCATTTCCAAAATGCTGTGAAATACTGTTACTTTGAGTTAATTACTCCAGACTCTATACAGATTTAAAAAGCTGAGTGGTGCTAATGCTTGTATAGGTTAGACTGCTTCCTCTTAATGTTCAAAAAGTTTGTCCACTGTGGAGATTAAAAAGTAGGAAACAGGAAGAAAATTAATTTTGAAAGGTATTTGAAAGGCCAGACTATATTATGCTCAAGTACAATCACATTATGCAAAGGATTAAGGATAGGCTTTTTGTGCTAAAAGTGTTTTGGACTAGGTTTTTAAATTATTCCTCTTTTCTTGTTTGCTGTAGTAGCTCACCATTTGCAGTCTCTCCAAATGGCTCTGACAGCAGGCTTCAGAAAACACACAACTCTTAATAAGAAGGTGACCTTTATTCTCTGGCCCCAGTGAGATAGCTTGGGTCAATGTTACAAATGTGTGCTTTGCTAGAAACAGGGCAGGTATCACTGTGTATGGAACAGTGGCCATGTTTGGTTTATCTTTTTTTTTTTTTTTTTTTTTTTTTTTAAATTTAAACCGGCCAAGCCCAAAAACTACAAGGAAAAACAGTAATGGGGAAACAGCTTGGATGGAAGATACTATAAACAACCTCAGCCATCTGAACATATAGAGAGGTGTGTTTATTATAGATATCTGCCAGTAGGAGCTTTCTCTGAATTTTATTGGCTTTCTGGTTGCTGTGAAGTAATTGCCTTTGCAGAGACCTAACTGATTCTGGAAGAGATTGGTTCTCCTTGGGTTGAGATGACTTGCAGGCTTTTTTTTCTTTTTTGCATTTATACATGAGCTGCGTTCTGAATGCCTTGTAGATAAGAAAATCACCTAATTTGTACAACACATTGAGTAGTGGTTTGGAATGAGTTCAATAGAAACCTGTCCTGTTAGAAAGAGCCAAATAATTTTACTTTTTTACTGACAGCTATGCTGTCCTTTGAGCAAAATTCTTTCCACACAAATACTGGGTGGTGGGGTGGGATGGTGGTGGAAATCCCTAATATTAATAAAGCTACTGAATTGTCATGGGGAAAGGAGTTAGGCAGACTGAGATATATAAGTAACTTAGTTTGCCCCATTTTCACCAAAGATTAATTTTCTGATTTCCTTTAATGATACCATGATGAATGGGAGCACTGATAACAGATTAAGATTTATTCTTCACCAGCTGTAGTTCTTCAGGATGAATGATGAGCTGCTACAGACAGTGAGCTTCAACAAGGCAGCATCTCAATGATTTCAAGGAATCTCCTGTCAGGTGCCCCGAACCACTGATAGGCTTAATGGCCCTGCTGAGCCTCACCTGGGGCCTTCCAGCCCTGGCCACAGGCCCAGAAGCACCATTTAAGCTCAGGCCTGGGCCACCAGTCTTTTTTGAGCGATGCTGTAAGGGTGCTGGTCTCCAGCTTAACCACAGCTATGCTTGTCCATGTCCATGGACTTTGCCGATATGGACTGTGGCCCAGGCGTGGGCTTCCTGGCTTGGTGGCAGAGCTGTCCTGTCACTAAGAGTCTGGCAATCTCTGGGCTGTGTCTGACCCTCACCTGTGGACTGACCACCAAGCTTGGCCTCAGACCTGCCTCTTCACCATGAATTTACCTGGTGGACAGGGGTCGTGGTTAAAGCTGGCTGCCATCTCCAGAGCTGCCCTGCTGTCATTGTCAGGTACTGTGGGATGGGCCCTGCTGTAATCCCTGGTTCTCCTATCCAGCTTGTCCAGGCTTGTGCCTTGATGTCTGTAGACCTAATATCTCCAGCTACTTAGCTAGTTCATATGCATATAAAACCATATTTAGTAGAAATCAAGACCTCAGGAAAATAATTCTTTATTTCTTTTTAATTCAGGAGCATAAAGAAGCATTTAGCATGCATAAATTGCGAATGACAGCTGCAGGATATGAGAAAATTTTCTTCCTGCTATGTCTGCGTTTTAAAACTGTAAAAAATTTAGCAGTAAAAAAAAGTTCTATAAATCCAATTTTTTTAAAGCTTATGCCAGTTTGGTAGCTGTGTTGGATTTAAGGTATTTTATTTGTCATATAAGAGCAAAAAGTTTCTTCTAGTTTGTCCTAAAGCTACTATCTGTTTCTAATTTGATTTTCAGAATACTTACAACTCATGACTCTGTACAGCTAAAAATAATAATGTATCCAAATATAAATCAAACCACTGGAGGCTGAAATATGCCTTTATCCATCTAGTCTCCTTGGTTTAGTACCTAGAGAAGCATAAGAAAAAAATGCCACTGCATGACTTCATAACTGTAGTGCAAACTAAATTTAAGACAACTTTACCTAAGCAAAGCAACCGCAACAGAAATATGATTTGGCTATAAAGTCAGAATGTGTTTGGGTGCAGGGCTTTAATTTGGTTTATTATAAAGATGTTGAAAGATGTGTTAATGTAGTTAGGAAAGAGCTCTGTGACTAAAGAATGACAGTGAGTTGTGTGTAAGTATTTAATTTTTTTTAAGCAAGTACACTTATGTTTAGCCCTGTGACTTACTGACAGAATTCAGGGTTATACTGAGCAGGAGTGGAACTAAAAACTAACTAGAGCTGAAAGAGTGGCTATGAGAAGAGATAAGCAAGAAAATGCTAAGGGTCCTAGAGGACAATGAAGCAATGAAAAAACTTGTGATTTACTCTTGTAGCTTCTGCTAGTCTGGTGAGGTTTAGTTGTCCTAGACTTGCAGCTAAGATCAAAGAGAACCTTTAAAATATTGGCATAGGGAAGAGGAAAGATTGAGCAATTTGCTGGGGGCTGCCCCATGAGCCTCTCTGAGGGCTGACAGGAACACAAAGATAAATGAGAATAACGTCAAGTGAAGCAAGCAAGCTGTCTTTGCTCATGGCTGAGGTGGAGGTAACTGGGTTGAGTAAGACTTTCTAGTACTTTCAGTGAAAGATTAAGGTTTAGAAAAGGGTCAGTGTGCAGAATATGAATTCCACAGGAACAAGTGCAAGTATAATTTGGGTTCAAGGCGTAGCTGAACTGACTAGTAAAGCATCTTTGTGTCAGGATAATTCCCCCTGTGTGAGGGCTTTTCAGTGATCACTCTAATTGCCTTTCTTTATTTGTACAATGAGTATTTACATGTGTTCACTGTCTGTCTTGTTATATCGCTTTTTAATTGTCTGACTTCTGTCCAGAGGACTGTTTCTCTCCAAGCAGAGAGGAAACTTACCACCTGTGATAAGGTGGTGGATCTTCTTTGCTGAAGGTTTTTTTTAGATTGGATTAGACAGGTATTTGTCAGGAACGATGTATGTATAGTTGATTATTTCTTGAGGTCCACTTCCAACACTGTGATTCTACATACATTTGAAGTTAGAGCTACAGATGCATTTTTAAATTAATTTTTTTAAGAATTCGTGTTTTGTTGGCTTAAATAATGTTCTAATTTGATAAGTAATTTCAGCCAGAATGGCCCCCCCAGATGCACAAAATTTGGCTCAGCACCCTGAGTACAGCTCTATGCGTTGTCCATGCATGAGTGAAGAGAAGTGTGGGCTTTCAAAGCTGCTGGAACTTGACAGCCTGTTTCATTCTGAATTCTTGTGGCTTGTGCAGACAAATGAGAATACACGTGGCCAGAAACTAACCCCAGCCCTACTAAAGTCAGTGTTTCTTTTCAGATAGTAGGGCTTCCTGTACTAAGTTTTTGGCATTCTTAATTGGTGTCTTATCTCTGTGGGTTATGCTATTCCCCCCATATGGAGTAGAAGCCACCTGCAAGCTGTTGTATTTGCATATGCAGGAATATAATAAATTTGTATGATTCCTCCTTTGTTATCCCCTGAGGACTAGCTCTGTCTTTTTGATTGACTTACTGGTCCCGCTTTCAGCGTGACTGAAACAGTGTGATGCAAGACTGGATGAGGCAAATACAGGCAGATACAGAGGTTTGCGGATGTGGACTTGAAAGTCCACTGAGAGATGCCTATGGCTTTGCAAGGCAATCTCTTTGCAAGTGCTGCACAACAATTTTTGTAGCAGCCCTGGCAGTTGTCCCACCATAACAACAGGAGGGTGGGATGGGAGGACAGTGTTATCCAGCTGTCCTCCTCGGTATGGTATTGTCTGGATTCATGAAACAAGTATCACATAGTGTTGGAGGATTTTTCAGCAACTGTTTAGCTCTGCAGATCTACTGCGAACTGGTGGTGGTTGTGGAATGTCAGATCATCAAGATGGTTTGCTACAGATGTCTGGTGGGTTGACCTTGTACGCAACCAAATGCCCACCCACCTGCTCACTCACTCCTAGTCAACAGGACAAGGTGAGAAAGTAGGATGAAAAAGCTTGTAGGCTGAGATAAAAACCAGATCATTTACCAATTACCATCATGGGAAAAACAGATTCCGTTTGGGAGATACTAATTTATTGCCAATTAAAGTAGATTCAGATGGTGAGAAATACAGAAATTAAAACACACAGAGTGATGTGGGGGGGGATAGTCAGTCCATAACAGCTCCTTTCTGCTTCTCCCTGCTCCTCTGTGGGCTCTTTATGGGCTGCAGATTCCTTCAGGGCATCCCCACCTGCTCCACCGTGGGGTCCTCTGGGGGCTGCAGGGGAACACCTGCCCCGGTGCCTGGAGCACCTTCTCCTCCTCCTCTCCTCTCTGACCTGTGTGACTGTAGGGCTTTTTCTCACACTTTTTGCCTCACTGCTAGGCAGTGTTATGCCCTTTCTGAAACACACTCTGACGGAGGCGGTACCGGTTTGGCTGAGGGGTGCAGGCGTGCTCTGCTCTGGGGCGGCTGCAGAACCGGCTGGAACCGGCTGTGCCCGGCGCGGGGCAGCCCCAGGCTCCCCTCACAGGGGCTGCAGCCCCTCGCCGCCCGTGCCTCGCCACAGGCACTTGGCACAAGGTGTCTGACAACTCGTCCCAGAGGTGCATTGAGCTGAGGCTGCCCAGAAGTGTTTGGTGCGGTGGAACGGCACCACCCTGAGACCTGCCTCAGCCTGCGGCTGCGATGGCTGGCTGACTCATGGTCAGTCTCATGAGGGAGCCCCGCTGCTCATACAAATGTTGCAAGCTATTCCCTTGTCAGTCGGGGAAGCTCCAGCTCTTGAGCACCAAAAGGAAAGTCCTCCTTGATCAAAGGCCTCTTTCTTTGTCAAGGAAGGCTCGTGATGCTGGCGTCCTGCATGGTCTTGTTTATGCCTTTGTTGCCCTGGCTGCCATGGGTATGAATCTTAGTTGTGGCTCCTGTTATTCTGAGAGACTCTCACCATCTAATCCATCACTGCTCTTAGCTGCTTGCTGCCAGTTTGGATCGTAGGAAGAAAATGTGTATCTAAGATGCTGCAGAGTAATAATGTGGGCTGGGGGCTTGGGAGAGGATGGTTTTGGCCTGTGACAAGATTTAGGGGACTAAGGCCTGGAAAGGCTAAGGCTCTGTAAGCAGATGCTGAGACAGCCTTGCAAAAACTATAGTGACCGAGGGCATTTACTATGAGCACAGGAGCCGATTTTAGTGACTTCTGGACTTGTGGCTATGTTATGTATTTTTTTAATGCTTTATGAGGTTACTTAATGAAAACATAAGGAAAGTTTTATGAAAGCATTTTGAAATAGTATTTCTCAAGTATTCTTATGAAACCATAACTGTTTTTATTACATATGAAAGTTGTATTTTCACGTTTTGTGAGCTATTTTCTGCAACTTTTTCTGCATGAAAAGCTTGTGTGTGAGTTTATTAGACTTTTCACTTCAATTTTTTAATACTTCATTTATATTGTAACAAAATATTATTGAAGTTACAAAAATAACGGGGATGTAATCTGGTGAATTCTTAATGGACATTTTTAATGAACTTTATGAAATATTTCAGAAAAAATAGCTTATTTGTTTAGTGTTGCCTTAAATAGAATTTTAATGGATATGGAGTATTTTTCCTCTTTAATGTTTCCACAGAATATCAGGAATGGTTAATGAAATGTCAGGGATGATGTTATGGAATGATCTGTAAATATCTTTTTATGAATTTCTGTGTTTTGTTTCGTGTTTGATAACTTCATCCCCATTTTGGGAAGTCTGATTTTTGTGCAACTTGTATGAAATATTGGTACTTTTTCACAAGTACAGATATGTACATATATGTATATGTACCTACACAAATACACTAAAGTTATTAGTACCTGTTCTTCAGTTTTATTGAATGGAATTACTACAACTTTTGTGAAAGCTTTGGGGTAGAAGTGCAAATGTTTGAGTCAAATCAACAACACTCAAAATGATGGAAGTTGGAAATAAATAGTACAGGCGTTCATGTTTAGTTACACAGTTCAGGAATAACTTGGTACTTGGAAAAAAAAAAGATGCATTTACATTTGGTCTTGAAGTTGCCACTGTGTAACTGGCTTTCAGCTTGGCCTTCTGCAGAGAATCTAGGACAGTTTTGGCAGTACCAACACATGGCTCAAGACACCAGAGGTGCTTTGAGCAGTGCCAGGGGCTCAGGTTTGCTGGGGCTGGCTGCTTCCAGTACTGGTGGGCTGCAGTATGCTGCTCTTGGAGAAGCAGAATCCCTCTGCCTAGACCATGGTCTCAAGCCAAGTGGCCTTTTTGTTCATGAGCTCCTTATTGCTGTTACTTTCCACTGAGTCCTGGCTCACAGTAAAGCTCTCTGCAGTGAGCTGTTGAGTAGTTAGGCTGATTGCTATGTGGCTGTGGTGGGGTCCTGCTGAGTCACTTCACTGCCTTCTTGGCAGGTCAAAGGATTCTCCCTTGCTGAGCTGTCTGGCCCTTAGACTTTGGGGCCATCTTCAGTCTCATTTCTTCCCTCCCCCTCTCAGCTTCCCCTGCAGATCTCTGCACAGTTTTTGAAGCTCTGGAAGGCAAAACATTGCATCATTCAATACAGGGTCCACAAGAGAACTGAAAATAGCAGATGGTTATTATGTTTTCCAATTTCCGTCACAGATTAAAAAAAAAAAAGTTCTTGTATTTGAACTAACATTCTTATGGACTTTTCCCAGTGTTGAGATTGGAGATTTTGTTTTCTAGTACCTCTTCTCTTTCAACTTGTATTTGAAATAAAATTTACCCCTTGTGTCTTCATATGGTGTGCCTGCATACACTTGTGCATGGCTGTTCAGGGAAGTCTGGCATTGAGATGGGTAGCAGGGCTGTGAGGGGCTTGTTAAATGGGAGAACAAGGGTGGGAAGGACTGAGTATGCATTAACAGAGTTGATAATAGTGTAGGTACCTGTTTTGAAGGATTTATTACCTTTTTTTTTGTGTGTGCCCAGGAAGCTGGAAGAATGTTTGTTTAGCTGTCAAAAAAGAGCACAGAAAGAAATAGATTTGCAGTAATTTGCCAGACTAGTTCCCCTGAGGTACAGAAAAAGCATAGCTGTCTAGTCTAGAGCAAATGGCAGGGCAGTTCTGCCTTGTAATGTTACCACCATTATAAAACTCCATTTCTTAAAATTCTGTTTTATGTCTTTGGCAAATATGGTAAAATATAGTTCTACAAGAAATTCTTTGAACAGGAGGGGGTAAGTGTTCTTGGCCTCTTGCTCCTGCCATGCTGATATCGCTCTGCTTTTGTGAATTCTCATGTGAATGCAAATCACTGCTATATTACGTTCTTCCAAAAGTCTCTCCTGCCTGTTAATATGTAGTGCAACCTGAAATATTGTGTTAAAATGCTATGAAATACACTGCTTAAAATGCTGGGATGAAGTGCTGTGGCCTGTGCTTCATACTGTGGTAAGGTGCAGTGCTATGAAATGCCCCCACCCTAATGTGCAGTGGAACCTGTCTCAACAAAATGCACTCAACAAAATGTTTCCCAGATCTTAGACTGCCTCTGGCTCTCGTGTTTAGCAGAGCTGGAGTAGCAGTTGAGATCTTCCTCCCCATCCTGCATCGGTTTGGGAGTCTCTGCATCCTCATTGACTTATGTATTGTGTCTCTCAGTTGGGAGAGGATTCTCTCCGTGCCCTGTAATATTGACAAGTAACTTCGTTTTTGCCAGAAGTCTGTCTTGTTTTGATTTGTTCTTGGCTGTCTTGCAAGTGTCCTTCAGTTCTGATGTGTCCTGATCTGCAGGACTTCCTTTTTGTGTCCCCTTTCAGCCACTCCATTCGTAGTAGTAGCTTGGTACGTGTCCTTGTGTTGATATTTTTCTGATAGACTTCTCTTTTTAATCCCACAGGGTAAGGAAGGCCAAGTTTCAGCCTGACTCCAACTGAACATGAGTGCTGCAGCATTGAGATGATGACTATGGGTGTGAACAATTGCAAATGGATTTCTCCTGCCTGTGTCAACATGACTATGGAGTGGCAGCCAGCCTAGAGGTACGTACACACTGAAGTTAGTTGTAGTAGGATGCAGAGTACTATATGGTGGTAAATGTGGGTCTCAACCATCATAGCTGATAGTCTATGGTAATTTTATAAACAGCGAATTTAGTATACTCTGAGAGCAGTTTGAGAGACGATACTGTGACAGACAATCTGCCTGAAGAATTGTGTTCACACATAATTCAGTGGAATTACACTGAGATTTATACAGACTCTTCTCCCAAACCCCCCCATCCCCCGCCTTTGACCTCAGTAAGCTCTTTGAATCATAGCTAAGTCAGCTGTGATGCTAGAAAGTGACCCTTGTTTTTGTGTGTTTCTACAACTGGGCACAGCATGCACAATGCGTATTACACAATTTGTAGAAGAGATGTTTTTTTGTTTTTTTTGATGTGGCTTTGATGTTTGCGGTTGTCATTGAAGTAGTTTCAAGGAGGACTGTGTTGGTGCTTGCATGTGTTGTAAAGGAGGAAGTGCATGCTGGTTTCTGCTGTTTTCCTCTTTCTCAGAGAGGATATTATGCTTGTTTGGATTGTTTGCACAAGGAGAAGGAAGCATTTTATAAGGAGACATTGCCTGTGAAATGTTTTTCTTTTTAAAAGTCTCTTCTATGGAACCTTTATGTAGGAGCCTGATTTCTGTGATTTCTGTGGAGAGTTGTAAAGAAACAAGTCCCTTGCATAGAGAGGTTTTTCTTTTCTAAACTAAAAAAAAAAAAAAAAAAAAAAAGGAAGAAACGTTACTGGCTCAAGTGAATTTAAACAAAACCCAGTAACAATAGCTTATCCACTTGTTTATTGCAGAATCAGTGGGTAGCTGCTCTCAACTGTGGGTTGGCTGTTTCCAAGGCCATAGTAATACCATAAGCCAGAGAATTTGTGCTGCTTTGATGGTGTGACTATTGACTTCTTAGCTGTTCATTTTCAACAACAGAGAATTTTTGTCACTAAAATAATTTCATGAAAAATAAACACAAATCACTTTCCTGTTTTCAGTACCCATTACATGCTGTTCTCAATGCTCATTCAGCATTTTTGCTGACATTTCCCCATAACCTGCAAACACGTTTGCTGGGTAGGTTGTTTCTGTGACCCCAAGGATAAGCTTTTCTAGCACTGTGAAATCACACCTTTTAAGTAAAGGATACAAATATCTGAATAAAATAGCATTCTATTCTGTATCATAATAAATCTTTGAACAACTTGGGAAGTCTTATTGAAAGTTTTAGGGTGTTTTCACAACTACTGAATAGGTCAAAAAGAAATGGGAAGCAAATGGAAAGCCAGAGTGTGACTGTATTTTTAGTTACTGATGTCAAGAGGTCTCTCAATAGCTTGTCCACTAATAGCCTTTCTCTAAATGTGAAAGTGTGTGTCATCTATTCAGTGCAGTAGCAATGACTGCCTATTGAGAATAGCACTGAAACACTGTATCTCATTTTGCTGTGAATGATGGGGAAAAAAGATTTTCATTATGAAGGTTGTTATTTAATGGAGAATAAAGCTGTTCAAATTTTTTTATGAATATTGATGAAGAAAGCATTTTTAGTTAATGTACCATTTGCCGACCAGTCCCAGCTTCTGTAAATCCTCTTTTAACACTGTGGTCACTACTGAATAGATCTTTTAACAGGTAACTTTTAGACTGCTGTTTGTGCAGGAACTCAGAGTGCCTGACTCTGCTGTTTTTTTGTTAAGTATGATTGGTCAGCTAAGTAGTATAGGATTGGACTTCTAAATATGGTTACCAATTTTCGGTGCCTCAGTATTTGAAACTTCTGCTTTTCACAGTGGTGTGGTTGTGTGTTGTCCTGTCCTCCCTCACCCCAAAATCCCCATGCTACCTAGGTAGTTCTACAAGCAACCTAGGTAGTTCTGATAGGTGAATATCCATTATTTTGATGAAGTGTAGTAAAGGTTTATTGTTTGGCAAAACCCCATAAATGTATTTTGCAATGTCATCATTTGAAACTATGGCTGGATATATGTGGTGTAATTTTCTCTGCATTCATGGTGAGGGTGGCATGCTTGCATGGCAATGTTTTGGTCACGGAGGGCGCTACAGGAGTGGCTTCTGTAAGAAGATGCCAGAAGCTTTCCCCATGTCCAATGGAGCCAATGCCAGCTGGCTCCAAGATGGACTCACCACTGGCCAGGGCTGAGCCAATCGACAACAGTGGTAGCACCTCTGTGATAGCACATTAAGGAGGAAAAAAATATATAAATCTGCGCAACACAATTGCAGCAGAAGAGAGGGGTGAGACTGTGTGAGCACAACAACTCTGCAGACACAAAGGTCAGTGAAGAAGGAGGGAGAAGAGGTGCTCCAGGCACTGGAGCAGAGATTTCCCTGCAGCCTTTGGTGAGGACCATGGTAAGGCAGGCTGTGCCTCTGCAGCCCATGGAGGTTAACGGTGGAGCAGATACCCACCTGCGGCCTGTGGAGGACCCCATGCCAGAGCAGGTGGATGCCTGAAGGAGCCTGTGACCTGTGGGAAGCCTGTGCTGAAGCAGGTTTGCTGGTAGGACTTGTGGACCCATGGGGGACCCACGCTGGAGCAGTCTGTTCTTGAAGGACTGCATCCCATGGAAGATACCTGTGTTGGAGCAGTTTGTGAAGAACTGTGGGAAGGACTCATGTTGGAGAAATTAATGGAGAACTGTCTCCCATGGGAAGGACCCCATGCTGGAGCAGGGGAAGAGTGTGAGGAGGAAGGGGTGGCAGAAATGTGTGATGAACTGACTGTAACCCCCATTCCCCGTTCCCCTGCGCTGCTTGGGAGGAGGAGGTTGAGCAATCAGGAATTAAGTTGAGTCTGGGAAGAAGGGAGGGGTGGGGGGAAGGTGTTTTTCTAATTTGAATGGTAATAAATTAAACTAATTTCCCCATGTCGAGTCTGTTTTGCCAGTGATTGTAATTGTTGAGTGATCTCCCTGTCCTTATCTCGACCCACAAGCATTTTGTTATATTTTTCTCTCTCCTGTCCAGTTGAGGAGGGGAGTGATAGAGTGGTTTTGGTGGGCACCTGGCATTCAGCCAGAGTCAAATCATCACAGTGAGGAACAGAAATGGTATTCCTAAAAGCATCTTAATTTTATGTCCTATCTCAAACTTAGTTCACATTGTGCTAGAAATACTCATGCGTGCTTGAAAGCTCTGTAAAATTCAGGGAACATTCTTGTTTTCACAAGTGGTGTGATCCAGCATGTGCCTGTCATGCTGTACTGTACCAAATGAAAATTAGGAATATACTAATCTTTAAAGAGATCTGGATATGACTTTTCTGTTATTTTTCATTGAAAGCTACACTATTCCGTGACTTCTGAGAAGGGCAATTTTGGGGCTGGTGGGGGAAAGGTGGTGTTTAAAGCTGTTTTTTCCTATAGTAGTTTGGTAGCTTGATATGCTAGCAGGCTAAATTGCTTTGCAAATCATGTGGGTCCTGTGAGCTGTAAATTAAGAAATCCTGGTCCAAACTATCTCTGATATTTATTCATCTAAAATGCTCGTAGAGTCTCCCATGTAAAGGGATTCTATCATCTCTGTAACACCAGTTTTCCAATGCTTCACTGTTCCTGCAAGGTGAAATATTTTTCTTTCTTAAAATTGAACTCATATTTTTTCTTTTTTTTGCAGTAAATGAAGTCACTTGTTACTTTTTTGGTGTTAGCTGATTCCAAAACAGTTGTTGCTAATCTGGTCAGATGCTACCTGAAGTTAAACACGCTTTAGGAGACAACCATTCTTTTATTGTGGTATTTTATTTAGTTGAGTTGGTTTCCTTGATTATGGCAGCTGGCAGATATTTCATAATCATCAACAGCTGCAGGATATGGAGACCCATATATTTCTCACTAAGAATTTAACCTAGAGAATTCTTAAAATTCTTGTACCTGTGCTTCAGTTTTGACTGTAGTTCAGTGTTTACCACTGCTTAGATCAAAGTTTCAGATAGGGCAGGTTAGATTTGACAATGTGGTAGATATTTCCTGTGAAATCTGAAGTGGATTGTAAAACTGATTATTGCACATTTGGTAATGGCAGCTTTCTGTATGGTTCAGAGACCTTTCATTTATTTATAACTTCGTACCAAAAAGCAGAATTAGTGATAAATATAATTATCCGAGATTCTCCCCTGAGTTCCAGGGCATGCTGCACTCAGTGGCTAGTGTAACATACTATGCAAAAATAACTTTATGTGCCTGAGATTACTTTGATTGTCCAAAATGATGCTACATGCCTGTATTTAGACAACTAAATCCTGTTTTCAGTGTCTGAAGTCAGGAAAGCTTCTTAGTTAGATGGTAGGATTGGTAATTTGAGTATTGTAGAATGGGGTCCCATAAATAAATAGGGAACAGTAGTTGGTAAACACTAGGATGATAAGTTAGAGCAGCTTAAATAGATTTCCTGTCGTAATATTCTTTAAAACTGTGACAAGTAGTGTTAGACAAAGATTCCCCCATTGCTTAATGAAAATTGTGATTTCTGCATTGAGAAAATTTTTATTCTGTTTCTTCTGCTTTCCTAAGACTTTTTGAAAACATTATCATAGAGCATCTGTTAGTAACAGCTATTCAGATAGTTGACACAAGCAGTCCCTAAACTACAATTTATGTAGTTTATGCTATTTCAGAAAGTTGTTTAGAAACAAAACCCGTTGATGCAGTTCTGTTTCCATTTCTTTCCATTACTTTGCACTGGTGTGAAAGTGAGGAGTTTAACAGAACTGTTAACCCTTTCCGCATTAATGATGGTGTAAATCTGAGTTGTACTACTGTGAGTTGTACAACTGCGAGTATTGTGATGCTGTAGCATCGTATGTATGTATGTAGCAATGCAGCACTGGCCAGGCACGGCGCAGTACTGGCTTGGGTGAAAAGCAAAGGGCAAGTCTAAAAATAGCAATCAAAATCTTGCATGCACTTTCTTTACTGCAGAAACAGATGGCAGAATTCCCACTGGCCGCAGTTGTTGGGTCAGGGCTTCATCATTCTGATAATCTTAAATGTATGTAGCTATTCCTGAAAACGTGGATGCACGTTCACCTCGAGGAATAATGTGCTGAAATCTATCCTGCGTACATACAGCACTATCTACAACAGACAAACCGCTCTGTACGTTAAGTATTGCTGGTATTGATCCATATGCTTGTGTTGCATGTTATGGGGTTTAAAATGTGTTTAAGTGTTACCCCACTACAGCTACTTGTCTGCTCAAGATATGAAGGTTCGTTTATCTTGTCTTTTAGTGGGTTCGTGCACTGAAGCAAATGAGCCCAAAGAGTTGGGCACATTTTTCACTTAAACATCTATATTTAGGCAAGAAAAGCTGAACTAAATGCACAAATGCCATCTGATGTATCTGTTCTGTAAAACACTGTACTTCTCACATAGTTTGTTATTGCTGTGTAAACATTTTATTAAATATTATTCAGTGGACAGTGACTTTAGTCAGCATTTTGGAAGTAGGGGAGGATAGGATCCATCATTATAAAATCATTTTTTAAAAAATTGTTTTCTATATATTAAATAGATCTAAACACTGACTGCAGACTTATGTGAGAAGGCTGTATTTAGTCACCTAGCTGCATTTTGAGTTCTCATTTTTCTTGTTGGGTAGCAAAGCAGAGTTTATGAATCTAGCCCTGAGGAATATACGTTATTTCTGCTTGCCTCATGGGGTTGCTAAAACCTTTTTATGAAGCAGGCCTGACTTTGTAGCTTTTATTCTTTTTTCTTTTTTTATTTTCTAGTATTTCTTTTTTCTTTTGTAACATAACAGTAAGGCATTTAAGAAAACTGTTTCTGCCTGAGGATAGATCAAAAATCCTATGTAGAGATTCTTAGTCATTCTCCATGCCTAGGGGTTGTAGATGAATTTCGGCAGGAATCTGTGTGCCTAATTCCTATGAAATTTCACAGAACTTGCCTGCTTGTGTCCAAGTTGCATTTAGATCTTCAGCCAGAGAAAAATCACTGTGCTTGTGTTGAGTTCAGTGAAGCTATGTAGATTTCTACCAAGGATTAAATTTAGACAGTCTAACCTTTTCAATAGCTTTAATATTCTTTAAGAAAATTCCTACTGGATATTAGTTCTTGTAATCACTTGGCAGTCTCAATGTTTTTTTTTGACTGGAACTTGCTTTCTCACATGCTTATCAGAAGCTTCAGAATTGTCCTCGCTCACGCTACTGCCTTCCTGGATTGGGGACAGATGCAATCCTTCTGCAAGACAAAAAGGAGCAGGCTTCACTTCTGAGCCTTCTGTGCTGCACCTTAAAGGGCTTGCTGGGTTGGTGACACCACTGTCCCTGAGCGTGTGGACTCTTGTTGCTATGCGCAGCAGTGCAAATCAGGGTAGTGACTGTGCTGAACATTGTGTGGCTGCAAGTTGTATGCTCCCATATTGTTTAAATACCATGAGATTTGAGTTTAACATGTTCCGGGAAACATCCCTTTTGCAATTGCTAATATGGAAATATAATCTGGTACATGGATTGTCTTTTAACTTAGGGCTGCTGTACACCTGGTTTTCCTGTTATGTGACTGCTTTTTCTACCTTGGTATATCTTAAAGATGGCATAGCTTTGCTTAGAGTTTCTGGATGTCTGTGGCCCTAACAGTTTGGATGCTTCCAGGATATACACAGTGGTAATGTTGGAATTTTCAAACCAGCAGCAATCCTCAAATGCTACTGCACTTGATGTGGCGTGGTGTGCTGTGCTTGATAGCTACGTGCAGGAAGCCAGATGCAGGTTTCCTGTAAATGCACCTTACTTAAGAACTGCCCAAGGCAGAATGCCTGTCAGATACTTCGTAGCAGGAATGTACTGCACATAGCAAAAGCAAAGGAATTGACACCGTGAGTCTGAGCAGCATGGAGCACTGCCAGTTTGGAATCCTCTAAAATTTCCTTGCAGTTTTAGCTATGTGAGTTTATAACCTGAACAGTTATCTTTTCTTGGCCTCTAGTCATTACTAATCCATTTTGTTAGAAATGTATCCTTTAAATGCTGCTTATTTTTTCATTGTGATCACCTTATTTGTGCTTTCCTAATTCTATGCAATGTAATAAATGTTAAAAATACAATTGATATTTTCAAGTTGGCAACCTAGAAAAGGGGCTTGAAGGGGTGGAGAGCTGACTTTTTAGAGTCTCTTCTTGAATGGGTTATGGTGTCTGATCAAATGTAGTTTTGTGTGTATAAGCTTCTTAATCTGGTCTAATGTCCCAGAACTAGATCTTAAAGCTTCACATCCTTGGTGTTTTTATTATGGCTGAAACACATGTTAAAGGGTCATAGCTTTTTTTTTTTGCAAAAGTAGCAACCTTTTGCTACAGCATTTTGTTATGGAAATAGATCTTTCAGGAACAAATTAATGGT
Source organism: Ibycter americanus (assembly GCA_035590275.1). Classification (NCBI taxonomy): domain Eukaryota; kingdom Metazoa; phylum Chordata; class Aves; order Falconiformes; family Falconidae; genus Ibycter; species Ibycter americanus. Next base: position 13,897,511 of record JAVJGI010000032.1, on the reverse strand, counting down.
ACTATCTCTGGAATAGAAGTATTTATTTTCTTGATTTAGATCCTCTTATTTTATATAAAGTCTGGTCTCTACTTGTCCATCGTGTGTGTCTTTAAACTTTTAATTACATTGACCTTTTTCTGGGCAGAGGCTAAATGGATTGCAGTACTTGTAAACCCTTCTCTACTGCTAGGTGTTTTCATTATGTTGATAGAGCCATCAGATTATAAGGTGCTTTTTTCTACGCAGTCCACATTCTGTTATTTCAGCAGAGCACTGTTACAATTCCTATTAAAGTATTATTAAATCTTGACGTGCTGCTGATCTAGTCAGAATTGCTTTCTGTGTGTAAGTTGGTCCTCATTTATAGCATCCTTACCAGGTGCTTTTGCTGCTGAGTGGTTAGTTACTTTCATGTGACACGGAAAATGGCTGCCCTTGTAACTAGGGTTAGTGACTGTCAGTTCTGTGTATAAACTAAAGTTCATGAGTAAGTTCCTCATGTTTCTATGTCATATACTCCTAAATCAATGTTGCCATTGATAGCTCTCATTGTTTCAAAGGATTGTTCATCTTACATCCACTTTAGAAGTTTATTTACTGTGTACCAGCCTACCGATTACTTTTCTTCCTCCTGATCTTATTTTGTTCGGGATATGAGTTTAAAGTATTTCAGAGTTGTAGGACACTTCTTGGAGGGTTTACTTGTTTGCTACAAATCCTGTTAAGAGGTGTGTTCAATAGACTTTTTTTTATGGAAGAGTTTTGAAGTCTAGGCTCACAAGTAGTTACTGTGAGGGCACAGAATGCAATGGAACAGCTCAAACCTTTTGTGTGTGCCATGAAATTATTCCTTTGGTAATGGATTTCTTAAAATCAATTGGGAGACAAAATTTCATTGCTGTAAAAGACACTTTAAGTTTTAATTTGGAATCTGAACAAAATGGAAACCTCAGTATCCTTGAAAGAATGGAATTTCTGGAAATGCTTGTTTTAGAATAATAAAGATACATGATCAGGTTATGGTTGCCAGCCGCTAAGTTCAGTTTGCACTCTGTTGTAGTAGACTGAGGCTTTGACTTTAGATGTGTTTAACCCTGAGCATCATTGATAGCTGACGTAGGGAAGCTTTCTTAAATGGTGGCATAATGTCAACAGGACTCAGATATGCAGAAGGTGCAATATTCTGTAGGCTGTGCTCAAGTGACTGCTGGAGCTCTGCTGGGATGCCCTGGGGCTAGAAGGTAGAACAGGAACCTGGCCTCAGCTGTAGCACACTGAGCAGTCAGCACAGCAGGACTGCATCAAGTGTTCAGCAGCAGTGAAGGAATACAGCCTTTGTCCCTATCTATAGACCAGGGCTGCTCTATTACTCTGTTGCCAGTGGTCATGTACTCTTTGTGCCTGCCAGAATACAGCTTAGAGTGATGGCCTTGACCAAACTCACAGTTGGGTAGATCAAATGTCTTGGAAGTTGTAGACTTATGTATAAGAAGAGATTTCCATACACCACCCCGGGTGCTCCACACACCACTTTCCATCTACACAATGTCTGAACTCATGCATTGTATCAGGGCACCCTGAGGTCCCCTTGTGGGTGTCAGGCAGACTGAGGAAGGTCAGCACTTTTTTAGCTAAAAATCAAAGCGCGTTGCACTGGTGGTCATGTAGGGATTGCGGTACCTTGAATTTTGAACTTTACACTTCAGCAAGCCCATTTAAATAATGTCAGTGATGTTTCTCCCTGTGAGAGCACGTATGGAGTGAAGAACTTTGTGTCCATCTCCTTGCTGTGATCTAGGATCCAGAGTCAATACCTCTGGCACATGGAGGAGGCTGGTTGTCCCTGGACCCTGTGATTTCCATGTTACTCACTTCCTCCTTAGTATTATTTTCCTTTTGTCTTTTGGATAGTATTGTGTCTAATTCCTTCAGAGGCATGTTCATATCGATGTGCAGACAAACTGTCTCTTCAGCGTCTAACTTCTTGAGTAAATATTATTAATTACATTTGATTTCTGTAGCTAGGACAGTGTCCAGGATGTATGACACACTTCTTGCAGTGGTCTCGTGGTGCTTTGTTAACAGAATGCATAAAACCAGCTTAACCCTGCAATTTCAACGATACCAATACTTGGGGAGCTACAGAAAAGAAGGTCTCCCTAGACCTGTCAAGGCATTTCAAAGATCATTTAATGTCCTTTCATATCTTCTTTTGCCTTCTGTATTTGAAGTATATACATGTACTGGGTTTGTATTCCACTATGCTATTGTATATTAAAATACATCTGTATAGCTTTACAATAACAATTTCTACAAGCAACAGTCTCATATATTTTAAAACATACTTGAATTGGATTGTACAGTTTATGTTACAGTTAACTGGATGCAATTACAGACTCAGATTATACCAACCTTGCCCAACACTGGCTGAATATGATGGGACATAAGCAGCGATACAGTAAGTGATGGGTTTTGTAAGCTCTATTTACAACGATGAACAAAAAATCTGCTTTTTACAATAAACTGGTACCTTTTTTCAGAAAATGTTGTCCTTGTCGGCTATCAAGTTAAACTGGAGTTGAAAGGAAGCCATTAGGTTTATGTTCCTAACTTCCCATCTGGTTTCTTTTAATAAAAAGGAAATCAACAGCACAGGTGATAACAATCTTTGTAGGAATTATGTACTATGAACACATGTAATTCATTGGGAATTGAAGAGGGGGAAAAAAAAAATCTAAGTCACAATAGCTGTGACTGTTGTCTTACAGCAAGAAAAGGGGGGAAAAATGAAACTCCTGTAGAGATAACTGAGGCTGAAACATTTCTTGTGCTCTTGAGAAGAGCTGCAGAAAGCAAATTGTAGAAAAGAACAAAGGGGAAAATGTCATGTGTCAGCCCTCCCAATTTTCTTCTTGGCTGCATGCCCAGTCTCTAAACTTGTGTTAAGGTTTGCCATAGCAACGATATCAGTGAGGTGTTTTCCAGTCCAAAATGTACCTCTTGCTGCAGGATTAGGGAGCAGAGATCTTGAAACTGTTTGTCTGTATTCTTATACTTCACTAAACGTGAGCCTTTGGAATAAGTGGGTGACCAGAAAGGTTAAATAAATAAAAAAAAAAAATTAAAAAAAAAAAAAAATATCTCCTGTCGAAAAAGGAAATAGACCCAACTCTGCCAAAACATTGCTTTACACTTTTTTTCCTTTGGAAAAACTAAGGAGATGCCATGCTTGGAAGGGCATGGAAACAGGACTAAGCTGGGAGCTCTCCAATATTCCCCACTGAAGAGAACCACAGCAAAGCATCTGTGAGAGCAACAGATTGAGGATCACAAGGATGACACAAATTCAGTAAGAATACAACTGGTACCAAAGAACTCAAAGCTATTTGAACACATTAATTTTCTTTGGACAGGGCATTGTATAGTCTTAAACCTGGATTCTCACTTTGAATCACTCTATAAAACCTGGAAATCAAACTTTGAAGAGTCAAGGATACAGTTCACTACCTGCAAATGAATTCATGCTGAGGCTGTGATCCTGTAGAATGACTCTTTTGCTGGCATGTTAGTTGAGAAAAAGCATAGAAAACAATGATTCTAGCATCAGATGTTCTGAAATTGTGTAGAAACAAATACAAGATTCCTTAAAGTTTTCAATTTGTATAACACTGTTCTGGTCACAAATCCAAAACATGACACCATACCAGATACTCAAAGGAAGATCAACTGTGTCCCACCCAAAACCAGTACAGTCCTCTTTTCCCATTCCACTCCCCCCACCCCACCCCCCTGTTGCATCATTGTAGTTATTCCAGGAAATATTGAGTGAATTGAGTTAGACAGCTAAATGATGTAAAAAACCCCCCAGAACCACAAAAAAAACCCCCACCAAAAAACACCACCACCACAAAACCTTTTTAGCCTTTTTACCTCAAGAGCCATCTCCTTGTATGGGTTGCAATATACTCACAAACAGTTGTACCTTTATAAACGAGACAGGACTACAGTGGAAATAAATGATAAGATGTAAGGGATGGTTTATGCTAATGTTGCTACTGATAAAACAATACTCAAACTATTCCTCACAGTTTTAGGTGTAATATGAATGAATCCTGCCTTGAAGTGGAGTGCAGGAGGACAAGCTGTGGATGGGAAGGATAGGATTTTTTGGGGGGTGCAAAATGTATTCAGTGTTTGCAGTGGAATATGAATGTGTATTTTATTGAGCAAGTATATATTGACATAAAATAGCAATCTTGTATTCATTTTGAAGTACATGTCCCTGGTAAGAGGAAATTGATTTTCAGCCTTTCAATACACACGTAGAGGTCCTCTTATGATAACAGTAGTTTAGAAGTGTCCATCCTACACATTTAGAATGTATAAAGTAGGATACAGCTGAGTACAGGTATGTTGTTTTTAATCTCTGTAGTATTATTTCATTGAATATTCAGTCATTTTAATTGTTAGTGATCAAGAATTCGTGCTAAGAAATGTATCGATTCTAGCTTGCTAATGCCAAGAGCAAGCTGCTCTGTTAGGACTAACTGTATTTAGCGGGGGAGAGAGTGAGCATGCCTTTCCCACAGATCTTTTGTGTCTAGTTTGGTTGCCAAAGAGAATAGCTGGCTGCTTGAATATTTGTCCAAAAGACTGCCTCTGGATAGCCCAGGACATCAGAAAAGGGTCGCAGGATCGCTGTGGGTCTCTCTTCTTTATCATCTCACCAGCTGTGCCATATGAGCACTTGTACAACTTGATGGTGAACTAGAACAGAGCATTTGTTTTGAGTGATCCCAGCATTACTGTATGCCTGAGGCAGTACATAGGCACTGCACAGCCTGGATCAGGCAGTGATGACTGCTTTCAGTTGCTTCTATTTGGATTAAGGAAGGTTATTGCCATCTCATGAGTTGGAGCCCTCGTATGGCTGCTTGGCAGCAGCAATGTCTGAATACAAAGCATATGATATATTACACACTAAGCATCCTGTTGTATCAACCCAAAATGTTCTGGCATTATCCATACTCTTGGTTTCCAGCAGAGAAAAAGTAGATGTGCAAGGGGCTGAAAACTTTTTATCATGTTGTGTGGAGGCTATGCGTAGTGCTTGACCTTTCCTGTAACTACAACCTTCTTCTCACAACTGCATCAGGCTGCATATTCCAGAGGCAAGGTCCACCTGGCATAAGTTGTACATTGTTCAGTGTGGCTTGTCTCATGGTTGACCTCAATCTATTTTTTGGTTAATGCTACTTTGGGAAAAGACTGTTCATGCTTTATAGTTTGACAGAAGTTCCAAAACTAAGCAAATTAATAAATTATTGTTCCACTTTTATAGGGGATTTGGTTTTAAAACATAAAAATAAGAGTTATTTCTCAGTCCTTACTGTGTAGGGCTAAGACAGACTGAGGAGTTCTAGGAGACTGGTATACTGCTCTTTGGAGGAATCCCATCCCTCATTACCTCTTTAAAAATCCATCTTCTCTGTAAACTAAGCCTCAAAGTGTTTTTAAATTTCTCTCCTTGCATTTGCAAGTCATGCTTCTTCTTTTTTTGTGTGTGTGGTTTTGTTTTGTTTATATTTAGCATTAACACTAACACTTGTTTTGTTGTATCTGAACTCAGAATGCTGTGCTGTGTTGCTGAGTATCTCAGCTTCTAGCATGAGACTTCTTAATATTTAACATCTAAAGGGAGTATTCCTGTTAATGATACTTATTTGCCTAAAGAGCACGTCTGTTTTAAGAGCTCTGGATATGGATATGGGAAACTGGGTCTCATTCTGAGCTGTTGTGTGCTTGCAATGTATTCAAAGGTAATAATGCATTATGCCTGTTTGAGACTCAGTGTTCTCAAGTGTAAAACAAACAAGAATATTTTTTTCTGTTTCTTAATCACTTTGTGATCTACTGGTAAATAATGCTATTTAAAAGCTGGGTATACTGGCATAACTCATTGCATTATAAATTTATTCTAGCATAACGGTATTTCATTCTATAATATGCTTTCTTTCTAAGAACCCATGAATGACTAAAGTTATTTTGAACTAAAATTAATACTTATTGACATTATCAAAGCTTCCTTAAAATACTTTTCTGCATCTTTATTTTGATCCATATTGGTACTGATTTTATCTCTTGACTGAAATCTGCCAGCTGTGGGACATTTCGATGCACACAGAGCCAAGTAATAGAGCAGCTGTATCTGTGTTGGAGGGTGGATGCACACTCCTGTGCACTGCTCTGTCTTGTTCCTGATGTCACATCCTAACTCCTGTCAGTGTCACACCTCCCAGCCAACTCTCCTTTCCTTTGGAAAGGAACCCAAGCATTTGAGCTGAAAGATGATGGGAAATGGGTGCACCTCAGAGTTTACTGGGTTGTAACATAGAGACAGCTTATCATATGAGACCACTTAAATCCATTTTATTAAGGTCATAGATTCAAAAACACCTTTGTCACCCTAATGACTGTTTCTGTTGAGGCAGCTTGTAGAGGTAGTGGTGGGGATTAGGGCTTTATACATTTAGGGTATAGAATTAAAAAGGTGCTGTATATTGCTAGAGGTTCAGGCTCTGACCTTTCCAGGTAGCAGCTCCAAACCAGAGCTCAAGTTTCTTCACAATCATAGTAGCATTTAAATCAAACAAAAAAACCCCACCCAAACCCAAACAAACTCTCATGCTTCTTACCTTTGTGTAATTGTGTGCACATAAAAGGTATAGTACTACACAAAACCATTAAGAACAATATTTCACTGTATGTTTAAAACTATTTTCTTTTCTGACATTTAAAGTTTCATTCTTATTTGCAAGTTTCTTTGCAAGTCTGAGCTAATTCCTTCCAGGAGAATCAAAGACGTGTATTCATGGCAACAAAGCATGATATAATAATTGGTGTGGCCATAACAATGAGACAGTACCAAAGCTAGTAAACCTGGATTGATGACAGAGCTTAGCCTGTGTGCAGTAGAGTAGTATAAGGCTTTATGATGCTTCACTGCACAATATATATGTCCCAACTAGTGCTTCTGCTAGTTTAGATATCTCTGCATTGCCCTTCATTTTGAGATACAGACAAGCTTGGCAAGATACGGTAGTCTGAGGTGTTATTTTAGTTGCATATATTTCAGTCCATGATGCAGATAGTTCTAGCAAGGAGCACTGTAAAATTTTGTATTTTGGTGCTGCTTCCTGCCTGGAGGAAAAAACTTCTATTTGTCATTAACATGTAAACAATAAAAATATTTTAGAATTAGAGGGGGGGAAAAAAAGAACAGTTGAGATTTTATAGTTATTGCAGGGCCGAATGAAGGACATGGAGAAAGCCAAATGGTGAGTGGAAGCAATATTTTCTTTGGATGAGATCATTCCACTCTGGAGACTTTTTTTTAAAAAAAACTTTTAGTGTCAAAAGCCAGCCAATCAGGTCCATGCCAAAGCATCTAATTAGACAGTTTATTTTTCAGAAACTGCTGAGGCCAATAAGAGCAGATGGTTCTCAGCACTTGAGAAATTTAGGCTGTTTATTTCAAGTCCTCAGTGCAAATGGAGATGCCTGTCTTTACAGCCTACATTTGAAAATACTGATCTTGTCTAGTAAATATAAATAGTTTTTTTACTCTTCTACCGGGTATTTGTAGATAAGGCCATAGTTTCAGAGTGTAGCAAGCTATAATGTCTTCTAAGCTGCTCCGGGACTCTGTGTGTGGAGCTGGTTCTAGCCCTGTGAACTGCAAAGGCAGTATAGAGATATGCAAATCAAATAAAAGCAGCAGAAAGAAGTCCTTACCTCTAGGATCTGTGCTTATTTCCCCCTCTCCCACTCAGTAAATTAATTTACTCTTTTTGACAGCCCTACTTCTGTTAGACCCAGCCTTCCTGTGTAAGCAGAACACTGAGTTGAAGTTACTAGACAGAGTAAATGCTGCTGTAGCAGAATGAGTATCAAATGTAACCCTAAGGCCAAGGACGTGACATTTCTAGCTTCATGTGTCCTGATTGTTGAGTGACTACTCAACAGTGAGTGCTCCTTTGAGTGTTCTTGTGGGGTCACTTGTATGACAAATGATCGGTTAGTGCAGTTGAGTAAGAGCAGGGTGTTCAATGAGACTGCCTGAAGCTGGCATCTCTAAGAACAGCAAGAGGCTGAGGAAACAATTGAGCAACACAGATTTGAGGGTGCTGTAATGAGTGGTGAGGGAAATGAACAACTGGGGCCTGTGAAGGGAAGGCTTATGAAACTGCCAACAGGCAGAAAATGATTAAAATTTGAAGGCTGAGCGAGTGACTTGTTCATGAGAATATAAAAAGGAGTAATAGTTGCAATCGTTTTCAAGACAATGTGGAAAGAAACAAGGCTAGAAATTGGCTCCTAACTTGGTGGCGTATCTGTGTATAGCCAGCTCCTGCTGTTGAATCCTTTTGAGTTCCACATTTACAAATTGTATTGATGTTGCTTGTCTGCTGTATGCACTCTGAATGTGTGGTGATACGAAATCTGTACACCATTAACATGCCACAACAAATGCAGGAGTTTAAAGACCATCCTTAAGGTTGCTTGGAAGTAATTACAGCTTTTTTAGATCTTCTTAGATTTAGATCTCCGTGTTACTATTGGTCTTTGCAGCTGTTTTCAGATATGCAAGCACATTGGCCACAAAAGTGCCGAGTTAAAAATAAAGTTGCTTGCATGAATTTGTTAAAGACCTAACGTGATACTGAACATCTATATTAACATGTTGACTCATCCTGTAATACGCTTTTTACACAGAACATTTTAAAATGTCCCTCTAGTGAAGAAAATATAACAGATAATTTTAATTTAAAATATCAGTAATCGTTTGTCACCAGTATTCATCAGTGTAATTTCTGGCAACAATGTAGTAGAACTTTCTTTTACTGCAGCTTTTAGAGATGCAGCTAGTGATTGCAAATTGTAGTTATTTCACTCTGGTGTGATCCTCAGTTATAAATAGTGTCTATTCTCCAAATACACTGATAAAGCATTGAGAGTCACAGTGTATCAGATCTATTATTTACAGAATTTTTTCTGCCAGAGAAGAAGAAGAAGAAGATTCATCAGATGCTGTAGATAATGTTCTATGATTCTACCCTTGGCACTGATGCATTTCCTGATTACAGTTAACATCACTTCTGTGATCACCCAGTTTTGGCTTGGAAGATTGCTCACTGCATCTGTACTGTTGCTGCCTTTTTATTTATATGTACACTAAGCCCAGTGATTCAGGTGTGCCAATGCCGGGAGGAGCAGGGTACAAAAATTACCATCTTCTATTGCTACTGATGAAAACAGTTCTGCATTACATAAGAACTTGAAATAACATTTTTAAATTAAGCAAGAGGAAAATGAATTTATAATATAGATACCTTTGAATGTAGGGTGTCCCAATCCTGAAGAAACAAGATCATGTTTTTTTAATATTTCCTTGATATGTTGATAATACCTTGATAGTCAAAGTTGTTGTCCACCATTTAGGTCACACATAAGGAATCACAAACTTGGCATTGCTGGATCTAGTATATATCAAGTGAGACAGAACTTCAAGTTTTATTGGTTTTTTTTGTTGTTGTTGTTGTTGTTTTTTTAATGGAACTTGTGCAGCTATGTGAGTACTTTTCTTTGTTTTTCTTGCAACAGACCAGAGAGAATTGTGACAAAAAACTCCCAGCATCTAACATTTACAATCCTTTCTGCAGTTTTTGTAACAGGAATAATAGAAATCTATAGCAAAGTGCCAGGAGGATGTAGTAAGTCCCAGAACTGTCTATAGAGGCAGATCACCTCATAAACGCTTATCATTGTATACAATGCATTTTAGTAAGCTGTCTGGTTTGCACAAAGTAGCCTAACAGTGAATTGCAGTTGTTTGTTGCTTGTTATTAAAGGAGGCCCCTTGCTTCTAGTAATTCTCTATTATATCCCAAAATAGGCTGCATTCCTTTCACTTTCTTAATAACTGTTTTATGCCTTTTGAATAATAAAAGGCCTGCTGCTAGGCTGCTGATGTCAGGAGGAGTACTTCAGTCTGTTTTGAAAAAGGACAAGAGAGCCTAGGGAGTGGGATGGGGAGTAAATCACTAGCATGCTTACTAATCTAGTGTGAAAAATAGTCTGAGAAAAGTTCATCTTTATTTATATTATGTCTATTATGCTTTGCAGCTTGCAAGAGAAAGTATTAATTTCCTTCCAGTTCCATTTCCTCTTTTCATCCCAAGAAAGAAGATAAAATTAGGTTTTGAGCCTGGATGGCTTCCTAACTGTCATCTCTCAAGCATTTACTGTTGACTAACATGCAGTGGTTAGAATGGATCTCTAGCATTATTGTGAACATTATCTGGGCCGTGATGGTGTATTTTGCATCAGCTTTGGCTTTTACTCTGTAGCTGCATTCTGTCATTTCATACATGCTACATCTTCCATCAAGCTAATAAAGCAGCTCTTTGCTATGCATGACCTGCTCTGTAGTGACTGGCTGATAACTGCAGCATTTTAAACCTAGCACTATATTATTAGACCTGCTGTCAGGCCTTGGTTGTATGTCAGAAATATTTCTTGCCACTGAAACTTTAGAGGGATGGAAAGTAATTTTATAGGGTCATCACAAACTTGTATGATGTAAAGTGCTGGGATACATCACAGCTAAGCCATTAACTACCAGACTTACGGATGTGGAGATGTGTGTTGATACCAAAACCCCCAGGAAAATGTATCCCCTGTAGTACTGTCATTCTGTCTGTATTGGGTATGAAATCACTTCAGCTTTGCTCTTTGCTATAAAGAAATCCATCTAGCTGTGGAGTGACTTATTTTTATTTTTTAAACTATAGATATACCTTAATGCAAGGCAGGATGCAGTTTGGGGAGTATAGGATGGCTATATTCCCAGTCTGTGACAAAAGCATATAATTGCTTAGGAGCTTTCAATGGGAACTCAGTCCATTTGGTGCCTTCTGAAGGAATAAGCCTCTTCAAAGGCATCCTATGAGTCTTTATGATGAAGACTGGACTTGGTAGATCTGAGTTAGTAGTGCCTGTTAGAAGATTCGAACAATGTTGAAAATGCATTTTTGCTGTACTAGGGCACCTTAAGCCAAAAAGGTATGGTCTCTTCCTACTGAAGGAACCATCTCTTTCCTCTGACATACTACCTCAGCTGAGATCCCCAGAGTCTGTGTTCCCTGGAATATAAAAGAAAGGGAATGTCTGGCAATATATTCCATTTAGGGAAATACTTCTGTCTTTCAGACTGGAATACTCAGGGCATGCTTGTTTAGAAAGGCTTGTGAAGTTAAATGTAGTAGTTACTGGTGCACCAAGGAAGACAAAGGTGAAAGATAAATCTTTTGTTACAGGAAGTATAACAAATGTGTGTTTCTCTCTTGCTAAGCTGTTTCTTTTCTGGTATATGCAAGTATTTTAAGAAATATTTATGATAGTTTCCTTGGAAGAATGGAACTATTAACTCAGACTTCACCAAGGATGATGTTTTGGAGTATGATGACCTTTTTGGGTATGATTGCCAAGGCAGGCATGTTGAGGACAACGTAATGTTTGTTTAGTAACTTCTTTCACTTTCTTCATTGTCTCAGCTTATGCAAATAATCGATAAAACAGGAAAAGATAGACTAAATACAATGTGGAAAACTTATGTTGACACTTTGTGATTAGTGGTGACAGGTGCTAAGTAAAATTTTTTAGTTTTATATAACTGAAGAAAAAGACCTGAGTATGTGTCACATTAAGCATGGAACACTTAGTGAAGCAATGAAAGTTGTCATGATTCACTATTTGTTTTATGGTCAATGCATACTGCGTTCCTTGTGGTCCTACATCAGCCTAAGCAGGCCCCATCTCCACTCTCAAATGAGGTAATTTTTGCTAAGGTCAAACAAAGTATTAGAAGAACTCCTCTAGAAATAAAGTGGAGAAAGGAACATGGTACAAAGGTATTATGGTGCTGAGAAGTCTGTGGGGAAAATCAGCAATATGATGAAGCACGGACACAGAGGTGACTCACTTGATTTTCTGTATCATGACTTTTTCTAGTCCTTCACTCACTATGTTCTAGAGTAAAATAACAAGTTTTGAAAGACAAACTTGAAAAATGGCACATTGGTGCTGTGTAGTAGTTTATAGTCACTGATAAAGGAAGGTGCCAATAAGTAAATAGAGTAGGAGATTACACAGAAATGGAAACTATATATGTTCATGAAGAATCTACTTGTAGTAAACAATGCATGCAGCCTAGACCTTGAATTACATAGGATGAAATTCTTTGACTTACATATGCAGCTATCCTTCATTTCTTTCTTTGGTGCATAAGTGTATCTTGGACATTGTAAAGGCAAAGACCTTGAAGGTATATGTAATGTAATATACTCATAAGTAATACTGTCATCATCCCATTAGGGACTTTCTGGAAAATTTGTCAATACCAAAGTACAAATACAAAGTAAACAGTGGTAAAGGGTCTTTGAGCATGGGAAGCTGTTAGAGAGGTGGGCATAGTTTACCTTCAATTACTATGCTCAAATCCAAACATCAGATTTGACCTGTTTGTTCTGGATGGCATGTTCTTGAATAGGATGGAGAACAATACACTGACATTAAACTAATTCAGTCCTATGTTCCCTGTAAATTTAGGTAATTTTATAAGAAGTTAGTGTCAAAGACTGAGATTCAGAAGCAGTTCAGATGCTTTGATTTCTGAGCATCCAGTATGACTTACTTTAAGTCTGTTTTATTTTCAGGAGTGCCAAATGCAGAGAGAATTCTCTTTGTTTTTTTTTTAATTTGTGATGCATGTTGGATTTTGAAACTTCAGCCAATATTCATCTTATTTTGCTGCAAGAACCATTTTCATGTTAAAATGATACTCCAGTTCATGCTGTTTTTCATTACAAGTTCATTGAATTCTAAGAGTTGCAGTGCAAAATAATTACAGTAATTTTGAGGAGTCTTATGTCTTAGCATGTGGAACAATGGCCTTCACAACTGCCTCGTGATGGCTGGGAAAATGAACTAGTTAATGAATCTACTCAAAAAATATTTTTAGAATGTGTCTGACAATGAAAGAAAAAGTAGGAAACAAATCTTGCTTCTCTTTAGACATTGGTGTCTGTCTGCATTTTTTTCCTTCGGTGAGAAGTAGTAATCTGGTTTGTAGTCAGTTACTAGGTGGCAGATGTTGTACAAATATAGAACAAAGACACGATCCCTGTCCCAAAGACTTTATAATCTGTGTATAAACAGGCAGCAGGTGGGTGCAGCAGATGTGAGAAAATGGCACAACGAGATGAGCAGACAGCATCAGGAGGACCAGAGTGCAACAGCTTTCAGTGCGTTGTTCAGGTTTCAGATGGGTATCATGGCAAATGGATGTTTGGAAAGATTTGGAAGAGTGTAAAGAGTTGTTTTGGAAAATCATAATTTACTGTGTTACCTATGCTGAAAAAATATTAGCAATTCAAAGCAGAATTCAAATACAGGTTTACCATTCTGTTTCCTCAGAAAAAATATTTGTCTTGCTTGACATGATTAGTGTCACCACTCAACACAGTTAAAGTTGTCTGTTGCAAGATACTCAGCATTAAAGTCATTGAACCGTGGATTGTTGGAAATTGAGGGAGTATTCAGGGGAAGTATTGCTACACATTTACTCCATTTTTATGCTTTTTCTGGATATGTGTTTTTTGCTACTGTTGTAAAGGGATATGACTGAATGGATTTCTATTCTGATCCATAGAGGCCATTCTTACATTCTTATCAGTGTACTTTGACAGGAGCAGAAGTGCATTTTACAGCACTGTGGGAATACAGATATGGAAACTCCTGCATTATTTTAATTTGAGAGTATTAGGGTTACCCTCTCACTTCACTTAGCAGTAATTTCTTTTGCCAAATATAATTACAAGTGAATAAGCAAATTTATTAAATGAGGGAAAACAGAGGAAACTAAAGATTTCATTGGGTTTAAAGCCTTGTTCTAAGGCTCAAGGGGTCTGGTGTTAGTGGTGAGCTCTACAGTATACTTGGGGAGTCCCAATTATTCCAAGCTTCAGTTTCTCATTTGTAAAATGTACATAATATTTCCTTCCTCACTTCCTTTGTTTATTGAAAACTTCTCAGATACACAGCTTATTTTATTAGCCATGACTTTAACAGGAGCCTGGAAGCTCAGATTTAATATAAACAGTTACAATGAAAGCAAAGTACTTCAGCTGTTGTTTAGGTTGTACAGTGTAATGTGTGTAAAGCAAAGGAGTCTAAGTGCATGTTTTCAGTCCCATCCTTAATGTAAACTGAAGGTATTTGACAAATACTGAACCATATGCTATAATTCTAATGCTAAGGAATACTCTTTTCCTGTGAGAAAATCCATGTATTCAGGTCAGCCTAATGGGAGTTTTACCTGAATAAAGACTTCAGCACCAAGTCCAAGGGGACATTTCCCAAGAAAAAGGGTTACTGGGGTAAACAAAGATTGCAGGACCAGGACTATGAAGTGTGACCTGCAGGTAAAGGTAGTCAGACTTTGTAGTTGAAATGGAGCAATAGATTTGATTCTGTGTTTCTGCACTTCTGCTACTGGTTCTAAGCTTTAATGTCTCCCCCATGGAAGCTTTTGGTGGTGTTTATTAAACATATGCTCACAGTCACTGCACAATCTATTCTTTTTGGCCAGACAGCAAATGCTCACAGACAGCAAGCAGTAAAGAATGAATGACTGCTTTTTACAAGTCTAACAGCTGTAAGAAAGAAATAAAAGCTGGTAAACCTCTTTAAGCACTCATTTACACACGCTTTTAGTCTGTATGGGAGAGGTTTCTGTGTTCTCTCTTTTCTTAACAGTGTACAATTATATTTGCACTTAGAAAAATGAATTCCCACTCAACTCAGTGCCAGGTTTTTAAATGTATTCACAGTTTTGTGCACAATCAGATATATCAGTATCTGACATGACATTAAATTATTTTTAGTGAGAGTAGCGGCTGAAGAAGGTTGCTTCCATGCTGTGATTACTGAGAGGTTTTTAGTTTTTGTTTTACAATAGTCAATACTTAAAGAGCATGCCAGGGTCTGTACTAGCCCCTTGTCCATAAAATAAGATAAAAATCATATAATACCTTTAAGGATATTTTCTTTTCAGAGTTTCATTAAATATTATTGTCACCTTTATTCTGAGTGGGCGCATGTTATAATGCATGTACAGTGGTAATGGCACATGGTATTTGTATTTCAGTCAGTACCTACAATACACTCAGTTGCTCTGGTGCAGCTGGGGATACTGCCTAAGAATTATCAGGGCAGCCGGCTGTTGGAAAATCTGGCTGGGGACATGGCAGGAGAAAAAGCTGCAGTCTACTAGGGATTTTTGGTTCTGAGGTATTGGAGAGCAGTGAACAGGGTCTTAAGAAAGCTGGGCTTCTGACGTGCAAAATAAATAAGCAAAACAACTGGGAGAATGAAAGTGAGGATCTCAGCTGGGAGACTTTTCTTCCTTCACTTTCCCCAGCTACCTCCTCTGACAGCAGTGCTACTTAAAGGAAGCTGGATCTTGTTCCAAGGGTGGGAGGAGAAGTGTGTAATGTGAAAACAGAGGCAGCTTACTAATGTGGAAGAAGCTGTCAAGCTTCAAATATTTAAATATCTGCTCCCAGTTCTGGCTAACCTTCTACACGTACACATTTGTAATAGTCATGCAGTGTATTCAAACAATGACTTTGTGAATCTTGTGTTATATTCATACATAAACCTAACATCTTCTAGAATTGTTTTCTTGTGGAAAACATCACTCGTATCTTTATGCTTGATGTTATTCAAACTGAATGTATTACTACAGTTTCTTTACAGGGCATAAAACTCTAATCCTTAAAGACTGAGGGATGTATTCTCTGCTTGAGACAAACATACAACTGTCACTCATAGCAATATGTCCATACATCAAGGGTGCAGAAGAACAGATCCTGGAAATGCTGGATTATATTTCTGTGACCCACAGAATGCCTGATTTGTTTTTCAAAATGGAATAAATTACAAGCTGTGCTTGTGTGGAGGGGACCCCCCCAATCCTCTCCTGAAAGTAATGCTATTAATTGAACAGGGGAAAAAGAATCAGGGTTGAAAAAGAAGTTTGTTCAACAGAAATTGATTTACCATTTGATTTACCAACTTTGCCTTCTGTAGTTTGAAATCCCACTAGTGAAAGTCTTTGGTACTGTGTGTGTAGTACTTTGATTCGTTAGGCCAGCAAGCATTCCTGCTTTCTCTGAAAATATCAAAGGAAAAAAAAATCTGTCATGTTTTGTTTATGCTTTTAAGATATTCACTGGGATGAAAGTTAGACCTTTAACTAGGCTCCATGGCATGGGAAAAAAGTCACTAACCTTGGCATAGGATCTTCTGCATTTCAGTGGGAAGAGCTGTAGCGTGATGGTAAGTGGTCATTCTCAATGGTTTCAAAAGGAAAATGAGTTATTGTGAGAACTCTAACCCTTGTCATTCTCAAGCAGCTAAGGAGAGCTTTATTTTGCAATACTGATAGCTTCATGAACTACTATACTCAGGAAAAGTTTTACTTTTGTTTGGGGTTTGATTTTAAAGGTATTTGGGTATTGAAGCTTCTATGGGACTGGTTTATTTCTTTCAGTGGGGCTTGTGCACCCAAATACCTTTTGCAAACTTGGATCCAGGCACTTTGTTTCTTCGGGTGTCTGAATGCCTTTCCAAATAGGGTTTAAAATGCCTAGTTAGCTCTCTTCTGTTCCCATCTTCAAGGGCAGAAGCACAGGAAGCGACTGGAGTGCATGCTCAGGGAGACTGTGGTGGCTCTCTCATCACAGATGCCCTAGAGCCCAGCTGAAAGCTTACTGAAGTCAATGGAAAGAATCTCTTTAACCTTGTAAGCTTTTTATTTAGCCCATGAGCTTGTCAGATCTGTAGCTGTCACTTTATTTTATGTTTGTACGGTTCTGGGCACCACAAGACTATTCTCCATTGATCTCGGCACTGTCATAGCAATATATAGTTAACTTAAAAATATATAAACTTTTTATTCATTATTTATCATCTCTCATTTCAGTTGTGTTGCTGTCACTTAGCTGTATTTATATGCTAACAATCTGAGGGACAGGCAGCAGAGAGGTTCAGCTTTCCATTTCCACATGCGCTGGTCATTTTTAGGTTCTAGAAAACATTTTTGAAATTACAAGGTCACAGTTCTAGAAATCCATGAAAGCATGGTATCTCTTTTTTTTACTATATGCTGGAATAAAAGCAGACTTTGTAATGTATTGTCTGTCTTGCAGTCCAATGGCAATTAGCTCTAAGAAATAGATCTATGTTGTGGGAATCTCCTAGACGCAGACATTGTTCTGTGCAGCAACATCTAGAGCAATGGGTGTTTGGTTATGGCTTCTGGACACTGTTATAAGATGTGTGTTATTCTAAGGAAGTGTTATCTTTGTTGGAAACAGTTTGCTGCAGTGGAAATGACTGGTATTTACAAAGCTGTTGTCCTGCTGCTGCCCTGCTCTATAACACAAGCAAAATACTTCACCTCATGGTACCTCAGTTTCTCTGTTATAGTAAGGACAAGTGCTGCTTTCCCTACAGGGAAAGCAGGAAAAGACGACTAGAGCTAAGTGCTGTTGAATGATTAGTAGAAACTCCTGAACTCCCTTAAGTTTCAACAAGCACTCTGCAATGGTGAACACTGGTCAGGATATTTGAGGGAATGAAACAAAAACTTCTTACAGGGGCATGTAGTGATAGCACAAGGGGTAATGGCTTAAGACTGAAAGATGGTAGATTTAGATTAGGTATTAGGAAGAAATTCTTTACTGGGAGGGGGTGAGGCACTGGAACAGGTTGTCCAGAGAAGTTGTGGATGCCCCATCCCTGGAAGTGTTCAAGGCCAGGTTGGATGGGGCTTTGAACAACCTGGTCTAGTGGAAGGTGTCCCTGCCCATGGCAGTGGGTTTGGAACTAGATGATCTTTAAGGTCCCTTCCGACCCAAACTGTTCTATGATTCTGTGAAAACAGCTATTGGGGGAAAGCAAAGTTTGGTACCCATGCTGCTGTGAGCTTTGACAGCCTGCAGAGAAGATAGGTGTCTGTTATACTGTCTGGTAAGAGAGGGAGAGAAGAATGAAAAGCTGAGAAAGGGCAAAGTGTAAGGCATGACCTCCAACAGTTTAATATGCATAAACTCACAGCTCTGGAAGCAAATATTTTTGGGCCCAGGCTCTAAATGCTTAGTGTATTCCTGGGCTGCTTGCTAAAATAGCTGTACATCAAACTGATTTGACATGCAAGACTGTGGCTGAGGTTTTGACAGGCTGCCAGACAATAAAGGCCCTTTCATTGGCTCAGCTGCATCCTGACACTGTGATAAGGCTGTGAAGTCAATAAGCATAAATATGTGCACAATCCAAATCTCTTTGAAGTATTGAGGCCTAGGCCTTCCTCATAAACTAGTAAGACTTTCTGTCTGGATGAATTTTTGGCTGCCAGATCTTAATCCATCTCATTCAGGCTATTGTGAGCATCCACAATGTTGGAAGCGTCCATGTGCTGAGCCATACATGACTAAGCAGGTAATGTAAAAGGCTTGCACTTCACTGCTGCAGTAATGTTACAGTGCTCAGCATCTATTTGTAATCTGATTCTGAAACAATCCCTTATTATGCATAGTAAGATTGTTTCTATAGTATCTTAAAAAAAAAAAAAATGCTCAAAGTACTGGAAAACCTTAATATGTATCTCCAAATAACACTTTGTTCAGCAGGGAAGACTGGGAAGTGGAAACAGTTCCTTAAATATCACAAGGAGGCTGTGATACAATTCTGAATAGTTGGGGTTTCATGACCTTTGGGGTCTGCTAGCAGTGGTTTTTGGATACCAGAGTTGGCAAGAGGATTAAACAGCCTAAACAGAATGCCACACTGAGGTAGCTATACTATTTCTAAGATGTGGACTGTCTTTTCCTGGTCTAATTTACTTTTCTACTTGTGGGAGCATTTCTGTGATATCAGGCAAGTAATGTCCTGTTTCCTGTGTGGATCATTAATTACATTTCTAGATATCTTTCTCTTCGCAGTTGCTGTGTTAATTAAACAAGTAAACCAGTTTAAGCTCAGGGACTGAGCTTGTTACGTACTGCATTCTCTAAACAACGTGAGCAGACACAATAACAAAAAGCAGCTGTCCTTAGATTACCTAAATACACAGCTATATTGAAAGTAGAATTAGACTTTTTTGCTGCTTATCTCAGAAAATGGAACTTATGTTAAATTACCTTTTGTTATTTTTGCCTCTCCCTTTATATTTATGAACACCTGGTTACAATGGAAGTATGATTAAAACCCATGTTCTGCCTTCTATTGCCGTCATTCAGCTTCTGCAGGCAATGATATTCTTGGGGCAAAAGAGGTCAAAGCTTTTACATAAAAGTGAATGGTAAAACATGCCTTGCAATAGTTCTACTTTTGAAACAGTGGCAAGATGTAACATTGGTGGGTATGATAAATAAAAGCATGCACAAAACCACTGCAATGCCTGCTGTTTTTTCTGCTATAAAACTCCTCAAACTCCAGCAGGTGGCAGCGAGCAACAGTGGGAAACTTGAATGCTGCAAAAGTGAAGAGTAATTTCCATTGCTGAAACTGAAAGGATCCTGGATTCATTTAGGATCTAAATGACACAGATGTGGCAGGTACATGAAGGCATCTAAACAAATGAAACATATTTTTCACAGACTGGTAGCTTCTAAATCAGCCTTAGAAGCTGACATCTTCTTGATCCCTATATTGTCTCTTTCTGCCTTCTCACTGTGCAGGCGCTATAGCTTTATGTTGTGATGGAGTGCCGTGCGGACAAGGGTTGTTAGCTTTACAGTATAGAAAACAATTCATTCTGTTAGATGAATAGAAATGCAGAATGTGTTTTTGAATAGCTCATTTTACATCTAAGTCTTTTTTCATGGAAGGCATAATGAATTGAAGTGGGATAGGCAATATAATTTATTACAGCTGTCAACCAGTGAGCACTGCTGCACTTGATTTGTTTAGGTGTCTCTTGCAGGTTGCTGCCAAGGTGCTGATCATTACACCTCATTTTGTGAACTACTCAGGTGGTAAAAACACATAAAGGAAAAGGTTACTGGGCAGAATGGGAGCAGAGCTTCCTTTTCCATAGATGTGAGGAAAGCACTGAAAGAAAAAGCAGTTATATGCTGGTCAGGTCCTTGTGCACTGAGGTAAACATTGACCCTTTGTTTAATTATATGACATTGGTGGTTAAATCAAGACATAAATGCATCCTGTTGTCCCCTGGTTTAGCTTACCTTGCTCTGAAGGGAGGAAGTAAACACTTTCTGAAATAAAACAGAATCTGAAATCCCAGGTTTACTAGCTGAGTTTGTTATTCATTTACCTACCAGCTCAAATACAAAAATCTAAGTCTTCGGTGCTACTAACAAAAACTGACATCTGTGAGCATAGAGGATCATTTTCTGTTTCTGTCTTTCTCTACCTAGGGCATCTGGTATTCCACTGAAGTGAAGGGGACTTTTGTGTTTGAGGTGTCCTGCAATATCACTAATTTTTAAGGATCCACACAAACTCTTTGTGTCTTAAACTGAAAGAGACTGCAAGGCAAGACAAGCGGCCTTGCAGATGCAGACAGGTGAGAAGGTCCCTCTTGCCTAATTGCAGTTGGACTAATCTGTCTTTCAGAAAAAGGAGGTGGTGTTTCTGTCCCTTTTGTCTGGAGCTTTCTTAAGTTTCATCAGTGTGTCTGTCAGCGTGAATGTGCTAGTTAGCTCATGCTGTAAAATGAGCCTACATCTGTATTTGGCTAGAGTTCAAGTGTGTTTGAACCACACTTGTCCTGGAAGAAGCATGGGTTACTTCAGGAGTTAAAGGTGAGGCCTAAAAGATAAAGGAACATGTTACCTTTTCTTCCATTAAATTTAGAGGGGAAATGGTTGATAAGACACATTTAGCATCTGCCGTATGTTGCATGGTGAAGGAAAGGCTGCTGCATAATGATGCTGTTGGGAGAAAAGTGATGTCCAGGAAACGGTTGTGGCATTCATGGCTGGAGCTCCTTTAAAGACATGGTATGGTGTGACTGAACTGCATGAGCATAGTCTAAAATCTGAAGTGAAGGGGGTAATGATATTTACTTTGCTTCTTAAAAAAGCCTTATTCCTCTGTGTTGTCTGTCTCTCTCAGCAAATATATCACTTCAAGAATATGTACTTCAGACTGCTTGAAGTGATTTGTTGTAGCTTCTGGTCTCCTGTGCTTGGTGGAAAAGTTCTGTATCCTGTGATGAAAAGAACAACAAAATGTTGTGTTAGAAGAGATTTTTATAGTTACAAGTGTAATCCTTCACCTGGAGAAAGAAGATTTGCAATGTGAGTTGAGGTGATTTTTCTAAATTAGAAATAGAAAAATCTTTTGGGTGGAAAAGAAGAGGAATTGAAGTAAGCCCTTTCACTTTGGCATGCTTGAAACATTTTTGATATTAAAGCTTTATTCATTTTTTTCATTTATGTACACAAAAATAACAGAAGGTGCAAAGGGTAAATCACTCTTAAAATAAAACAAAAACTTCTGGCTTTATTTGAACAAAACCTTTCAGATTGAACCTGTTCTATTATTTTTATTTTTTTAATACTTAAACAAAAAGAAGTGTTGAGAGGTCTTATTTCAGTTCAATTTAAGATAGTGTGCTTTGAGTCTGTTACTTGGCTATTATCATGAAAGGGAGTGAACATAAAATGCAAGAAATACCTAATCAAACAGCCTAACTTACTACTTAGCAGTGCATTTGTTTTAATCAGGTTGGTTTATTTATTGTTGAGAAAGATACCATTACTGTGCAGAGTATTAAACAATATAGATAGTATATTTATTGGCACCCTAAGGAGATAGTTATGAATGTTAGAGAAGGGCAATCCTGCTGCTTCCAAATGTAAATCAAGCAGTTGGTCCTAAGCATGTAATCAGGGTTGGGCAGGTATCAAAAGAATTTAATGTACTAGTAGTACCAGAAGTTCTTATGGTCTTTCTGTAGTTAGACACCTTTCCTGACATGATGGATTGCCAGTGCCTTGGAGAAAAATAAAATCCTCCCCTTTAAACTCTCTTAAAAGTCTAATTATACACTGGGAGCAGTGGGAAGCCTTCCTTTCTCTGCATCTGACCAGCAGAATCCCTGCATTTGAGGTGGATTAAGTAGAAATAAAGTGCAAGGAAACAGTCACTTAATTTCTGTACAGTCCTCCTTCCCTGGTCCCACCTGGATATCCTGACACTCTGGATATCCAAGGTGTCATGTCACAAATAAATCCTCAGTTAGTGCTCAGGGAAGACTGTCTCCCTTGCAGTAGTTTTAAGTAGTCATTGATATGGAAACTGAAATCCAGGTCTCTTCCCCCCTCCAGACTACTACCTTAACAGCTAGGATAATAAAATCCCCTATCTTACCTACCTTTCTCCCAGTCCTTCCCCCTGACCAAACAGTAAAAACAGTTTATACATGAATTTGAAGACCTTTGAGATGAGGGAGTACGGCTGCTCTCAGTTGGTCAAACTGCTCTTGTGAGAAAGGGGCGTGAGTGTGGCTGTACTGAGTCAGACCAAGGTTTCCTCAAGCCTGTTGTATCCCTGACATTGGCCACAGCTGGTAGCTGTGACATGAATGAGAGCAGGGCAGGCATGTATGGTGCTTCTACAAGTGCTCTCCCAATTTTTAAGCATTTCTGTGATTTATATTCCCCTAGGGGGGAAAAGAAAGCTGAGTCTTCCTCATTGTAAGCCTCTCTTCCAGTTGTGTGTGGCATTTATATCTTGCTTGACTCCAGCTGAGGATTAATTCCCAGAGATGGCAAATGGAGGGCATCAGTTGGATAAGACTCACATGTTATTCCTCTCTTTGAGGCTTCCTGTGGTCTAGCCCTTGTTTAGCTAGCAAGCTTAAACGGTAAGTGCCTAAATTCTCAGATGGACCTACTGAATTATCCAGTTTTGAGAAACCTATCAGTACTTCGCAGAGTATTCAAAAGCACACAAAATGAGGTTGGCACTGTGAGCTGATTACAATCTAGTTTCATGTTATTGGCTGAGAAAATGACAGTGCCTTAGCTCAGTTACCTCCAGATGCTGCTTTTTCTGTTGCCAGAGAGGCGGATGGTTCAGCAACCTCTCCTGCCATCAGTAATGCATCCTCCTGAGTGATGGATTGAAAGGTGTACTCTGCATCTTCACATGTCAAAACAAATGAATCTGTTTCAGTCTTTGAATACAGCAGCCAGTCTGAATGTAAAGAGAAAACTGAATTGCAAGAGATGGTTTATGCCTCTAAGGTCATCACAGTGAAGCAGGACTGAATATTCTCTTCATAAACTGGAATACTGTAAAAAGGACACTGAAGAAACTTTATACAGAGCCAAGCTCCTCTCTGTTATACCTGTGTGATTCTGGCAGGGCACTGGTGATATGAATGAATCACTGTGTGTGTGCTAATCCAACACAGAACAGAATTTGGACTGTATTACAGAGAGGGCCAGCAATCTATGTGAACTTCAAACACACCTAGGTAATATGCATTTAAATTTTTTTAAGGGATTCAGATCTTTGGATGCTGTTGGGAAGATGGCAGGCTTTATCACCAAGTTGCTATGGATTAACAAACCCCAAACACAACCCCCAACACTTTGTTAGATATGCTGTCCTCTACAACAAATACCTGATTTCATCAGTCATACACAAGGGTTGTTCCCACTGCAGTAAGCTGGAATTTTCCCCTGGAATTTACTGGCAATCCCACGCAACTCTTGCCTTTTGGGAGCTAGTGAGATTATGCAAGTGATATTTCAGGCTTTTGAGAAAGTGGAAGAGTACAATTTTTTTTAACCTAGCTGATCAGTGGGGTGGCATGTGAGGAGACTGCAAGGTGATAAATACTGTGATGAGTAAATCCAGGGAAAATTGTAGAGCTGGGTAGGAAGCAGATATTCTTTTTGCCATGCTTTACATTCTAAAAGAAAACAGAATCAACACATTGTAAAAATTTCTAATTAAAACGTTCTAAAACTTTTTTAGAAGGATCCAAATCTTGCATTTTCAGAAAAATTGAAAACAATTATTTTCTTTGTAAGCTTAAGAAAATGTTTTTATACAGCAGCTACACAGGTAGTTTCTAAATGGGTGCCTAACACTGTTGAAAACATAAATTTTAATTTTCTTCCAAAATAATTTTTTTTTTAAAAGATGCTTTGGTTTTTGACTAAAATGTCCATCTTGCTTCCAGCACCCTAATTTCAGCTAAATGTTTCTGACCCACAGTAGTCAGTAAATGGAAACCTGAACATCATCTTCCTATAGGGTAGAAGTCCAGAGAGTTGGGTCCACTCCATTCAATCTCTGACTTGATAGAAACTTAAAGCAACTTTGTTGTCCATTGCAGTAAGTCACTTGTCTTTTGAGTCTTCCCAGCTTATTAGTTCTGTACTGACAAACCCTGGAAAACTCTTTCAGCTTACCCAGACCTCCTATGTTTTCCAAGATTTTTCACTCTGCAGGCTTGGTCTTAGGAAAAGTACTTCATTTTGGTCTGGATGGAGCCAGTTAGCTTACCTGTTCTGAAGCTGCATACATGGGACATTTTTATTTGTATCATGGCTTATTACTCCTATTGAGGTCTTTGGTAACCCGAGTTGTGTCTTTCACAACTCCGAGCATCCATGTGCTAGCAATACAAAACTGAACAGGCAGAATCCTGCACAATATTAACTGAATTCCAGCAGTACAGATCAGTAAACTCCTAGTAATCAAAAACCTACATTTTCAGCATGTTACAGTGTATTGATGAGAACAAGAAATCCTATTTTAGCACGTTCATGAAGTTGTATTTGAAAGACTTCGGAGACTTAAATAATATTGGACAAAATATTTTTTGGCCACGGTAACAGAAACTACATGTTTTGGTGAATTTAATCTTGAGACTGTTTGCAAGCGGAGATAAATTACATGAGTAATTTAAGACACACTGCTCAAGGAGGAAGCCAAAGTTCTGCTGGAGGTGCTGCAGCCTGTCTTCCTGTACTCCTGGGAGTCGCTGTTGTGTCCAGATAGGGGAGACACAGATGCTATGATTTTTTTAAAGGGTTTTAGACTATTTGTCCTAATTATAAGAGCCCTAAGCACCAGAATGTGTTTGGAGATGCTTCCACTTTTTCTAGTATTTGAGAAATAGAGTGAGAGGGCAGGAATGACCCTGGAGCCCTCAGCAGGGGTACTAATTTAAGTGATACTTGTATTCCAGTCCAGTGAGAAATTACTTACGCATCAAGCAATGATGTCAAAATTTGAGGGTATGGGTTCCCAGCTCATACCACTGGAGAGCTTGACTTGCTCCCTGTGCCAGTCTGTACTTCAGACGCAAACTAACTTAGGTCAAGGAAGGGAGAAGGCAGAGCTCCAATAGCACCATGTATCCTCTCCTCACTTCTCTTGCTTTCCTTGGAAATGTCTGAAGCAAAGGTTCATTCAGTAATGAATGATATACGACCACATATTCGTGTGACCATAATAAAAATTTATTATCCTCTGTTTAACTGAGAAAACAGAAAATTAATAATTTTTATAAGACTCATACTGTGTTTTTGCTGAGCTGGAACTTGGACCTTTTGTGTTTAATGTTATGAATACAAAGTAAGAGTGTTTTTCTTAAACTCATAAGCAAAATCTTTGTACCAGTCTATTTTCAGTGCTCTTTCACAATTGCATATAT
Source organism: Ibycter americanus (assembly GCA_035590275.1). Lineage (NCBI taxonomy): Eukaryota > Metazoa > Chordata > Aves > Falconiformes > Falconidae > Ibycter > Ibycter americanus. The sequence continues at coordinate 13,871,698 of JAVJGI010000032.1, read as the reverse complement.
TATCCTTTGAGCGGATTTGTATGTAGTCTATGGTTTAAATATTAAGTGAAACACCTGAGCTCACAAATAACACAAACTGATCTTTGGAGAAGGAGCTGTGTGGTTTGCTTAATTTATCTCTTAAGAAGATGGGAACTGCGTAAGTGTTGGTGTCTTTCTGGAGCTAGCTGCAGTAGCTGGAGTCTCTCTGAGACACTGCTGAATCAGCTGCTCAGTGTATACAATTACAAATATTGTAAAGTGAACACCTAAGAAAGAATTTCAATACTTAAGCAATCTCATATTAAATGCTTTTTGAATGGCCTGATGAGAGGCTGATGGGGCTTAGTTATGTTGTGTGAGGAAATCTGTAGCACATGGCAAGAGCCACTATGCTATCATCTAGGTAAAGTAATTTAGTAGTGGGTTTAGGAGGTGAGGAGATAAGGTGAAGATGTGTTGAATATCAGAAAAGGAAGATGAGGTGAATCTCATTAGATTTTATTTTCTATCACTCACTGTTTTGGCCCATCTCCTACTCTCAAAAACAATAGGTTGGCTGCAGATTCATGTGTTGCTATAATTAACATTGCAGTGTGATTTGAAGAATTTAGTCAAGTGCAGCGGGATGGATGCCAGTCAGGCTTGGCTTTTTTGGCTTGCTGACATCTTATTGTAAGCGACATTTTCATGAGCTCATTTATTGCACCACTACTACTATAAGTGATTGTCAACTAGATTATATCAAGGTGTTTACAGCAACAAGGTGTTTCAGAATTTTTCAGCCTTCTCCCTTTTTTTGAGGAATAGCTGACAATCAGTCCCATCCAGTATCAGACTGATGGCTGCTCTGCAACCATTTCCTGTCACCTTTGAACTGATGTGGCCCCTTGATAGCTTAGAGGCTTGAGAGGGCATAGTAATTGACAGTACTAACTCTCCAGTGACGTTTGTTTATGTATTTGCAGATAAGCTGTCTGTTGACTGGTTTTAGGAGTAATTTTATATCTCATGTTTGAATTGCCCAGCTGCTTTTTGCCAGAGGCTTTTTTCTGTAGTTAATTATGGGATTATAATTGCCAATTAAGTGATAAGCCACAAAAGACCTTGTATTCCTGAACTACTGGTGCATGCGTTCAGTGTATAGCGCAGCACAAGTAGCATTGGCAGCGACACAGGATGCTTATGGCTGTTTTTTGTATGACCTAATTTTTTTCCATTATATATTCTGAATTTAAAAAGGACACAAGATGTGAAATGGAGGTGGGATTTCTTTGTGGACAATGCGATTAAAAATGTTAACAGAAATAGGAGGGGGAAAAAACAAATTTTTTATTCCAAAATTATTCTTCCCCTTATTCTCTGAGTCAGTCCTTCCTTACAGTTCTGTTCAAAATACTCTTTTGAAGTGGAGATGCTATATCATTCTTAACTCATAGTGGTGAGAAGTGAAAGTAGCAGAGGCATTGTCTTTAAAGCGTTCTTTGTGTTCTTTGAAGCTCTGTTAAAACAGCTCAGCTGAGGTGCTCCAGAATGAATTAAAAGTGATGAAGTGTTGACTAGCATCAAAAATAGTGTAACTTAGCTGAAATGTTAATTCTGTATTTTTTCTTTCTCAGAAGCAGCAGAGCAATTTAACTGGAGTACTGCATTGGAGAAACATGGCATTTCTTAATTATGTTTGCAGCATGAGGTGCAGAAATAGCTTTCCTGTCCTTTGAACCTTTTAGACTTGAAAATGTTTGTTAATCTGCATGTTGATCATAAAGAGGTGTTTTAGCTTGACAGAAAATGATCAGGGAAAATTTAGTTGTGAGAAGCTCAATATAGATGAGTTGCATCTTGTGTGTGTATAATAACAGGGGGTGGGGTGATGAGAAGCTACTTTGTCATCCAGAAAAGCAGAAATGTTCTTGTCTGCAGGAAAGAAAAAATAGACATGCAACTTTTGCTGAGGTGGAATGCTTCAGTTGTTTGCACATCATTACTGAGCAAAATCAATCTTAACAAAGTTAAGTGCTAGGAAGAATATGGCCATGGTAGTGTGTTAATGAAGTCACGTCCTGATTTAACAGCCAGCCTTCAAAGGCAGGGTATCGGACTAAATACTCTCTCCATTTTGTGCAGACTGAAGAAATGTTACTTGAAACCTTTATTGTTAACCTCAGCATGGTGTTAACCATCTAATCAAAGAATTATTATTAGTCCAGTCACAATACTAACAGTTAATATCCAGATTATCTAGTTATTACAGCTCACTTGCAATGATAATATAAAAAGATATGTACAAACTTTGTCACCTCTCCCCATTTTTGGCATTACCCTTTATTCCCATGCTGCTTTGGCTCCTGAGTTTCATGAGCTAATTTTCCTTGAAAGGAAGAAGAGATGGATTTATAATGAGTTGTTAGCATCTTGAGCCCTTCCCTGAGGAAAATGAGATGATGGCTTCTTCCTCCACAGTTTTGCATCTTCTTCAGGTCATTTTTGTATGATTGCTAACACAGTCTGCTCACTTGCTTTTCCTCCATTGACTCATTATATGACATTATATCCAAGATATGTTATTTGTGTTATATTTTACATATGTTGGATATTTGTTCTTTGTTACTCCTAAAACAGGTTTTACCGAGCTCCCAAACTTACATGCATATGGTGACTGTAAATCAATCTTTTGTGATTTGTTTTGGTAGTTCTGTGGTCTCTGTTTTCCTGTGCTTGCTATTTCAAGGCCTCTGTTGTAATTTTCTGCCTCTATCTATTTGGGGCCACTGTTACAACATCTGTTTTTCTTAGATGTCACTCAGGCTGTGGTTAACTGATGTTTTGTGAGCACAAGCTAGTCCAGTGTTTCAGTTCTCAGTTTAAGAGTTCACTCTAAAAGTGATGCACTAGAAGACACACGTGCATACAGACACATAGAGGCACAATGCTGTGGTAACTTCTTGCTACCAGTATCTTCTTGTTATGGCAATATCATTGGTATGTTATAGAAATTGCAACAATAAGTGATTATATAAATTTAATTATAGTGGCTAGGCAATAAGAATGATTATTTTAATATATTAGTGTAATTGTATGCTTAGAAAGTAAGATATAAAAGAAGAAAGTTCATATCTAAGGATGTGGATCTATGGGGTGTTACTGAGGTGGTGTGGATGATTTTACCATGTCAACCTTCTTCTATGCTGCCTTAAGAAAAGAAGGTAAACCAACCAATTTGATTTTAGCAATAAATTTTAACTCTGCTTCTTGACTTCATTTCCAGTAAACCTGTGATTCTGTAAATGGTCAGAAACCAGCTTTGTGGAAGTAACTCAACATAAACATGACACCACTGTGCTTCTGCGTGAACCAAGAATTTAAGACTTTCACAAGATGAAAGTGCCCTGCAATAATGACAGTCTACTGAAGAGATCATTTACTTGGGATTTGGGGCTAAAATCCACAGTTTGACTCAAGCTAATCAGGGACTTCATCTCCTGCAGTTCTTTGCAATGACAGAATGCATCTCTCTCATCAGAAAGAATACTTCTCCTTGGAATTGTCACCAACATTAATATATCGTTACAAAACAAATTCCTTCACTTTCCATTAAACAGCATTTGGTAGACAAATGTTTCACCATGACATTCCTAGTCTTGTCTAGCTTATTTGCATCTGGATTCAGTTGAATTCCTGTTAAAAGTGATGCAGAAACATCCACAAGCTTCAGAGAACTACTGAGTGAGCATTTGAATGAATTGGGAAGGTGGATTTTGAAGGTCATAAACTTATACCTTTGTTAACTGGGCCACAGAGCTTTACAGGCTCTTGGGTCTCTGCTAAACAATACTGTTTCACAGACAGGCAGGTAAATGCATTCTGCATTAGAATAGTTAAATCTGAGTGTGAAGAGCTCAGTACAATTTCTGTACTGTGGAACAATGAAGTGGTATAGTTCCTATTAGAATTAGAATAAGAATAACTTATCACCAGGTTCTGAGACCTGGATTTTAAATCAATATACTGCTGGAACCAAGAAAGCAAGGCAGGCTTGTGCATTTTAAATGTCACGGAATCACAGAATGGTCAGGGTTGGAAGGGACCTCTAGAGATCATCCAGTCCAACCCCCTGCTAAAGCAGGTTCACCTACAGCAGGTCGCACAGAATCATGTCCAGGCATGTTTCAAATATCTCCAGGGAAGGAGACTCCCCAGCTTCTCTGGGCAGCCTGTTCTAGTGCTCTGTCACCCTCACAGTAAAGAAGTTTTTCCTCATATTCAGATGGAACTCCTTGTGTTTCAGTTTGTGCCAGTTGCCCCTTGTCCTGTTGCTCAGCACTACTGAAAAGAGCCTGGCCCTGTCCTCTTGACACTCGCCCTTAAGGTATTTGTAAGCACTGATAAGATCCCCTCTCAGCCTTCTCTTCTGCAGGCTAAACAGGCCCAGCTTTCTCAGCCTTTCCTTGTAGAGAGATGCTCCAGCCCCCTCATCCCCTTTGCAGCCCTCTGCTGGACCCCCCCCCACTCCAGTAGTTCCCTGTCTCTCCTGAACTGGGGAGCCCAGCACTGGACACAGTGCTTCAGATGCGGCCTCAGCAGGGCAGAGGGGGAGGATCACCTCCCTCAACCTGCTGGCCACGCTCCTCCTAATGCACCCCAGGATCCCATTGGCCCCAAGGGCACACTGCTGGCTTGTGGGCAACCTGCTGTCCACCAGGACTTCCAGATCCTTCTCTGCCGAGCTGCTTTCCAGCAGGTGAGCCCCTAATGTCTGGAGGAACCAGTTTTCTAAGACAGTGTTGGTGCAACTTACCTAAAAGTATTAGCATGAACATAGTTCTACATTGAGACTGAAAGAGAAATCAGAAGTTCTATGGCATCTTAAAAAAAAATAATTTTAACCCCCCCATTTTTCTATTCTGCCTACTTTTCTCTTGTTTTACAGTTTTGTTTTTTTGTTGGTGTGGTGTTTGATTTTTTTGTCTGCTCAATCATGTATTTGATATTCATACAAACATGTATGTTGTGCAGTTTGGCCCTTAGATTGCAAGGGCTTGTCTTCAGGACAAGAAATTTAGGACTGGGATTTTATCCTACATCTTTGTATATTTACATGAATTCCAAGTGAATTTGAAAGAATTAAGAAGCGATATCCATCGGATCAAGAAGTACTGTTTATCCACTTGCACAGCTGAACATTACTACAAAAAAGGCCAGTTACTGGAGAACCAGATCCCTTTTATTGTAAGGTGTAATGTTGAAGCTGTAGCTCTGTCTAACATATGGAAGGCTATAGCCATAGTCCCCATGATGAGATAATATGAAAATTACTTGAATTTCATTTAGAGCATGCCAATGAGGAAAAAAAATAATGTAAAACTTACAGGTAACTGTAAGTTTATATACTCTCAATTCCAATGATCCCACATTACTTCAGTGACTTTGCATGGGACAAGCCTATATTCCCTAAGATGTATCTGGTATTGCAGTCAAAGTGAACTTCAAGTCCATTTATTTGTCCTTCTTTATCTTTGATTTACATGTACATGCTCTACTTATGAGTACTCCTAATGTCTAAGATAGCAAGAGCACTTGTAGTAGTGTCAGATTAACTGTTGCATGCTCACGTGTTTCGGTTCTGCAAAGCAATGATTCCCATTGCAACTTGGCACGTGCCATTAGTATAATAAGCAATAAGCAGTAAGACCATCTTGCATTTGGTTTCCTGCTGTAGGATACCACACCCCTGAAAGTAATACATTTCAAAGCCAACTGGAAACAGTGATTATCTTCTCCATCTTGCATGACACAGGCCACAGAGATTAAAAACACAGGGAAGAAAAAAACCCCAAGGGCTGCCAGTCCTGGTGCTTGGTCTTGATCAGTTGCTACACTAGATCCCTTACAGTGAGTTCATGTCCCTTGCTAAATTCCTTATGCAGCTCCTGATGCTGCATTGCTGTTTTCTTGAGCAAATGGCTCTGTGCCATCTTCAGGCATATGAAAAGTAATATTATTTTATATTCTTGGTATCTGAGAGGATGAAATAAATAGATGCGTGGTTGGTTTGTCATTTTCAGCTTTCCTGTTTCAAGTCTCATTTTGCCTCTAATCTGATTCTAGCAATAAACTAATGACATAAAAGAATAGTGAGCTGGCATCTGCTGTTGGATGTCATGCAAATTGCCTTGGTAAAGGAAAAGATTGGTGACAAACTTCTCAAAATTATTTTTGTATATTTTGTAGTCACTCAAACCTTTGGTGACTACTGCTAGTAAGAAGTACTTTAAGGATGTTATGGAAAAAATACCTTTCTAAATCTGTGTTTCCCTTCACACAAAAACTACCGCAGCAAACCCCATAAAACCAGAAAACAAAATCCCCTAGAAAGTCCATGTTTGATACATTTTTTTTTTTTTTTTAAATATTTTCTATCATCAGATTAAAAAACCCCAGTGCCTTATCAGATTTCATAGAGGACCTACACAGGTAAGAAGTCAGATGCTTAATGCAAATCAGCATAGCATCACTGACATTAAAAGGGAATGTTTGCTTTGCTCCCTTTTCATATGATATGCTAGGCACGTGCCTTGGTATAAGCTGCAGAGAGCAAAATGTGTACGTATGGGACTCAGCTTATGTATCAACACCAAGAAGTTAATCACTGATATCCTTTTTTGGTGTGATCATCATACCAGTTACTCAAAAAACTTGCATAGAGCTATGCTGATTGTTGTGGGCATCTGGCATGGGGAGAGGACCCACCCTGAGTGGAGTTTGCTCTAGGATTGGGGCCCACACGGACACGTAATGCAATCTATCTCAACAAGAATTTTGTTGCAGACTTGAAATGAATCACCATCATGTGTTGGAATCAGGGACAAGTGTGTTGATTACAGATAGCTACAGTTTGTAAATAGTGTTCGGTATCATCAAGCAGGCAGCATTTGTCAGCCAGACGTTTTCTTTTCTGAGCAAACTGGAAAAGAAGTGTCATGTGCTGTTTAACACACGTAAAAGGGATTCACTAAAGCAGGGAAACAGATGGCCAGAACCTAGTAGGCTTATAATGCTATGAAAGGAGCGATGTGTGCTGGTGGAACAGTGTGGGAGGGAAGCAGTAAGAGACATAGTAAGTGTTGGCTGTATTTAAATGACAAGCAGTTGGTTCCAGATCATGTTTATCTCTTGAAAAATATTGTTCATTTTCATGAACAAGAATGATTTTGGTGGGAAGGTTTTGTTCTAAAGCATAGGAACGTAGGAATTGAGGCTTCTACAGCTGCCACAACAGTAAAAACGTATTGGCATGAATTAGAGTAAACTCATTGTATGTTTATAGAATAATGAGTTTTTTTGGCTGAAAATATCCCGTTACCCAAAAAGAAAACTGTACAAAATGGTGCTATTTTGGTGAGGATTAATTTTTGTCAGTAATTTAATCTTTTTATTTCATGGTTCAGTTTTCAAATAAAACATTATTTTCTAATGTAATTTAATTTGATTCCCCCCTTCATTAACAAGGTTTCCAAGTTTTTGAAATGACCAAACTAAATATTTCAGTTGATGCCTAAAATATGTGCTTTGCTTTGTTAGTAACATACAGAAATAACATTTTGTTTAATCTTTGAATGAGAAGTATTTTACATGCCAAATTATTAGAAGATGGGGAAAAAGTTTCCTGCTCATTCCTGTTGATTCAGTGAAGTCTGAAAATCAGAATAATGCAATTATTTGATAAATGTGTTAATTTAGCAGTAAATATAGTTATACAAAAAAATCGTGACCTATCCTGCTTAAAAAAAATTAACCTTGTGGCTGAATTACTCTAAAAGTGTTTGAAATCTAATTTGGAGATCAGCAACAGTCTGAATACTAAGCAGAGTGGCTTCAACACAGCAGTTGCTGGTAGATAAGGATTGCAGATGCCGGAAAAATCCTGTGCAGATTCTGGGAACAGATTTTTTTTGTCAGTTTGAAAATGGAAAAGTGCTGTATTGTAGATCAGAGTTAAACTGACAGATAAATTGGTGAACTGCAAAACTGGTGTCTTACATTTGGTAATAACAACAAATAGTATCTCGTCAGTCCGACCAAAGTTAAACATCTTCTCATGGCTATTGCCATCAATTGCAATGCTAAGAATGGCAGTATTTTATTTTTATGGCTTTGAGGCTCAAGATAAACAGAAAAATGAGATGCTTGATATTATAAATGAGGCTTGGATTAGCTTCGTGATAAATTTGGTTTATCTAAGTTTTTGTTGTTGTTGTTGTTATTAGTTCTGCTAAGCTTTTGGAATCACTTATTCTGAATCATAGAATGTTGTAATTTATTTCCATTAATCAATGTTACACCTATGTATGTGGGGTCTGAACAATATAAAGGGGTAATGAGGCATAATGTTTACTTTGATGCGTTTTTGTAGGAATATTCATCTCTGGAAGAAATGAAGTGAAAATTCTCTTGAGGGGTACTTATTAATGCGTTTCACTGAATATGCTTTTTCGTTTTTACCTCCCTTAGGAGAAAGCTTTTTTTCCTTTGGTCAATTGAGTATGGCACAAGGGTAATAACAAGTCTAATGGATGCTGTAAACCACCAATTTTTAATGCATAATGTAATTGAATCAGAATATAGTGTCTATACTGATGGAGTCCCTGGTGCTTTAACAACGGAAATTATGATTAGAAAGATCCAGATAATGCTGACTTCTCATACATTAAGCTCCTATTATACAATTTCCTTTCTACAGCACATTCACTTTTACTTTTGAATTATGCAGTGCCATCTTAAACAGTTTAATATTACACTGGAATAAAATTCAAAGCTTCAAGAGAGCTTTATCATTTTTGTGGAAATACATACAGAATAAATTTGTAGTGGTGCTGTATGACTAATATTTCCTCCAAACATATCTCATATCAATTCCCCCTTTAAAATTGTGTTCTTTGGCAGAAAGGTTATAGGAAAGGCAATGCTCCTTTGTTAACCAGCCATTACTGCACAGAATGTAGAACAGAGAGTGGCTTGGTGTTGTGTGCTGAGTGTGTGCAAGAGTGGCTTCTGCAGACTTGGAAAATCTGGGTGCTTTTCCTTTTGTCTAGAACACGAAATCGGAAGACTCTTTCTAAAAAGAACTGGTTGGAGAAGGTTCCTTTAAGGCTGCATAGCTCATCTAACCAGTGAGCTGCACATGAAATATGATGTGCTTTTGCACTTACAGAGAAGGCTCCTATATTATTATTAGCTGACAAGATAGTTCATGTAGATGCTAAAAAAAGAAATTTCTAAGTTATGTTGGTTTTGCCTGAGTTGGTTGAAATATTAATTTTCAAAATGGCTGAAAACAATTTATTAACTATTTCTACTGTCAAACAAAAATGATGTTCAGATGAGCTTGTGACTGTAGTTTTGGGTAAGTGCAGGGCCATGCAGGTCATATAATCACTAGTGCTGAATGGGAGCTGCCTACACGCTCCTTCTGCTACAATTAGCTGGCTGAGCTTACCCTGCAGCCAAGGGATATGCACAGCACAAGCTTGCACCCACCCACCCAGCTTAACTGCAAGGTGAACATCTAACTCCTTGATGTACAATGGGTTTCTGGTTAGGGTCACTATAGGAGGTCACGCCTCAAAGACAGTACCCAGAATAGCACAAACTCTGGATAAACTTATCTCTGACTTGCATATAGTTGAGACAAATATACGCCAAAGGACAGAATATAGTATCTGGGAAGAGCCTAGTGAAAACATGCTAATCATCATACCTCTCAGGTCAAAGCCTTCAAATAGCAGTTAGGTAATTAAAATTTTTTCTGTTCTCTTAGAATAGAAGATATGCCTCTTCACTCTTAATGTAGTCAGTGAAGTTGTAGTGTGATGAAAATGAAGTATGGGCCCACACTGCCTGCCTTTCAAATCAGCGGACTGGCTTTTTGCTGGCCTTGTATCTTGAGAGAGGTTTAAGAGTATGGCTTTACATGGTGAGAAGTGCTGGACATCGAAGGGGATAAGATTACAGAGGCAGTGTATGGTGTTTAACCTTTGAGACATGGAGCAAAACTGTGGGACTCTTCATGTGCCAGAGCACATAAATTTACAATGAATTGCAATATGAAAACACTATTGCCAGCTTCAATGAACCAAGCATCTGTGTTCAAGTGAAAGCCAGCAAAAATTGCATGAACATTTGACATGGTTGACAGTATAAAATAAAGTGGTAACAGAAAAAGCTATGAAGTATAGTTGATGGCTTGATAGCTCTTCTTGTCCTAGCATTATCGCTTTCCTTCATACCTGATAGGCATGTCCTATTAATGAAATCTGCCTGTTTGTATGCTAAGAATACTTTAATCAGGAGTGTGAACCAAGTAAGATTTTTCTGGAGGTCTTAAGAAGTCTGAAGGATCTCTGTATTGATAACAGAAGCAGAAAGTTTTGCTGAGCCAGGATTTGACACAAATTGAGGCTTACAGAAGCTTTCCTTTATCTGACTAAACTGTCTTGAGAATGTGGAGGTCATACTTAATTTTCACAGGCTCAGATGCAGAGTTTCTTCTTTTTTAGAAAAGAATGATGCAAAGAAGGATGATGATTCTAGGTAGATGCATGTTCTATTTCTATCATTAGTTTAGCAGGCTGTCATGGATGAGTGATTTAAGGTTGCTCAAAGAATCACTGACAAAGGTATTAGTGGAAGTAGTTTTAATATGAGTTTGTAGAAGTGTGACTTAACAAAGTTGAATGGCACGGTTCACTCTATCACTTACACATGGGTGAAACATGCAAAGGAAAATCGAGCTAGAATGATTTTACAGAGACCAGAGATGGCAAGGGTAAGGGAGATCCTCCTGTTGACTCATGAGGTTCAGAGCAGACCCCCTTGCTTTCCAAACTCCTGATGGAGCTTAGTGTGGCTAGGTCCAGTTTCAGTCTCTGACTTAGACAATGGTTTATGTCTAAAGGAATTAACTACGTGGATTTCATTAGTATTAATTTAACATGCGGTCAGTCACTCACTGAGGATCTGTAGCAAATAAAGGGTCTCTCCACCTTGAGTTAAGAAGGGTCTCTTCATCTGGGATAAGCAATCTCTAACTTTGAGAGGCATCCTAGCTCAAGGGGAGAGTCAGTGGCATGTGGTCCAGTTGCAGTTTAGAGAAAGCTCAAACTGTACTCATCCAAAGATCTGTTGTTGGTAAAAAGGGCCCTCTGCCTTGAGAAGCAGCAACCTTGAGGGGCATCCCAGCGCAAGGTGAGATCACTGCCATGCAGCCACGCTGCCTAGCAGGGAGAGCCCGAAGAAGGCTCACTTAGGCTGTTATATTTATGGGATAAGGTGGTTGGCTCCTAGTCAAATTGCATACAGTGGGAAGGTATGCATGAGACTCCTTGTACCCACAACTTTCTTTGTTCCTTAAATGAGTCTTGGAAAACACACCCACTATTCATGTGTTAATCAAATGATTAGTGTTCCAAGCCCATATGCATCGATGCTCAGCTAGGTCACGCTGCTCCTTTGTGGGTTTCCTAGAGGAGTTCTTGGCTTGGCTGTGGCTCAGGCCTTTAACCTCCTTTGGAGCATGTACCAAACTACTGCTAGTTTGGTTAAGGGGGACAAGTGCATCCATCACACAGGCAGCCCACAATTTTCACAGTTAGGTGAAAAGGGTAAGGTTTAGGTATGCTCTGGAAATCTTTGTGCTGCTCCACTGTACTCATAGAGATCCAGAAGTTTGTGATCTAACCCTATAATTCTAACTGTGCTAGATGTCACAGAAATAATCCAGAAACACAGTATGAAAAATCAAACAAAATACTCCTTTGCTTCAATAGAGCAATGTTTTGTGAATGAGAGTCTTTTAATTTTAACTGATCTGGATGATGCAGGCTGCAGAAGACCCGTGCCAAAACCAATCAGCCAAATAGCTTGGCAAATGCTCTGATACATTGCTCTTGTTGGCAATAGTTTTGTAACTTTAAATGAGTATTAACTGAATGACAGTCTTAATTCTTCAAGTACTAGCTGAAAGTAAAGGTTTTAACTACAATGCATGTTCAGTACACAAAAACCTAGGACTTCAGTAATGATGTGTGTGTGTACAAATAGATTAAAATCATGGCTTAGTACATTTGGGACCATAAATGCCTCTCCATGGACTGCAACACCAGCATCACGTAGCACAGATATTGTTGTCTCTGTTTTAATTTCTACAGGATTGTTATACATTATAGAATATCTTGGGAGTTTTTTTATACTATTCAGTGTTTATCCCAAATTATTCCTATTGTAAAATCTTGTTTTTTCTTGTTTCTCAGCAGCTTTTCTTCCCTTGTAGTAACAAATTTCCCTGAAGTCAGTTGTCACAAGTGTAAGTTTTATCTACAAGGAGATGTATATACCCTTGATGAGATTGCTTGTGGCTTTCTAGGCCACTCACAAGTCTTAAACTGATAATTAAACACAGATGGAAAAAATGAGACAAATGCTTTTTCACATTCATGAGGGACAAGCAACCTCATGCTTGTGTTGTAGTTCGTGTGCAATCGTTATCAACCCAGTTAGCACCCTACAGTCCAGCATGCTCTTTGCATACTGATCTATTGGAAGCTTCTTTGTTTTTTCCTAAAAGCTCTTATCTGAGATGCGGTGATTGACCTGTGGTATCTTGTGCTTTCAGCCATTTCTACTGATGCCAGACTTCTCCCAACAACCAAGTACATAAACCAGGTCACAGGATAGTTGTAGAGAAGGTAAAAGCGACTTAGTCATTATCAGTGTTAACCTGAGAACCTAAATCTACTAATATGTTAAGCATACAAATAAGTAGCAAAATCTATGTATTTTGCTTTGTTTAAAGAAAATGGGGAAAAGCCTTATATTAGAGACTTTCCAAGTATAGAAATACAAAGTCATCCAGTTCAGAAGATGGGCAGTAATATTCCACGTTTCACGCTGTTCTTGGTGGGCCTTTATTCAGCAGTGAAACCTTTAAGTCTAATCCAAAGCATGTGATAGTTAATGAGAATGACCTATGTCAACTCTAGCTCCATTTGGATGAGGGCCTCTCAATGTGTCAGGAACCGATGTACTTACATGCCAAATCATGAATGAACGTGACAAAACAGGCACACTTAAATTTATTTGGGAAAGTTCAAGCCCTATAAATGTACTGGTGAAGAAGAGATAAAGGTTGTTTAATTTGGCTTTTGTTTTCCTATGTGATAAATTTCTCCCTTGAGAGTAAAGTTGAATTTAGGGCCTAATCCAATTTCTACTAAAGCCAACAAAATATTTCCGGCTGACATCAGGATAAGACTAGTAGTAAGGGTTTTAAAAAAACAAAAGCCACACATGCAAAATGGGGTTGGTAGATGGAAGTGAAGAGTGTGCAAAGAATGGAGGCAATTGTACTGAAGAGTGGTCTCTGAGGGCTGTGGGGTAGATCCCACCCCAGCCTGCAATGCCATGAAGATCTGCTTTGGCAATGGAACACATTAAGTTTGCTACATGAGAGTTTCAGTATCAAACCTGATAGTTTGGCAAGTTCCCAGCTTTGGTGCTGGGTGGGAGAAGATGGGAAGCATCTGTAAAGCTCTACTGGTTTCCCTCCTCTTTTCCTGAAAGACAGGACAGGAGACTAGTTTGTAGAGAGCTATAGTGGGACAATTTTCCTCCCCAGCTTCTAGTAGAGATCTTTGAGTGTACCTGTCTTTTCAGATGTTAGCCCATAGAATGGGTTATATGTATCTCTTCCTGTGGGATGAATTGTGCAAGTTAGAATAGTGGAAGGAACAAAAATTGTATTTAAAAATGTATACGCTAAATTGTATGGCATCATAATTGCTTAGAATGGTGCCTGTGCACACAGATATGCACATTGCTTGTGTTGCCTGTCATTTTTAAGTGTTTTCAGTAACATTTAACTAATGGGAAATGGCTGAGGGAAGCACAGGCCAGGGTATTAGATTCTGCAGTGTTCCCTGCTGTGTTGATTTTCTGGTCCCCAGAGACTGCACAGCCGTCTCTGACTTCATTCTCACCAGAGGGATGCATTTTTGTACATTGTTCCCTGACTGCAGTGATCCTGTGAAGTTAGTATATATTCTCAATCATGAGGGAGAAAATAGGAAGAAAAGAGTGAGGAAAGAACAGGATGCCAGTATGCATGATGCACAGTCTCTGTCTCTGAAGTTTCTTGGGGCACTTGTATGAACACTCAGTTTATTTTGCTGTAAGACTCAATGAGCACAAAGTTACACTCTGCAGCAAATGGAGGAGCACAGTTTCCTTAAAAGTTCTATTCAGCAACACTGGGGTTTTTTAACATCCACAGCACTGCTCAGGCAGTAAACTTACATTTGTAAGTTAACAAAAAGTACAGAAAAAGTTTGTGTTTTTTGATGCTGGTCTTCAGAAGCTTAATACTTAGTTTTTTTAGTGTAGTGATTTTGTATAGTAATGTAGGTCTGTAATATTCCTATTAAAGTGCTGGTATTTTGACCCATTAGTGATGAGGTGTCTGATCATAGCATTATTTAGACGATATAGTAAAAATAATAAAGGAGAAAATCTTCCCAGAGAAATGGAAAAAAAAATCAACTCGGTCAGTCATTTCAAATCATAAGCCTTCTCAGGCGATGGTAAGTAAGTAGAGTGGGATATAAATGCTATTTATGATTAAATTCATTAGGTGACCTTAAACAGTTGATCTATTTTCTTCTCATTATCTCTTAATTATAGTAATAGAGACATATCTTAAAATGCTGTTAGACTAAGTCCTTCAAGACCTGCTTTGTATTAAGCCTATGAATAGAACCTTTGAAGTTGACAGGGTTACTCATATACATAGTGTTAAGCAACTGTTTAAATATTTTGGTGGACTGTAGCTACAGATCTTAAACTCAAGCTCTAGAGGTGATTACTCTGCATATGGAAATACTAAATTGCAGGTGTGGTGGTTACATGTGTCTTTACTGTCTTTTATTTGAATAATGAAGTTTCTTATTCATGACTTATAACAGCTGATGTTTCTAGTGATGGAAATTGTTAATATTTCTGAGTCTTATCAAATACAGAACTTTTTGTCTGTGTATATATGCATATGTATATACACACATAACGGTGTATTTTTCAGCTGTGAAGAGAGTGAAGATCTCTATGCATATGAATTAGTTGGGGTCATAAAATGAGCAGATCTTTGCATTTGTGTGGAGCAGATGTAAATTCTTACACCTACAGTTCCAGTTCCAGACTAACAGAGCCCTGAGATCAGTAAATCTATTTTTCTATCTGGGTTTCTCTTGAGTTATGTTAATTACATGATAACATGGTGTTTAGTGGTAACTCAAACATTGTAACAGTCAATATGAGCCTGTAGCCCGGATTAATAAATTTAACTTATAAATTAGGCACCTCTATCTGAAAATCTTGGATTAAGGTTTTCAACTCTACTGGCCAACAGCCAGATTGACAGTGATTCTTCGTGTGCTCAGAGCTTGTCTCTATTCTACCTGATGCAGCCAAATTAATTTTTCACCAGGATACCTCTTGTGCTTTACCAATTTTGTCTGTGTTTGGGGTTTGCGTACTTTTGTTTAGTGTGATCTTTTGTTGTGAAATTCAGTCCCTATTTGTATGAGAACTGCAGAAGAACTGCGCATTTCTAACTATAAAATAAAATTATTTGTTTGGTGTGACTTATTAATATTCAATTGCATTTATTTTTAAAGTGAATTTGTTCAGTGCACTAGAATGTTGCACAAAGGGTGCTTTATAATGTAAATTTGATTTGATTGGAAGTTCTGTAGAAGCCAGATGTATTTGGCAGTGATCTTGAAGTCATACATCCTGAAGTTAAACTACAGATGACATAAAAGGAAAACTTCTATCATTGTGTAGATTGTTTGGAAGAATCTTCCATGCGTATGAAAACTAGGTATAATCTAATTCTCTACTGTATTTATTTGCAACATATTAAGAAGTACATCACATCCTTTCTTCAATGTTTTAATTAAGAAAAACTGTGATGTTCTTTACAACTTCTATATTGTCTGATTTCAGCAGTTTTGTTTCACATAAAGCTCTGCCAATATGGAACAGAAGTGACTGCAGATGGAAGAGGATTTATTAGGACCCTTTTCCCTTTTTCTCTTCTCAATTTACCTTTTTTGAGTAATCTACATCTCTGAAAGTGTACTTTGTACCACAGAAGTTGATTAAAGAGAGTTTAGGAGGTAGAAGTAATTGAATAATAAGAAACTATAAAGGAAATACAATAGCTGATTTCATTCTCAGGTTCCACAGTGTCATCAGTCTGAGGTAGAGCAGTCCTAGTGATGCTTATGCTAAGCATGTGATTGACACATAATGTATCAGCAAGTAACTTCATGATGAGGAGAATGATGTACCAGTAAGATATTACTATCCTGCCTGAAAAATAGTGTTTGCAAGTAGTAGTGGCGCTGTTGAAAATTAGGTATACAAATGTAATCCATATGCATATTCAAACACTCTGGTGGCATGGAAAACATGAAAGAATAAGGTGTTTTCCTATATGATACAGTCTGTGGTCTACTGGGGAAAACAAAACCTTCTTTGAATGATTCTGCTGCAGTTCTGCTGTATGCTATTAGGGCAGGCAAATGCTAAGAAGGAGCAATATCACTCTATGTGGCAAGTTGCTTTAATGCTACCTAGCTATGAACTTTCTCTTAGGAAATGATAGTTATTCCTTCTCTCACCAAGAGTAAGTTTAAGAGTGTGAAGAAAAATGTTATTATTATGTTCTACAGATAATTGAGTCTGAGGCATAGAAATGAGAAACTTTTAGTCTACCACTTAACTTATCCAGAGCTTCAGGGCACTGGGGTCCCAGGTGAGTTTTTATGAGCAATTCTCTATTGGACAACACGTAGCAACAGCACACAACATCAGTCTCCACTTCCTTTTGCTTTTAATATGTCATCCAATCCATTTACTTAACTAAGAAAGCAGATTAAAAAAAAATAAATCTTTTTCTCAAGAGGTAAGGCCTAAAGCAAAGAATTAATATGTTGTAACACATGGACTGCGTTATTTGGTCCTAGAGGATTAATTGTCAAAAATCAATTATGTTGAAGAATGCTTGAGAATCTGAAAAGAAACCAGAATTAAAGTGTAAGAAACACTTTGTTTGGAAAATAAAAAGGCAGGAGAGACAAGCATCGAGAGAGGCTCTGAGGTGAAAAAGCAAAATACTGGAAATAGAAAAAAAGGAGGTCACCAGGTATGAAGGTTTATCCTCAAGAGGAGGCAAGATAATAGATTTTATAGTCAAAGCATGAAGCTTCCAGAGTCCTTTGCAGATCAACTGATCAGATCCTGCAGTGTATCTCTTCTCAGGTTTTCTTCTGTAATTTAGTGTGGTATTGTGAGTCCTGCTTGTTTCTCCTGTCCCCCCGGTTTTTCCTTCTCAGCAAGGGAAAGGTTTTTCATTTTTTTCCCTGCAGCCTAATTTTTTCACAAGCATAGCTGTTTTGATTAGTTCTGCTTTGTAACAATGTCCGGATAAAGTTCCTGAGCATTTTAATATTTGTTTTTAGGAACAGTGATTTGTGTGTAGGCTTTTTGTGTTTTTAATGCAGTAGCTACCTGCAAATACAGTGGAAGAAAATGAGTTGTCAGCTTTTTTGTAAGACTGTTTGTCAGATGGAAGATTCCCTTCTCAGAAAGATGGAGAGCTGAATAGACTTTTAAAAATAAAGCTGAATTCTTTGGGGACAGTAGATGCTGTCTGTGGAACTCAGGAAGTGGCATTTGGGAATAAAGTTTCTTGAAGGCCTGTGCTCGTATTTTAGCTTCTGCTGAAAAAACTCTGCGTGCTTGTGACACATCTGTAAAAATACTTTTTTTATGGAACTGCTGAAGTGTGAGCAGTTTTAAAAAGGAAAATTGTGAAGCAAAGAACATCTAGCTTTGAGTTGTGTAGTATGAACACATTGTGGTGTTGGTCATGTGATGGGCATGATCCCTCTGCTTGGGTTATCTCCCTTGGGATGCGGCAGAGTCAAATCAAGGTCGTCTTCCTGTTTATGTGGGAATGGACCGATTCCTGAAGATAATGGCTTGAAAGAAGTGAGAAAAAAAATCCCATGTTCAAGGAGAAAGGCAAGTGGAAATTACTTTTCAAATGTCTTTAAAAATAAACTAACAAACAAAAAAATCAGAACAAAATAACCTTGCCAGCTACTTTCTTTAGGATGTTGCAGTGTATAATTGTTGAGACTGCCATATCCAGTGCGTACTTAACCCTCATCCAGTCCTGCTGTGTCCTACTCAGCTGCCCATGTAATGCTGTTGCAGTCAGTTCACCTATGATAGCAGAAAATATGGGCTAGCTGGGGTTTACTTCTTTCATTTGATTTTCAAGTGCATTGCACTGTACCTGCAGTTTATGGATGTTGCTAGTAAAGCATGTAAATAATTTATTGCACCGAAAGAAAAAGATTTTGAAACAAAGATACACAAGAAAAAGATGACACTTGAAAGCAGCAATAGGAAAAAAGTTATCTTACAACGGAGTAGATGACATCCAAAGGAGGCAGTGCATTTTTGCACTAGAACAGAACTGAGTGTAAATTGGTCTTATTGGTTTTATTATTTTTTTACTGCATTGACAAAAAAGCTAAGAAGGTCATTCCTAGTGATAAAATAGCTGGGTACAATCAGGAACAATAACTGTTCCTCTAGCAAACCAGGCAGTTACTCATACTGAGGTTTCTGAAAGTAGAAGGGGTGGGGGTGGGGGGAGAAAAGAAACCATTAGAGTCCACACAGTCATTTTGGGTTCTGAAATGCCATCCCTTCATCTGGGTGGTTGGCCCTTTCTTATCCTTGAACATTTATCTTTCAAGAACAAATACAAGTCTAAAGCTGTATGCTGCCTGGTTTGTAATCAAAGAATCATTTAGATTGGAAAGGACCTGTCGGATAGAGTCCAACAGTTAACAGCACTGCCAAGTCCATCACTAAACCATGTCCCTAGCACTGTATCTACATGTCTTTTAAATACCTGCAGGGATGGTAACTCCACCACTTCCCTGGGCAGCCTGTTCCAATGCTTGACCACACTTTCAGTGAAGACATTTTTCCTAATATCCAATCTAACCTCCCCTGGTGCAACTTCAGGCTTTTTCCTCTTGTCCTATCGCTTGTTACTTAGGAGAAGAGACTGACACCCACCTCACTACAGCCTCTTTTCAGGTAGTTGTAGGGAGTGGTAAAGTCTCCTCTGAATCTTCTCTTCTCCAGACTAAACAACCCCAGTTCCCTCAGCCTCTCTTCAAGAGACTTATTCTCTCAACCCTTCACCAGCCTTGTTGCCCTTCTCTGGACACACTTCAGCACCTCAATGTCTTTCTTGTAGTGAGGGGCCCAAAACCAAACACAGTATTTGAGGTGTGGATTCAGCAGTGCAGAGTACAGGGGGATGATCATTTTCCTAGTCCTGCTGGCCACACTGTTTTGGATACAAGCCAGGATGCTATTTGCGTTCTTGGCCACTTGGGCACACTGCTGGCTCATATTCAGCCAGCTATTGACCAACACCCCCAGGTCCTTTTCTGCCAGGCAGCTTTCCAGCCACTCTTCCCCAAGTCTGTAGCGTTTTGTGGGGTGGTTGTGACCCAAGTGCAGGACCCGGCACTTCTCCTTGTTGACTCTTATACAATTGGCCTTGGCCTACTGGCCCAGCCTGTCCAGATCTCTCTACAGAGCCCTCCTACCCTCCAGCAGATCAACACTCCCACCCAGCTCAGTCATCTGCAAATTTACTGAGGGTGCACTCAATCCCCTTGTCCAGATTTTTGGTAAAGTTATTAAACAGAACTGGCCCCAATACTGAGCCCTGGGTAACACCAGTTGTGACTGGCTGCCAACTGGATTTAAATTCATTCACCTCAACCCCTTGGGCTTGGCCATGCAGCCAGTTTTTTACCCAGCAAAGCATACCTGTCCAAGCCATGAGCAGTTGGTTTCTCCAGGAGAATGCTGTGGGGAACAGTGTCAAAGTTTTTATTAAAGTCTAGGTAGACAACGTCCACAGCGTTTCCCTCATCCACTCACTGTGTCAGCTTGTCATAGAAGATCAGGTTTGTCAAGCAGGACCTGCCTTTCATAAACCGAAGCTGACTGAGCCCTGCCACCTGATTGTCTTGTACATGCTGTGTGATGGTGCTCAAAATGATCTGCTCCATGACCATCCACAGAACCGAAGTTAGGCTGATAGATCTGTAGTTCCCCAGATCCTCCTTCTGGCGCTTCTTGTACATGGGCATCACGTTTGCTAACCTCCAGTCAACTGGGACCTCCCCGGTTAGCTGGGACTACTGATAAATGACTGAAGGTGGTTTGGTGAGCACTTCCACCAGCTCCCTTCATACCCTTGGGTGGATCCCATCCAGCCCCATAGACTTGTAATGCAGTTAATCCCGGAGAACTGAATTAAAAATTATACTTGCTACTTAGAGTAATATATTTGTGTCAAAAGGCTCTTGGCTATCCATGGGAAAATAGCTGAATTGGTAAATAGCAAGCTGTAGCCATTATTGTTTTCTTGACATTGCCAAGAACAGCTGTGCCAAAATTCTTTCTGGAGAGACGGGAGAATTATGTTATGTGGCTGCGACTCTACAGAATATAGTATTGTAGCATGGGCGTGGTACAACTGGGCTGTATCTACAAAATTTGCATATTTAAGGTTTTACTCTTGTAGCTTGTGAGCTATGTACGTAGTTTCTAAAATAAATATTGAACATATTGATTCTAAAGATATTAAGAAGATTACAGACCAGAGATTATCAGTCCAAATTAAAAAATAGAAGGTGTTTAAGATACTGTTTTGAAAAGAAAGCCTTTTCCTCTGCGGGGTGCCACCCCATACTGCCCTCTACAGTTTCTCCATTGCAGAAGATTTCTCTTGGGAGAGCCGGAGTTACGGTTTACAGATTTTCAGCTCTTGTATTTGTTATGTTCTTATGCCTAATGAAGCTAGGAGTGTGCTTTGTCTGCTGCAGTAAACCTTCCATTAGATTGAAACAGATGTGTGAAAGAGTGTGGTTCTGGATTCAGAAGTTGAGTGAGGTCAGATTTTTAGATATAATTTGCATCTATTGTTCATTTGTATTCTTACTGTTAGAAATACTTGATCTGCTCAGAAAAGTTATAATATCAATTTAGTTTAAATATTTTTGTTTGCTTGAAAATGGCTATTGATTTCTAGGGATCTATTTGTAATTTACAGGCACTTGCCAGACAGCTCAGCCAATACATTGCCATGATTAGGTTGCTTGGGAGCAACTAATTTTGAATTTTCATGGTGTGTGACTGGTTACCTAACTTGCACATTATTGCTCTGTTTCATTTTTCAGCAGCAAGCTTTTAAAAAGCAGGTAAATAAATGGAGGGAAGTTTATAAGACATGCACAGAACACATTTTCATGCGAGCCTCAGCTCTTCTCAGATACCACCTCTGAATTTTTTAGGGTCAATATTTCTCTGTGAATAAATCCAGGATCAGGAAAAACGAATAACAGAGCAGATGAATAAAGTTGCTTTTATTTCAAAAACCTTCATAATTCACCTGAGGAATTGCTTTGCCCAGATGAATGGTGAGATGGGGCATATTAAATACTTAGTACGTATGCCTGTATCAGTTACATATTTCAATATTCCCTATAAATTTGTTTACAACAATTGCTGGAGCCTAAAATGACCAAAACTTCTGGACTGGCCTGGAGTCTTTCTCTGTGGATAGTGTGAGCTGACACAAAGTTCTTAGTCCTGCTTCCCAAGTATTTGGTGTTCACTTATTTCTTGCTAACACATTGCGGAAGTGGAAAAGAGCTTGCTTTTTCAGAATTAGTCCGGTTTGTGAGATGTCCTGGTATTGTTATGATAATAAACACATAAAATAGTGTGTAACTTACAACAAAAGCTCTGTCCTAAAAATGTCTGTATAACTTCACTCTTTTACTTGAAAACAAATGTTTTTACATATGTGTGTTTATTGTCAGCTTTCCTTTACAGATGAGCTTTTAATAAAAAAGATGAAAGGTGAATCAACGAACTGCTGTAAATATGGAGTAGGTATATTGGTTACACTAACTGGAATAGTGATCTACTCCTGTATTATTTCTTTGTAGTAAGATATTTGTACTCGTGACAGCATAGTTGGCCAAAATAGCTAGTTCATTGGAGTTCATATTTTCAGTTTCTGTGTATCAGCATGTATCTGCTGATACACAGTTTGGAGTGTGGGTTAGTGGATGTTAGATACTCTTTACCTAATTCCGTCTAAAATTATGGTATTATAAAATGCCTGACAGAGAAATATAACAAAATAATCTATAAAATTGCACTTCTACCTCTTTTTGTTTTCCCTGCTCTTCCACGCTTCATGTTTTTGATTTTTTATTGTCTCCATGTTTTATTTTTTCACACTTCTTTCTGTCTCATCTGTGTTATCTTTTCTCTTCATCTCCTCCTCTTGTTTTGTTCCTTCCTTTTCTTTGAATAAAAGCATCTCTTCTCCTCTCAGTTCTTCTCTTCCTGAACAGATGCTTCTCCCTTTTCTCCATCTAAACACCTGTAACCAGGGGCCTGGCAGGACTTAATGCCTGCCCCTGCTTGAGGTTTTCTTTTTAATACCTACCAGCAGTGATCTATTGACATGATAATGAAAAGTCACCTTAACGTTTTAACATTCTGTGCTACCCATGGCAGGAGATACCACTGTTTCTCCTCTGCAGTCTTAGTTTGATTTTACACAAAATTATAACCTGTGGCTATCTGTATAAATCTGCATCATCATATTCATATCAGAATTTTGTTGTTATAAATTATTTGTAAAATCTGTTCCACAAATTGTTATATACTTACGTGTAAACACTGAAATCACCAGATAATACAAAAAAAGTAAGGAACCTGTCAATGTATTGCAAGTGTTTTTGAATGAGTTGGGCCCTAAATCTAGTAACAAGAGAGCAAAATACAGTAGGGTTGCTAATGTGCTGGAAATATTACAAACAGGATATGAAAGTCTTGTATCATGGAAGTGAAAAGACAAACAGCTTATACAGCCTTTCTCAGAATGTAAAAGAAGTAATTCCGGTCCTTTGTTAAGAATATTAGGGCTTTTTGGAAGTGAAGGTGGTTCCTTTCTGTATAATGTTGCTGAGGCTCCACTTGCTTCAGGAGTGGTGGTGAAAGGTTACCATAGAAATCCTGTTGCTCACAATAGCGTTGGGCAGAGCTGAAAAGGAGGCAATGATTGTGGATGATTTTTTTACCTGAGATACAGGACATGTGAATATCAGCAGTATATTACTGATGCAATTATGTAGTAATTAGGTAATTTTTTCAAGCATAGTCTTCAGCGTGGAGCAGTCCCATTTTCAAGGCTTCTGTTTTGCTGCTTGAAAATGTAAAGGTGTACATATGCTGTGCTGAAAAGTCTTTTGTTGATTTCAGTGAGAATTTTTCTCAGATAAAGACTACAGATGAATCATGATATTTGATTTTTTTCTCTAGGTTATCTTTTCAAATAGAAAGCTGGAAAGGATTTTGTCATTTTCTCTGCTTTATTTGTCCTGATGTTCCTGTTTTGTAAATGCTGTTGTCCACTGAAGATGCTCAGTGTGCTAAGAAAGTATCAGTTGTGATATAATAAGAAAAATATATATATTTCTGGCTATGAAAAATTCCTACTTGCTATATGTTAATGTGAAACATGACTTCTTTTTCTTTAATGAACTGTGCTCTTGTGTCAATGAAGTTGCCTAACAGAGCTCTGATGCAGAGGACTGATACAGACGATGAGCAAAATCACAGTGAAATTGCATAAATCCCAGTTAACTCAGTACAGTTTTGTGATTGTCTCATGTGGCAGAAATTTATTAGCTGCAGATAATAACTTAGGAAAAGATACGATTTTTGTGTCATGTAAACGTCATGGAGAAAAAACCTTAGGCTGGCTTGGTAACTGCAATTGTCATGTCATCCCAGGTTTGGCACGGGCAGAGCACCTTGCTTTATGCTGATGAAATCTGGATATTTCACAGAACTGCAAACATGGTAAGCAGTAAACATGGGAGTCCTACAGATCCTTCAAGAATTCCCAGTACTTAACTGAAACCTGCTCAGCAAACAGGAAGCAAAAGCCCATCTCTTACTAAATTAATTATACTCTTGCAGCAGGGGGAATCACAGTCTAAACAACATCAGGACTTCCTTGCAGAACAAATGGGAATAAATAATGTATTCATTAATATGCTTATGTAGGAAACTGGTTGAATGTTTCTAAAATCAGAGAAATTAGGTCCCGGAAAAACCTTGCAGTCAGAGTAGTAGAGGCAGAATCCTTCCTGGCTATTAGATAAAATTTCTTTGTTTTACAAATTGGACTGTGACTTTTGCAAACTGTAGCAGGAGTCAGAACTTAATGCTTCATTTGGTCCTACATGGGAATGGTTTTGGGGCAGGGACTAACAAGTGTGCAAGTACATGATAATGAATGGGGTTGCTTAAATACTCTAACCATTGCTTACGTGAAAATTGGGAACAAGCAAAATTCTGCAGTCTGAAGGCTGCAGTAATTGTCATGCAACATTTCTTGCCATTGCTGTATGTCATGTCAGAAGAACCTGATGAAGTCTCCTTAGGGGTACTGAAATCAGTGTTGGGGAGCACTCCCCGTTCAAGGGACCACTGAATGTACCTGAAACGCAGTAAACAGCTGTTGCTCATTTTACTGATGTTTATTCTGTTTTTAGGGAAGCATGGAGGGGAAGCAAATGAAAGCCTTAGTGCAGTTGAAAAAAAGGGAGTTTTGAAGGCTCAGCAGTTTTGCTCCAGGATATTATTCTATTAGATTTTATTATTTATTAGTTTACCATCAATTTCTTCAACTAAAGAGGTTTCTTTGCTTGCAAGGTTGAACATTACGAAAGGGGACTTCAAGGACAGTCACAGGATAATAAAGTAGGCTCTTGAGCACACACAAATGGGTCAGTGCATGGTCCAGATGTTGGGTCTTATTTTTTTACTGGCATTAGCTTTAAATTAGTGCAATTCTGCTGGCTTTGTTGGCACTGCCTGATTTCCATCAGTGTGAATATTAGAGTTGGACCAAATGATGTGCAGTTTCATGTGCAAAATGGAATGCTAATTACTTATCAAATTGCAATGTTTTTGCTCATATTTGTGAGCAAGTTTTTTTTCTCACAGCTACTAGAGTAAGTCTGCAGTGCCATAGCTGGACTGTTGTTACTATAAAGTGTAAAAATATCTTGGTTCCAGATCATTGTTCACTAGTAGACAGTAAATTCTAGAATAAATTTCTGAAATGCAGATTTGTAGAATATAAAGCAAAAATCTTATTTGTGCAGACAATGTTTATATGCAGGTAGATGCTTACTGGAGGTGACATTTATATATATATCTGAATCAGGCAAGCTGTGAATATTTAAGTGGCTTTAATGTGAATATTTAAATGGCTCTCCATTTGTAGTTTCCTTCATGAAGTGGTAAGACCTTAGTGACCAATTTTTATCATGTATCATCTTTCATAAACAAAGGTTCATCTCCACCCATGTCCATAAAAAATGAAGTGTTTGGGGGAAGGGGCAGGGAGCAGAGAGTGCCAGATAAAATAGCTTCTGTGGCCTTAGTGAATTTAAGATGAGCAAGTTAACCATGTGTGAAAGCTTGGTTCCTTGGTATCTGGATTATAAGGATGTGAAAGTTGAGGGTTTATCCTTCGATAAGAACAACTTAATTATATCTATAAAATTGTGTTCAGTTATCACTTGCCTTTATGTGCTGATACTGTACGTTAAACATAAAAAAAGGTGGCTGAAGTGTTCCATGGTCTCTAGCAGGTACTTTTTTCCCTTGCTGAAAAGGGAAAATTGAAAAGTGGCTGCTCAGAAGTCCAGGATAAAATTCTGTGTTTCATCCTGCAAACGTGGTGTCCCTCCATGTTTCCTTCTGAGTGCATCAGCCTTCTACTGTTTTAGAAGAAAAGTAATCCATTGTCAGCCAGGATAGCAAGAAATGCAGTAGCACCCCCGTTTCATACAGAGCTCTGAAAATGGTGCTTTATGTTCATATGCCCATTGTGTCATAGGCAGCATCTCTGTTCTGCTGAGTTGAGCAATGTAACTGCAGACAGCAGACGCGGCGCCCTGCTCCAGCTTTCTTTTTGCAGTCTTGTCAGAAAATTCGTACTGGTGTAGGAGAAAGGCAGGAGAACCTATTCACACCTGAATGTAAGAACTATGATTTTGAGAGTACACAATGCAACTATGAAAAGAAGAGATCTTTTCTGCTATTCTCTCATACCTACATAAAAGCTGGGTGCAACCTCGTTCACACTAAATATATAGCCAATAAGATAGTGGTGTGTTGTGAAATACAGCTAATGAGGAAATATGCAGGAAAAGAATCATCAGATGGTATCGTTTTCCTCTGTCATAAATTGTTTTGTTTTCCCTCAATCAATGCATTTTGCATTTTTTGTATGCCTAGGCACATTTTGTGAAAGTATAGTGGTAAATTCACAACTTTGTAGCCATTTACTTGTCTTTTAATGTAAGGCTGGTGGAATGGTTCATAAAGAATAATAAATACATTTCCCCTGAAGGGAATAGGAATCCAGTAACATACTGTGCATTAGCTATTTTTCTGTGCATAGTCAAGTTTGACGTGCCTTGCACTTGCTGAATATGGCCACACTACCGCTCTGTGGTATTTGCTGCATTACTGGTCTGCTCACATGCAGCAGATATGGTATGTATTGGATGCACAAGGCTGACTGTGCGAAGCCTACAGAGCAGAATTGTTGCATATGCAGTCAGTCTGAGGTCTCTGGGACACTACATATGTATCAGTTCTTACGCATATGCACACAACTATTGGGAAGGCACTGCTTGTATTCACTGACCTCAAAACTGAATTTCTTTCAGGTGGCAAAAAGGAAGTAGTGATGCTCTGACAGCTTAACTGATGCATCTTTGTGTTAGAAAAGAAATATTTTTTCTCTCTCTGAGGTTGGTTATTTGTTTCACAGCAACTGTAACCTTGGCCTTCAGTCTGTGGAGGAATGAGTGGTTGCTTTAATAACCAAAAGGCAAAGCATGCGCTTGATTTTTCAGAGTGTGTGTGTGGGGTTGGTGGGGTGGGGGTCGTTAGCTGTATTAGTGTGTCTTATTGTCTGATCGGACCACGTGTAATTGTTAGAACAGGGCTTTTTCAATAGAAGGCTTGCTTGCTCTAAGTATGCTCCAAAAAGGGCAAAGGCCACTGGGTGATGCCAGTGACGTGCATCTGACCATGAAGCACAGCGAGAACTGTACCAATGGCACAATCTTTCCTCTGCCTTTTGCCCCCTTGGATTTGCTATTAGTTTAAAGCAAAGCAAGAAGTGATGTGAAACTGGTGTAAGGTCGTCGAGAAGCACGAACAGTTATTAACAATTTTTTTCAGTATTTTTCAGAGATATTAATAACAGGGCTTTGATCTATATGCAGTCTGATTTAAAGGAGTTGCTTTAAAACAGGAATGTCTACAATTCTGTATAAGGATCAATGATGATCTAAAGTTTACTTTGGTGAAAGAAATCTTGTTAAAAATTGCTTTATTGTGGAATTTTAAGGGAGTTTTTCAAACCTAGCTCCTGTTGAAATCAATAGGAGTTTTACTGTCATTTTCCATGGGATTAGAAAAAAACTTGAATGCTTTTGAAAAATGTCAGCTGTAATGTTCATGTTAAATATATTAATATTCTGTGTATCTTGAAGTTGTGTGCTTGATAAGTTACTGATTAATATCTTAATTCAATTATCTGTCACCACCGAGGAAAAAATATGGTGACATTACTTTATGCTGTTCTGTAAGTGTATCTGCTCATTGCTTATTGTTGGTTACAGTGACAGAAGGTATTATATTTTATTAACAAAAACCTGCAAATTAACCCTGGAAGTACAGGGCTATTATATAAATCAGTGGTATCTTGTCACCTTGAATACTGTATACAGGTGTCTCATTCTGTCTCAGAAGAAATATGATAGAATCTGTGAAGGTTTAGATTTACAGCAAGTTCAGTGCTTAGACTGGAGATGTAAACTAAGATGAAATGACAGTAATTTTTACCTGGGATTGAAAAGTATTTCTAATTATTCCAGTTCATAAAATACAAGAGAAAAGGGATGCTAAATGAAATTTGAATGCAACAATTTGAAACCTGGTGCAAATACTTTGTGGCGCATATTTATGTCGTATAATGAAAGGGAGACTCAGAAGGATGTAGATTTTCATAAAGGGGATATGTTTGTGATTAGATGGGATAGAAGTGCAAGAAACTAAGAGTAAGTTTAGCTTCCAGTATGTGGGCATAAAATTGAGGTTGCATTTAATCATTTGTGGTGAGGTACATGATTCCTTGCATAGATTGCAAAAGCAGTGATTGATACTGGCAGAGGTGTAAATGCAAGGAATTAAGTTCATAATGTTTCCTTTGGTTTGTTTTCTTTAATTGAACTTGTATGAGATGGCGCATGTGTCTTCTGATTTAAAGGTTGGATGGCAACTATCTGGAATGAATAAGAAACTGAGGTTGTAGAACATCATTATTCTTTGAATATTTTAAGTTCTTCCTTCTCTCCTTTTTTACTACATTTCTGATATTGGTTAATGTCAGAAATGCACTGAACTTAAATGATCCTAATAAGATTTGTGTATTATTGCGTATTTATTATGTTTGTGGACCTTTTTTTGAACAGAATTCTCCAGTTTCCTACCAAAAGAGAAGACTTCAAAAATTCTCAGAGACTATTTAAAGACTTTCTTTAAAGAGACTCTGAAAGTGATGTTCTTGTTTCTTTTTGCTTTCCAAGTCTGTTTTACTATCTTTTTCTTAGGCAGGCCACATGGACACCTGATTTTTATATCTCCATGTGTACTCTGAGGAGGCAGTATTAGACAGGAGCAGAATCTTCACAACTGGTTTAGTGAGTTACTTTTGCAGAGCCATCCCTATGTTTGCTTGCGGATACTGGCAGAGTGAAGTTGCAGAGGAGTGTTGTTTATATGTTTGTGTTAACTGTTAACTTCATTGTATGTAAACTTACAAAAATCTAGTTTCTTCTTGTAGTTAACATTCTTTAAATGATCCCATAATGTTAATACAATCAATCAGTCTGGACTTGTTTCTAGGAATCAATTGTTGTCAGATTTATTTAAGGTGATACTATGTTCATTGGCTTAAGCAACTGATTAAGTTTGTAAAGAAAAAGTGCTACTGGTCAATGTTAGTCTGGGGTTTTGGTGGGTAACAATCTTTAATCCCAGCTTCCTCACATCTGCTTTATGCTAGTGTCACTACTGAGATTAATGCATTAAAAAAAAAAATATAGGAACCGTGAACTCTATAGACATTTGTTTCAATGAATTGCTTGTCACAGGTGTATGAGGCCATATTAATTTGTTAGTCATGTTTATGGAATTTACAGAATTTTGCGGGGATAGTATTGGATATACTTCAAACAGGAATTAAAACCATGTATTTTGATTGTCTGAAAAAGAAGACTCCATTCCTTTCTCTGGTGTATTTTGTAAAGAAGTATTAGAAAAAGAAAATAATATCTCTGCTGTATTGGTCTAACTCTGCTCCCATTTGAGTCAACAGTAAATCTGTTACTGAATTTAATGAGGGTCACTTGGGACAAAACAATGCCTGAAAAAATAATTATTTTAGGCAATTTAATAAGAAACTGTAATAACATGTTGAAAGAAAGCAATTATTTGGTGGCCACAAATGGAAGCTAGTGCTTATACGTGCAGATTTTAGAATGGTTTTATCCCACTTAAACCATGTAAAATTAGGCATCTAATCAAGGGTAGTCATCTGGGCATTCCTTCTGATGCCATAAAGAAGGTGAAAACCCTGAGTGGGTCTAGGCTAATTCTCTTTTCTTCACCCCAAGAAAATTACCTTGCAAAAGTATTGACATTCTTTTGTTGAGCTGCTATCCTACTGTGTAAATATGGAGGATGTATTTGTAGTCAATGTCGTCATGATGTTACAAAGATCTGCAAGAATATTTAGAGTGAAACCAATGTTTGTAGCCAATTAGTACTGTAGATGGGGAGGTAATATTTTACGAATAGTATTCAGTGAAATTATTTTATTTTGTAAATCCATTAATTTCTTTACAAATAAATATTTACATTATTAAATAAATCAGGCTAGACAAAAATAATGAGGTGTCTGAGAGCATAACAAAATGAGCAGTAGAAGATGGTGTTTGTCCTGGTACTATCCAGAGATGGTATGGATTAGTGTGATGAGGACAGTAAACTATGCTGAAAGGAAAAAAGGTGATAATCTTAT
The DNA here is from genome assembly GCA_035590275.1 of Ibycter americanus. NCBI lineage: Eukaryota > Metazoa > Chordata > Aves > Falconiformes > Falconidae > Ibycter > Ibycter americanus. The sequence goes on along the minus strand of JAVJGI010000032.1, from coordinate 13,841,301 downwards.
GCAAGTGTTAGGAATAAACACTTATATATGTGGGTGACTATAGTAGATTACAGTAAGAACAGTAATTTGAGATGTGTGATACATTAAGCCAGCCACTGTTGCAAAGCAGAAGTAGGAAAGAATGATTCACTTTGACAAGTGAAGTCAATTGGCTATGAATGCCCTAAGCATTGGAGATACAATCTGTCTAGTAGCCTGTAAGAAATAATTGTTAGATGAAAATGACATCACACAACTTTGAAAAAAAATGATCATGTATAGTCATACTCAGGATGAGGCTGTTGACAGTGACTGTTACACTAGATGGAAAACTATTTAATCTCATACAGCAAGTTTAGCTATCCTTCCCAATGCTTCTTCTATCTATATGTATTCAAAGACCCTTCTTTCTTTTACTGCCATTTATTACAGGACCCTCTAAACATGAAGAAAGAGAGAATAGTGAGGAAAGTCCATTGTGTTGTGTTTATTAATGCCCTTATTTCTTCAACAGTTTTGTATGGTTTTTATATTAGTTTCTTTATCTCTATGTTTACAGGGTCCTCTGATAAATGGCAGTGAGAAAATATAAATAAGGACATTATTAAAAACTACACAATGATTTTTTTTTCCTTTGAATTATTTTTGCTCCATATTTAAAAGATTCTGTGATTAAACTTGTTCGGGGAAACAGTACAACATTATGGATGCAGAATATGAGTCATACTGTCAACTTGTATTAATCCATATCCATCCATCTATCATTTGTACTTGCATGTGATTTCTATAACTCTGGGAGCTGCAGTGGTGGCTGATTATAAACAGAAGGAAAACCAGCCACTTTTGTTTGTGAGGAGTACATCATTCAACAGCAATGAAATGACATGTTCAGCCTTTTCCGGAAACAGAAGGAATGTCTGATTCATTGTAATTTCTTGCACATCTATTTGGATTTACACAGATTACTGCAGTTAGCACTTTCAGTGTGTGGTGGGTGATTGTTTTGGTGTAAAATTCGGTCTTTGTTATGATTCTTCATCACATGGAAGAGATTTCTTTTTTCTTCCCAGTGACTGTTTTGAGGCTTTGTAATTCTCTGCAGCTTTCTACAGTGTTCACGTTTATTTTCTTCTGCATCCTTCTTCTATCTTCCTGATGTTCTTCATTTCACTGTTTTGTTTGACAGTAAATTTAATTTCTATTCTTTGACTCACATGTCAAGAGGTTTATTTTTTTAATTATGCAGATATTTTAGCTCAGCTTCAAAAGGTAGTAGAAAAAGTAGGATGTTTTGCTTTCTTGCTGTTATATCCCACTGATGTCTTTCAGGATTGTGGCTGTCTCATTGCCCTAGCAGATAGGGCACAACACAAGTGCCCCTGTGTTGATGTGTTAACTGGTTTCTAATAAATATTCATTCAAAATTATTTAAATTCTCTGAATAGTAATTTAATATGTGACACTGATTTTGTTTGGAAAGTCAGTGTCAACAGAAGTTCTATTAAACCAGTGCTACTGGCTACTTTCAAGAAACACTTTGCCTCTGACTTCAAGTACCTCTCTCATGTCCTGCTCTGAACTATTTGTAGAGTGCCTCATCAACATACTGTTTTCATGCAACAATGTATGTATTTGGATTGCAGATACTTCTGGAATTCAGTTCCAGATGTTCCTTTTCCATCCTTCTTACGAAACACTGATGATCTCAAATTGCCACTGTGGCCACAGCATTGATATTGGGACTGCACTTCCTTAGACATAGTGTCTGACAGAAGGTAGCAGGGAGTTTTCAAAGATGTTTAATTCTAAAGTTTGCTTTCTGTGATGGCTCAGCTTAAGCAGAATCTTCAGAAAATGCAGTTTTGTTAAGTGAAATTAGTCACAGGATTGCATAAAAAGTCAAAATAGATGCTGCAAACTTGTTTCATTTTGATATTGTTGAAATACGTAAATGTTTTTTCCATCTTGACAACTTTTTATTTTATATATAGTTATATATTTATGGGGAAGTAATTCTACTTGACCACTGCATCGTTTTCACGCTAAGGGGAGCCAGTTGTTGGGTAGTGACAAGAGAAATGAGTGTTTATTGATATAGAAAGCACTACATGTGTTTAAAAAAGTGCAGAGCAAAAGATTTTCTTCTCTACAGAAAGGGAGAAGGAAGAAGTGAAATAAAGATGAAGATGAAACAGAAGCATGCGAGTGACTGGAGCTGTAAAGTAATCTCAGTAGTCCTTGTTCCTCCACTGGACTGTACCTCTGCTGTTGACCTGAAGATGACTGGTGGGACTGAAAACAGTATTCTTCTTTGCTCAAACTGCTGCCAGTAGGCACACACAATCTGTGCAAAGCTGGAATAAAGCTTTTAATTAAACTAGAGAGACCAGCTACAGGGCAGGCTGTTTCTCTTGCTGGTTTAGTTAGAAAAGATTACAGAAATTCAAGGTGAGAGAGAGTGCAGAACTGAAAAAGTTATAAAGTACACCTGTTCCTCTAAGAGCTTTGAACTATTCATGGCCTCTGTTCCATTTGATCCACCTGTGGGAAGATGAAGAGAATGCCTTCTGGCCTGAGTGCCCAAGGGGCTAAGTATCTGCCACTGCCATTGACTTTTTGCTCCTGTGTGTGCCTGGCTTTTTTGAGTACCAGGCTACGCTGGACGTACTAGAGCGTCTCAGACTTCTCAGAAGAGCAGCCCCTTCTCAGCTAATCTCTGGGATACTGGAGATAACCTTCTCCAGGACAGGAAAGTAAGAACTCTCTACAGTTATTCAGCGTGGGTGTAAACGCTCATTCGTTTACGCTGTGGGAACTATACTAGGGGCAGCACTCCAAAGCACTTCACTTTAACCTTGACATATCTTTATATAAATATTTGTAGCTAGTAATGACAGCAGCATCTCCTCGTGGTATAAGTAGGCGTTAGACGAATATAAAAGCACTGCTTTTTTAAACATTTTGCAGCTCTTTGCATTTTTTCACGATGCCCAAAAAGGTTATAATCCTCCATTTGACAGCATTATGTTAGACTGACAAAACACCAGGGCTGAAATTAGGACTGTGTCTAGCATTAAATTGCTGGTACTTGGAGCATTAAAGTAAAACTGTTTGCATCTGAAATAGTCTGAAAGTTAGTAACCCTTCAAATAGTAAAGAAAATAATTTATTTTGTATTTGCTTGCTTTTCAGTGAGGAAAAATGACCTGCTCATTAGTTGTTTGTTCATTTGCTGTCATACAATGTGGATCAATTTTTAGGAAATTAGTCTGTATTTCAATCTACAAAAAAATTTGGCACGTGCAAAATACAAGCAGTCAATTCTACAAAGGTGACAAGGTGCAAATTAACTTTAATCCATCTTTGTTCTGGTAATCATGGGGCCACTCAAAAGCCAAATGTTGGGGGTTTTGCTTAGAGGTGATCTGTGTGCATATTATTCCATCATTTAAGCAAAGGCAGGACCATTTTCTATTGCACATTATCATGTATAATAGATCCAATCTATGCACAAGTTTTGCAATAGCCTGTGTTGATTGCAACATGACAGGGGCTAGTAATATAGTGCTGCAATTCCAGTGTACATGCAGCTATACCAGTGTACCAGTGCTTCCTACTGAGATAATTTGCACACTTTCTCATACAAACTTTCCCAACATAAGAAATTTCTTGCGTTGCTAAGAGATTAAGAGGTGGAGGTTCATTTGTAGTCAGGTTTTAGTATATGAAATTACGAACAACCTACCACAAAGCAGGCTAGAGAATGAATTTACAGAGTCAGGTCATTTGCACAGTTACTCATTGGTAAATGCAAATCCATGTCAAGTTGCTTGCCTTGGAGTGTAAACAGCATTTGCTATCCCAAAATACATTGTGGGAGAGGAGTCTGCCCAAGGCGGTTACTATAGATTAATTGCTTGTCTGTACATTCATACACCGTAGCATGTTTTCCATATGCCTATGCCTCTACATTACAGCTTCTTCCTTATGTTAATGTAATAAAATTAAAAGAGAAAAGGGAATTGTTACCTAGCTGATACAGGTGGGTTTACCAGTATCTGAATTACCTGTTAGCATGTCAAGCCCATATTCGTCATTCATAGTACCCTAGAAAAATTATGAAGTCTGTGATCTAGTCTTATCCCAAAATAAAATACCTTTGAGAAGCAGATGTAGTGGATATTCAGTCACACTAAACAAGTAAACAAATGGAGTTGGCAGGCAGACACACATGAGAGATTTTCTACTCTTGCTAATTTTGCTCTTTATAAAGCTGAATGAGACACAATTTTTTTTTTTTTGCTTAAAAAGTCAGCACTTTATTTATATTATCTTAAACTTTCACCAGCTTTCCTGATATGGCTTCTTATATGAAAGAATTTGTTACCCCACAACAGTCATAACTAGGGAGTAATTAACATCATTTTTTTTCTATTCCTGTGTTGAGCTGGTTAGATCTGGGATAATAGATATAATGGGAGTAATCACAGGGCTGTATTTCAGTCCTGAGAGATCTGCTGACAGCAGAAACAGCCGGGATGGCAGCACTGCTGAGCTGCCTAGAACCGTCACCAAACCCAAGGCATAAACAGCGACTGGGCAATTCTTCCCCTGGAGCAAGTGCTGCTCCCAGAGGTTCCCTTCAAGTCAGGGTCTTTCTACCAGCTGCAGGGGTGGGCTCTGGTGTAAGAAAGTGTAACTACAACTTCTCTTTTTGCTGCTTTTTAACTTCCCTGAGGAACAGCAAAGAAAGGGTTTCTCCTGGAAACCAAGACGACCAATAATGTAAATGTCATAGCTTGGAAACCAGATCATTTGCTAACTCATGATTTGATATATGATAGTAGCAAAAAAACACATAATGCTGTGTGATTCAGAGAAAACAAACTAACAAACAAACAAGCAAACAGTTGCTAGTCCAACACATGGTTTTCCTAGAGTTATATTTCTCTGCTTTCTCATTTTCAGTCCTGTCCTTGAGCCGGAGTAGACAGTTTCACAAATGTTTGTTTCAGGTCACAATGAGTAATGTAACAGAACATAATAAGATGATACCTACACTTATACATGTAGACTTCTATCAGAAGTGCTCATTGGATTTGAATTGGGTGTGATTACATTTTTGGATTAGATATATGTTCTAATTTTTCTTTCTTTCCACAACTATACTAGTCTATAGGGAAAAAAATCCGGAAGCCTCCATTCAGATACAGAGTTTTTAAGGTTTCAGCAGAAAATTGATGCCTTGATTGACCATCTCCAGGCATTTCCATTTTCTTTTTTTTTTTGTCAGCATTATATAAAATGTGACTATTTACATAAGAAGGCCTTCCCATTTTCCTTTGGAATAGCACTGCTCAGACTGCAACTGGGGCTATAGAAAACATTTCAAAAAGCTCAGAGTACAGTCTAAAATATAGATATGTATGTCTTTTTTTTTTTCTTCTTTTATACAGTTAGAGTGATGACAACTTCAGCAAGTCAAGATTTTTAAGAAAGGGAATAACTGGTTTTGAACTAGATTTGTAGAAAGAGTAAGAGGAAAATAAAAGATATTTTTAAGGTCTGAAATAGAAGTAACAATTTCAAAGCAGTTCTAGACTGGAAATAACTGCACTGGGTTTAATTTAATTATGTTCAATTAGACAATCTGAGAGAAAAATGTGGATGGCACCAGTCACGAAAAATGGGATGCTAGAAAAGAGATGATAAGGTCATCATCCCCTGCGGGACAAAAAGAGAAATTAATAATTATCACCTATGGAACACTGAGTTACCAGGAAATGGCTTGGGAACAACTGCAGCGTGCCATACAACCAATATCTCAATTGACTCTATGGCTTTCAGTATTTTTGGAGGTCATTAGATTTTGAAAGCTTTATTTTGTGAATTCCTGCTACAAGAGTGACATCAACAGTTCTACACCAAGTTTTATACAAAGATCCAGTCAAGGAGGTTAAGTTTAGACGACTTGATCTTATATCTAGTATCAATTGAAATCAATGGGAAGATTCTTAGTCACCAAAACCAGAATGCTTCATTATGATGATGATGATTATTATTATTGCTACTATTATTGTTATTACTACTATTACTATTACTATTGTTATTGTGTAGATCATAAGCTAACAATGAGAGAAGGTTCTTTAACTAAGACAGGGGCATTTATTTGGTCTGGAGCCTACACTAAAGTACTCAAAACCAGTGCAGGTAATACAAATTCTCTCAGTATGAATTTATTAAACAAAAGAAGCCTTACAATTACGAATTCAAACCCATGGTTACAATTGTTCACAAGTGCTCTCATTCCAGCTAAATAACACTGTTTAAAAATTAAAAAGGAAAATGGTTTTCAAACTTTAAGTAGGTCACGTCCCACAGTATCTCTAAAGTGCAGGTAAATTAACACTCATTTTTTTCAAATGGCAAACTGAGGCACAAGGAGTCATTAAAACTTCTGATTCCACAGAGCTGCTGACTATTTCCACACATTCTGCTCTAGAGAGATCTTCCCTAGGAAGTATTATAATATTTTAGACTGCTTTCATACCTCTTCAGCGCTGCAGACTATGAAAGGAACCAGAGCCCAAAGCACCGATCATATCCGAGGTATTTTTGTTACATGAGACTCCAGTTATCCAAACCTAACACAAAGTCCCTCTCAGAAATGCTTCTTGAAGAAAGGCAAATGCCACGCTGAGACATTCCTATATAACTGCTTTTCTCTCCTATCATGCAACAACAGTTCATACAGGAACAATGGCAGCTGGAAGCCACCAAGGAGCACTTGAAACACAGCAAAACTGAGTCACTAAAGAGAGGCTGACTTTTAGCCAGAAGTTAGATTAAAATGTACTGAGAACAGTGGGAGTTATTTTGAAGTGATTGCTTTCATGACGAGACTGAACTTTCTCAAGTTCAACCTTATGTGATGCTGTTTTCCTTTCATTGATTCACTCAGCTCCCAGGAAGTCACACAGATAAACCCAAGTTTTGTTGGTTAATCAAGGAATAATGCAAAATGCAGGACTGTAGGCATCTAAAATGTTTTGAAGCTGAGGACTTCAGAAGTTAATTACCACAACATTTAGATGATCCTCAGCAAAATGAATCATCCAAGAGACCTCCTTTTCCAGATTTTGCTGATACTTCACATTTTGCTGGAGGTTAACTTGCACGGTTTTCACATAAATCCTCTGCTTCTTCACCACTGGCAACTCGCTCATCTCCTGTAGTCACCCAGTGTCACAAAGTTGGTGCTGCTTTTTAAACTTCTCTCTTCATTTCTTTTCCTCTCAGTATTGCCATTAAATCCTGCTGCTATTTCTTATATATCTGAGAAATCCATTCATCCCTCTCTGTCCCTACAAGCAAAACATGTGTTCCCACAACATTTTGCTGCTTTGCTGAAGCAGAAATACTTCACTTAATAGTGTTGTCATTAAACCCAGCTCATACTCATTCCTCTCAGCAAAGGAATGGGATCCAAACTCTTTTCTTTTCTCTGCCTCCTCCTGCAACTCGGGCTCTGCTGCCTTCCACACTGCTGCCTTTTCAGATTATGTCCATTGCTTTCCTCCCCACCCAAGGCAATCCTGCAGGACTTCTCCAATTATGGATTTCATGTTTTCCCCAGCGTGGTCAGTTAGCTCTATCGTTCTTTTTGGGGTCTGTCACCCTTTATGAAGGAAATAAAGTAGTTACAAAACAGGAAAAGAGGAAACTGTGATTATGGAGAGGTAGAGTCAATGGGAAGGGGAGGACAGAAATTTCATATACGTATAAGAACATACATATAAAAATATATAAAATATTAAAATATAGACATATAAATAAATAAACATATACAAATACATCCATGAATCAGTGGGAGGGTTGTGCTGGGGCGCATTTTGAACTCCACCACTGAGTATCAGATATATCCCTTTACTTCTTCCCTCTCCTATCCTTACATTCTCCCTTCTGTTTGGACCACTGAGACTTGGAGTGCCCATACTATGACACATGCTATTCTTGACAGCAGCAGTAAAATGCCTTTCCCTCGTCATATTTACATGCTGCAGTGCTGTATAGGAGGGTAATCATAAAAATAACATTTTCAGCCCCAGAAGCATGTCAGGGACTGATCTTTTATCCAGATTTGCTACAGGGAAACAGTTTTAACTGGCATATATTTCTCCTGTGCCCTCTGAGAGAGCACACCTTAGGAATATTAAATGTCATGTACCCTGTTGATCAACGTGCCAGGTGAGGTGAATTCCATAGAGTGAGACCCATTTTCAGTTCATCTTATCAGGGAGAGGAGGAGGAAAGAAGAGACAAAAGTCAAAAAACCTTAAAAGAGGCGCAACTGTACGCTGTGATTCTTTGACTTCAGTGCTTCTTCAGATACCTTCTTCTGACAGAAAGAGAAACCACTGTAAGTTGTTAATATAGAGTGATAAATTCTGTTTCCCAATTTCTGTGAGTTTTACAATTCCCAATAATAATATATACCAGGTTTAGAGTACTTTTCACCTTCAAAATGTTGAATTAATTCTTATTATTTTCCTTAGGATCATTTTCTTGCTTTTCCTTCATCTTCAAGAAAACTTTCTATTTCTCTACTTTCCTTTGAGTCTTATCATATTCTCATCAAAGTAAATGGAAAAATACTGCTTGTGTCACAAATGAAGGAACAGGCATTGGTATTTCTGCTTCTCCTCTGGGATTTTTTTTACTTAATTCTTTCCTTTTTCTTTCATGTTTCTGTCATCTCTGTTCCCTTATCAGATTTTTAACTCCTTTGCTTAGCTTGTTTCAGTACATCATTTGTTCTGCTCTCTATTCTGTTCAACCTGTACACCTTTATTTTCTTTAGGTATTTTATTAATATTAGTTGTCTAGGTCTGTTCTGTCTCACTTCTTTTACTCATCCTTTTTTCCTCCCTCTCTCTATATTTCTTCCATTACAGCAGATATTATGGATTCTTGGCCACATACAGGGAAAGTGTAACTTTCTGGAGTTTTTTGAGTAAATACAGTCAGACACAGAAGGAATCTTCAGGCATATGAGTAAATCTGTTTTGCCTCCAAACTACTCTTATGAGTTATTTTAAAACTATTTTTCTGAAAATATGGACCTTTGTAAAACACAGCTGTGCTAAGAATGAACATCATGTAACAAAACAAAACAAAAACAAAAAAAAAGCCCAACCAACATGTCTGAAAATTGCTGAGGTGAAGATAAGTACAATGCCAGTGGTTTTGAGAGTTACTGTGTTGTGGGGGCACTGCTCATTTGGCAGGTCAGATTTGTTTTCTTTACAAAGCCTGTTCTTACATTTTTGCTGTGGTGGCATTATTGCTCTGTGTTGGCAGTGTAAATTAAAACTGAATCACATTTCTCACATAACAAAATAAGGTGAAATCACTAGCAGCAATTCCTGAATAAAATGTCATCACCTCTTGTGCTGAGATGCACAGCCGAAGGAGTTTTTCCTGTTTTGCCTCCCACATTTCAAGGGCATATGCAGTCAGAAGCTGATTTTAAACAACTGGAAGTGATGCTCAATTGCTGTACCAAAGGGCAGGATCAAGCCCTTGATATTTATCTCACATTTTCCATATTGCTGTTCTGAATGTCACAGGTGGTTAAGCAGGATAACTGTGTGCCATGGTTTCAAAAGACACTACAAATTCCTAGTATCTCCCCAGGAAATGCACAGAACAGCTCTTTTAGAAGTTGACATACCAAAGCATGTTTTTTTCTTTTTCTTCTGAATGTCTAAAAGCATCTGGGATTTTTCCTTTGTCTACAATAGCAGTTATGGTTCTTTCTCTCTTTCATTTTTTCTTATTTTTTTATTGCAAATGAGATACTGCCTTAGAGCTGGGGACAGGTGAGAAATGAGCAGAGTGCCCTCCTACAGGCTCCTCCAACCCTGCGGTCTGTGATGCTGTTTGACAGGAGGAAGAATAAACCATGAATATGGGTAAGAGCTGCTGAAGCATAACAAGCTCCTTCCCAAAAGAAATGTGTGGACAGTTTCAAGCTAGCTCTAAGCAGGCTCCAAACAAAGAGGACGCAAATTAGCACCATCCAGCCGTGCAGGTGTGGGGTTGTGCCCCCACTCGTTCAGTGGGGTCTGGAAATGGGGCTGCCTCACTGCCCATGCTTTGGGCTGCAGCAAAGCTGAGTCCTCACTGTTGACACTAAACTGTATAAAGAAATACATCTATGTTTCTCAAGCCCTACAGCTGCAGGAATTGGGGGCGATGTTTTATAATGTTCTCTATAGGAAGGGTTGGTGGTTTTGACTGCACTAAGGTGAGTGGGTGATAGGCCTATCCAATAATTAGATGTGAAACCACCAGGAACTCTCAGCCATGGATGGACACCTGTCAAACACTAGTTCCCAGTGACAGAACAAACCAGAAGAGTTCCATTTGTCTCCATTTTCTTACAGATACAACAGTGGAGAATAACAAGGGAGCAAAAACTCATATTCATAGGCAGCTCCATAAACTATGTTTTCCTGTTTGAAGAATTTCTTCCCTCTGGAGAGTCAGGAAGTACACATAACCAGTTTAGTTAAAAGCTACATTAAATTGCTTATGTAAGGAATGAATAAAAATTCCAAGCAGTATCAGAAGAATTTATCTGAATAAACGAAGATAGGAATTTAAGATATAAGAACTTTCAAGTTCAATATTGGAAATACAGTGATCTAAAATTTTAGTAAATTGGTATAAATCAAATTGACATTTTAATTCTGAAATATAATACCCATGCTATTTTTAACTGCAACACTTTGAATTCACAACTTGACCTCATTAAAATTATTTTGCTACATATACAATACAAACAGAAACTTTATGTGCTGTGCAAACTTTTTATGTTTTTTTTACGTTAGGCTGAATTTGCCTCTTTTGGTCCTTCTTACAGTTGGGTAAATTGTCTAATGAGACTGGAGAGTGTGGAAAGCTCAAAACAGAACTGAAGCTAAGAGGTAAGTGGTGCTTTGCCTACCTTAAATCTGCAGATACACAATGCGTAAAGATTTGCAGAGGACTCACGATCCTGACTGTGGACTGTGAGATCCTGTTCTCATCTGCTTTGCATCCTTTCATTTATTTATGTACAGGGAACATCGAGTTCACCATTTCTCAGCAACTGCCTATTCAGTACCCAGCTCCTACCAGTCAGTGCAGAGCAAATGTGAAGTGTTAGTCTGTAGGGTACTTGGAGACGTACATGAAGTGTTTAGGCTGTCATGTAGTTGCAGATCTATGTGGCTTAGCATAAACTGTATACCAAGTTCCTGCACTACTGATATGGATACCATATGTTCATAAGAAAACATTTGGCTCACATATAGCTTACTCTCTCCATAACTAACCAGAAATTGCCCCTCTGCAAGGTGGGATGCACCACAGGGACAAGGTCAAAGATACTGAAAGGTAGGAGATGGCCCTTACAAGTCAGTCTTTGAGGTATTAAAATCCTCAGCATTTATTTATATTAAAGTGCACACCCAAAATGTGACAAGTTATATGTTTCCTTCCAGGAAGATGTCAGATTTGTACTTTAGCTAGCAAAGTGTACGACAGGGATAGATTACCATTGTATCATCCATCTTGATCTGGTGCACCCAGGGCTATGTTGCCAGCAGAGAAGAAAGGTAATTTTTCCTCTGCTCTCTCTCACCTTAGACTGAGTTTACAACTTTCCCTTTTTAGATCATTTTTTCAGTATTATTCATAATTTCAGCTACTCTGCTGATGAAGACAGCAGACAGTACTGTTGCCACCGATAGAGTCATGTGCTTCACTCGTAGGAGAGAAGCAACAATATATTTTATTAATGTAACAAAGTTCAATGGTAAATGCGAAGTGGTTTAACAAGATTTGGTGGCAAGGTACTTTTATTTACTGCACAGGGACAGGGTCAGACTAAACTGTCAGGTAGACTCTCCCTTTAAGTCATGACGTTCAGAAAGGGACACCTTTCTTTCTAAACTCCCGAGAGAGGAGTCTAGGTGCAGCTGGATCCACTCCTAGTCCCAGATTTGGTCAACAGTTTATGTCTAAAGGATTGTATATGCACAACCAATCCTCTATATCACTTATCTAAGATTTCAAAGTTTAGCATGCTATGAATCATTTACTGACAATCTTTTGGGGCAAGGAGTCTCTCAACCTTGAGGAGTAACCTTAAGATGTGTCCCTACTGCTGCTGTGCAGCCTGCTGCCATGCAGGAGAGCTCAGAGGGCCCTGACAGCCTTTGACTACCCTGTAGCCATCCATTCCCCCAAAGTCCAGAGTAAGCTGGATGCCACCATCACAACACCCACTGGTGGTTACGGCTTAAGCGGTGCGGGAGGGTACACTGCCACAGCTGTATAGCAGAGCTACTGAAAGAAGTCCTGTGTCTACTCACCAGTGGCACATTTCCTGCTTGGAAGAAGGAATTCCTGTATTTCTTCTCTGTGCAAGAACTCAGCAGGCCAAAGGAGTAAAAGAGTACAATCCCTGTGATCCCTGTGTAGCCATGAAAGGATCAAAGCAGTCAATATCTACCATCTAGGATCTAAGTCATGCCAACTACTATCTAGCATAGCTCATATCAAGAGTCACAGAGGAGGTTATTGTAACAACCTTGCACTCCATTTGAATTGAGTGGAGATGAGTCAGTTCAAAGGCAGGTCTTTGTGTTTCTTATGCTGTGATTATTTTTCCAAAAACATGTTTAAATGCATTATGCCATGGCCTCTAAATCCCATTTACCTTTTTGCTTTGTTTTGGCAACTCAAAGGAATATAAAGAAGCAGGAACTGTGCATGAGCCAAAATATCTAGCAGGTCATTTCTGTGAGAGCGAGCTGAAAAGTATAACTTATGCTGATGGTGAGATGCAGCCAGAACACCTACAGTACCTAAAGTGCTCATCAACTTTCATTTGCTGAAGAACTGCAGATCATATAACAGCAGAGGCCAGGTAGATACAACATGAAATTAGTGTCATTTATCTTTAAATGTCAGGATAATGTTACCCTTGATGTCTACATTTTGACCCATCATGCCACATTGGTTTTTATGGTGGAGCTAAAAGTAAATATGGATATTGAAAGAGAGGTCCTCTTCAGGAATACCGACATGTATGCAAAATGACGGTGGCAGTAATATAATCTCCCTATTCACTTCCTACGGACACTTCCAATACAGCACGTTATGCCCAGACTTTTTTATTCCATTTCATCCTTCTTCTTCCTTATCCTTTACAGATCTTTCCTTTTTTCTTCTGCTGAGAACAGCACACTAACAGCACAGGTTGTATCATGAGCAACTTGTTTCCTCCCTGCTTTCCTTTTTAACACCATTTGACTTAATAATTCCATACTGGGTTCTTTTATCTGCTTTACATCCTTCTATAATGCGCTAATTAAAGACAAATGAAGTCTCTTTATTATGGTATATGGAAGCTGTTCTTTTTGCATTACTTTTCTGTTTCTGCTCTGAGTCAGACATTTCTTTCCTCCCACAGTCTCCTCTTAATGGGTTGTGGGGTGGGTTTTTTTTGAGGTGAGGGGCAGAGAAAGTTATTCTGAAGCTAGTTCCTACTTCTCTTCAGGCACTGTACTACAAGGTTTCCCAAATTCCCTAGGGTTTTTTTTCTGTCTTCTCAAATAAAGTACACCAACAGCACTTCATTGCTTGGTTCAGCAACCTTGCTTACAAAAAAAGAGAAAGCCTATGCTGGTCTGCTGGGCATGAGTCTGCTGTGTTTGATTTCTGGAAGAACAGAAATGGGATTTCAGCCTCCTGTGCAGCGACAAGCCCCAGTACCAGCCATCTATTCTTCCCGCGAAGGAGTACCATGAGTTCTGTAGCTTGCTGCCTGTGGTATCTCTCATCCCCCTAACAAATCTCACTGGTCAACTCTGTATGTACAGAGTGGCAGATGTCTGTGGCCATACTTTTAACTTGAAAGCACCAGTGTTATCATATAATATGGTCTGTTTTAGCTTTGCAACTATATTTCTCACATAGTACATTTTAGCTTTGCAACTATATTGTTTGTTTCAATGTAATCACAATGGAGAGATTGCTAACCAACCCTGGTTGTGTAATTTTATGCTGAGAGGGAAAGAGTCATTTAAAACTTATGGTCACTGAGGAGACCGTTGCATAGGTAACTGATGAAACAAACTTGGACTCTCCTTGGACTCTCCATATAAGGGAAGTACATTAAGGTTCAGTGATCGGTCAGCTGTAGCTATAGGGTCGACTGTTGTTTGAGACCCCTTAGAAGACTCTGAGATACCTGTAAGGAGCACACACGACACTTAATTAACGTATTACCACCTGTTGAATGAATATGTGGGTTTTTTCCAAGAAATGTAATGCATAAACACAAGTGTGGACTATATAACTTTGTTTGAATGAAACATATGACATGCACGTTAACTGGAATGATCCCCTGTGCATCCAGTGCTGCAATAAAGATTGCCTGCTTCTTAAAGCTACATAGGTGTTAAGGAGTTTTCTTATTCCTGATTTCAGTGACACCAAGGGTTTGTATTCTACTGTTATACGAACTCACAGTTCCCTCTGTATTTGACTAGCATATTATTCTAAGGTGAACTGAAAAACCTTGGAAATACAGTTTTCTTGAAGCAGAGCAGCGTCCTGGTGGGATGCAAGGAAAGTTCAAATCTTTTCTGGGATATGAACAGTATGCTGGTGGGTGTCCTTCTTCTCAAGTTTCTGGCTGAAAAAAAGATCCAAAATTTGTAAAGTTCCATATTTCAATCCACAGTCTGCTCAAGACCAAGCCATGATCTCCACCTGGGCCTTTAATTCTTCTGTCCCCTGTCTGGCTCTGAAGATAGTAGAATAGATCATGCAGCCCAGTTGTGCTAAGGTAGTTTGAAAATTATGTTAAAATCTGCCCGAGTCATGTGATTTTCCCTGATGAGTTTCTAAAAAGATGAAGTTGACAAAAGACGATGCTAAATTAGTATTTTTCATCTCCATTTTGCCTTTCTGTTTTCATCAGCTATGTGTGCTTCATACTTCTAAGGCTAAAGTTGTAGGAGGGAGGAAGAGCTGAGGAGATTAGGTGGCAGAAGGAGAAATGGAAATGCTAGCAAATCATCCAGACAATGGGGGAGTGAAGGAAGGAGACATGTAAAATGGAGAAAACATTCACAACTGACACTGAATTCAGGAAAGGCTCATACTTGGGCTAGTGGCAGAGCCTTGGGAATCCTCGCTAGTGGAAGAGGCACATACCTGAAAGATAGACTGCAGAGAAAGGGAAGCAATCAAACCCACCATGTTACCATGCAGGTCACACTCCATCACTACACATTCATTTTACCTTTTCCATTAATTGTTTCAAAGTGTATTTGTACAGGATGTGGTACGATACATCTCAGGTCAAAGCTACTACTGGAATGCACACGCTTAATTATAAATTTCAGTCGCAGTGGAACTTGACTCTAAGATGTTGACAGGGCTGTAGGGATTCTTGAGAAATCAAATCCACACAGGAATCGTGGCCATAGATCAGCTATATGAATCTTTTTCCTATTGCTTTGAGAAGTAGTGTGTACTCTTTGTCACGAGAAAATTACATGTAGCAAGAGCTATACTTTAGTAAGCCTGGATAATTCAGTGAAATTCTGCATAATTCTTGCACATCCACTCAAGAAGACTGAAATTTGCAACAAACTGTACTAGGGAAAAGTGTAACACAATGCCACAGGTATCAGATACACTTAGAAAATTATATTTACTTTTAGAAAAATTTCATTTTCTTTCTTTTTTTATTGTATTTAATTTATTTTTATGTTAGGTTTTAGAGCCAATATTGGTCAACTGTTTATTAATGCACTAGCTAATATCCCATATTTATCACTGCTTCAAACTGAAGACTGAACAGGCAGTTTCAAACAGCAATTTCACTCAAAATATCTGTTTGTAAAGGCAATTGGTCAGTGTGCTTTTGAGACTGAGCTGTAAGTTGTCAATGCCTGGTTGTACAGTAATTATTATTGCTGTCTCAAAAACAGAGCTCATTACCTGGTGTGCAAAGAGCCAATCCGACGCACAGAGTCGAGGTATCATCGCATGTCTGCAAAGAGATGGGTGCTAGATGGTAAATTCACAAAGCTAGCACATTTCTTAACACATAGTAAAACACTTTACACACTATGAACAGTTTACAATTACGTTTAGTCACACTTGATTCTCATTGATTCTTACAAGCCTCATCTCCATTTAAACGTACAGTGTTGTTTTTATCACTTCAATGTTCTGTGAGGAAGGGGCTTTGTTAGTAGGAGGCTTTCTTTGCTCCAGGGTGGATCCTTTAGTATGCTAATTAGGATAGTTCACACGTAGTTCAAGTCATTTTCTGTTTGGTCTCATTAACCATTTGGTTCTCCTTGAGCTTATCTTGTTATGCCCCAGCATGAGGTGTTTATGGTGTCTATCCCTTCTCCCAAGGCCATATTCTGCCAACTGTCTGTAACATCCTCTGTCTTTCAGACTCTCTCCTGTTCTTCACTATAGATATTCCCATATTGTGTCTGAATTTCAAGCTGAATAACAGACTGGCCTTTGTTAATCATGTATCTGCAAGCCAGTTGACTGCATTATGGCAAGTAGAAGTACAGAGACACTGGTCAGCACACAGCTATGGAGATGCAGTGGCTTCCAGAGAATTCTTAGGGTGGGACATGCAACTTTCCTTCTACAGACACACTGTCACTAAGAGAGGACAAGTCAGGAGATAGGTAGCTATCTATTCCCCTCTTGAATAACTCATTATGCCAGGATGCTTTCCTTCCCTCCACCTGCCCTTGAAAGTGAAAGGTCCCCCAGTCAAACTTCCAAGTTGTTTCTTTGAACACTGCAACTTGGTAGAGCTATTTAGGACAAAGAAGTTGTATTTAAACCAGTGTTCTGGTCAGCTTTTAAATTGCATGCCTCAGAGTCTTGTCTTTGTATCAACAGGAAGGTATTTTCACCCATGAACACATTTAGTGTGTGGTCATGAAACTAATAAGCCTATATCTAGTCGCTTGCAGTATAGCTACATAAAATCATTTTTTGTTCCATGGTTTCAGCATTTTAGTTGAAGCTAGAGCTGTCATTAATTGCAACTATCCTAAAAGCATCTTCCCTATTCATTCCTGGGACAGGTATATAGATATGTGTGCGTTCTGAATCCTGTGTATTTCATGTCTTCTTTGCACACCTGGAGAAGGAACCTTTATGACCCGGTAGCCTGAGTACTCTAACAACTTTATATTGGTTGGTTCAATACCAAGAACTGTATTATGTACTGTATCAACAGTTCTGAGATAAGACAAGAAATGAGAAAACATGAAAAACAATAGAACTTTACATCTGCTAATACTGGTTTCCCAGGTTACCTTAATCACATGTCATTACACATGGACAGCAGCATGGTAGCCAAAGGAGAATTGCCTAAAACCAGTAATTTCACTGAGGAAAGAAATCTTGTTTTTAAAACAGTTCTTCTGTCACAGATTAAAATCAGGGGATTTTAAAGCTTAGTAATAGAAAAGTGACAGTAAAAATGGCATTACAGGATACTACATTTATTCTCCCACCATGATTTCCACATTGCATTTTTTTATTTAACAAGTCAAGAAAAATGAGACAGAGTGTTTACTTGTATAAGACAGTACATGAAAGTCTCTATGAAAATGTCATAATCATGTTTGCTATATCTGAGTGGTAAATGAGTTTAAGAGGACATATAAAACTGATAGAAGTTTTAAACTAATGTAACGATTAAATCTGGTGTTTTGAGTATGGGATTACACTGAGAGGTAAGGTAGCAAGAAAATCAGTTTTTGATCAGGTGACATATATTCCTATTGTTCATTTTTGTGCTGTGGCTTTATTAAATGTCCATTTAGTTCTCAGACTGCAACAAATTACAGTACCTGTCTAGTTATATTTATAGATATAATTATGTCTCTGACATTATGTACAAATCACGTGCAGGACTACCTGTTAAAATTTTCCTGCCAAAAAAAAATGGGGCTGAATTAGTAACAGAGAGAAGAAACTTCCAGCTGCGTTCTTCTGAAGCACCCTCAAGGATGTTGTTGCAGTGTGGTGGCAACCGGGACAGGCTGCCCATTAAGTTTTCTTTTTCTTGGGTTATTGCATTAACCATCTATCAAAGGATGGAACTTTCCTATGCCTCACCCTCACCTAGAGACAGCTGAGCTAGTTAAAAACCAGTATGAGTCATAAAATTAGTGTATCTTCAGCAATACACACCTTGAGAAAACCCCAAAGTGTGCTCAGTATCTTAGTATGAGATTGTTTCTGGTACCTGAGCTAAACTAATATAAAGCTGACTATGCTGAAACATAGACATAACCTCTTAGTGCTTGTTGTTGTAATCATGCTTTCTGAGCTTCACAGGTGGCTTTTGAACGTTCTTGTGTTATGCTGGAGATTGTTTAATGGCCTTTCTTTCTGATCTTAAAATCAATGAAACACTAAAATTCGTGTTTAGGTAAAATAACTGACTCCAAGAAGATTAATCTATTCTCATTTATACCATTGTATCTACAATTGTACATATCTATATATGTACATTTTGATATAGCTGATTGTTAATATATGTTGTTATGTGTCTGCTTATATATTTTCTATATATAAATATATAACTTTTATATAACTATTACATATATATAAATATTATATATTTTAAAAAGGCAACCAGATACACATCAGTGTCAGTTCAGGTTAGATCTTTTGAAGACAATGCATCCTTTTCTTGACACTTGTTTCTAGGATACAGTATGCCCAATTTACTTACTGAAATGTTTGCTTCTGACATAGAGTGATAACACAGTTGTTCTGCAAATAGATGGTTTAGAAGTCTGGTCTGAAATGCAGAAAATAATATAGTTCCAGATAACCACTTTCTTGCTGACTCTAAGGAGTCATTTCAACGAGTGACAGCCCTTTCAATTCTGCCCCCACCTTAAAACTTCCCTGAAGAACTGCCTATAACTAAGCACATCATATAATAACTCCAGCAAGAAAAAAAATGTGGAGGAATGTCCTGAAGAGCTCCTTTTTTAAAAAACTAGTCCTCTATGAGATTCAGACCAATAAACAGGGACCAAGGTTTCCAGGGTTTTGTTCCCTGGCAATGACAATTTAGGGAAGAGAGAGGCATCTCCCTAGATTACTGTTTTCAAACACCTGTTGTTGAAAAAATTTATTTTAAGCATGTAAAACATAGATTCTTACTTGTGCAGAAGAAATTGCATGGGTGGTTGTCCACCCATGCATTGATACAATCACTGATGACAGTGATGGGGGACCTCTTTTTTACTTGCCTTGTTTGTGAAGACTTTGCATAAGTACCTGTGTTCTGACTTTTATAATCTCCAGTACAGAAGGACTTATCTTGTGAGGTGACACGTAATGTGAGTGAGCCATTGAACTGGGCCAGGAAACTACCAGAGAACCCTGTGAGTGGAGAGGTGGGAGAAGCAATGGTCGGATGAGCAAAATGACAGAAATAGCTAAGTGATCTCTGAATGCAAAGGGCTTCGGGGAGGATGTTCAGAGACCCCAACAGGGAAGGTGGTCTGAGCAGGGGGACAAATGGGACTCTAAGGAGGGAGGGATCGCTGGGTGAGGGATCAAAGGCATTTGGGGTAGCACACAGCATCTGTCCATCCTTGCCAACTCCTAGCAAGTGAGTCTTTCAAACAGGGACTCCAGTATTGAGGGAGCACATGTACCTACCCACTAATCACATACTAACGAGCCCTTCTTTCTCCCTCTCCCAAAAACCTTGACTGCTTTGCTTTTGTGATCTGCTGTGAGAAACAAGGCAGGACAGGGAAAGGCTCTGCAGCACAGACGTGCAGCTTGGCTCGGGGTCCCCGTGCTGGCATGACACTGCCCTGTCTTCCAGGCTGTGTTGTCCCTGCAAAAGGTCCTACTACTGGGTTGCAGCAGCCCAAGGGTGGACTCAGGTCCTGGTTATTTCCCTTCAGGTGTGATGTCTGGTCCAGTTAAACCATAGGTAGCATGTGTGGGGAACTGTGGTTGTGATCCCTGCTTTATGCATGCGTGGCCCGCTCATTTGCTGTGGGGGTGAGTCCCAGCACTGTGCAGTCTCTGACTGGACTTTGAGATGACATCACGTAGTAGATATCAGGCAGGCCAGATATCTCTGAGTCCCTGCTAAAAGGGCCTGATGTCACTAGCTGCAAAGGGTAGAATTGGCAGGGTAGCACATCCAAACCTGAGCTTTGCTGACCAGCTAGCTCAGTTACAATGCACACATGACCAACATGCACATAACCTAAAAGTAACTCTCGGGAAATTCCCATTTTACTTTAAAACCAAAAAAAAATCCATCAAAAGACAAACAATAAAAAAAGGTTTCTTTAGTTGTTTTCCTGAGGCAGAAACATTGAAATATCCCATCAACTAGAAACCCTAAGTTTCACCTTAAAGGGTCTTTGCGTAACCCAGCTTTTTTCCCCACAGCTATAAAGAAAGACATTAAATTCGATTCATTTTCACATTAAGTTATGCTAGCATAATTGCATTTCTTCCACTGGATTTACATAAATGCAAATTAGGCCCACTCTATCTTGCATGCAAGTGATGACATTTTTCAAGTTCTGTAAGGCATTCATCTCTACCTCTTTAATGAGTTAATTCCCTTCTCTTACTAATTTAGCTGTAAGTAGTAGGAATAAAGCAAGGTGAAATGTGGTAAGTTATCATTTAGAGTCTTGTTTCATTTTTCCACCTGTATTTATAACTCCTGAGGTTCATCTTAAGGATCAGAGAATACAAAATAAAGCTCAGGCAAGTTTTACTGTCTTTCACATTAGAATGGCAAAAACTGTGTCTTTTCAATGCTTTTGCTATAGATACCAATTCGTGTCTTCTCAACAAAGACCCATTTTCACTCAAAAGGTTTTTGTGAATCTCAACAAAACGACTGTAATGATTTCATTTGCAATGAAACCTAAGAAACAGTCATATTTCATGTCACTTGGAGTATTACTGGGAACATTTTGCTCAGCTCTACTTGCAAGCCAAGCAATTAGCAACAGAAGGACTTGACTGTAGTGTGCATGATACGTTGTTAGCCCCAGCACCCTTTTGGAAATGAGTTTTGCTGGATCCTTCATATTTCCCCTTTATAAGTAATGTGGTGATTGAACCAGTCCTTTCATAAAACCCACTAATCTGACTTCTACAGGTACAAATCCAAGTATCCTAGGAAGATTTGAAATAAGCCCGAAGAATTTCATCCTACATATTATCCACAAGTTCAGAAATCCTGCTACACAGGGTCAACATTCCTCTTTTTCCCAGGGAGTTAAGTTCCTGAGTCTAGGACTGGCTTCAGCTGCTGCTATGTGTTGGTAGTAATATCACCTTTTTCCATGTTGTGTCCTGAAATGAAAACTCAAATTCTCTTATTCAGTTTCTCTTGCAATCATGCAAGCCATGCTATACATTTAATAACAAGTGTTTGTATTTAAAGTGAATATAACTTCTGATTTTTAGATAGGCTTTCCACAATCCACTGCTAGAGAAGCTCAAGCCTTCATGTGCTACAGCTGAGTTTAAAAAGAAGTGAATAATCTTATGAGCAACGTCTGCAGTTATGCATGATAAGCTGGATAATCAAACTTTATGTCACAGAAGATAAAGTAAATCACACTGGGTTCAAGTAAGAATTTATAAGCCATGGACAGTATTGCAAAATGTGACCAGGTACATTATATTACTTTAAATGTTGCCTTTTGCTGAAATATCGGTCAGTGGTCATTGGCAGATGTTGAAAGAGCATTCATCTGACCAAGCTTGACATTCTGCTCCAAGAACCAAGCTCTCAGCCAGCTTTAATTGCACCCTACTTTGGATAAATTCCAGTGTCAGGGTCTAACAATGACAATAAAGGTATTTAGGAAAAGACATATAAGAGCAAACCGTTGCAAGGCTCATGACTCCTCTAATCCATAGGCATTGTTAGTGTGGGCGACATCATTAAATAGCTTATCACAGTCGAAAACGTTCTATGCAAACAGATGGTCAGCAATTGCATGATTTTATTTAGGCTTTGATTTACATACTGGTCTGAAAAGATTTTAGTCTATTTCACTTTACATGAAAGCGAAAAATAGAGTTTGTTAGCTGCATTCTTGTATAGATAATATCGTATGCTGAATTATCTCAGTAGGATATGTTTTATTAATGCATATGTTTTGCTTTGAAAGTATTTTAATTTGCATTTGTGGCAAGAGGTTTCAGTCTTTCTTCTGCACTCTTCCTTTGCCTACCACCATCACCCTTGGTAGGAGACAAAAGGATGTTTAGTCTGGTGCTGACTTTAATGAGTATTTCTGAACCAAGTTTATTGTCAGTGCCCTGAACGCACTAATCGGTCTTCATGGCCCTGACCAGCGCCACCAGTGGCTTCCTCTCATGTACCCTCATCTGTTTGCTCAGGAGCTGCCTCTAAGCTCAGGCCTTTCGCTGGTCCTGACCTGAGCTATGTCACTGCCAGCCCTGCACCCAGCCCAGTCGCTTGCTTGCTCCTGCCTCACTTGCCCTGGTCACCACCCTGGGCACGACTCTGATTGCCACCTCCAGTGGGATGGGGCCACTGCAGGAGGTCCCTGCCCCACTACCTTGCCACTGCCTGCCCCAGCCATTGCTGACCCTCATAGTCGCTTAGATGTGGAAATTTTTAGAACTTAAAACTTTCCATTAGAAGGTTACAGGTGTGATGAACACTTGTCAAAACAGCCTTCAGGCAGCTACAGGCAGGCTGACAACTGGCTCATTCATGTAAAAGACTGGGGCTGGGACTGACCCCCTTTTTCTGGTCTGGAGTGCCAATTTGAACCCAGATCATCCACATCCAAGGGTTATTTTGTGTATCAGGATATGCAGTGAGTAGGTGACAGCTCCTCTCAAGCCAAAGAAATAAGTATTTAGGCATCATGGAAAAGTGCCAAAGGGACTCCACGGTCTTCCTGCACAGGTGGGTCTTTCATCTATCCTTTAGTGACCAGGGTTCTGAATAAGCACAAAATCCCAGACATGCCCCTCCAATCCCAGAAACAGGACTGGGGTGATATCTGAGAGAGAGCTAACATTGTCTGATAGTACTAAGAATGCCACTTCAGCTGGAAGAAGGTTAGAGATTTCATGTCAACTCAAGATCGTGGCTTCCAAGCGGGAAGAAGTGCCCTCAATTTGAGAGCTCACGCTTGGTCTTTCTGTAGAATCAGACACCCTCTGCCTCCACACAGCCACAGGCACATGATGTCCTGAAGCAGTCCCTAAAGGGGATATCAAGAAATATTTCTCCTTAGAAATTTGGACAAAGCCTTCTCATTTCCAAAACTAAAGTAAGGAATAGAAGGCATTCCTGGCCTTTACCTGATAATACTGAAGCTGAGAACCATATCTGCAATTCAAATATTAGAGTAAGATGGCCAGATGTCCTGTTTGATGTGATGCTCTCTTTTTTTGGCAGTCAGGTGTCCTGTTGTTTTGATAAGTGAAATGCAGGATGCCATTTGTCTTGCATTGTGGGTTTAAGCTAAATATTTTAAGTTGTCCATTTCATAATGCAGATGTGAAGTGTTCCTGATTACCATGAAGAAGCTTGCTGAACCATTTTATTTTAACGTTACAAAAAAAATGAGCTGGCAATTATCTTGATTACCTTGGCATTATACCAAAATCTACAGATTTAAAAAGCAAGATGATTGGGGTTTATGCTTGTGTTCAGACTGGGAGTGTTGTAATGAAGGTTTTGCTTTGTTTCATTTGCTCTTTCTTCTGCAGCTCTTTGTAAGTGGTTTTGAGGGAGTGGGCCTTGGACTCCTGGTTCTATGTTTGTCAGTTTATTATCACTTTTTCAGTTCGACACAGATAAACCCTAATGCGATAATTTACTGAAATCTTAATTGCTGAACTTTGTTTTGGTAGTTTTAGACTTAAATAAAATAGGAATATTTTTGTTTTTAATAGGGGAGTCACTTGGATATAATGCAACATAAATAAACTCAGCAGTCACCATATAATTCATTTTATCCAAAAAATGTGATTGGGATGAGTAGAGTCTGGATTGTTAGCTCTAGGTTCCCTTAAAAACAGCTGGTATACCCTGGAGGGTAGATGAACTCACTCAGGAGAGAAAAGGTTCTGGATGCTGCAGAGTGCAGCAGGAGAATAAAATTCTCAGCAAGGAGCGAACAAACCAGGTGTCAACGTCAAATTTCTCTAGGTGTGAGAGGAAATTCAGCAAGACAGTGAGCTGACTGAAAATAAGACTAGAAGACAGGACATGATGGACAGATGTAGAATGGTGTTTAAGACATTTCTCAGTTTTTTCTTACCAGTTTTCTTACTTCTAGTTTTCTTTGTTCAGAAAGCTGACCATTCTAGTTTAAGCATAAAGGAAAATACCATATTTTACTAGAACATTAAAACATTTCTTTGTATGGGAAGGATCTGCATGGGCTCGCCTCAAAACTCTGGCATACTTTAGGTCCTAATACACAATAAAAAAAAGATTTTGCCTGCATCAGAAGGATAATGAAAGACCTCAGTCTAAACTGAAAGTGTAGATGTAAGCATACTAATTCTGTACGCTATGAAAGAAGTTTAGGATGATTTGGGTTATGAAATACACTCCACTCCGAGATGTTGCTTCAACTCATGTTTAGGTATTTTTGTATCATCTTACCTGCTCAGGTGCTATACTTCTGGGAGAGAAGGATATTTGGGTTTTTTTACTTTTCAGGTTTAAACTGTGAGAATGCAGAAGATTATATGCTACAGAAATTTGGAAAGAAAGATATTTGAAAGATTTTATTGCTGCCTTTTAAGATGACAATCTCAACCCGGTTTTCCACAGGTCAAGAAGAACGCAACAGGTATATTGGCAAAACTAAACAAGCACTTGAAAATTAGTGTCCCAGTGTGCATCATTTTCTCAGAACTGCCAGGAGAACCAGGATAACTTCTCTTTTCAGTCCAACAGCCCTCTGCCTGCTCTGGACTTGGTCAGTCCATTGCAAGCTGCTCCCCCCTGGCTGATGGATGCTATAGGCAGTCGCCTGCTGCATCCACCAGCCAGCCACCTGCAGCCTGAATAGCTATGCATCTAGCAACATTCGAACCAGCAGCATGGAGTTATGTGGCTTGTCTCACAAAGCCTCAGACTGTCAGCTCAGAGGTGGTTGTGAGGTTAACTCTTCCTAAGGAAAAATGGCTAGTGGGTGTGCTGCCTGCTGTCAGACCATAAATTAATATGCTGGCTCATAATTCTGTAATTCACATCCTTTATGGAATCCAGCCACCAACATCATGTGAAACCCACTATCAACATGGCTGTGTTACTTGGGAGATCGTGTAACTAGTTTTGCTCTCAAGCAGAAATAGTTTGTACCTTAATTATAACATGGGAACTACATCTCAGTCCATTCCCTGGCATGGTGCCTTGCCACTTACCACATCCAAGACACACATAGGTAGGGTAAAAATTGTTTTGAAACTCGTAGTATGTAACAAAATACAGGAGGAGGTATTCCTTAGGAATCTCAGCATACAAGCTATTTTCTCTGTTGCCACATATCCATATGAGGTCTATCCTGAGGCAAGCTTTAAGCAGGCGTGTTTGGATTAAATGGCCTGCAGACGTCCCTGCGGCTTGAAAAATAAAAAAAAGGGATGGTTACCTCTGCGACTGAGAGTCAATAAACATGTTGACGTAAATGATATTTTTTCTTCCTCACAGGATACGTGTCCAAGATTTTTGAGTTGTTCAACAATCCTGCTGTGGCTGTACTTTACCTTTCTGAAGTGGATTGAAGATGCTTTTCACAATAATCACAAAAATGGAAGATAATATTTTGGCTTATAAAGTGGAAGAAGAGTTTGATTTTTTATAATTACGTGATGTAAAAGTAGGAATAATGAAGAATTTTAAATAACAATGATCAACTTTTTGTAAATGGAGCTTGAATTTCTGCAACAGCACTCAAACAAAAGCAATTCCTCTTCTGTGAATACTTCTGAATTTATTAAAATTTCACTTCTTGGCAAAAAGTTAAAGATTTTGTTAATTGCATTAATGAAGTTAACAATAATGTCCTTAAGCATATAGAAGAACCTAACCTTTTTTATTAGTTCCCTAATGTTTAGAATAAAAAAGGAGTGCCAGGTGAAGGTTGAAAATAAATAAAAAGTTAATATCAATGCAGATAAAAGATTAAGAAATGTCTTCAAATATTTGGATACACAGCGTGTACCTTGTAAAAACATGAAAGCACAAACTGGCAGGACTAAGAACTACTGCATAATCAAAAAGGTTGCTTTGACCTATAAATTCTTTATGAAGAGATGAAAAGATCTGGCTTAGTATTGGAATTATTAATATCATTATCATAAACCAATATTTTTGAAGATTTTTTTCTACTGAATATTTTATCCTGCTTTTTCTAAATCTTAGAAGATTTTAAGAAGAGATACACTGTTCGAAGGATCATGAGAACTGAGAAGGCTCAGGCTCTCAGTTCTATAGCTGCAGAATATTTAGGTAATTGTAACATTCAGTAAGCAATTCCTTAATGTTACCTATAAAATTTAAGCAAAGGGCTTTCCAAGATATACCACCTGACACCACTACTCATGTTGTTTCCGACATTTACTGTTTTATTTATAGATATCTCAACTCTAATTAAGTAAAGGTAATTAGTTTACTTAGGTTAAAATACTTGAAATACTAACTCTATTTATTCACTATAAGTCATGAAGTTTGGCTAGTTATAATATGAAGACGTGGGGAGCTGAACATTTAGGAATTCTTTGTATGAACTAGCTGGAAATAGTAGTAGTGTTCTGCAAAGGATAATATTATCTAATGCTGAATATTTAGAATTTTTAGGCATGTTGTCACATTAAGAAGGGGGTTCCCTTGAACCCTTTATATTTGATCAGCCTGTCAGTTTCCCAGGAATGACGAGACCCTTGCGTCTGACCAGCCTGTCCGCTACCTGTGTTGTGGCAGCCCACTGTATCGGGGGGGTGATTCGACTGACCTGTTCAGGGACCCCTGCCGACAGCATCGCTGAGTCAAGTCCCTTAAACAACTACTCACATCTCCGGAGACTTACACAAACTGAACTTCAGCTGAAGATTTCTATTATACAAAATGTAAGTTTGTGACAGAATAAAGTTCAAAGATTGCCAGTGATAATCCACTGACTGCAAAGCAAGCTTAAAACAATACACCTAGTAACAGCTAGCATGAGTTAGTCATAGAATAAAGTTCTTACCCGGTAGACATCACTATGGAGGAGAAGACAGGTTCAGCCCATCGACTGATCCTAGAAGTTATGACAGTCTTCCCTAACTTCTCCCCTCCTTTGTTTACTTTTTATACTTCACAGTACATTGCACATTTATTACCATACATAGAACTGGTTACAAGTTTCTCGTTTCTAATACAAATTAGTATGCATCCTCCAATAGCGCTACTGAAGTTTTTCACTAACTACGCATGCTCTCCAAGCAGCGTTTTGCCCTCTTTCAGGGGGGCTTTTTGAGTCAGAGGTCACGATCTGCCACTATCACTGTTATCTTTGTCCTACTTTCAATGTATGGGATGTTGCAACACTTTATCTCTTGCAGCCAGAACTTCCTCGCCTGAATGCTTCTTTCTTAACTTCTGTCCTTCCCAAGGCTGAATTTCTTGATTAGAATTCTTTTTGTTCATCAATTTTGACAGCTTTAGAGTGTGGGTCAGCTTGACCTAACCTTGTGACACTAAATCAGAGTGTGGTAATTCTGGAGTTTAGACAACAATTCCCCACCTTTGGACTTGTTTCAGCCCAGGACCAGTTCATTTTCTTTACATTTATGTGGAGCTTGAGTGACTCTAGTCATACGTATTTTTGTTACTGATTGGTATCATGTGTACAGTGAGGTGTAGTGGTACCTTGAAGGTGGGTAAATTTGGGATGGAGGTGTGCATTGGTATTGCAATGAAATTATTTTATCTGAGGAAAGTAATTTCGCCCCAATGGTTGGCTCAGCAGCGGACATCCTCTCATACGTTCTTCATGTGACAACTGCTATGCAGCTTACCAGACCATCAAGTTCCCATTCCCGCAGGGAGCACAACAGAGCCTGGCCACCGTGTCTCCACTCTGCTCCACCCTCCATCACTCCTATCAGCATGTGCTGAGCTGGCAGGGTGTGTTGCTTAGGGAGCCGTGGTAAACTAGATTCCATGCATGTAACCATCCTGAAAGTGATAGATGTACTTTACTCTAAGAAAGTTTTCTGTAATACTATGCTTCTATTAAGTCCCAGTTTTCTCTAATCCCCGCCCCACCCCCATGTAATTTTCCTATACATGTAATTTTTTTTTTTTTATCATAAGGAATTTGGAACATTCAAAAGGCAAGCACACTTCATTTTTCAGTCAGAATGTTTCCTTGTGCCTTTTTTCTGATCCAGGAATATTTTTCACTCTGTCTTTCTTTTTTTATTTTTCCCAAAGTGACACAGTCTTGCATCTTCAACAGCTCTAGTCATGAAAACCTCTTTTGCTGAGTTGTTTTGCTGTATGTGTTTAGAATTATTATTATTTGGCTCATTAATTGATCTTTAAAATTAAAACCATGGCTATGAGACCTCTATAAAATATCTGCATATTAAACTATACCACCTGTTGTAAGATAACAAGAAGCATACATAATACACAGACACACACATGCCAGCAAGATACAGATTTTACTGTAATTACAATGAGTTTAATTTTATGTATGTTAAATAACACCTGTATTAACAAGTAAGGATCAACACTTGGCCAATCTATGAAAGCCAATCACTGCACCATAAAAGCCAAACACCCCAAATTAGTGAGAACCTGGTAGTTTCATAGAAACAAAACGTGCTTGGGAAATAGTTGAACAATTAGAAGTAACTTACGGAAGATAAACATTTTACGGTGCAGTTTCTTTTCAGCTAGGGAATTCACCATGAAGTATTTAGCAGACCCCTCACATACAGGAAATGCTGAACTCGGGCCGTGTCTTCGGCACCTGACACTACGGGGATCTACACAGGAGGTAGCTCTTAGGGGCTGCTGGAGGCAGCAGAGGTGTGCAATTTTCATATGAAAGAGCTATGGACTGTTTTCTGTGAAGAACTCTTTACGTGGGGACCCCATAATATTTCCAGTGCTTCCATGCGAAGTCCACTCATCCTGGTAATCATACCTGCCTACATCTGAGGAGTACCAGAGCAAAAATGAGCTGCAGTCAGCAGAGCAATCCCCGTGACGGAAGCAAGCCCCTCTGTCCTGGGAACTGCTGACAGGCACGATGTAAGGAAGACCCAGAATAACTGCTTTAGCAATGGCAGAGGCAGCTGCTTCCTAGATTTTGTCTTTCCAAAGGCCCTTTAATCCTTCCTCCTTTTTGACTACCTGTCTGGGCATGTCATACAATCAAGAGCAATCACAAGGCCCCCAGGAAAAATTAAAGACAGAGAATGAGATGTCACTGCCAGCAGAGTAGTTTGTCAAGCCTGCAGATGGTTTTTGAGGACCTCTTGGGAAAGATATTCAAGCAGGGAAAGAAGGTTATGAGCTGGATGAACTAAGCAGCAAAATCCACTCTAAAATGCCATTCCTTTGCCATAAATATCCACTAGTATCCACGCCCTCTATGCATTTCTCTTATTTCTGTGCGGTATTTATGATCGCTGGCCTGCTTAGATCATCCTGTCACCGTAAGAAGCAATTCTCAAAGGAAGGTTAAGACAAAGGAGGTCTATATAACTGTCCCACAGGGTATCTTCTGATCCACTGTGAACAGAGCCTCATGGTCCTTGAGCAGCACAGAGCTACCAGCGTCCATTCTGGATTCCCACCTGCAACCCATGAGGCTTCTGTCAGGGTGCAGCGTGGCCAGGGCAGGAAGCAGCTGGGGACAGACCAAGGCAGGGACCTTCCCGGCATCCTTGCCCCTCTGTGAGGAGCAGGGCTAGGCCAGAGATGGTGACAGGGCACACCAAGAGCTATTCCCATATTTCAGTGCATACAGAAGGGAGTTCTACCCAGGATTTTTCAAAAACCACTTTGGGAGTCAACATAAATGACCGCATACTGGTTGGAGAGTAAAATGCATTGGGAAGGAAAAAAAGAAGCAGCAAGAAAGCCAAGCTCAGTAAATCTGAGTATCCTGCTCACTGCCCTCTCCCTGCATCCATGGCCTTGCAGCGGTGGTGGACGGTGTGCCAGAGGACGGCGGGGAGGAGGCTCTCGTGCTAAGCTGTACACTGCAACGGCACAGCCAAGCAGGCTTTGACAGGGCAGGGCTTCCCAAATGCATTTCTAGGTGCTGGGATGATAGGCGTCCAAAATAGGGTTATATGTGGTGATTTATAAATGGAACAGAGAAAGCTGTGATAAAAAGCCTGTTGCACAGTGAAGAAACACAAGACTGCTGTCAATGTTATGGCAGAGGAGTGATTCACTCAGCAATCATTCAGATATACTGTTGCTGCTTCTGTCTCCTAAGAAAGTTTTCTGTATTTCCTATTAGAACTAAGTGCTTATGAATAGAAATGTGTTGCCTATTAAAAGGCACCCAATACATATAGTTTAGTGAATTCAGAAATGTTATGTGGAAGGACCAAGCAAGTTTTATAGCTATGCTTAGCATTTTAATAAGTACCTCAGCTATTTAAACCCAACTCATACTTCTGTCTACCATATCTCATAGCAGGCTTCTGGTAACATGTCCTGGTTTTGCTGAAAGTCCTCCACAAGGTCCAGAGAGGTACTCATGCCACAGTCTGGTGAGCTGTATCTCCACTATGCGTGGAAGGTAGAGGACTGTAGATAACTGGACTTTCTCAACACAGGGATCAGAGAGTGCGTTCAGAGCTCAGACACCAGCACAAGGCTTCCCAACAGCAGAAAGTTCAGTAAATGCCACTGGCCAAGTCGTGGCACTATGTCTCATCCCTCCTGCCTAAAACATGGAAAGCAGGCAGAAGTTACAGCCACTGAATTAAGGGCAGAGATTTAGTTTTGGCACAGAATAGCTTCATTAGGTATATTTCACCCATGTTTCTGACATTGTTAATCTGTTTTACAGTGTTGTGAAATTTGAAGCCACACACAAAAATAAAATACTACTGAAAACATGTCCATTAACATAGACCACAATGACATCTCTAAAGCTTTTGCATCATTTCAGCAGTACTGTTTATCACATATACATACTTAGACAATTTATTTTGCAACCATAGATACTTAACAGATAATAAAACAGGAATCCTCTTTATAAAGTAACAATCCAGTGCAGCATGCACAAGGTCCCGGGTCAGTTACTATCAGTATAATATTAGACAAATGTGAAATGGAACTAATTTTACCTTGCCTTGCTTTTTCCATGGTGCACAGCACTTCCTCATGCTGAGTTCTGATGCAGAGCTGAGAAGCTCAGAAAATACCCAAGGGTCAAGCTTGATAACAAAAGAGGTGATATTACTAATATTTAATGTTTTCTAAATTGGAGATGCAAAAAGGACTCCACATGTGTAGGCACTGAACAGTGAAGAGGAGGATAAAAGAACTGATTAAATTGTGGCAGAATAGCAGTAAACTTAAAAATGAAGGAAACTTAGGAACTGATTTTGAGGATCTGAACACAGCTGGTGACCAGAATGAGATGTGTCAAAGAAAGGCTGTGAAGCAAGCCACACTGCATCTAAAAAGTTGTACAGAAGGAGTGGGAATACTTTCTCAGTTTCTACGAAAAATCTTTTTCTATTGCTGTGAAGCAGAGTATTTGATAGGCTAGATTAAATAATAGTACGCCAAAAGTTGTAATTAGCATCCGTTGATGGCACTCCCTGGAGACAGTAACCGCTTAAGAGTTTAACAAATGAGTAGAGGCTTTTAAGGTGCTTCAGAAGATCTGTTGGAAACAAGGGAAATGCTGGATCAGCAACCGCTGTGATTGCCCGACCTTCTCCATTACTCTGCTTCCCACATGTCCAGCTGACACTCCCAGAGGTGTATTCCCATCCACACCTGAGCCTTTCAAGTAGAAAAGGGTGCTGCATAATAATGTGGCTCTCAGGACTTTCTGCCAGCATGGATTCAGAATAAATAACATATTATTTATTAGCAATATATTATTAAATATAAATATAACTACAAAATAAATTGGATATTAAATGTAAATATATGTTATTAAACACCATAATAACCTGGGAGTGTTTATGATAGTAAATGTTGCAGGTATCCATGATCTTTAGAATGGAAATTCAGGTTCAGTGACAGTTATTTCAAGGCAATTACAGAAATTTTGCATCTTTATCTGCTGTATTTAGCTTAATCTCTGTAGATGGCAAGAGCTATCATCTTAAAACAGAGAAGACACCACTGTTAGAATAGGAGGACAGAATGTTTTGTTACTGTTATAACATGGATGAAGTCATTAATTCTTTAGCTGGACTGAAAATAAAGGAGTGTTTTAGAAATTTCCCTCCAGAGGGATTACTCTGTGTGTCATTAGTTCGAGTAACACACATAGTTCAGAGTCAAAGGCAGAAGACAGGAAGCTCACTAGCTTCAGGACATGAGAAAAAAAGAGGTTGTGGGCTGATGTCTGCAACACTTCAGCATTCAGCCAAGACAACCCAACAGGGTGACTATAGATACCTTGAGATTCAACACCATCAATGGAGATTCTGCAGTCACAGAGGCAGGCTCCCAGAATTGCTAACAGGCTGCATAACTCCCTTCTATGTCTCAAAATCTCCCATTGCCACTTCATTATTTTCCTTCTTTTGTAACTTGTTTTTTGCACAGCTTCGCTCCCTGATTTTTTTTTGGTAGTGAATCTACTTTAACTTTCTATCTGAGTCTGTCTGTTGTCTACAGTGAGGTTTTGCTTTAGAAAACAATGCATCTCCAGTAAAAGTTATGTAATTCTCCATTTAGCCATACAGTTTTGCTCTCTTTTTATGTTTTCCTGCTCATCGGTATGCACACCATCTGTGCCTCTACTACAATGTTCTTACGTGGCCTCCAGACTTAGTTAGTGGTATTAAAGTTTTATTACTTTGCCCTTCAGTCTCATGTTAATCATTTCGCTCACTGTTTTAAAAATCCGCCTTTTCAAACCTTGCTGTTAGCATGTCAACCACAGAGAAATTCAGCCCCCTCACTCCAATACAATATCAAACCTCATTGTATAGCGATGACTGGTAATTAATGGCAATACTGTAATAACATGAACTAAACCCAGCTGTTATATTCCATAGAATACAAAATTATTAATTACAAAAGAACATGATAGCTTGCCAAGAACACAGGGTAAGAGCTATATGAGTGAGTATAAACAAAGAAATGCTTTTAAAACTCAGTCGCTTTTTCTAATTTAATGATTGAGAGGGCACAAGACAGTGCCTACAAGTAATGTATGTGATGGCAGCTGTAAATATGTTCTCACGGTTGTGCTAAAGCCTCTCGATCTCTAATAATGTGTATTGTGAATCCTGCAAACCAGTCCTTAAATTTCAATTCTGCGCAGTTCAGCTGGGGAGATTTTGGGAACTCGTGCAGACAGATTGCGTGGAACACTAGGGCTTGGAAGAGCTGGACAATATTATTTCCTCAAAAACAAATGTTTTGCAGCAAAGCTGGGTCACTTTCAGGCTGCAAGAGGAATGAAGGTTTTCTGATTAAAACACTGAACAGCGAGATGAAAGCGTAAATCCCAGCTCTGCCAGAGGTTGCATGTATGTCCCTCGGCAAGTCACATCACCTTTCAGTGATTCGTGTCTGTAGCTACAAAAAGTGAACCATTATTTTTCCTTCCTCAAGCATTTCTGAGAGTGAGAGCTCCTTTGGAGTTGGACTTTTTCCAACTGTATGTTTGTAGGGGACCTAACACAACAGCATCTTATCTAACTGAGACTTCCAGATGTTACTGTGGAATAGATCATTAAGGCTTCTACTTAATGCGGTATGAAAAAAGAAAAACTGTAAATGATCTTTTAAATTTTTCTTCTGTAATGTAAGCTGGGAATAATGTGCACTGGAATATCTGGATTTATAAATTTGTTGTTACAAAGGCACAAATGAGAACACAATCATGACTTAATCATTCTGAAAGACTTTACTATCTAAATATGATTTTGTTTATTGCTGTTTTCAAGTTTGTGGAAAATGAAAAAGAAAACAAGAGATATTTCTTTCTGAGACTGATGAACACATTAACATTTATTGTGGAAATATCAACAAACTTTGCAAGAACACAGACTGCTTCTTTCATACCTTATCTGTATTCTCGAGTGAGAGTAGAGGACTTCCCTACAAAGTTATTTTCAATGACAACTGTGTTACTTTGTAATGCCTTATTTCATATTAAATACAATTAAATTTTATCTCCTACAAAATCCTCTTCATTGTTTTCATTTAAAGGACAAACAACTAGACTCTTTCCATGTAAAAGAAAAAACAAGTAATAAATAAGATTAAACAGAATTTTATGCCATTTTCATCCAATTCCATCTGTTCAATTTGCATTATCACAGTTCCAGTGTATTACTAGTTCTTTTCCATCAGAAATAATGAAAACCTAAATTGAAGCAGTTGTTATTTATAAAAAATGCATTTGTCAACCCCAGGCCTTCAGTGAGGATTATTTTCAACTCAAATTTAGTTACTTGTCAGAACTACAGCAGCTGACTACAAGGTAAATAAATATATGCATAAAAATCTAGAAGAAATCAATTCCAATGTGGCTTTACTGATAGCACTGACAAGACAGCACCATATTTTCAAATATCCAAACACCAATTAAGATGGAGTTATATTTCCAAATACGATGTATTTTGGAAAAAATATGGCACGATCAACAGTAAATCAATTTTTAAATCTTTACCAAATAAAAAATTTGGAAATATGCTTGATGTGTTTGAAATACACATGGGTCAATGCCATAGAAATTAAACAATGAAACACTGTTAAATATGTTGCTAGATCACAATGACAGAAGGAATTAACAGGAATAATTAGAGAAGTTTTGAGAACATTATCAAGCAAGACCTACTTCCTTTCTTTTTTTTAATCCAGAAATTAATATCTGTTCTCTTATATAAAATTATTTACATTAATTATGAATCCACAAAGAAACTGTATTAAAAACTTTCTCATTAATTGAATTTATGAAGCAGTTATCCAAATGAGTTATTTATAACAGAGGGGAGGCCAAGTATTGTCAGCATTTCTTGGTGAAACATGCACCATGTTCAGATCCTGTCTACTGTGGATTTTTCCTTCAGACTCTTCCATGATGTATGCTATCTTAGACTTACATACAGAGGTATATGTAGAGATATTTTTTTTTTCCAAAACAATGTGATGACATAGTGATTTCGTTCTAGTCATACCTCCCGTTTCGCCCGCCCTACTGAAACCTGACTTTAGTCTGTATTAAAATTCCACTTACGCTATTTGCCAAATATTGGCATTCTTGCTGGTCTTTTTAAGCTTTTCTCTTTCAGACTAATTCAGAATGCTCACGTTGACTATCAGCTCTATGGCATGCTCTCAGGGCATTATTGTGACCTAAATTTCTGAGCCAGATCAGAAGGTTTTCCAATGGGCATGAAGAAATACATTTTTTTTAAATGGCATATGTGCAAGGAGAGTCGGACTGATGGTTATAGATAGAATTATCTTTTCTTGAAAGTCAACCTGGATCTGGTCAGGTGTGAAACACATCAGCTATTGTGGAATAACAGGCTGTATAACTCAGCTCTGTATTATGAGCAGCTCTCTCCAGATCCTAAATAACAGCAATCCATTTGCTGAGCTCTGTCTGAATTATAGTTGCTTTCAAATGGACAATAATATTTGTTGATTTTTCATTTCTCTCAACTGTGTTTTCTGAAATGACTGCAAGCTGCCAGCATGGTACACTGCCATTAATTTAGATGAAATGGTTTCCCTGCTTTTCTAAGGACCTGAATCTGGGAAAATTTCAGTCTGGTCTCCCACCCACACACTTTCATCCTGTTTCCCTCATCCACATAGCATATGCTTCAGGTCAGGCCTGCTCCAGTGAGCAGCCAAACAGGCATGTGTCTCCTGAATGAATTGCTTCAGCAGGAGGGAAATGGTTCATGTGCTATAATGCCATGCATAGCATTTGCAAATACTATAGTTTAGATTCCAATTAAGAAATCACATATTGTCACATACAGCTGACACCTTCCAAGGGTTGGGCAGTGTAACTAATACAGTATTAAATGGCACTGAGATTAAAGCTACAATTTATTTTCTAATAAGGATATACAAATTCTTTGAGCTGCAAGACTGACCATGTAATTGCACTGTGCTATAAAAGGTGCCTATGTAAGTGAGGTTGTTTAGGGCATGACTCCAGTGAAAGAAAGACAATGCAATGTGGGAGTCTCCATGTGTATTAGCGCTCCAAAAAAAGAAGGGGGGGGGGGGGGGGGTGAACAACAAAAAAAACCCCCAACCAACCAAAAACTAAATACCCAAACCAAAAGCTATTTCCATTGCAAAGATTTTTATGAAAATACAATCTATTTTTATCAAAATGCAAATTCATAAAACTCAGTCTGACTTTAAGATGTCTTGCTGGTTTTGTTTCTTTAAAATACAAAACACAGTCATTCTTCTGATCAAAGCCATGCAATGAAGCATCCTGGAGCCTGTCACTAGAAGCAAGTTTGGGGCAAAGCTGTGATTCATTTTTCCTATCATTCTTGATCTTGAAATATAAGAAAAAGAAATCTCTGAAGTCTCTTTTACAGACTTCACTGTGATTTATATGAAGTGAAGAAGAATTTAACAAGTGCTCTTTGCAAGGGCACGGTGGCATTTCTGAGCTCTCCTAGATGACAAGCCAGATCTCCTGCAATGGCTGAGCTCTGTTCTGCTCCAGCACCAGAATACTGTAAGTACACTACGGCTCCCTTCTGGCAGTAAAAACCAAGATTGTAAGTGGAAGAGGTGTGCATCCAATCTGTCTTTCCTTCTCTGTCATAGAGACATAACTCAGCATGCTCCAGAACCTAAGAACACAAAGTAGATGTAGCCAGTGGTTTCTCCAAATGTCCTCCTAAGCATTGTCCCTGGGCTTATATTTAGGTTAGAAACTGTTCAGTGAAGAGAATGTCCTGATGTTAAGTGTCCAGCAATAACATCAAAGGGCTCCTAACTGATGCAGCTTTCCTGATCAAACCTTCCCAAGTTCACTCTGGATTGTATGAAACTGCTCAAGAAACATTAGAGACAACTGCCTGATCTCTGGAGCCTTCCTGGGTTGCTACAGGCCCTGTCTAAGCTGCTGCTGATCAGACACACCTTGCCGGCTAGAGTTCTGGTGTGGTTTCAAAACACA
Source organism: Ibycter americanus (assembly GCA_035590275.1). Lineage (NCBI taxonomy): Eukaryota > Metazoa > Chordata > Aves > Falconiformes > Falconidae > Ibycter > Ibycter americanus. The sequence continues at coordinate 13,803,805 of JAVJGI010000032.1, read as the reverse complement.
ACTACCAGTTTCAAAATATTGAAATTACCTGCCCAGGGACAAAGTAAGGTCATACAAAATGAGATATCAAAGCTTTACTTTTATATAACTTTTTTTTTTTTAATAGGGACTTATTTAACATGTGACTCTCAAAATGAAGCAACATGAAAGATGCTCTGAACACAAACTAGGGCGCCTTCCTCACCGCTGCAGGTGTAGTTGTCTCGACTGGCATCAGCCGACCTTTCTCACCTGTGAATTTGCTCTCTTCATGTTGAATGTCATCTACAGCCTTCTTAATTCAGAATTCTCTGTTCTTTCCAAGACTATTTGTGTAGTTCAGAATAATTACAAATCCAGCAATGTTCAAAAGATTAAATTAGTTTTTGAATGATTCTGCCAGGACACCAAACAAAAACTTTGTATTAAATGATATATTTACTTTTAAGAAGGTTGCTTATTCAGACTTCTTATTAGACTCATTAACATAAGTTAATTACGCTGACACAGAACACAGCAATTTAGTACTCATAAAAGTGACTAATTAGAGACATAGTACCTTGATAAACCTTCAAAACTCTTTCTTAAAATGGCTGATACAAAGTGAGCCTCCATGTTCACTTTTCCTTTATTTAACAGGTTTTATTTTGGCTGCGTATGGTGGGCTTCCTGACTATAAAAGACAGGAATAAATTAAAGTGATAAGGAAGGTAGCAAAAAACAATAAATTGTTTAGCAGGCACAATCTACAAAATGACAGGAAAGAAACGTAACCTGTACAGCTGAAAGAAAAATGGCAAAGAGCAGATACAATAACTGTGTCTAACTACTTCAGGAGAAGTAATATAAAATATGGGGAGGAATTACTTCAAGTGATTAAGAGCAATATAATGAGTAATGGACTGAAACTTGAAGAAAGAAAATTAATTTAGGTTAGACATAAGGAATAAAAATGCCAAAAGCAAGGACTATTAGACAATGAAGAGATTTGCCGAGAGGGGTAATTGGAGGACCACCATTAGGAATACTCCAGAGTATCTAGATAAAACATGCACAGGTTTAATACTGAGAGCAAATCCTGCCCTACTGCAAAGTGATAAACTAAATAACTCCTGGTAAGCTTTCCTAACCTATTATTTCAGTGATTGCCATTAAAAAGATGAGGTACGGATGAACGTGGTTTAGTTGAGCTCTGATTTGGGAAGTTTTTAGAGAGTGATTTTCAGAGCTGAATTCCTCCCAGTGAGCCTTGGTAGGGAAATGAAGGCTAACAAAGCTAAGTATGGAAACTTGACAGAGAATGCCAGACAGAAATGAGAAGAAACAAAATCCAAAAGAAGCAAATATATCTTCCATAGCCATATGCTCCAGTCGTAGTCACTGCCTTAATCATCCTTCAGACGTGGTTTCACGCACAGACACCTGTCTGATCTTTGAGAGCACATACTGTGACATGTATGTGTCTCCCAGTACACAGGCTGCCAGAACAACAGCCCAACAGCTTCACAAGTGTAACAAAGCCCTGAGCAACACTTCCAAATCTGCATTAATTACTGAATGTGTACTTAGCTACGGCGAGCTGTAATTCCAACTAATTTTTTTTTTAATTTTTTTAGCCAAAATCACCCTGGCACTGAGCAGAACATATTAAGTGCTTTTCTGGGGTGTGGAATATACAGTAGCTCTATTATGAGCCCAAGATAATTCATGAGCATTTCTACCCCTCATCTTAATCTGTGATCTAATTTGGGATCTCATTTTCTTCCACCCTTATCCCATCTCCCCCTACATTATCCTCCAAATAAAATACGCTCACAGAATACCGGAATAGAAATAGAAGTCTATAAATCTTTCAGAAGCATTTATAGAGCCGCTCTGCACTGTGGCATGCATTCAACTGACAGCTGCTGCATGCCTTTGTGTTCTCATTCATTAGACATTGCTGTCTGGAATAACACCGGCATAGTGAAATTCTTTATATCCTAATTATCTTCGGCTGTTTCACTGGCTTCACAAGGTAGATACTGTGTATGTATATTAGGAAGAATGTCCAAGGTATTGCTCTGGTTGACCAGCAAAACATCAAATGTTCTGGAGAACCTTCTCACAATTTAAAATAAATAAATCTGAGCAGTAGGTTGGGGTGGGTCCGTTTGTTTAGGGAAAGAATAGTAGGTATTCAAAGACACAATTAAGGTAAGTGAAATAATGGCCTTTCTCTGACCTGCAATGTTTAAAAAATTTCAGGTATTTTGTAAAAACGAAAAAAGGAGCAAGGACAGCTGGGCAGCATACAAGGGCTGTGGTTCCAAAACAACTCAGGTTGGTAGAATAAACTCACAGAATCACAGAATCATTTAGGTTGGAAAAGACCTTTGAGATGACATCAAGTTCAACTGTTAACCCAGGACTGCCAGTCTATCGCTAAACCTTGTCTTTATGCACCGCATCTACATGTGTTTTAAATACTTCCAGGGATGGTGATTCCACCACCTCCCTGGGCAGCCTGTTCCAATGCTTCACCACCCTTTCAGCGAAGAATTTTTTCCTAAGATCCAATCTAAACCTCCCCTGATGTAAATTGAGGCCCTTTCCTCTGGTCCTGTCACTTGTTATCTGGGAGAAAAGACCGACTCCCACCTCTCTACAACCTCCTTTCAGGTAGTTGTAGAGAGCAATAACGTCTCCCCTCAGCCTCCTTGTCTTCAGGCTAAACAAGCCCATTTCCCCCAGCTGCTCCTCATAAGACTTGTCTCTAGACCCTTCACCAGCTTTGTTGCCCTTCTCTGGACATGCTTCAGCACCTCAATGTCGCTGTTGAAGTGAGGGGCCCAAAACCAAACACATTATTTAAGGTGTGGCCTCACCAGTGCTGAGTACAGGGGGAAAATCACTTCCCTAGTCCTGCTGGCCACACTGTTTCTGATACAAGCCAGGATGCTAGTGGCCTTCTTGGCCACCTGGGCACACTGTTGGCTCATATTCAGCTGTCCACCAAACAGCACCCCCAGGCAGCTTTCCACCCATTCATCCTCAAGCCTATAGTGTTGGATGGGGTTGTTGTGACCCAAGTGCAGGAACCAGTACTTCTCCTTGCTGGACCTCCTCCTACAATTGTCCTCAGCCCATTGGTCCAGTCTGTCCATATCCCTCTGCAGAACCTTTCTACCCTTGAACAGATCAACACTCCCACCCAGCTTGGTGTCATTGGCAAGCTTACTAAGGGTGCAGGCAGCCCCTTGTCCAGATTGTTGATAAAGATATTAAACAGAACTGGCCCCAATACTGAGCCCTGGGGAACACCACTCGTGACTGTCCACCAGCCAGATGTAACTCCATTTATTACCGCTCTTTGGGCTCGACCACACAGCCAGCTTTTTACCCAGCATAGAGTACACCTGTCCAAGCCGTAAGCACCAGTTTCTCTAGGGGAATGTTGTGGATTACGGTGTCAAAGGCTTTACTAGGGTCCAGGTAGACAACATCCACAGCCTTTTCCTCATCCACTAAGCGGGTCACCTTGTCACAGAAAGAGATCAGGTTTGTCAAGCAGGACCTGCTTTTCATAAATCCATGCTGGCTGGGCCTAATCCCCCGGTTCTCCTGCACGTGCTGCATGATGGCACTCAGGATGATCTGCTCCATAACCTTCCCCAGAACCAAAGTCAGGCTGACAGGTCTGTAGTTCCCCAGATCCTCCTTCCTGCTCTTCTTGTAGATGGGCATCACATTGGCTAACCTCCAGTCTTCTGGGACCTCTCCATAGGGTACCTCCATGTTAGCTCCATAAATAGCTTTGTTAGCTTAACAGTGCTGATCTGTCAGATATACCACAAGTTTCAGAAGTATTGATGAGAATGTCATAGTTTTAAGAAGACCACCTCCATACAAACTTAAACGCTTTGCCTTGACCTAAATACCAAGGAAGTAACTATGTCATTCCTGGTAGCAAGTAAGAGGCGTCAGTCATCCAAAAAAGGTCAGCTTCCAAAGAATCAGAGATGTCTGTGTTGGACAGCAATAGCTGGTGTGTTGCATTTTTAATTTCTCTAATTTCCTATTTAAAAATCCTCCTTAGACAAAATGTCAGTTAATGATATTAAACTAAGACAGAATTTCACAAGTCACGCCATCTGATTTTTATACTTGCAGGTCTGCTCAGGATCTTAGCAACAATGTATGTTGTGTTTATTAGCAAATTTCTAATACAACATTTACATTATCAGTCTTAAAGAGTTGTGACTTCTGCAGAAAAGCAAATAAAACAGTTGTTGCTCTTTGCTGCATGCTAATGGGCACCATTTCCCGAACTGCATGTCTTCAGGGCCTGCTGGTCTTGAGACTGTATCCATATCCTTGGGGAACATAAAACAGAGATGACACAGGGTATCTAATTATGGCAGCGGACTCTCAAATGGAGGCATTGCAGTGATATAGCCCCTCAGTACGTTATGCAAAGATTAAAGCTGATGCTTGTTGTAGTCTTTAAAGTAAAAATATGATGCTTGTTGTAGTCTTTAAAGTAAAAATACAGCCTGACTCTCTTCTTGCACAGTCTGCCATTTGCCTCAGTAAGGCTTGATTTAGGCATTTGAACTAAATTTTATTTTAGAAAAAAGGTGACAGGGAAGGATGAGGCTGAGCTAAACTTATAAGTCAGCCATTCCTAAGAAACATGAGCTTAACTCCATTGAACTTTGTATATGTCATTATATATACACTTAGGTTCATGCGTTCCTTGACCAATTTTATACAGGAACAGGTGCTGGAGTACTAACAGTGACCACCTGTTTCTCACAGTCCAAATCTAAGCTAGATGCGCCTTTTACCTCACTTGCCAACAAACGTTAACATTTTCTCACCTTTCAATGCTTACAGATTAGGATGTCGCTCCATTACACCATGCAGGCTGGAAGGCAAAGGCCAGTAGCAACATAAAAGCCAAGACACTCATTTAATACGGTGGGTGAGCTATACAGACTGACAGCAATACAGGACACTTTACTCTCACAACTGTGATTTAACAGAGAACTGACAGAAAGGAGATGAGACATGTGCATTGGGTGGAAAAGGATTTAAGCCATGTATGTGGTTAACTACTTACAGCTGAGTGACAGAGAAGGGAAGGCACTGACCACACCAAACTCTTGGGTCTGTACCAACACCGTAAGGATACCTGTAATGTCTTTTTTAAGCCACAGAAAGAGTAGAGGTCAAAGGGGGACGGGCAGATGAGGGAATGACTGAAGTGTGTCATTCAGAGCAACATGGCATGTGCACGACCGAACACATATTAGTTGGACTGCATGCTAAGCAAATTACTGAGTAAATACATTGAGAAATACGTGACCAATACTTGAGAGGAGGTGACAGCCAAGTACTGAATGCGTGTCAGGATTAAATTGAAATAATCAGGTATGCTTCTATAGGCAAGCAGAATTTTTGCATCCAAGTGACTGGTTCAGGTGCATAGCTGGCTCTTTTTTGATCACTGGAATGATAACCTTCCTACTCACCATGCTTCCTCCAATAAAACAAGCTTGAGTGACACATGCAGTTCTGAGTAAAACTTTGTGGATGAGCATGACTGAACAGGCATGATCTATAGTACGTAGTGGCCATGCTTACATTACCAGCTTGCTCAGCCCTACAAGAGCAGATCTATTGAGCAAAAGAGCAGAAACATCTGGATGGATAGCTCTACTCCAGCCCTGTGGAATAAATAGCCTGTAATGGCTGGAGCATATTAGGTGCACTTCTGGAGCACACCTTCCTGTTTAATTTCACCCCAGCGGAACCCAGTTCATGTGATGAGACAACTGCAACATGAACAAAAGCACACTGGGTGGGGATGGTCATAAGATTCAAGTCAAAAGCACACTCCCAAACCAAAATCGGACTCCGGTGAGAAGCATCCAGCAGTGATTTGAGATGCCTGTAGTGGTAATAGCAGCCACTGAGATTCTCCAGCAGTTTCCCAGCACTATTCCTGCTCTTTTAAGATGTTCTGGCAAAACATTAACCCCTCTACATACTGTGTGTTTTTGTTCTGTTCCTTTGTATTGTGGTGACAAGAGATCTGAGTCATGACCCCATTGTATAGTCTTGTGCCATACTAATTCAATACGCTGATTATACATAATATGTGTATATACACACACACACATTACAGATCACTGCACCAATGTACTTGTGGGTGGATTCATCTTACCAAACTTAACTTCTACAAAGTCAGGTAGCTAGACTGGTGAACCATCTAGTCTCTCCATATCAGTGGAGAAGAAAAGAAGCACTGCCAGAATCCTGTTCATTCCGCTCTCAAATGCACGTTGAAGACAGGTATACCGAAACGCCCTCCAGAAATGTTTTTTTTCTGTCATTAGCCATACAGGCTAATGATCACTGTCTTGTCTATAGAAGTTTTCAAAGCTCCTGTCTTTCAATTTTCTTGTTTCTAGAAGTACGTGATATTTCAGTTCAGTGAAAACTGGTTTATCATTATTAAAAAAATATCACTCTCATAGTTGACTGCCACATGGTGGGATTTGCCATCACATTGATAACAGGCTTATCATTGTGTCAGAGCCTGAAGATATATTGACTTTAGTAAGAAGTTTAGGGGCTTCTTTTTAACTGTAGAAATGGAGAAGATATTATTAAAAACTAAGGTGGTGGTTCTTCTTTCTTTTACCAGGATACTAAATCCACCAGGCTTTATAACAACTGAACTGACTTCTCTTAAAACACACTGTTTCTGCAGTGAAAATTGCCTGTCTTCAGAATGTTAATATGTGCTTTAGTTATAGATTATTTTAGCATTCCCCCTCATGCAGTTACCAAACCCTCTGGCCAAAAGCACTGAGACATCAAAGGTCATTTGGGCCAATGATTACTTTTGTCAGCTGGATAGTTTCTTTCACTTGGCTAATTAATCATGCTCCATGTATTTCTCAGCCTCAGCCTGTCTCAGACAAACAGTATGTGTCATTATTGGTACTGGGCTTATTAAAGGCTTATTAAAGAAAAGAAAGTAATTTGCAGTTAATACAGAAATACGACTACAAAGGACAATATCACAGTATTGGACATTGTATAATTGACTGAATAGATTATAGAAATGTTTTGCTTTTCTTGGAACTCAGATATTACCTAGTGGGGCACACAGAAGGACAGGTAGATAAACACAGAAATCAGGTAGTTTAAATCCTACAGTCTTTTCAGATTGTAATTTGATTGTAATAATTTTGCAAAATTAACCTCTTAATTGGTATGCTGTACAGTTGGCTTTCATACTGTAATTTAAGATAGGAATGCATGATATTTTGAAACATAGAAGACTGAAAGACCTAAGATACCGAGGACATAACTGCAAGCAGAATGTCTAAAATCGTGACAGCATTTTGAAGATAGACATATTTTTGTGAGAAAATATACATTCTCACTTCTAGGCAGATTTTATATAGACATACGTCGAATTGTCCATTTGCACTTACCAGTTGTCTATTGTTTATTTTGCAATATTGGTTAGTCTAAGCTTACCTTAGCATTTCTCTACTACTGTGAATGCAAAAGTAGCAGAGAATAAAACCAAATAAACAAATAAAAAAAAACACAAAAAATGGCTTCTGCTAAAAGCTTGCAAGTTAGACGTCTAAGTTCAAAAGAAGCCTAAAGGAACAAGGTGCCTAACATCTAACCGTGGCTAGTAAGCTCAGTTTTTAATGACTTATCTTTTCTTTCCTTTATCAGTGGGGACCTTTATTTTAGAAGAATAGCATAAGCTGTAAATACTAGAATGTTTGTATTTTGGCAAATACAGACTGCAAAGATTAAAGGACATCCTTAGGTTTATATTTGTGGGAGTTCCAAAAACTTAATTTCCTGGGCTCCTTTCCAGTTCTTTACCTACAAAACCATCCTTTTCTTTCCATGGGACAGCACCAGTAGCTTTAGAGCTGTGCTTAGAAATATGTCTTCCAAATCCAAAGAATATGTTAAAGGATATGCAGGTAAAGATAATCAATATATTGTCATTTAATTAACAAACATAAAGGAGGTGGAAACCTCTACTTTTAGACTCATTCGGTGTTTCCTATAACAAGGCCCTTTTTCAGGTGTTTGTAATATTCTTTCTAAACTTGATCTGTTCCCATCTAGGGCAAATACATTATTTAGCACATGTTAAAAAACACGGAAATATTTTATTTGAAATTCTGTGGCTAAGCTGTGATTTCACATTTGGCAATATCAGGAGTGGCTTTTGTGATTTGTATGAGCCTTCTCCTGAAAATACGCTAGCATCTGAACTAACATAAGCTTTTGAAAGTATGAAGAATTACTAAGGTTGTTCAGCTGGGAATAGCTTCGTCCCCTCTCAACCCACACAGATGAGGAGGCAGTGAGTGCATTGTCTCTGCAGGAAGAGAAGCAGCTAGAGCAACGAGCTGTGAGGATCTGAGGACATCTTTCCTGCAGGGACTGTTCCCAGGCACGTTGGAGGAAACTCAGGATGTTAAATGTGGAAAACTTACCTTCTTGTCTTTCTCTCAAACTTTGTGAGAGTGATTTATAAACCTGTACTTTCTTGCCCTAAACCTTCTCTTGCCTGACATGGACTGTGGCAAAGTCAAATGCAGAAAGGTCTCCTGCAGGAAGGAGGGAGCAGTCCAAGGCCGGACCAAGGAAGGGTCCCACAGGATGTGGGGCTCTGGGGAGCCCATGGCAGCAGGGGGAAGGTGAGCACTGCTTGGAAGAGGAGGCTGAGGCATGTCAGGAGACAGGACTGGGGGAGGGAAATTTTGAAGAAGGCAGGGGAGAGGCAACGATATTAGAGAAAAACAAGCAGAGGAACACATACCCAGCAGAACATATGCCCAGAGTTTGGAACAGAAAACAGGACTCCAGCTTTAGGTTTCTCTGGTATCAGCTGATAACTGTGAAACCTGCTGTAAAGCATCTTGCCCCTAGCTGAGTGTTGGTCTGCCGAGGAGGGGATAACTCTTCCATCCAAAATTCTGTCAGCTCAGTGGGCCTAGACTGCACTAGCCAGATGATTATTTTTCTTTCTTGTTTCTTTTTTAAAAATGACAATTTCAACTCAGGAAACTGAAAAATCCAAAAGATCATTTTTAATGATTGGGTAAGAATTGGGTGCCATGTGTGATTTTAATTTGCTTGCTGCTAGTTGTGGATGTTGCAGATATGGTTATCTTTATTTACATGTTGCACACTATTTCTTTTTTTCCACAGGAACCCAACTTCACTTACAGCTATAGATGATTCTTTAACTGAACCAACTATTTTATAGATGTATTTATGTATTTATTTATGTGTGCTGTGTGTGCATTTGTAGATATTAATATATTTATCTTTGCTGTTTAACAGTGGCCCTGTGTCTTGTTTACTGTATGTTATTAAATCCTCGCTATGAAAATAAAGCATTATTAGTTTCCTCACAGGGTTTTCTATAGCTATCTGCATTACAGTATCTCAGTGCTTGACAGTTGTGTTCACATTGTTGCAGTGGTGGCTAAGATGAGAAGGAACCAAACACCATTCTACAGAAAGCTCTGGACTTTAACATAGAACCATTCATGACAAAAATTACCAATAATTTCCATTGTGTCACTTAGACAGCCTTTGACTTGGTAATTTTGATGATCTATTTCTATATAGTGTGCAATGCAATCACAGCAGTTGCAAAGATATAAATCCAGAGTCAAGTTGAATTGGTGGTCTGCTTCTGCAGGTGGCGGAGCCAAGACAGGCTTGCTTTGTCATTGGGACGGAAGAAGCCAGAGGAAGAGGCAGAACTATAAAGGTGGTCTCAGAGGAGGACTAAAAGAAAAACTTTTTCCTTTGTGGAAGCATCAGATTTGAATGGATCCAGGAGAACCAGGTTTGCTGCTCCTGCTGCAACCAGAGGTAGGGCAGGAGAGATGGAAAGAACCAGATACCCAAGAGGAATTTTACTTCTTCACAGCCACACTTACTGTTCTTCAACCCCCAAACTTTTCCACAGTCACAGAAGTCAGCTTGTCTTTGCAGGATCTCAACCAAGGCAGAGTAGTCAGTGGGGCACGGCCATTTTGTAACTCTTTTTTTTCCATGCTCCTACACTTCTGACCCACTCTACTGCCTTTTTTCTGTATGCTTGAAGCCAACTCCAGATAACAGCATTGACAAGACAATGGATGTAGATCTGTGCGTGTCACAGTTTGTCAAGTCCTCTGTAAACTTTCTTTTGCTCAGTAGTAAAACCTACTCGTTTTAAAAGACAACTAGCATTTACTTTTGTTAGTGCATCAGTAAGTTAAGCTTTTCTCTTCCTTATTACTATTAGCTCGTACAATAGTTGTTCCCGATACCTCAGCCCAATTGTTCCTTTTAAAAGACAACCGTCATTGCCAATCAGCTTTCATTATCTGAAGTGCTTACCTTTCAGCCCTGATAAATATTTTCCTTCTCCTTCTTGCTTAAAAAGCTTGGTTTGGAACATCATATAAATTGGTTTGTTGTTTTTTCTGTTTTTGAATAATCCAGTTAAAAGCCATTTTGCCCAGAGATAAATGCTCTTCAGAACCACAGGGTGGCTATAAAAAAAGCTGCCAGAGGTACAAAGAAAACTGTTCATGTACCATATGTAAAGACATGAAATGGAAAAGTCAAGAGAGGGTGGTAAGGAAAGGTCAAGGAAACTTCCGAAGAGTCAGATTAAAATGAGCCAGAGGGAAACGAGGTGGGGTGGGTGAGATTAGGACAGCTTTTCAAAAGAGAATGCATAGAGAATGTCTTCATACATCTAACATACATACTTTTGTTTGGATTAGTATCTCCCTGTTATGTACATGGGGTACTGGCTTTTTCCAAGAGTGCCTCAAGCACAGGATATTAAAATCTTTTTCTTTCCAAAGTAACACATTTGGAACAGTGAATTCTGTAGAGACAATAGAACAAAGAATCATCATCTGAAACTCATTTTAGAGTATTTGAGTTTAAATCAGCAAGACTCACAGCTGGAGTAGTAGCAGAATAACACTTCTATCATCCTGGTGAATTTACACAGAGATAATTCAAATAAGAACATTAAAGAAAGTGGTAAGCTTGCTTATTCATGGTGAGGAGCGGGGAGAAGGAAATGGCAGCCATCGTTAAACAAACACAAGGAAAAAGGGAATCAAGCTGGGAGCAGAGAAAGAGTAGCAGGAGTGTGAGGAGAAAAGGCAAAGGATGGAAATATTCAGCAGCCCCTCAGGAATGAATTTGAGATTCAATCTGCTTCCAGCTTTAGTCTGCTAGTTAATTTCAACGATACTTGTGGCCAGCTAAGGTCTGGGCAAACTAATCATTGGAGTTTCTGTCTTCAACAGGAGACACGCCCCACAATTTACCAGTGGTTTGCAATTTACTGGACATGAAAGAAATTTGACAAATCAGGAATGTGGGGTTCCCCTTCTTCTTCTGGGTATCTGGAGGAGCCAAAGTGGCGATGGATTTTCCTGAATGTGGCAAACTCCTCGTGATAAGTAGCTTGGTAAAGTGGCTACAGCCGCAACACTGAGTACTGTATATATGGGGACAAGAAAGAGCACATATCTGTCCAGTTATGTCTCCTTATAAAAAGTATTATCTGTCACTGCCTTATTAGCAGCCTTTAAATGCAACTCTTCATATCAAACCCTTGAGATCTGGATGTGGTATAGAAATGCCTCGCTGGCATCTTGCCCCATGCATGTTCACTTAAGGCAGCAGAGTGTGCAGTTTTGTCTGTGCAGCACGAGGAGTGGCAAGCTTCAGTCCTGTGTTTTAAGCTGTGCTCAAGACAGATGACCTACAGAGCCTGCTGTAGAGTTGAGTGCATGCTTAGCGCAAATTGAATGCTGCAAGATTTTTACAGCAAGTCTCTAAAGAGTTCTGCTAAGCATGTAAGAACATGGTTTTTGAAAGGCTTTATAAGCTGGTCAAATCAGTGTAAATAATCAAGCAGAAGTAATGGCCACCTTTATGACCTCAAGATTAGTCACCTGCGAAAATTGAAAACAGTGTCTAAAAAATAGAGACAATAGGGCTCTTTGAAGAAACAATTGGAGATGCTGTAACTTAGGTAAACCATCTCTTTATCTAACTTTAGTCTTGAAAACACCAAGAAATGTTAACTGCAAGCATTACTGCTATCTCTGCTTAAGAGAAATAAAAGAAGAGCATGCAACCACCAAATTGCTACAGTATGCTGCTCCCCTTGCCACAGTCTGTTGTTAAATTCCACCCAGCATTATTTACTGAGGTGCCACACTGCAGAGAACAGAGAAAACTGCTTGTCCAATTCACTTGCTAGCTTTGTATCTCCAGTAAAGCCTGATCAAACATAAGCTGCTGCTTGAAGTAGGACACATTTGTTTACTTTTCTTTCTTTTTTTGTGTGTGCAAATTTATTTCTTCATTAATTCATTTGTTCATCAATTGGAAGTTTATTTTTATTTTCTTACAGAAATGCTCAAGTTTTCATGTTACTGCTAGGTCTGTAAGTTTCTTAAGTGGGCTCCTGTAAGCCTTTTCTTTGTCTTTTCTCTTTTTTTCTTTTTTTCCTAGAAACAAAGGCATTCCACACTAAATTGGACAGAAAGCAACGGGTTTAGTCCATTGAAGCAGGAAGAGCAATTTTATTAAAACTGTATGAGCAGTCTGATGCAAAAGGTAAGTGAAACATGGCCCATACGGGTCTTTAAAGGTTTAACGGGATTTTCATTTCTAATATCACATTGAAGAAGAATTCATATTTCTGTTTGTGGCTCAGGATGCACAAAGTAAACATGTCCCTAGGAGAAAAAAATAATGTCTTCAGCACACAGTCACGGCTCACTTGAAGAGCACTAGTGAGGGAGCAGTGCCATCTGCAGGCTGTGTCCCTGCCTCCCTGCACCGGGCTGGTTACCGTAGTCGTCTCCTTCAGGCAAATTCATGTATAACTAAAACAGTGTCTCTCAGCAGTCTGCAGTATGTATCCGAGCACCTGGTAGGGATGCGCAGAATAAATTTTGTATTTTCCATTATTTCTTTTGGCTATGGGCTCTTTCTAGCATGCCCAACCATTTGAGTGTTTCTCTGAAGAAGGGAGAGTATTTTATTTTGCCTTTTAAAATTTAAATCTCTGAAAGGCTGCAGTGTCCTGAGAGCAAGTGTTTTCAATGTTGAAAGCAAAATAATTCTTTCCATAACACAGATTTAAAAGAAAAAAAAATCTCCCATGGTGAGGAGATGTCAAATCAGTATCTGTGATTTCCTGCTAGGAGAAAGAATGTCCCTGGTAGGCACCAAAGCAATTATTATGAAGAATATTTAAACAACCAGAAAGCACAACTGATTTGTGACACTTACTGCCAGAGGTTACTGTGGAGCCAGGGTTTTATGGGTTCAGAAAGGAGTTAGACCACTGCACAGATGGGAGCAGCTGGTCCTTGAATGCTATTAAAAAGAGTACTTTGGATGTGATTTTTTTTCAAGGAAATCCCTAAATTTCTGAGCCTCTTTGTGAGTCCTTGTGCACTGTTGCTTCATTCTCTAGACATCTGCATTTGCTGCTAATAGGGACATGACAATCAAGTGCAGTGGTCTTTCTCCTGACTCGGTGCATTCATTACATGTGTTTGTAGAAAAAGCCAAGCAGGCTTGCAGGAACTAATCCTAATACAAAAAATCTCAAATGCAAAGGAATAGAAAAATGCCAATAAAGGTCTAGTAAACTACAATTAATGTTAAGCAAAATAATGGGCTATGCATGGAACTTTCTCAACTGTAACGTGCAGAAAGAATCGGTTGATCTTACTGGATGTTTCCCCAAAAAAACCCCAAAAGATAGGCATGCAGGCTTGGAGGCTGACTGCCGCAACAGAAGGTATCAGAACATGAGTAAAGAAATTTTGTCACTCTGAATTTATATGGCATAGTGATAAAAGGAACGGATAAAAGTAATTGCATCAATAAGCCTATTACCTCTTTTCTGAGGTATCCAAATAGATGTCTTCCTTCATTTTCCCCAGCTCTTTAAAGTGGTGACTAGTTTGTAATTGGCTTTATAAGAGACAAATGTAGACACACCCTCTCATCAAAAGTTGTTGAGTAGGATTTATGTATTTTCTTTCATTTCATTTTATGCCTAAAAGTAAATTATCATTGTTACTCATGAAATACATCAGCACAACCAGACATAAAAGCGACTTTATATTTTTCTGTTATTCAGTTCAGGATTCTTCCACATTCTGAGCAGACACAGGTTTGCTGCCCACCACCAGTGTTTTCCACTTTCTTTTCCTTCTTACTATCACATTTTCCTTTGGCCTTCAGAATGGCAGCAGCTCTGAAGTGGTTAGTGAACATCAGATAAGCAGCGTGAGATCTGCATGGTATCGGTCTGAAGCTATTCTTTTCTCTGCCTTCAAAGGAACACGAGACCTGATAGCTTCCATTTAAAATGTGTTCATTTAGAGGCTAGCACATTCCCTTTGGACTTCTCATACAACATCCCTTCTTCTCAGATATAATCAGAGGAGACTTCCAATGTTAATCTCAGTTCTCTTAATCAAAAGAATGCAAATATTATTGTCCTATCTCAGTTTGACATCAACAGGACTGATTACTACTTAGGGACAAGGGTTATGCTAAGCTTGTTCTTCCAGGGTAGAAATACTGCATTGCTTTATGCTGTTTATAAGATACCACCTTATTTCCCTTCCTCATTATCATCATCACTGATGATGTTCATGTTTGAGACAACATTATCATTACATCACACAGTTGTAGCGTTGAATGACCATTTTTATTACAAAGACTATATATATCCATCTCCCTAACTGTTTGTCCCTGCTAGAGACTTTAGGAACAAATTGAAATTTAATGGTTTCTATTGTGAACTACATACATCTGGTCTGAAAGTGATAATCAGTAAATATGATGTGCCACACTCTTTGCTGTATATGAACTTGTTCAACTCTTGATGCGTGTTTCTGGTTACTTAAAAAATAACACTGCTTTTTGAGGAAGATGTTCTGCCTATATTCTGTTCAGGACCATTTCTGCATTTCCTGTTCCTTAATATTGTTCACATATTCCCTAGCTGCTATGAATGAGAGCATAGCAACCATTCTGGATGGGAATGCTAACAGCTAACACATGAGATATGCAAGAGAATCCACTATTCAGAAATCAGACTGTGGGGGCAGAAGTAGATGATTAATAGTCTACTGAATTTGACCACAGTGAAGCTCAGTGGTTTTCTTCAGTACTACTTCAACCCTTCCATGTTCGTAGTACCATTTGTACCACTATAAGTAGTGAGTATTATGCAAAGGTAAATCCCTAATATTAGAAGATCTAAAATATTTTCCTATCAAATTAACTGTAATACCATTTTGCTTTATGTAAAATTTGCATGAGTGAACTGAGACACTGAAGTACAGCAGAAAAGAAATATAATGGAGGAGAAAAAAAAAAAAAGAAAATTTACAAACTTTACATTCATCCTGCTGCACTTTTCAGACAAGCTAACACTAGCCAAAATTACCCTACTCATAAATATTTAAGTTTATACTCTCTATGAGGCTACAGATAATCTCTGTGTGTAACATATGCCTCAGAAAATACAGTAACTTAGAAGTTGATTCTGCCCCTTTTGAGCCTTAGCAGCACAAGGTGTCATTCAGAGAAGCCTGGATTGAACGAGAAAAAGAGCATATGGAAGCTCCCTACAGTCAACTGAAAAAGCCTTGCACAGCCTTCTCTTGAACCTCCCTGGGAATGAGTGGAAGAGTGGGGGAAGAGTGAGAAGAATCACACCAAGTGTTGCAGGACAATTTAAGCTGTTTTGAGGCCTGATTTCTGTCCTGAAATACTTGCTTGCTGCTGTAATTTAGTCAGATGCTTTGTCAGAGCAAGAAGCAGAACCTGAAATCCATTAATTTTATATACTCTTTTATGCTAACAGATCCAGTATGGCCTTTTTCAAGAAAATATTTATAAAAATGTACTTTTACATTATCGTAAACCATTATTTTTAGTCTCTCTGTCACTCCTCTTAATCTGGGCATATTTATCAGCATCATTCCTCCTGGGCTGCCTCTGTAGGGATATAATGTATTCTGATCGCATGGTGTCTATTCATCTATAATGCTGTTGAGTTAGCTGCAGACGAATTTGAACATTTGATAGTTTAACCTTGAAATAAATGGTAGTTGAATAACTTTTCACCACACCCAAATATGTCCCTGACTAGTCATCAATGTCTACTTCCATTCCCCTGTCATTATTACAATTCCATTTTCACAGCAGAAAATCTCCCTCTTTAAAATATTGTTCATTATCCAGAAATAAATGACACCACCACCACGCTTAATATACACTAGTTTTCGGGGGATGTTTGCAGTGTGTGTATGGGTGAATCCTTGTTCCTTCTGAAATTTTATCTCAAAGTTAAGCTGAAAATCTGCACTTTAGTTTCAGTCAGGAATGCACCTGCATTCCTAAGGGAAATAGGGAGCCTAACAGCTGGTCCTGTTGGAGCAAAAGCAAAACAGCTATTTGGCTTCAACAGCATCAGGATTTTGCCCTCATTGGCAAAAAAATATTCCTTTATGGAAGCATAAAGTTATGAAGGACTGAACAAAGAACTATTTGCATCTTACAAGGCAAATTACCATGCATTCGGGGTTACACAAGTTGATGTTATGCATCAGTAATTACCTACACCTAGTAGGAACTAGGTGCCATTTTTAGGAACAACACCTGGTATGAACTACCAGGAACTACAACTAGTACCAACCTTTTTTGGAACACATTCAGAAACATATGATGACTATCCTTACCATCCTTTCTTCTTATATGGATGCAGTGGTGCATCATGTAACCCAAGCCTTCACCAATAAAGCTCAGGAAAGGAGGTTGTTCAAAACGTAGTTTTTAGGCAACACCTGAGCAATAGATAATTATTCCTTGGCATGTGCCTATATATCCCTTGAAAGTTGGAACTACGTAGGGGTTAAAGGGTGCAGTTTCATAAGCTGATTCACAGGCTAGAAGCTGGGCCACTGAATCATGGGGTAATGTGAACCCTTGCCAGCCCTGAAGAGGTTTTGAATGCCCTAAGGAGATGTGCATAAGGAACTGACCGAAGATGAAATTTAAAAAGTACAGGGTCATAGAGAGTGCACTTCCCCTTATTATTGCATATCCTTATTTTTACCTATCTTTATTTTTAAATTACATATTCATACACAGCAATCTTTCTGGATAGCTTAGTAGGCTATAATTTATATCTTTTTCAATTTATAATAGATCTGCATTGCTGAAATTTATTTTTTTTTTTTTTTTTTTTTTTTGTAATTTACTGTACGAGAAGACTTACCAATGAATCTTTTAAACCTGTGTTATATGTCAACTGGCAAATAGAAGTCTTGTGATAACGATATATACTGTGCAGGCTGTTTATGTTTTTCTACAGAAGATTTGGTATTTGATGTTAATTTGCCAAAATATACTGGACCTATAAAACTGAAAAGCTGTAGGATCTATAGTTATCAAAAACTGGGAATTCATTATATATATGGAGTAATAGGTAACAAAAAACTTTTGTGCACTACAGTCTACAAAAACCATACAGTCATAATTACCAATAGTGAAATATTCAGGAATAAAAGTTCAAAGTTCAGATGATGGAAGAAAATCGAATTTTCTTTACAATTCTGTTGTTACAGGGGGAAAAAAAATTGCTATGACAAGATTCAGTTTTATTTAGTTTCCTTGTTTACCATAGTATTTCTTCAAATATGGTACTAATTTTTTTGACTTATCTGTGTAGATTCCCAGGATCATGGCCACAACTGATGAAATCAGGTTTTTAAGTCTTAATGTCTTAATTAAAGTAAATTGGGGGGGGGGGGGGGCGATTAGTTAAAAAATTTTAATTCACTATAACGTTGAAAATTATTTTTTCAGTCTTTTAAATCGCCTTTTACGATTCTTGCAGAAACAAGAACACAAATCCAATTTTATGATGTATTTGAGTAGATATATGATTTAAGTAAGTATTTTTATGCTATCTTACATTGTGAAGTTGGTAAGGACTTTAATATGTTCTGTATTTGAATGAAAGTTTCATATACTAGAGCAAGAGGCTTACTATGCTACTAAATTTTAAGTACAAAAAAGTTTTTTAAAATAATCTAGATTTTATTACCACACAAGCATAATAGCACCTAGAAGCACAGTGACACAATCATCTCAATTTTTTCAGTTTGTCAAACTTAGATTGTTTCTGTCCCAGTAACATCTCTTTTATTAGTTTTCCCTGCGGGTATCACTGAATGTTTCAGCATGGCTTTGTATTCTGACAGGGATTTTCCCAGCATGCTTTTCTCATTAGTGTCTTTTAAATCTAGCAGCCAGCAAGATGATTACCTTGTGTGGTTGCTGTAGGTTGGGTTGCTTCTCTTTCCTTCTAAATGATAAGCTATTTTTAAGTTTCTGTTACATTTTGACATTTTTCCTCACTGCTCTGAAGTGCTTGCTTACTGCATTCTGAAAATGTTCCTGGTATGTGCAAATTCTAGGTTTTTTTAAAAATAAAAATTGTAGACTTAGAAAGTAGATATGAAAACAATATTATCTCAGGCAAAGGAGGACTTACTAGTATAAACAGGATGGCTTTGAGGTAAAGTAATAAAAGTATTCAGATGCCCTAAAAAAAAAATACAAGGAAGACAATAAAATAACCTGTAATAATTTGTAATAACTGTTTCTTAGAAAATCTGTAAAACATTATGAGAATAATTAATCAAATGGAAAAAATAATGGGGATTTAGGAAGCAGTACAAGGCAAAAATTGTCCTGCCTACCCTACAAAATAGATTAAAGCCAGTAATGAGCACAAAATCTGGAGAGTTACCTGTGAGGAGTCAAGTGTTCTATTG
The DNA here is from genome assembly GCA_035590275.1 of Ibycter americanus. Classification (NCBI taxonomy): domain Eukaryota; kingdom Metazoa; phylum Chordata; class Aves; order Falconiformes; family Falconidae; genus Ibycter; species Ibycter americanus. The sequence continues at coordinate 13,784,870 of JAVJGI010000032.1, read as the reverse complement.
ATGCTTGACAAATAATAACACCTGAATATTATTGTATATATTAAATAACATCCTTGAGATTGGGAAGTCAAAGAGACATTTTATATCATTCTGAGCGTACAGAACTCTTATTTATTGCTGTAGTAAGCCATCTAAAAATGTTGAGGAAGGTGAACAGGTGAGTTGATGGATAAACAATCCATTTAATACCATTTACTGCTGCTGTTGTTCCCATGTGTCTGCAAAATTCTCATTTCCATATGCTAATGAGCATTTCTTGTCAGTCCCCAGTAAACTTCATGTTTCAGGATATATTTGTTTGTTTGTTTGTTTATCTCAAAATTGTACTTACAGGGCCTTCAAGTACAGTCAAAAGTTGATACTGCAACTCTTCCCACTTCTTGCCCTGCATTCCAGTATTTTAGCAGCATGACATTGACTCTTTCACCTGCTCAGTTTTCAAAGCTCTGCCTAAGGTACAAAACCTGCTTTTTACCAATTTCACATTTCATAACAGCCACACCAAAGCAGAAGAGAAGCAAATCTGTTTAATTGTGCTTCCCAAAAGCAGTGATCTGTTCTCTCCCCTGCCACATTCTTAATGTGTTTTTATTTTCTTTACTACAAGTGCAGCAAAGATCATTGTACTTCCTCAGTAGGCTACATATAGCTTACAAGAAAATTAGTGTCTTAAATGTGACTTAGTGGTATATTAGTGTTTGAAATCTGGCAAAAGGGCAAGGCAATGGAATTTAGATCTGAGACTTGAGAGCACAATGTCTCATAAGCAGGGAGTCTTTGGTAATGATAATAAATGCATGCCAAACAAGAATGAGTCCTCAGACAATTTAGGCGTAGATGTCAAAGGTACCCTCCAACCACCTCCTCTAACCCCTTCCCCTGCATGCACACTGAAGTACCTTGCCCCTCAGCAGCTTGTCTGCAGGGAGGTGCCATTTAACAGATCCTTGCCAGAACTAGGTAGTAAAATTTTGTTATAAAGCTATGTTATTCTACCCTTCAGGTAAACTTAAGTAGCAAACACCTGTATTCAGTCAGCTCATTTCTACATTTTTGTGGGGCTCAGAGGGTTGTGTAAGGTAGTTCCTTTATTCAGAGCAAGACGTGAATCAAAATTTCAGATGTGGGTGTACAAAGTGTGTGGCTTCAGTTTGCCAAAGCAGCAGGTAAGGTTTGCTCAAGTTTTACTTGCAGCGTAAGTGCTCAGTGACATTATCCTGCATCACTGTTTCATGGAGCTAAAATATATATGATGCTCTAGTAAGAAATCAAAGCCAAATTTACACTGCACCTAAAACAGAGGTCTCAGACCTTAAAGACACTGAGTGGACAGGACCTGACATATCCTCAGCAATTAAAAGAGGCAGATGGGATGTGTTGCAGCTATACTACTACAAGAGACCAGACCTTCTCATCACAGGGCAGCAGCATGTGGTCAGGGCTGCAAAGGCGGAAACAAGAAGCTCAGCTATTTTAGTCTGCCTGCCAGTTACTATTTATACAGTATTAAGGTCCAAACCAAGTCTGGTACAAAAAGTAACTACAAGAGTATCATATAAATGTAAACTTATGCAAACACATAGCTTTATATACATTTATTTTACTACAGCTATATTTACATAAATGCATTATATATTTGTATTTATAAAAAGTAAATGTAAGTATACAAATATAAATGCTCATCTTGAAATAACTGATTGAAATTTCAGAGCTATGTTTTCCGAATACTTCAAAAAAGACATACTCCATAGGACACTCATCCAATGAACTGTACTTGAGGTATTTCCCTGTATAAGAAGCAGCTATGACAGAACTATTTCAGGTTTGATCATATGGGCAATTTACAATAGGATACAGAATTAAAACTAAGTATTCCTAATTTGGGTATGCAGTTTGATTCACCGTCCTTCATGCTGTTCGTGGTTCCCATTTGCATTAACATTACTGGAATAAAAAGGAACATTTCAAGAAGATTTTTTCTCACAACAGAAAATTCAGACACCTTATTTCTTTACAAATGAAAAATACAAGTTTTACTTAAAAAATGGAAAGTATTATATTTTTAAAAATATATTCTGAGCTTTTTGGTTTGCTTATTTTTCTGAAACAGACTAATACACATTGCCTAATATATTAACTGGAAAGAAAAAGGCACACTTGCATGAAATCTAGTGTTTCACTGAAGTAAGGGAAAGAGCAGTCATGAAATACTGCATGAGAAAACAAAATAAAAAGTTAAACTCCCCTGTGACAAATTACACTACTTCAGGAGAAGCCATGTTCTTACTGGTTTAAACCCTGACAGTAAAATACCACAAATTTCCTCTGAGGGTTGTGATTGTTTTTACCAAGATGTTCCTCATTTCTTCTGTATCTTTTCATGGCAGCAGCATATCTTCTTTCACCTAGAGGAACATGCCTGATATTCTAAGAGAAGTATATGCAATAGAGGGAACTGATAGTTTTATGCATAACTATCAAAACAAAGCAGTTTTCAAAAGGACATTTTGTTTGTTTGTTTACTTCTCCTAGGACCTTTAGCCTCAGTGTGCCATACAGAAGTCACTTTCTGTTGGTCTGGGAGCTTGTGTGACCTTCAGCGGACCTCCTGGGGAGGGAATCACTGTGACCCAGCCATTCTGGCCAACGTGGGGTGACCTGCAGGTGACCACTGACCTGATCCACATCCACACCTGCCCTGTCACCCCCAGAACTGGTGGTGGTCAATTGCCAAGAGCTGTGTTCCCTTCCCTACTTTCCCCAGGACACCTCGGCTTTCCAGGTTACATACCTTATTTATGTATTTTCTGTGGCCGGTAGTTATCTCTCTTAATTTCTTATGGCAATCATGCAAATGTAGATGTCATCTCGTTATGCAGACTTTATAATTGCATTTCCCTGTGGAAATGTAGGATTGTTAGTTGGAACTGTCAGCTTCCATCCATCAGGCTAAGGAGATAACAAACTGGAGAAGATCATACCCACATTAAAGAAGCAAATTTGCAAGTGCTTTGACCCAGTCTGTTTATAAAGCCAGACGGACCATAATGTCATGAAGATTATTCAAGATATCAACTGCAAGGACTGTTCAGTACATGCCCTCTGAGAAGGCGATATGGAAAGAGAGAGGCAAAGAGTGTCTTCCCTGTCTCACAAAATGTGCATAACAAAGATCAAAGGATCTTTCATTCTCCTTTTCCTTGGTATAGCATCAAAATCAGAGCTGAGAGAGGGAAATAATCTCTACGACCAATGAATACATGAAAAGCTGGCTTTTCCTAAACAGATTTAGTCAAGCACTAACCTAACCAGTTATCACCAGGTTTGGTTTTGTTTGGTTTTCTCTACCAGCTCTCTAGGGTTATTGTTGGGGATGGCTCGCGAGAGTGTGCCAGGAGAGAATAAAGGCTCCAGGACTGCAGCAAAACCTGCTTGTGGTAGAAGCTAACACACAGCAGGGCCAAAGACCAAGCCTACACCAAAAGTAAAGCAGCACAGGAAGACCTGTAGAGTGAAACACTGTGCTGAAGACCTGTTCTTCACACTATAGGCCTTAAGAATATTTTACTTTGAACCAACTCTAGCCTAGTCCCATGAACCAGACGCCTGCAGGCAGTTGCAGCTCACCTCCCAGCTCAGTTTCATCTGACGGGAACACAGCTCCTGCTCTTCAAGACCTATCCACAGTGTGAGCCAAGGCATGGTAAATGGGAGTGACTGGAAAATTCACTTCAACAGTACCAAGAAACTTTTAGATGCAAAGCAAAATTACTTGTTTCTTGCAATATCACTTTGAAAAATACAGATATTTTAAACTAGTCAGAGGGTGGATTGGGGGTGGACTTTGTTTCAGTAGGGTATGTCTATATATATGAATTCCAAATATCTAATTTAGTTCTCCTTTAGGCCTAAAAAATCCAGGAGTTCTGAGTGAAATATTTATGTCATCTGTCTATGCGTTGCCTGGCTCAAGTCAATACTGCTGGTTCCCAACTTTCCCATTACCTCCCATGTTTAAAAAGAAATATTCAGAACATAATCTAAGAAGGAGATCCTTGATTTTTTCCATTGTTGATTTTTTAAATTAATCTTTAAAAAATTGGAAGAAACCAATACACCTGCATGATCACAAAAGTTACAACACTGTAGTCATTATCTTTTTGTATTTAATTTTGTAGGAAATAAATTTTACACAGGTTACAGTGTCAAAGAAGAAAAGAATATGTGCATGTAACAACAACTTTTATTTCTCTTGTGAAGTAATATACCTTAAACAGCAGTAAACATTCTAATGAAATAGCAGTTGAAGCAGTAGAGCATAAAATTAATATGCATCAAATGACAAAAAAGAGATGATCAGTTGATAGGCTGTTCCATAAAGTTTGCATGCATAATTCAAACGATGTTTAGCAATTCATGGATCTCAGTTATAGCCCTTTTTTATTGCCAAGTCACAAAGTGTATTTGTTCAAGTAATAATACCACTTTTTGTCATGGCAAAGTTTAAACAATTCAGATGTCAAGTATTTGATCTGCCTACGAGTGCTTTACAAATGGGGGGCAAAGCTGGGAGGAAATTAATATAGCAAAAATTTAATGAACACAAAGACAATAGAGCAACTTTTCACTGTTTGTTTGTTTGTTTGTTCGGCAATATAACTCCAGCATAACTTCAGTTCCTGGAGGGAGACTTATACTAAAACTGAGAAGTATTCTAGTTTTCAAGTTGATTACTTGAACATTATTGAGACATAAATGCCTGCAATTTAATCTGTGAAAAACAATACCATACAGATTGCCTATAGAGAAAGAGTTGGAAAGCGTTGAGATATGGAACAGTTTGTATATGATATAGAGATTTTATGTTTAGTAATCAGGAAAGAGTCTGACATATTCTGCTGTTTGCACTTGATATCCAGATAGGAGCCAAATGTTTCTCTTAATACATAAAATCTTGAGCTTTAGTCCTTTCAGCCTAAGAATTATAATACACGCACAAAGTAATTCTGGCCTTTGAGTCTTCAAGAAAAGCCAGCAATGAAAATGGTATAGAAATGTAATAGTGACAAAGTTATCAAGAAAGTGATATGTTCTTACATGTCTGAGAATATGGATGGATTCCTTAAACAGGGGGATGAATGTAGCAAAGGAGCTATGGTACAGCAGGTTATTGCACAGCTGCACAGTTCTCTACTAGTCTGTGTAAGGAGACCACTGAAATCAGGTATTTAGAGAATTTAGATTTAACGAACAATTTTTATAATAAATCAACTTATTAATTTGGGTTAATTTTAAATAATAATTTTTGAGTAATTAACTGGAAAATAGCACAGTCAGATGGACTAGGAAGAGACAGTATAAAGACAGCTATTATTATTTAAGTATTCGTGTGCCATTGGAAACCTTATCATCACAGAGTTTAAACCACATAATTTCTCTTGCTGTGGGACTTTGAGAAATCTCTTCCAAGATCAGAATGCCCGAAAAAGGCCAAGGTAAGGTAATATATTGGCTAACTGGAGAATATCATTAACCAGGAAAGAATATCCAGTGAGAAATACTTTCCAAATGTGTCCAAACATTTCACCTGCCATTAGGGAAAGAGAAGTCTAATAATAAAGCTGTACAAAATACAGAAATTCTGTTTAACAGAGAATTTCAAAATTATCTTTGTTTTGAATTGAAATGAAACACATCATATTTTTTTTATACAATCTACAAAAGAGCTTGTAGAAGGGGGAGAGGAAAAATGCTGTCTGTCAATCAAACCTACTTCTTGCTACTTCATATTGGTGTTCATCAAAGTTAAAATACAAAGACAAAACTAGACAAGTGATTCGAAAACAAAAATGGATCTCTTGTTTCAGTGATATTGAGAAGGATATTTGACTATCAAAACAATCCATGGGGGTTTTTTTCAAATGAAATTACTGTCAAATGCACAAAATTCTTGAAGCTTTGATATTAATAGAACTGCACGTTCTCTGAGGATTTAGCTCTTCTGACTGAGAAGCTCCATCTTAAGAAATGTAGCCACTAGAGCCCATATATTAGGAAAAAATAAAAGTATCGGTTGAGTCAGAGGCCTGTTCTACCTATAGATGCAGAGACTTCATGCAGCTGGATTGCTGAATGGGCTCCCTAGAGACATTTTACTCTGTGTAGCCCTGAAAAATACAGTAGATAGACATCATATTTTTTAATTTATTCTCCCTGTCTAAAGGCAGGGTATGATTTACATAGTGCCCCAAGTTATGAGTAAGAAAATGTATTGAACATATTTGGAATTCTTTTTAGACACTTTTAGACACTTCGGATGAAATCCTAGATATAGTGAATTTGCTGGGAGGCTCCATCATGATTTCTTTCACCTGTTAGTGTCTATTTCAGCACTGCAAACTTGCATTTAGCTTTCTTAGTCATTTGGATTCTCCCCCTGCTGACTAGAAGAGAATGATTTAATGTCGTAAGGATAAAAGTGGAGATCCCAAAGCACTGTATGCATTTTTTCTTTGATTATGTGCTCTCATTTTCTTGCGATTTTATCCCTTTGTCCTCTCTTACTTGATTTTCTTGCTAAGCACCCATTGTAATAAAGTGCCACGTTCAATGGAGTTGCAGTAAGCAATTTAAATAATAGCAGGTGTAGATGTGTAGGAATTTTGATTGTAATGCACTACTGTGAAGAACTCATGCATTTATAGTGCACTATATTTCTGAAACCATTATGGCAATAAGCCAATCAGCTTGAATGCGCCAGGGGCACTGCTGCAAATGTATAAAGTTGATGGAATTAATTTCAGTCACTTACTCTTGAGGTAGGATTAGAGGAAATTTTGATCAGTTCATGCATCTCCAATTTGGCCTGCAGCTTTGAGCTCTGGCTACAGAAGAGCTCTCAAGCTGAGCACAGATGGGGCTGGATGGTATCTGGGTGAGAAGCTTCCAAAAAAATCTAAATGTTGCAATGCGTAGGTGTTGGTAACTCACCAGGCCGTATGCTTCCCTTGGGCCTACTCCTTGCATCCCTGCCTTTCACCATAGTAGCAAACGCCAGCTTGCTAGAGGTATTTCCTTTGAAGATAAGAGATAAGATCTAGTCCCTTATCAATTGAAAATCCTATTAAATGTTCTCCAGTACTAGCCTTGATATCATGTCTAGCTTCCAGCTCAAGCAATTCCATTATATTATTTGCTTTTTCCCATTTCATTTTCAAAAGAGGCAAATTAGAACTTGCTGTCAATATAAAACGGCTATGACTGCATTTTGCAGAGAATTAGTTGAGGCTGTCTGTAGTAGAAGAGAGGGGATTCTGTTCTGGGTGCTAGTCATGACCAACTGCAAAAGCTCACTTTTATAGGTATCTGTTGAGAAATCCTAAACTTTGGGACTGTTACTTTGTTACTACAATCTCTATAATCTCTTCAAATTATCCCAAGTCTTGCAGTTCAAGTCAAGCTTTACCTTTCAGACGATGACTTCAGTTGCGCTAGCGGACCTTAATTATAAATTCAAGCTGCACCACAGCTGGGAATACTTTCAGCACATTATCTAGGTAAACATGCCATGACTTACAGCTTACTATTCTGTGAAGCATTTGCACACCCACTAGACACGACGCTGAACAAGAACTAATACGGACTGCTCTGGGGCAGAGTAGAAAAGGCCATTTTTCAGGTGCTTGACAGCATGCCTTACCCATGCGTTTGAACACCACTTTGCATTCTGGGATAGTCTCTCAGATCCACTTCTAACACACTTGCCACTTAGGAAACTCTGTTCAACTCTTTAAACATGAAGGAGGTTTTTACTGAGTTATCTCACACCACAACTGTGCATGGAAGCTGGAAAGTGAGTTTGGTACTCAGACACTGTGCTGAAATACTGCTGGTGATGGAGGTGGGCGATGTGGCACCATGGCGGTGTGAAATGTCGGTCATGCTGTGGGCCAAGTTCTGCTCAAGTTATTTCTCTTGCCTGTGGAAAAATCAGTGCAGTTTCATGGATGTATACTAACCGAGGGTGTCGTCTTAGCCTGAACTTGCTAACCTACTGACATTGCTTTGATATTGCACATGGGTTCATTGATTTTTTCTCTGCTTCACATTGTTTGCAGGTAAAATGAGTTGGGCAAAGTATAATGAAGGAGGCAAGAATGACACTGTGAAGTTACATGGAGGAACATTACTTTTATGAAGCGCTTAGGAATCAAAAGCTGCCTTTGCACACATTGACACACCATCATCACATCTCTCCAGTAACTCGCCCCCAAAACTAACAAATGTAGACAGGATGATAACTGATGTAATTTTGGTGATGAAATTATCTATGATCTACCAAAATTTATTCAAGAGATGTTGTCATCCTGCACTCTTTCAAAGAAATACAGAAAAAAATATTTTCTGTAGTGATGGGAGTGCATTCTCTTTTGAAAGACAGGAGATAAAGCAGCCTAACATGTAAATGGTATCTGTAATAGAATGGCTATAGCTACGTATATCATTACAACAAAAGCACACAGGATATCAAATTTGTCTCAGAAGGCAGGTTGTTAAGATGGGCTATCTCTTATTCTTTTGCAGCTGAGCTATTTTTTCAGTCTTACTGAATTTTTGGTCACTAGCTACAAGACAAAATGAATGTGTTAGGTTACCTGATAAAATCTCATCTGCACGCCCACAAAGGGGCTCAGAGACACATTGGAAGGGGGACCCCAAATAATACCCTGCCCAGCCACTGCCAGGCCCATCCCAGGAGGCATCAGCCCATCAAAGCCCAGAGGAGCACAGGGACACAACAGAGGGCAGGTGGGAACCCAAACTGAAGACTCGAAGGGAAGGACACTCGTCCCAGGCCCCACACAGGACTGCCCCAGCAGAGCCTCAGCCCCAGTGTCCAGGTGTGAAACCCGTCACTGTGAGTCACTGGGAGCAGCTCTGCGGATCACCTTTTGGACTAAAGGTGGTTGCTGTCTAGGGGTGGGAGACATTATGGGATACAGGGGAAGAAGATTTCAGGATTGCACAGGGTTTACTATGGGACATTTAAGGGAGGAATCAAAGGTGAGAAAAAGGAAGGGATTTAGACAATTTGGGGAGGAGCAAATGGAGGGATAAGAGAGTAAAAGTGTTCATTTGCACATAAGCAAGGGCTGGCCAGTGCTGTTGTCTGGCGCTGCCCTGCACCTGATCATCACGGTCTGCCTGTCTACTTGTTAAAGTCCACCTTAATTGTTTTCCAGTAGGACTTTTTACTGTGTGTGTGTGTGTGTGTGTGTGTGTGTTTCTGTCTCTCTGTCTGTCTGTCGATCTGTGCTGCCAGTAACTGGAGTGGGGCTGCAGCCTTGGGAGCTCATACGTCCAGGTGCCATCAGCTGGGGGGACTGAGTAAGCCTAGCTGCTGGATGGACTACCTTGTGCATATGTATATATACTCCCACTAACAGTCCTCTGACCTGTCCAGCCAGAAAGAGGAGCAGGACGAGGCCATTAGTGCTGCCTGTGCTTTGTGAATGCCCCGAGTGTCTGTCTCTGACCTGCACAGCCAGCCGTCTGTCTGTGTATCTATATGTGCAGTGCATCGTGCGCTCTGTGTGCGGGTGCCTGTTGGGAATACATTTTCAGCCTCACTACCAATTGGACCTGGGTTGACAGAGTGGCAGCAGCCTTGCTTCCCTTAAGCTATCCGATCCAGCATGATTTACTTCATCACCATATATTTGGAATTTCCATTTCCAAATTCCTCTAACAGAATGAACACCATTTTTTAACAAGTCTGAGCAGGTCTGCTGCTCAGCTTCCTGAACGCAGTTCTTTCCCTTGATGGGACAGATTTATTTCACTTGTCAGAAGTAATGTCTGCCCCAAGAGTCCACTGGTCACCATGATAGCCATGAGAACCTCAATGAGTGCTGGCAACCATAATATGCAGATTTAAAATTCCCCATTAAAACTACTCAAATACAACAGTACATCTTAATACGTCCTGCCATTTAAGTATTAGATTATGAAAGGTCAGACAAGAGCTGAGTTACAAATAGAGGAAGGTTCTTCAAGGGACAAAGACTGCCTTGTATGTCTAACTTCCAAAACTCCACATGTAAGCAGTGATTGCTCATCTAATGAATAAATAGGCACATTAATGAGAACTTGCTTAGATTCACAAAATTTGTGTCATTTCATGTGCTTATTATAGTATTGGAAAGTGTTGTTCAATGGGAATCATTGTTATACCAATATTCATAGGCAAACTATTTTGAGGGAGAAAACGATTTAAACTAAGAAAAAATAATACTTCAATACAGATTTAAAAAAAAGAATCAGATTTCAAGGAAAACTGAAGGATGTCACAGACCATAACTAAAAATGCTGACTTTCATGAAGCAGCACTGTAAGATATAGAAGATGATTAATATTCACTCTGCAGATTACTGGAAAAATCCATGGATGTTTAAAAACCTTAATTGGCTATTCCAGTCTCAAGAGAGAGGGGAAATAAACCTGTTATTGAAAATTATATGAGCAAGAAGGAAAGCTGTTGATAATGTCAGCATGGATCCCAATCCCTCTTTCATGGGCATAAGGTGAATATTGATTAGTGTAATTCCCTTGCCTTTTGGGCTGTGCTTTACATTTCTGTAAGCGCTGAAACAGGCTTCACTTGGGTTTTTTTCTTTTCATTTCTTTGGATGCATATGAACAGTATCTGCTTTCTTGCACAGCAATAACAATGATATGTTACTACTGCCTTAGTTTTAACCAGTTTAATGTGCAGAAAAGCACAGTGTTGCATGATGTCAGCAATTCTGCAGAGGAAAATGTTGATGGAAATGGCAGGCTGCTGTTAGAGGCAGTGATAGGACTATGGAAAGCCCACACTGTGAAAGGACTGGGTGAGGGTCTCTGGGAAAATATGGAGCAGCGACAATTCCATTTCACTGAGCTTTCACAAAAGAAAGCTTCCTGGATGCTTTTTATTACAGCCTTTTGATGAAACTGAGATAGCACCATTGAATGTTTCCGAGATTCAAAATGTTAGCATTTCCTTCACCACATAGCTTTTGACAGATTATGGCATAACGGACACAGAGACCTGCTGTGTTGCAGATTTTGTCGGGCTTTACAGAAGCTGTTATATCTCCTTTAATTGTTCTGCTCTCTTTTTATTTTATTTCTTTTTCCCTCTTCTCTAGCAAAATTTCTGATGGGTAAAAGCCTGTGTTACTTGTGAAGTAAAAGGTCTGCAGTAATGATAGCATTTAACTTCTGATGTAAAGCATTCTTTGGGCATGTTGCAAACGATTAACTGTTTTCTTTTTATATTGTCTGCATAATAATTCCAGCAAAACCGCTATGTTAAACAAGCACTTCGTTCCTTTTCTTCTTTTCTTTTACTTCTATTGTTTAAGGCAATTTAAAGAAGTAAATTAAAATCCACTGTTAAGCAAAACCTGTTTCTCTCAGGAAAACATAATAATGGTCATTGAGACAATGGCACATGCTGATAGTGTAATGAACTGATGAAATGCACTGCATTTCATAGACTCAAGGCAATCAGGCACTGAAGATTACATATCCAGCGAGTTTACCCACCCACACTGACAGTTTAAGAACAGTCCCTCAAGGTTATTTCTAAGCATTTTGGCCAGTCTAGTTTTTAAATTTCACAAGTGTCAAGACCATCTTGAAAGAAGAAAATCCAAGAGATATTTCAAATGTATCTGCATTTAACATCACATACTAGAACCATGAGGTTAGAAAAGTGTTCTGATTTACCAAAATGCAATTTATATCTATGCAGAATGTTTAGAACTACAGTTGGAAAATATGTTTTAACCATGGTTATCGACTATCAGAAAGTGCTAGACTGATACAAAAGAAATACATATAAAATATTTCTATAAAGTATTCACTGTGCTCCTTAAAAAAAAATGACACAATAGTGTAAATGGAATGTAGAGGACTACAATCCATAAATTGGGGTTTTTTTTTCCCATTCCAATAGAAAATCTGGGAGTTGCAGTTCAGGAAAGACGCTGGTCAAGTGGGTGTCCAGAAGAGGTAAGAGGTTTAAGAAACATGGGTGTTTGAAAGAATCCAGGCAAGCAGCTTTCCACAAAACTTAAGCTTAATAGCCTTCAAATATGCAAGGGTCTTCTGTCACGTAGTTTATCCATGTGGCTGGTGAGTAGATTAAAAAAACAGGGGATTGTGTTACAATACAGAAGGATCAGTTTAGATGCCTGGACAACTTCTGAATTTTAAGGGTAGTGACACAAAAATAGACTGAATGGGGGTGTCTTAGAGACCCCATCACTTAAATTGTAAAGACAGGTCAGACAAGCTATTGTCAGGTATGACATGGTATATAATTCATCCTGTTAGGAGAGGAGGGTTGATTGGATGATCACCTGAAATCCCTTCCAGCCGTATGACTATTCAGGAGAACAGACTATACACCCACTATAATTTATAACCTTTCAGCTTTACTGCTTGTCTTCATATTTTTTTTCCTTGTCGCCTTTACTGTTCTGTAATAAAATAACTGATGGAAAAAGGGTTTCTTTGTTGAATTACTCTATGATTTATATTAAGGAAACATTGAGAGCATAGCATGTCCAAGTGTACTGTATACTTTGGGAGTCAGGCAAAACTAAGTAAGCAGTGCCTACTTTGTGCTATCAGTTCATGTTTATAAAGGCTCCGGGTCTGCCCTATAAATAAGGTAACAAATACTTTCAAAAGTTTGTCCCAACATGCAAGGAAGTGACAAAAAAAGTGAAAGCTATGGATAACAGAAGCATGTATTGCTCAATACTCAGAAGAGCAGTCATCTGCCCCTTCCACAATGCATCTTGAGTAAGCAGGGCAGGCAGCACCGTGTCCCAAGGGTCTGGTTTCCTGGTTGTCCAGCTCAACAACATAACTGGAAGGGGTCACAACCTACTTTCAGCCCACATATCTGATGTCCTTCCTACAAAAACAAAAGGACTGTGAGGTAGGGAGGAAGAGAGCTGAGAGAGGAAACTGCTGGCACACACAGTGTAGTTTCACCCCAGAGCAGAGCTGGGCTGTATCTAGGATGTGCAGTCGGGCACTGGAGGGCACGGTTCTTCTAACTAAGCTGGACTCTTAATGTCTGAGCCGTTTCTGAGCAGGATTTCTAGATAAAATAACTAGTTCCAACCGACTCCCATTAAATGTTAGCTGTATGATCCACTTACCTTAATGTAAAGAGTTACTGCATGTTAACTGAGCTGTGATAATTTGTCCATAGCAAACGTCAGTGAAAGTTTTCTATTCACAACAAATATCACAGAAGTGATAGAAATAAACTGCTGCAAATCAGTTTAAAAGTGGCAATGTCTTGAGCTGTGGGACTTTTTTATCACAGCCCAATCAACCATCATTCTTATATTCCTCAATTTCTTTGCAGTTTAGCTTGATAAAATTAGATAGAAAAAAACTTATACATTACAGATCATAAGTGCTTGTTTATTCATTTCACCTTGTTTGGGAGCAGGTAATGTTCCCAGTTCAGATGCCACTTGCAACAGGACTTTTCTCGCTTTACCTTATTTGAGAGTGAATTGATTGAGAACCAGGGCTTCCATCTAATCATTCCAGACATTAGAAATGCAATACTGCTCCTCAGCTTCCCAGAAGTTCTCCCTAAAGATCACCTCCAGCTCTGGTTCATCAGGACACCAAAGTTCTTGACAAAGGAGTAGCACACTGGATAACCACTGCCTGCTAAGGTGCAACATTTTGAACAGAGAGTCCTATCTGTTCCTATGGCTTCCCAATCTGGTAAATAGGGGAAAAGAAAAAAAAAAAAGCAAAGAAAAAAAAAAAAAGCACCCTCATTCCAGTGCTGATCATTTTGACCATTTGGTCACTCAGTCTTAAGGGCTCATTTCAGTTTCAAAAATAAGAAAAAGATCTGTCACCTGAAACAAAATAAACTGGATTCTCTCTTTCTTTGTGAAATGGATTCATTTTCTTTAGCTAATTCTTATTTAAAGATGGCAGATATTAGTTGTGTACTTAAAACCTGGAGCAGCAGGCCTGCTAGCTCCTAGCATGAATGTTGTTACATGTATAAAAGTTTCCTTTCTAAATACCCCTCTTCCGCTACTGCAGGCTTTACTGACTTTTGCTGTTTCTCTTAATGAAGCCCCACTAGAAAAAGAGAATATGAATTGTCCTGCTATATATCATTATGTATGTGTTGCAGCACTACCAAACTATCATGCTGCAACAAGGCTTTCCCACACAACATTCCAAAAGTTCATCTACTGTCCGTGCTGTTTCTTCATCCTCTT